>CM075690.1:28652500-29373169 GCA_037954015.1 Psophocarpus tetragonolobus | reverse complement strand
TCTCTCTCTCTCTCTCTCTCTCTATATATATATATATATATATATATATATATATATATATATATATATGTTAAAAAATATAATAGACTCAAAAAAGAAGTTATACATTATGCTTTTTCCTTTTTTTTCTTTATTGTCGTATATCTAAATTTTCTATAATAGCAACAGTTACTATGACTATAAAATATTTCTTATATAAATTTTTTTTTTTCATTTAAGTTCTATAAAATTGTAAGGGTTATAAGGTTAGTTTAGTAGTAATATTTACATGTGGAGAGAAGTGAAAGGGAGAGGTCATGAATTGGAATCCCTCATATATAAAAAACTGAGATATTAACTACTAACATTTACCTATAAAAAAATTTAAAAAAATTTAGTTATTGTTGATAATTTTATAAAATTAATAACTAAAGAAAAAGACAACTATATAAGGCCAATTCCAATGCAATATAGTGGAGTTTTTAGCCCAATTTTGTTATAGTGAAAAAAACTATTGTAATGAATGTGGTTAATGGGAAATTTTAGTATATTATCAACATAAAAAATTAACCATATATAATACAGTGAATTTATGACGATAATTTTCAAGACCCATTTTAATATGACGATAATTTCGAACTACAATGAACTATTGCTCATTACAATAATAGGCTTTTTGGCCATTTTAAGTAATAACAAGCATTATTGTACGTAATGGATGAAGAAACAGAAAATACAAAATGAAAATAATTTGTATGACCTCATTTCAGCTTCTTCTGAAATGTACGTAATACTTGTTGGAGACTGAATGATAAAATTGTAGCTTTTAGGGGGTTTGGCTATGGAATTTTGCGTTTTCGATTCATTAGATGGTTAGGCTCTAGAAGCAACAGGAATCAATTAAAAACAGTTATATATATATAGATAAACAAATAAACAGGCACGGATGTAGACATGCCTAGCCATGTGGGGACAATTGTCCTCACTATTTTTTTTTTTTTTTTATCTTATCTCGTTTAATATATTATTATTGTAACTATTTAATTCTTTTAACAAACTTTAAATCTTGTTTTCTCTCTCCATACGTGATAGGTAATTTTTAAAAACAAATGGTATAAGATAGTTACGATTTTTTGGGTAGTTTTATACTAATAAATTATTTTTAAAAAAATAATAAAGTAAATTTTGATAGTTATAATTGTAGTAGTTATAATTTTTAACAAGAAGTTATAATTTTATTTAAGAAAAAACTTGTTTTAAATAGTTATGAAATAAAAGTATTCATTTTGCTATCAAAATTGTAAAATAGTATATTCACATTTATGCAATAATAATAGAGAATATATTTTTAAAGTTACAAGGATATTTAGTTAAATTGAAAATATAAGTTAACATTTTCTTTTATTTTTTAGTTACAATTTTTATTTAATACCAATTAAAGAGATAAGTTAACATTTTATTTATTTCAATTGTTATATTTTTTTTATTTAAAAAAACAATAAAAGATAAGCTATATTTTATTTTGATGTAAATTAGATAATATTTTAAATTTTTTGGACAAGGTTTTATTAATTAAATTATTGTTTGCTTTTCTCTTTTACTTTTCTTTTTTTTTGCTTCTCTTATATCTTTATCACTTAAGGACTTTTCTTAGATAAAATAAATTACATGTGAGATTTTAATTTAAGTATTTAACAATATAATATTTCTTTAGTGATAAATGTATTCTTCTCAAATCTCAAATTTTTTTGTCTAATCTTTACCAATTTTTAAATATGCATAGATAAAATTTTGATTTTTATAATTTTTATTTTAAAAAATTGAATGTTCTCACTACATAAAATTGTTAGATTATCACTATATATATATATAAATATGTCCAAACATTAATATTTGTATATTATGTTTTGTTGTATATATTTGTATGATGTGTGTCACTGTGAAAATTATTTACAGCATACTAATTATTCTGTTACTACATGTTAATATTTGAGCTATTTAATATTAAAATAATAATAAAAAAAATATTACTATTTTTAAAGAATAACTAGCTATTTTTAAATAATTAAAAAATCAACAATTATTTTTATTTTTTTTATAATTTTAAATAAAATATTAGATGATATACTTATTATTTTTCACATTTATACATTATTCCATATAATTAACGGTATTGTTTAGGGTTTTCACCTTCTTCTTTCTCAAATTTTAATTTATATTTTTGCTATTTATTTTTCTAAATTGCATTTATGCTTATCTATAATTATTTTTATTTTATTTTTTCTAAATTTCATTTTTATTTTTCTAAATTATTTTATATTTTTTATAAGCCAATGAATATTATTAAAATAGAATAATTAAGGAGAAACACAAAATGTAACTCCCTAATATAATAGATTATATAGTTATAGAAAAAGAGAAAAATAAAAACATACATATCTTACCATCTAAGAAATGCAGAAAATGAGATTCATAACCCATTTTACGAATAAATGATGTGATAACTTCATTACATAATATCATTTTCATGATTTCAACTGTACTATTTATTTTTCACATTTATACATTATTCCATATAATTAACGGTATTGTTTATGTTTTTCACCTTCTTCTTTCTCAAATTTTAATTTATACTTTTGTTATTTATCTTTCTAAATTGCATTTATGCTTATCTATAATTATTTTTATTTTATTTTTTCTAAATTTTCATTTTTATTTTTCTAAATTATTTTATTTTTTTATAAGCCAACAAATATTATTAAAATAGAATAACTAAGGAGAAACAAAAAATATAACTCCCTAATATAATAGATTATATAGTTATAGAAAAAGAGAAAAATAAAAACATATATATCTTACCATCTAAGAAATGCAGAGGATGAGATTCATAACCCATTTTGTGTATAAGTGATGTGACAATTTCATTGCATAACATCATTTTTACAATTTCAACTGTTTTGAACTATGTCATTAATCTATTGTAATTTATCTCTAAATATTTTACTATTTTTAATTTTCTAATAAATACATCATATTTCTATAAACCATATGAAAGATCAAATTCGTCTTGACACAGTAGTGTTCCTAGTTAAGCCATCAACTAAAAATAACGACTGTGTACCTTATTATAGATGGTTCTTGATCATCCTCACTAATAACATAATTCCGCTCACACCTAAGTTATACTCTTAAAGATATTTATGTTGGAAGTGAAAATAAATTATTAATGTACCGTGGATAATACAAATTGTTAATTTTTATTAAGTAACTTTGAAATTTTGTTTTATCATTAGTTAAGAAACATGATACTTTACTGGTTAGAAACAAAATTCGATAAAACTCAAGGATCTAATGTAGAAAAATACAGGCAGTACATGGATGGGCTTTTCAACAGAATTATGAACGATTCAAACAAAAGAATAGAATAAAATTGACCCTCTATAACTACCCTGACATGAGCCACATTCCTCAAAGTTCGGATTCAGTTTTTAGGTTTTTTCTGTTTTTTTTGCTCGGCTATTCTATTTTTAGGTTCCTTTTCGTACCTATAAATATTAACATTTTAAATCTTCTTATTCATCCAAAAAAAAGAAAAAAAAAAGAAAAAAAGAAAAAAAAATTACTGTAGTTTCTTCTCAACAACCTTGATTTTTATCTGACCTTCTGTTGGTTCATGGCAGTTTCCCAGCAACGAACTACCAGGTTCCTGCTCAACATTTGAATTCATGTTAAAAAACAATTTTGCATGAACGATTAATCTGCCATTTGAAATTTGTTTTCCAATTTTTCCAACGGGCTTTTTATATTTAATTTCATGACAATGAAGTAGCTACTTTAATTGTTGAGGCCATGGCAAACAAATAACACTAAATTTCCCTTCAATTTTGCAAGTATTGTTATGGTATTCTCCATTAAGAATTGAAGTTTCACCTTTGTATAAAATGATAATATAGATTATTGAGATGAAACTTCAATTTAGATTGGTAAATCACTACAATATGCGTAAGTTTTTTCAATTTTGATTGCTTCTGTTTTTCTAAACAAGTTGAGGTTTCCAATCCAAAGATATTCTGTTTTTATAACATGTTAACGAAAAAAGCACATGATATTTTTATAGTTTTTGTGTGAAAAATCTTTATAATTTTTCATCATATATATCTTGATAAAAACATATCATTAACTTTTCTACCAAAAGCAGTATCATTAGATTATTATATGCTTCATGTGGTAGCAATTGATTATACCAGGAGGAAATAATTAAGTCACCTGATATTGTAATCAAAAGAAAGAACCCTTCCCATAAAGAGTTTCTTTTATCACTAAAGTTTTTAATATATAGATTATAATATAAGACTAATATATGAATGTGGGGAACCCTTGCTAATTTTTATTTTTTTTTTTACATAATATCCCATGTTAACAAGTAATTGAATTGTAAAATGATATATATAGCATGATTTGGTTCCCTTTAATTTCCCTTTATGTGAAACAAATGTATGGTTATTTGCAGGGAGTCAGATAATATTTATAGCAAAATGGATTGGAACAAGCTTGGATATGATGTGATTCCAACTGATTACATGTACATAATGAAATCCAACGAGGACGGAACCTTTTCTAACGGAGCTCTTGTACCTTTTGGAACCGTTCAGATCGAACCTCATTCTTCTGTTTTAAATTACGGCCAGGTGAGTTATTATTATTTTATACTAGCACGAAAATATGTGTTACGTATATATTTATATTTTTATTTTAATATGTGATAATAATTGTAGGGTTTTAATTTAATATCTTTTTTAAATTTTTATATTTTAAAATATAAATTGTTATATGATGTGTTTTGAAATATTTTATTAATTTTATATTTTTTGTTTGTAATAACATCATAAAAATATGTCAAATCATCAATGAATATGTCAAATATGCAATGAATATGAAAAAATGAAAAGAGGAGAGTTTGAATAGAACTCAAAATATTGTCGCACTTGTGTATTTACATGTTTATTAAAAATATTTATCATAAAATGTACACATATATTAATAAGGAGAAGTTATATTTGTGAAAGTGAGATCAGGCATAAGATATTTAGAAGCTAAAATAGTCATAAAATGTGAACATCAAAAGGTCATATTCTCATTATATAATACTAGCAAAAACACAAGCCTACCGCGCTTATGTGTTCGCATTTTTTATTTTACTTTGGTATCTTTAATTATGTATTTGAAATTAAATATTGTATTTGTATAATTTTGTAGACTATTTTAACTTGGCTTGTAGTAGTTTACAAAAAACTTCCACTATATTAAAAAATGGATAATATAAGTTGACAACATGTTTAAGGATATTTAAAACATGTTCTTAACTTATATTTTTAAGGATGTTTAACCTAAGATTCATCTCCCTCATTTATTGTTTAAGGATGTTTAAGTTGGATATTTATACTTAGATCAATCTTATAACCTCATGAAGAAAATTATTTTAAAACATTTATATCCAACATAAATAATTGTTTTACTATCTATAATACACACACATATATATTATTCTTATCTGGAGTGGTTGAACACTATTTGTTGTCGATGTTGCTTGAAGTATCCTTGCAAGTACGTGGAGTACCTCCAAAAAGGACTCCGACATTCAAAACAGTGACTATTCAGGTTTACAGTAGGAAATAGTTATGTTTATAGAAAGTATATTTATGGCATGTACTTGTGTCATTAATTTAGTTTTCTATTTATAGAAGTTATTGGGGTCTTTACCTATTGGGTATTACCTACTTATGAGTGGGTATTTCCTTTACCTATTGGGTATTACCTACTTATGAGTGGAGTACCTCCAAAAAGGACTCCGACATTCAAAATAGTGACTATTCAGGTTTACGGTAGGAAATAGTTATGTTTATAAAAAGTATATTTATGGCATGTACTTGTGTCATTAATTTAGTTTTCTATTTATAGAAGTTATTGGGGTCTTTACCTATTGGGTATTACCTACTTATGAGTGGGTATTTCCTTTATCCTTTAGATATTGCTTTTATTGACAGAGTTTTGTTTTATTAAGTGTGTGTTGAATTCTGGCAAGCATACCAAAATCAATTGTAGTATAATAGTTTTATAAGTAAGAGTGTCGATCCCACGAGAAACAATTTCAATTAAAATTAAAAGTTATAATGCTCACTAAGTATATATACATAGTAATGGATCTAATCATGCTGGAATGTGATAAGATAAATTAAAACACATAATAAGAGTAACAGGCTAAATGTGATAAAGATAATTGACTGGGAGAAACTGGGATTGAATTTCATCTATCTCACTCATCTGTATTTTGGATAAATAAATAAATATAACATTAGAAACAATTGATATTGATGTCACATACAAAAATCATTTATACTGATCCCTCAAGTATAAAGTTCATAAGAAAAATCTCTTAAATATTGATCCTCAAATATTTAACAGATTACCCAACATTACAATTAGATGTTATAAAAGCAATCGATATATTGAAATCTATTCCTAGTAATGCAACATATCAAGTAATTTTGTTCGGAGCAAATTCTCAGAAATACTTTCCAGTTAATTCTAAAAATCAAATTCAAGAATCTATTGATCAGATAGAATCAAGCATTTAGAAATAGAACAAAATATCAATATCAAATGAAAAAATAATTACTATATATAAATATCGCCAGATACATTCGAGTTCGAATCGATTACATTCAATCCCAAAAAGAAGATTAGCTACTCATGGTAGCCATAAGAGAATCATGAATGGAGAAGAATTGAAAAAAACAGCTTTCGCAGCTCTTCGTTCTAGCTCTCTGCCCAAGGTCCTCTATATTTCTGCTCGTAAAATGCACTCCTCCCTTTATTTCTTGTTTTGGACCTTTTCTAAGTGATTTCTCGCTTGAGCTAGCTGATTCTCGCTCAAGCGAGAAGAGTACTTCATCTTGAAATCCATTTATGTATATATATATATATATATATATATATATATATAATATTATCTATAATATATAATATAATATCATATATTATAAGTTATAGATATAGTTGGACAATTATGTATATTGGATATCAATATTTTAAAGTAATTTTTTTATTAAAGTTATAAGATTGGTCTAGTGTTAAAATTTATGTTTTGGGAGTAAGAGGTTGTGGGTTTCAATCCTTCTTATGACAAAATAATTTATTTTTTAATTTTAAAATAGGTGTATGGGTAGAATAGGTATTTTGAAAAGTAGATATCAAAAGGAGGTATTCTCTTTATTAATAGTATAGATATATAGTATATAATATAATATCATATATTATACATTATAGATATAATCGGACAATTATGTATGTTAGATATCAATATTTTAAAGCAATTTTTTGTTTAAAGTTATAAGGTTGATCTAGTAGTAAAGTATATGTTTGGGAAATTAGAAATTATGGGTTTAAGTCCCTCTTATGACAAATTAATTTATTTTTTTAATTTTAAAATAGTGTAAGGGTAAAATAGGTATTTTGAAAAGTGGACATCAAAATGGAGTATTCCCTTTATTAATAGTATAGATAATCACATATATATTTAGTGGAACAAAGAAAGAAATTAAAAAAAAAAAAGTAATAAACATGGAGAAAGAGTTTATTAATTTAATACCCGTATTGTGTTTTATCACTGAGAGTGCAGATCAAAATATGCAAAGTTATTTTATTTTAGCCAATAATTGTGACTTCAAAGATTGTCATTGTCCATATAATTGTCTCTTTTAAAATATACTTATAATGTATAAAAAACATATATTCATATTTTATAATATATTTGTTTATTTTATATATCCTTCAAAATTATTATTTTTAGTTCTCTTAAGAAAACGTAAAGGTGACGAGGTTGGTTGTTGCATGGATGAAAATGAAAATAGGGGTTATTTGAGGGCATGAAGGCATACAGAAGAGCAGATGGTGAAGTGCAATTATTTCGACCAAAAGAAAATGCCATGCGAATGCAGGTGGGAGCAGAAAGATTACTAATGGTGGCACCTTCTATTGAGCAGTTCGTTGATGCTGTCAAACAAGTTGTCTCTGCAAATAAGCGTTGGGTATATATTTTTATTTTCATTATTCCTTCTTTTTCCTATCTTATTCTATTCACTCTTTAGATTTGAGTTTTGTAATTGGAACTACAGGTACCTCCTCATGGAAAAGGATCATTGTACATTAGGCCTTTACTTTTTGGAAGTGGATCTGTGATGGGTCTTGCACCTGCACCGCAATGCACCTTCCTAATATACACTAATCCAATTTGCAACGTTTACAAGGTCACAGTTTCAACTTTCAACATAAAACTATACAAGTCTGTATATATACACTGTATTTATTAATTTAAAGATGGCACTTATGGGAAGGGAATTAACTGCCCAACATTTTTATTAATGTTTTCTTTATACCATTAATCACAAAATACATAATGAGAAGAAAGAAAAGTTAATATCAAGATTAAATTAAATTAAAGGAGTGGATTAAAATAAAAATCCAACTTCCAAATATTTCAATTATCTCAACCATCACTGTCATTAAAGTAGTCATAATCATGCTAATATTATGATCAATGATCACTATCATTATGGATAATAAGCATCACTGACCTGCCATCATGCACATTCAAAAGGTAGTAAAAAAGGTTTTGCCTCCCCTAAGTATTATAAAACGTGAAATAAAAAATTGAATAGATCTTTAAATTATGAAGTAAAAAATACATGAGTTAAAATAAAAAAAATTATCTTTTGTTAAAAATAATCTAAGATCTTTTTATATGTATAAAAAATTATATAGTTTTTTTAAAAGTATATTATTAATAAAGAAAAATTTATGTATATATAATTATATAACATATCATCTTACTTCCTAATTTTATATATTTGAATACAATCTTCGACTTTTGATTTTTTATATTTTCAAATTTTACACCTTTTAATTTTATATATTTGAAAACATTTATTTTCAATTTGTTAATATTTTAATTTTCTTGATTTTATATAATTGAATTAATCATCTTTATTTTATCACTTATCTTATGTATATATAAATTTTTATTTAAATATTTTTCTATTTTTATCAACTTGTCTTTCTTCTCTTGTATAATTTTTTTCTTTTTCAACTTTTTTACTTTATCAATCCTACAGGCAGAGTGTTCTAGTGTTTAACAATATAACGATGACATTCATAACAATCATGACATATGAATATAATTAATAGGAGTCATTACAATAGTGACAATAATAATGACAACTGTCATGTAGATTACATTGATGGTTAATGATATGAAAATATTTTCAAAATTAATTTATATTTGATAAATCTTTTAGGAATTAGTTAAACAGATTTTAATTTATATTCGATGTATTTTAATATAAGGATTTTGAGTATTAATTTTATTATCAATCTTGTTCTTTTGGACAGGGACGAACTTCACCCTTGAGCTTGTTGATTCACGATACAATTCCTCGTGCATTTTCTGGTGGGACTGGAGGAGTGAAAAATATAGGCAATTATTCACCTGTAAGTTAATTACATACCTCTGCCAAGATAAAATAATGGAAGTTAATTATAGCCATTTGATATAGTACTTATTCTATTTAATTCAAACATCCGTGGCAACAGTGTAAATATATATCGGTATTGAGGTACCTACACATAAATTAATTTAATGATAAAGTTGAGTGACATTTGAACCAAAAAATTACTATTTAAAACAGATTTTCCAAGTGACAAAAGAAGCAAAAGGAAAAGGATTTTCCGACGTGCTTTTCTTAGACGCAAAGGAACATAAATATGTTGAGGAGGTGTCTTCGTGTAATGCTTTCATTGTCAAGGTAATGGTTTGTTGCATTTCCAAATGTACAATTTTCCTTGGACATATATATATATATGCTTCTTAATATGGCACTTATTCATCGGTCTTTATAGGGTAATGTAATTTCAACTTCACCTACACTCGGAACTATTCTTCCTGGAATCACAAGGAATAGTATCATTCAACTTGCTCGTGATTTAGGTTACCAGGTGATTACTACTCATTTTGAATATATAATTGTTAAAAAAAAACGTTTGCAACTGCATATATAATTCGGTAAACATATTTATCACACACCGTGCACCATAATTTTTTCACTTGTTAATAAATGTTTACCATAAACATTGCTCATTCAAGTTCAAAGTGATCTCTGAAACCCCAAGACCTTATGTAAAAAGATTTTCTCTTAATTAATATTAAAATTGATGTTCAATTAACAAGTATAGCATAGATATACTTATACGACAAATTAAGAAAAATAAAAATGCATTTTAATTAAATAAATAAAGTATTAATTTATTATGAAAAGTAAAACATGTCAAAAGTGTGTGTGTCTATATATATAGGGATGAAAGGAAATCCCTTTTCTCTAAGAGTAAGTATATAAGACTTCTTTTTTTTTTTATTTATTTGAAATTTAATAGTTAAAATTAGTTATTTATTACTACCGATTTTAAAAAAATAAATAGATAAGATAAAGAGTAATTAATTTTTTATACTTATTATGGGGCAAGTGAATCCATTCTCATATAATATAATATAATATAATATAATATAATATAATATAATGAAAATATGGAATTACCCATCAAATTTATTTTAGGATCTTTGAATGTAAAGCTCTAAGAACTTTTATATATATATATATAGAACTTCTCTATAATAAGTTCGGAAAAGTTCTTCTAGCTTGTTTCTAATTGCTCTAAAATGAATACTTCAATTGTTTATATAGGGATGCATTAACTTAATTTTGAATTCTAGTTAAAATAAAATTTATTGTTAATAGTTACAACCACTTATAATAATTTTTGGCTGTTGGTTTTGCCAAGGTTGAGGAGCGCAAATTTTCAGTTCATGAATTGCTTGAAGCTGATGAGGTTTTCTGTACTGGAACTGCTGTTGGGATATCTGAGGTTGGCAGTGCAACCTACAGTAATCAAAGGTACAATAGAATTCAAAAAAATCTTGATTCATCCCATAGCTTTGTAATATTATTAGTTAATAATAATAATAATAATAATAATAATATAATACAAAATATTGGTTCTGCAGGGTTGACTTCAACTTAGGAGCAAACACTGTGACCCAGAAGTTGTACGAGTTGATTACAGGAATCCAAACCGGTCTTTTAGAGGATAAGAACGGATGGGTGGTTAAGATTGATTGAATTATTAATATTTAAGAAGTATTAACAATATACTTTTTAATATATTTTTTCTAACATTGACTTTATTATTGGTTGAAATACATTTAAAACTATAAAATTGTAAAAAATGTCAACCAATGATAAAGATTATGTTGGAATAAGGGTATAAAAGCATGTGTTTATGATATTTTTTATTTACTATTTTCACACATGTAACATCTTTAGTTTGGTGTCACTCAAATTGAGTTAGTCCAGAGATTTTATTGGCCTACAGGAAAATTAATTGTAAATAACTAGGGTCCTCCTTTATATATTAAAATATATATAAAATATAAAATTATATCTATCTATATGCTTGTATTAAAAGGAATTGATTCTCCAATTTTTCTTTCCCGCCAAACGTTTTGTTTTCCCTCAAAAACTCATGCAAGCATGTGAAAATCAATGTTTTCACACGTGATTAAATTAGTATACATTATTGAAATTATAAAAGAGTTTTAACGTTTAATCATAATTTTTTATTTATAAAATTTTTAAATAATTAATTATAAAATCAACAAACCTACTATAAATAAAGAGTTATAATTAAATATTAGTAGAACTTATTACGCTGAAACATGCATACTAATTAAACTCTTTCATAAATATCACTTCACCTCATTTATATTGCATAGCTTCAAACTAAATCGTTAATTTTATTACTGTTTTTCAATGAATCATTGATTTTTTTTTATAAGCAAATTCATTAATAGGGGTACCAGAAATACCTAATAGTTACATACAATCAGATGGTTAGTTAGTTACTGCTTGGAGCACTTTTCAAGAATTAAGTGGTCAACATCACCAAAAAGGACTAAAATACATATTTCTTCAGCATCCACCTAGATATATAGATATCAACAATATACACCAATGATAAAATTCATGTTGTACAACCCACTGAAGCATAGATCCAATCATCAAGTCCCACTAAACCAACTTCGTACTAATACAGTTACCTTAGTTAAGACTCCACATAGAGAAGGAGTAGGAGAATGAAAGGTCAATAGTGGATAGCCAAGACCAGACATGATAATTAATCTGGTAAATAATGTTGTCCAGATCAAAATGTTTTCCTTCTAAATATACATGAATTTCTTTGATTCCATACACACCAAACAATAGCCATCCAAACCATTATCATCTGACTCTGGTGGTTCCTGATAAACCCCAGTCAGCATGTTGAAGGAAGTTTTTTCTAGCTTCTTGATGCATTACATTCGCAACTCCTAACCAAGAGTAACATATCTGCCATACTTGAGAGACTCGCCTGCAATTAAAAAATAGGTGAGGTATGCTCTCTTCATGAGTCTAACAGAATGGACATAATGTATTATTTTCCCCCAGATTGACGTTCCTTTTTAGTAAGTTGTCCTTGGTTGGTAGTCTTTCTATCAACAGCCTCCATGTAAATATTAAAACTCTGTGTAGGGCCTTAGCAGATCATGATATCTTCATTTTCTTTTTGGTGTTGTCGTACCTAGATGTATCTGAGCCAAAGTAGAGTATTTTGATTTGATTTTATAAACCCCGTTGGGATCACCTACACATAGTCATGCATAGTCGTCATGTGGAATTTGCACTGTGTTGATGAGTGTGTCCTACAACCTTCTGACAGTGGGCATTTCCCACTCAAACTACTATCTTCTCCACTTCAACTTCCACTCCCGCAATCCCCTCACCCACTCACTCATCTCTATAATTAGGGATTCCTTTTGTTTGGAGTTAGAATATAATCTTGGGAATCTACTTTGCAAGGACCCCACCCCTTCCCAATCATGACCCCACAGTCTAGTTTTGTTCCCACAACCCAACTTCCATTCTCTCATTCCTTGAAATCAACCTTCTTGTTGTTCACTCCCACGTGCTTTTCTCAGGTCCTTCCACCATATAGAAGCATTACTATTCCTAATTCCCCACTCCAAGCCTTCCCGTCCCCATACCTAGATTTTTAAGAATTTGTACCCATATCTCACTGCCTCCCTAAAACAGATTCCATCTCCACTTTCTCAACAATGCCTTGTTGAAACACCCTAAATGTTTAATGCCTAATCCACCCAGATCCTTACTTAAGCACACCTTGTTCCAATTCACCCAATGTATTTTCCTCCTAGCCTCTTCCAATCCTCCACCCCACAGAAAGTTCGCCTGAATACTAGTCAACTTCTTAATCACACATGCTGGTGCAAGAAAAAATGAGAAGATAAAGGCAGCGAGGATAAAACAGAGTTTATGAGGGTTACCCTACCACCAAGGGACAAGGTTTTGTTTTTCCAGACTGCTAACTTCTTCTCAAATTTTAGGATGATTGGTTTCCATGTAGATCTCCTTCTGGGATTGGCTGCTATAGGTATGCCTAAGTAAGTGAAGGGTAATTTTAGCACCTTACAATTTAGTAGATCAGCAAATCTACATGTTTCCAAATGTTGCAGTCCCATAGCCCCAAATGAACTTTTGTTGAAATTAACTCTTAGGCCAGACACCATCTCAAAGTTCCTCATTATAGCTTTTATGACCAACACATTCTTCAAACTAGCTTCCCCGAGAAACATCGTGTCATCAGCAAATTGGAGTATGTTTACCTGTACTTTGTCCTTCCTACATGCATAACTTTGATACAACCATTTGTTCACTGCTTCCTGGACAAGCCCTTTAAACCCTCTGCAACAATGGTAAATAAGAGAGGGGTTAGTGGATCACCTTGACGCAGACCTCTTTTGACACCAAATTTAGTGGTTAGGCTACCATTTATCATAACAGACACCCTGGCTAACTTTAAGCATTCGATCATCCAATTAATCCATTTCTCTGCAAACCCCAATCTTCGTAACATATACATCAAGAAGCTCCAATTCACAGAATCATAGGCTTTCATGTAATCAACTTTAAATATTAGACATTTCCTTGTCTTTCTCTTAGCCTCACCAATCACCTCATTGACTACTACTGCACTTTGCAGCAATCCTCTCCCACGAAGGAATGCGCTTTATCGTTGGCCGATAACCCCATTAAGCACCTTTTGTAGTCTTCTAGCAAGTAGCTTGGCCAGTATCTTATATGGACTTCCAATTAGTGCGATGGGTCTGTACTCGCTAATCAACTCAAGAACATCCTTCTTGTCTCTGTTTGCTTTATCTCTTCCCTTGAAAACGGCGGGATCAATTCTTGTCTCTGTTCCAATGAAATCTGTTCAAAGTGGACTCCATCTAATGTCAACCTCACCCATTTCTCTTCATCAAACATTTCTTGGAAATATTCCTTTGCTTTCTGTTTAATCACTATAGGGTCTGCACACTAGTGGCCATTTACTTTTAACCCTTTGATGGGATTTGTTTTCCTCCTCCAGTTTACCATATTATGAAAGTACTTTTTATTGCCATCTCTTTCCTTAAGCCACTTTGCTCTAGATTTTTTCCGCATAAGGGATTCTAACCTGTTAGACACCACCCAAAATTCCTATTGAAGTTGTCTCATTAATTCAATGTCTTCATGGTCAAGTGCAACCATTTCTCCTTTCGTTTGTATATCATAAGCCTTGTGACTATGTCTTGTTGTACCTTCTTAAGGTCTCCAAATGATTCCTTATTCCACCGCCTCAGATGCTCTTTTAGTTGTCTCAGTTTTTCCTTAACCACATATGCACCCCACCCATTCACCTTCATGCTCTTCCACACCTCCTTCACCATACCTGGATAAGTTTTGTCTGAGAACCAACAGTCCAGCACCCTAAAAGGTTTGGTCCCCCAATTCACAACCTCTGATATCAATAGAACAGGACAATGATCTAAAATATCCCTGTTTAGAATCCTTTGAACCGAATCAGGCCATTTCTGTGACCATGTGATGGATAGTAGTACCCTATCAATCCGACTTTTCGCTGTACCATTGGGTCTAAACCATGTAAACCTTCTACCTCCACCTGGGGCATCGTCAACCTCCATATCCACTATAAAGTCATTGAACTCTTCTCTTGCATTCCTTCCCTGCTCCTCAGACGATTCCCCACACTTCTTAAAGCTGAATCTAATTGTGTTGAAGTCCCCTGTAATACACCAAAGTTGGGCACTATTGTGTTGTTTAAATTGCATCAACTCATCTCATATCCTTCTCTTTTAATTAATATCCCAAGATAGATACACATTAACAATAGCCATTTAACTATCATCCTCCTTCCACTTTCCCTCCATTATAATATATCCACTCCCAAGAATATAGTTATTTAGAACAAAGAATGCATTATGCCATAAACATAGTAGTCCACCTCCTCTGTTAATTGTTGGATTGTGCAGCCACTGTACCTCGCTTTCACCCCATATAGCTTGGCAGATTTTTTTATCAATAGACTCTCGTTTGGTTTCCTTATACACACTAGATGGACACCCTCTTTCTGTATTATGGATCTGACCCTCTCCATTTTACCTCACCCCTTATCCCCTTCATATTATATGTCAGCAACTTCATAAGTTACCCTCCTGAATCCCCCTTGTAGTATCCTTCATACCCTTGTTTTCATCCCTATCCCTTATCTTCATTCCAATTATTCTCTTCTTCACCTCCTCTACATCTTCCCAATATATTACACCAAGGTTTCCCCCTAACTCTACAATTTGGTCAGCCTCAGCATTTTCTCTTTTCAACCAGAATATCCAGTTGTAGTTGATAATATTGAAATCCACCAGTGCATTATCATTTTGAGTTACAGAGTGACTTACCCCATAGGCCGCTTTTTTCTCCTTTAGTTTTCCAGACCTTGTCGCTCTGAATATGCCTTCTTCTTCTCCCGTGTCCCCTTCATCTAAGAGTGACATGCCTCTGTGTGGCCCTCTTTTGCCCACTGTTTTCGCCATTACTGTGTCAACATCTCTAGTCATTGTTGCTATTTCATTCACTTCTTGGTTCAGATGAGGATGATAAATTGGCTCGCAACCCCTAATCTCCACATTCTGGTGACCGATTGGTGAGTCAACAGGTCCATGCGACATCGGATTGCCCAATATCAGGGTTAGACCACAACCACCCACTTCTTCTTGTTGCGACATCTTCGATTTTAACACATGTTCCTGCGATTTTCCAGCACCACAAACTTGTTGCAGATCATCCATGTTATTCGCATTATAACTCACAGGTATATTCATCAAACTTTTCTCATGAGCTTCATGGGCCTCTTGTGTATTAACGTGAATTTTGACTACCCTATTCTCATTCTCTATATGTGGCTTTGAACAGAGTTGTAGATGTTGCACTTTCATTTCAATGGGCTCATTAATTTCACCTCTTGCCCAATTATCTACACCCCCTATGTTATGTACGATTTCAGGCCCAACATTTTTTCCTTTACTTCCCATACCTCTACATTGATGTGGCATTTGAAACACAATTCCTGTAAGTTCAGATGATCCACTGTGCCCCTAATTTCTAGCTCCTGACCCTACTGACACTTTGACGTAGTAGGTAGTCTGATTAGACTCTCTAAAAGGTTGATTCTATTTATATAATTTTAAAATAGTTATTATAAAAATCATTAAACTTATTCTATATAAGTCAATGATATTTTTATAAGTTTTTTACGATGATATTTTATATCATTAATTTTTATTATTATATAAAAAACTGTTTGCTATTCTAGATCACATATTTTATTTTGTCCCTTAAAATAAATCTTTTGTCTTAAATCAAATGTATCTATATTTTAGAAGATGTTTGATTCAATGAATTAAGAGGAGAAAAAATCCTTATGTTGGATTCAATGGAGGGAGAAAAAGGGAAAAAATTTATTTTTGTTTAGTTTAGAAGGGAAGGAAATTAAGTTTAATTACATACAACAATTTAAAACATATTTAACAATTATGTGATAAATTCTCATAATAGTGTGAACTCTTCTAAAAAGGTATATTTTTTATGTAATATATCTCTCATACCTTTATGAATTGTGCCATAACCTTGTGGATGAATATTTGATGCTTTTTTTTTTTCAATGCATTTGTCACGCCTCTATGACTTGTGCTACAATACTATGGAAGAGCCTCTTATGTCTCTTTTTGTGTGTCTTTGCCACAATGGTGTAGAGTATGTGAACTCCTAATACACTTTCTTTTTAAATTCACTCATGTGAGCATAGTCATACCATTGTGACACGTGTTTGAACGATATATATAAATTTTTAATTTTTTGTTCAATTAAACTTGAACCGGTGACAATTACAAAGATTATTTAATAAAACTCGTGTAAGAATATAGAAATTTATGAGAAAAAGAAATATGTATAATTTAAAAAAATAAATTATGTAAAATTTATTAATTAAGTTTGTCAAGATTAAAAGAAGCTAAAATGGTGTGAGAACATATTTTCTTTCCTTTTTATTCCTGCATTTCTGTCAAAAGCAAACATAGTGTAAAAGGGTAATAGGGTTAACTAAATTTTTTTAATTGATTTAAAATGAATTATTTTTTATATTTAGGTTTGAAAAATATAATCATCCATGTGACATCTAGGAGTATATGCACATACTAGTTTACCTTTGACCCATAGGAAACAAAACCTCTCCCTCTTTCATCTCACCAAGTTATCATCAGACTAACCTTATAATTCCACAAAGTTTCACTGGTTATAGGAAACAAAACCTTTGACCCTAGACACCGAACCAACTAGCTCATTCCCACCCAATAATTTCTTCTTGCATTTCATAAAACTAGTCATGGATTTCTTTTACATTTTGAACCAAACTTTCCAGAATATTAAAATAGGATGCAGATGAGTTTTGTACTTACACAAATGTGGAGAATTCTGGTATCATCTATACTGAAATAAAAAAGAAAGTATCTTAAATAATTATGAAAATATAGTAAAATAGTTAAGGGAAATCTAATAATTATCCCTTATTTATATAGTGGTATGTTTGTATTTTTTTAATTAAAGGTTAATTAATTTAAAATTAATTTAACCTTGTTTAAGTACAAATTTATTATTAAGTTAAAACTAACGGGGAGATTTTACTGAAACTTTGTATATATAACTTCAGCATGAGAGAAAGCGAATGGAGGAACAGAGGGAACAAGGGAAGAAGCAGCTAGTTAGGTAGAAGAGAGGGGGTGATGAGCGTCAAGGAAAGAATGAGTTGGGAAATAAAGAGCCAAAGTATAGTGATACGAGTTGTGAACAATGACTGAATAGGAAAAAAAGACTTCATACTTCTTCACAAAATTTCCTATTAGGAGAGAAAGAAATGTGACAGATATTTAGAAAGTGGGGACAAGTTTGTAAAGTGTTCATCCCAAGAAAGAGAAATAAATTAGCAGGCAAATATGGTTTTGTTAGCTTTGTTGAAGTCAAGGATGAGAAAATATTAGAGAGGAAACTAAATGGTATCTATATAGAAGATGTAAAAATGATTATGAATATACCAAGATTGAAGAAAGAGGCACAACAATAGCTAAAAGAAAAACAACAAAGCGCATTATATATTGGAGCAATGCATAAGACATAGGGAAAGGCAAGGAGATCAAAAGGTAGAATCCAATGAAAGGAAGCACATCATATGCATAGGTGTTGAAACAAGATCATAGGTAGGACAAGGGTGTGTGGAGGATGAAAAACAAAACAATAAAGTCAGCCAGAAGCATGGAAATCAAAGTAATCATGGTAGGGAAGGAACGGTTGCAAGTATGCTAAGTGGGGCATTTGGAGAACCTATTAACTATAGAAAACATGCCTTGTGATGTTCCTACAGGAGACGAATGGATGATAAAGCTAACTTATTTGGGGGATGATCAAATGCTTATACTGGGGGCGAAAAAAGAATAGATGAAAGAAGTGCTAGTGAAACAAGATCAAAATTGGCCACAATTCATTTCTATTGAAAAATGGAACACCAAATGTGCCTCATGAAATAGCTGACTTGAGTTAGAGTATGTGGCTTCCCACTACACACTTAGGAGAATTCAAGTTTTAACCAATTGTTATGCAAGTCGTGGTTCATGGTAAAAGTAGACGAGAAAACGAAAAATAAGGAAGTTCTTCAATACGCAAGGATCCTTATCAAAATGTCCTCTTTTAAACCAATTAATTTTTCTAAGTTAATTGGAATTAACAGGGAAGATTTTAGAGTAAATGTATTTGAAGAGTTTGATAACACATATGAGTCTTGTAATTGCAATCACTAGAGAATTGAAGATTACAAAGACGATAACTCTTCATTCTTTAGTAGAGGAAGGGAAGAACTTCTATTAGAAAAATCATTATGTGAAGGTGAAGGATGACCTATGATGTAATCTTGGATTGCCTCTCCCATGATCTTTCTTCTTGAAGTTCTTAGGTTAAGGAAAATGGAGATGGAGAGAAAAGAAATGGTGGTGGAGGCATCACTTCAATGGAAGATAAACCTAGGTTTGTAAAAGTTTGACACAAAGGAATAAACCCTTGATAAAAGCTATAAAAGCACTCTGAAGTGGAGGGGACAGATAGATGTCACATAGGAAAGAGAAGATAAGTGGCACCTATATGGAGGGGACATGTGGGTCTCATATGTCACTCATGCACATGTGTATGTTTAGGATGTGTGAAAATCAAACAAGGGGTGTGGAAATTAAAATTCAAACATCATCTTGCTCTAAAAAAACTCACATTCTACCATACACCCCATACAAAGGCCTAAAATATGCTAATAACACCCACTCAAAATACTACACAAACTATACAATATTTACACACAATTTCAAGACTATGGCCCTAGATGTCTTCATGAAGCTCCTTTCTAGTCATGTCTTTTCCCAATACTCCTAGTCAAGAGTCTTTACTAGGTGTGATTGCATCATCATGGATCCAAATTCTCAGAAGAAATTGAATTTGTCGCAAAGCAAACTGTGTGCAACGGAGAAACTAACGTCTAGTACAGAGAAACGAATGAACACAATCTCAGTTCAATTGAAGTTGTGAAGGAAAATAATGAAAATAAAAATGAATTAGAGTCAATGATAAAGACATATAATGGTTCAACAAATGGATCCAAAAAGGGTGGGGAGAAGTTTGATGCGTCGAACGAGATATCAGAAAAAGGAAGTGTACCAAAAGGTGATAAAGGCACAAATTGCACAGACATAGCCTCCAAAATGTCATCTCAAGAAGAAGCTTTCTATCATCTTAGACAAGCTAGTGAGTTACCTCTTGGACTCAGATTAGCAGAATTGCACCATTTGGAAAGAAAGATACCATTGCAAATTGTGGGCAACTCGTGTATATACCAGCCAAGCCTTGGGCTTCGACCTCTAGCGACCCAAATTTAGAGCAAAATAACCTCAGCCCAATCCATCCTGAAGGTAATTCGGCGAGGCCATCACTCTCTATTCGCACCCCTCTCAATTCACCAACATTTGACAAGCTTTGCTCTCTGTACCAATGTGAGCACACAAGCCTTGTTCTAGGGCTTAAACCAAATAGAAGAAGCAATCCTCTGATATTTGCACTATTCTGTCTTCATTAGGATTTATGGCATTAGTTCAAGGAGTTCTAGAGGTCCGATAGAGCAATCCTCTTTGATTCCTCATCGGGTGTCTTACCGGTGTAGGCAAAATCAGAATTCCTGGGCCATCACCGAAAACCTCAACCAAAAATTTCGGCAACATCATCAACGATGACAGCATCAGGAACAGGAATAGAATAATTATCCTCGGCCATCGCGTATCAGAGGCATTGAAGATAATGGATATTGGCAAACTCATCGACGTTTCAATCCGAGAGTCAGAATCAACAACTCAAACCAGACTACAAGACCTTGAAGACAGAGATCGAAAAGAAATTGAAGATGCAAAGAAAAAAGTGGAGAAGGGTTCGGAAGGGAGGCCCATATGAAGGTTCTTATGTTTAATGTCAGAGGGTTGGAAGGAGGAATAAAAGCAAGATACATCAACAAATTAGAAATTAGTGTGGGTAGAGCAAATTAAACTAGTATGTTTGTAAAAAACTAAAAGGGAAGTTTGGGACCAAGTCACATGCCAAAGCATATGAGGGGGCAGCAATTGGAATGGAAAATGCTACTAATTCTCTAAAAGGTCTAATATGCATTTGGTCACCAATCTCCTTTCAAACTACACACTCATTTAGTGGAATAGATTATATTGCATTAGAAAGGGTCTTGCTAGAAACTAACATGCAAGTAGATTTCATCAATCTTTATTTGCAAACCCACATAAACCAAAAAAGAAGGGTCTGGGAGGAACTGATAAGTAGAAAAGGAAACATCAATATTAACTTATGGTGTGTCTTAGGAGACTTCAACTATGTGAGGAAACTAGAAGAAAGTCAAGGAGTCAACAGTGAACAGTATGGTCGAAGAGAAACTATGGAATTTAATGAATTCATTCATAAGATGAGAATGATAGATATACTGTTGATTGGAAATAGATTCTCATGGTTCAAACCTAATGGGATAGCAAAGGGTTGGTTGGACAGATCCTTAATCTCTCTAGATTGGATAATTACATGGGAAGGTTGTGCACAGTATGTTATGAATAGGAACTTCTCCAACCATTTTATGGTGATATTAAAGAACAAACTTATCAATTGGAGCTCAAAGCCATTCATGGTGATGGATTGCTGGTTTCAACACAAGGACTTTAACAAAGTCGTTTCTGACGCTTAGAGTTCATTATCAGTTCAAGGATCAAAGTCATACATCTTAAAAGATAAAATAAAAGGATTAAAAGAAATATGTAGTCATTGGAAAAAAAGCGACTTTGGGAATATTAATACCAATCTGTTGCAAATAGAAATAGTGTTGAACAAGCTAGAGAAGAAAAGTGAAACAAGTACATTGACTGAGGCAGACCAGGAAATTAGGAAACAACTTCAGCAAAAATTGTGTGAGTTGGCTATGAGGAACGAATCATTACTGCAACAGAAATCAAGAATTAGGTAGGCCTAAGAGGGAAATTGTAACAAAAAATTCCTCTACAAAATTGTAAACTAGAGCAGGAAAAGAAACTCTATTAAAGGAGTTGGCATTGGAGGGGAATGGAATGAAGACCCAATAACTGTGAAAAAAGAGGTAAACGTGTTCTTTGCAAATAGGTTCTCTGAAACCTTCTGCCTTAGACCTCACCTTGATGGAGTCAAGTTCCAAACAATTACCGATCAACATTATGTTGATTTATGTACACCATTTAAGGAGATTAAAGTAAAACAAGCAATCTAGAGTTATGTCAGTGATAAGAGTCCTAGTCCAAATGGATATAATTTCAATTTCATTAAGAAGGTTTAGGAAGTGATCAAGGCTAACATAATGCAATTCAAACACACATTTGCTAAGTTAGTGGCAAGGTGTAATTCTTCTTTCATAGCCTTAAAACCTAAACCCTAAACCTAAATTAGTATCATCCGATATCTCTAGTTGGCTACATATTTAAAATAATTTCCAAACTTTTGGCAAGGACGTTGGGGGAAGTTCTGCATAAAATCATTTATCACTCTCAAAGTGTCTTCGTAGCAGGAAAACACATTATACATAGCACATTGATATTGAATAAAGTTTTAGACGAGGCAAAACGAAGAAAGAGGAGGTGTTTTGTCTTCAAACTTGACTTTGAAAAGGCTTACGATTCAATATCGTGGGATTTCCTCCAGTATGTGATGTTAAGAATGGGATTTAACCAAAAATGGATTACATGGATAACAATTGGCCTTACTTCTACTAGGGTATCAATTTTGGTTAATGGTTCGCTAACAGCTGAATTTTTTCCTACAAAGGGTCTGAGGCAAGGGTGTTGGAAATTCTCTGAAAGCTACAATGAAGACTTAGCAAGCATTGTAATAGCTTAGATTTTGATTATAAAAGTCATAGTGTTTAGTAGCTTGTTTGTGCATTAGTTAGTTCATGCATTCATATAGTTAGTATCTAGCTTGAATCATATTCCTTACTATGCATTGATCTTTTAATCTTGATCTTAGTATCATTTAAGTCAATCATGAATGAGATTGATGGTCCCTAAAAAGCTTTTCAAATCCAACCAAATCTCATAGATGATTTCAATGAAGTATATAATTGAGTTATGAAGTTGCTTAATTGTTAAAACATTATTTGTCACTATTTTAATCGATTAAACCACTTCATAATCGATTATTTACTTGATTTAATCGATTAAATGCAAGCTTAATTGATTAAATTGATCATGATGACTTAAGTTATTATTGAAGAACAATTTAATCGATTGGGAACTTAAGAAAATTGATTAAATTGCTCCTAAGTTTTCTGGACTTGTGCGAAGAACATTTTAATTGATTTAATCGATTAAAACAAAGTGAATGCTTTCATATATAAGAGAAACTCACATTTTCAAAAAAAAAGAAAGAAAAAAGATACGAATAAAATAGCTTAACATTTTTTAAAATCTCTAAAAAGTGAAAAAAAGTGTTCTCCGAAATAAAAAAGAAAGGAAAAGCAAAATGTTCTTCTACACAACAAGTTCCAAGAAATCCAATCAAGAATTAAAAAGAATCATAGCATTGTAAAGGAAGTAATCAAAAACTGCATCTATCACCTTTTACATTGTATCAAAAGCTTAAAGTTTCCAGGTGATACCTTTCTTTATTTGTATTTTGTTATTGTCCATATCTAGGTAGGTTTTCTAGGTGGATTTATTCATGTAATAGGTTTTCGCATGGTTAGAAACTTAAATCTTGAATAGTTTTTTCAAGAGTGCATTTGTGGGTTGCATTTGCATTGAGTTTGTGTGTATAACTTTATTTCGTTTCTAGTAATTAGTTCTAATCAAGGTAGGTATCCTTGATTTAGAGCAAACTGGATGTAGCTCAGGTTAAAGGAGAACCAGTATAAATCTTATTGTGTGAATATCTCTCTTTACCTTACTCTTGATAGATATCTTTAATAGCTTCCATGTGTAATATAGAATCTGATTCATGCTACATCTGTAATATGATATTAAAATCCAATATCTGCATAATCTTTGTGAATCTATAAGAGTAATTAGAACATCATCTCAGCTGCAACTCAAATCCAAAATTGCCTTATCTTGATAAAACATCTCAGCTAAAAATATCTTTAAAAAGAAGTTTTAAAAATTAGTTTTTCAAAGGAATCAGAAAAAAATTTGGGAAATCAATTCACCCCCCTCTTAAATTTTTTTAATACATTTAAACCCATTCTCAAGAGGGACTCCCTAGAACCTCTCTTATTCACAATAGCGCTAGCGGGCGTAGCAAGGTTGATGAGGCAGGCAATGCAGAAAGATTTGTTCACACCTTTCCTTGTTGGAAAGAATAAAATACCAGTCTCCATTCTCCAATATGAAGATGACACAGTCTTCATTGGAGAAATATCACCTAAAAATATTCTGGTCACTAAATACATTCTGAAATGGTTTGAGCTAGCATCTGGTCTGAAGATTAATTACTTCAAAGGAAGCTTTGGAGAGGTAGGGTTGTCAAGCACGAAGATCCAGACATTTGCACAAGTGTTAAACTGTGAAATTCTCAAAGTTCCTTTCAATTACCTGGCATTCCGATAGGGGCAACCCGTAGGAAGGTGGCTACATAGGAACCCATTCTCAGGAAGCTGAAGACAAAAGTAACAAGCTTGAAACATAAACACTTATAAAATGTCGGTCGTATATGTCTAATTAAATCAATGTTGTCTTTGGTTCCTTTCTTTTACTAGTCTCTTTATAAAATGCTTGTGGAAGTTAGGAAAAAAATCATCAGCATTCAGAGGAAGTTTCTTTGGAATCAAGCTAACTCCAAGATAAATTGGGTGAACTAGAAAACTATGTGCGAAACAAAAGAAAATGGAGAGTTGGGACATTTTCTTGTTAAAATTATGCACTCCTAGGAAAGTGGAGATGGCTACTAATGACACAAGAAGGTCTCCTGTGGGAAAAGATTATTGACTCCAAATATAACAGGTGGAAAGGCTTAGTGAATGGAGAAGAGAATAATCACATGTCAATTTAGTGGGAAGATTTGAGAAAATGTTATGGAATAAAAAATGAGCTTTGCTGGTTTGATCATTTTCTGGAATGGAAGATCGGGGATGGATCCAAATTTAAATTCGCAATGGACAGCTGGCTGTGAGAGGAAGTTTTGAATCACATATTCAGTTGTTTGTTCCAAAATTCAGTAAATAGAGACAGGACAATAAACACCTTTGGCCATTAGGAGGAGGGAACATGGGTTTGGGATTTAGAGTGGCGTGGACAGTGATTCTACTGGGAGGAGCCCTTGTTTAACGAATTTAAATCACATATAGACAGAGTGAGAGTTTTAGAGAATGGTGAGGATATGCGGGTCTGGAATCCAGACCCCTCTAGAACTTACTGTGTTTATTTTTCTTATGCAACTTTGCAAGCTTGGTCTTCAAATGAACAACACCAACAAACCTTCTAGCTATTGTGGGGGATTAAGGCACCTCCTAGTTCTTGTTTTTTGGTTGGAGGCTCCTTAACAACAGGCTACCAACAAAAATTAACATAATCAAAAGAAGAGTTCAGCTGCAACAGTTAGATGCACTATGCATTCTAGAAAAAGGTTACAAAATCAGTTGATCATATCTTCTTCCAATGTTGGGTGGCGCAAAAACTTTGGAATTCATGATATAGGCGATTAGGAATTGTGATTGCTAGTCCAAGATCTGTCAAGTAACACCTATTGCAACATCAACTTTAGATTAGGAACTACAAGACAAAAAAATATAACTTCAATAGGTTAATACGTGAGTTATATGTTCCAAGTTTGTAAAAAATAATATCTTTTACGTATTTTTTAATCAACCCTAAAAAAAATATTAAAAGGTTTATTCGGTATAGATTTCATGGAAGCAAAGTGTAGTATGTTTGGGACATAGTTTTGCTAATATGTGATCATATATTTTATCATTGATTTTTATAGGAAAAAATACTTGTTGACTCTTGAAAGATGTCAATCCATTTAAATAAATACATCCCAAGAGAATAGTCGTCCAACTCAAAGATATCCTTAAAAAAATAAAGAAACTGTCCTGATCCCCGCATCTTCGTGGGCAAGGACAAAACAGAAGACAATAAATTAATGTGAAAGGCTGATTAAATAGAGAAACTTGCAATGCCGTATAGAATGAATAATGACTTCAATCGGATCAAAAAATAATTGGGTTTATGATAATTTTATCTTTTTAATTTAAATTGAATAAAGTTAATTAGAATTATCAAGAGATTATGCCAGTGTAAGATGCTCTAAGGTTGCTATTACTATTTATACATGAGATTGAGGATATATAAAAAGAATATTTCTTGGATTTTTATAGTTTCTCTTAACCTTTTAAATCTGCGCCGCTATCCTAATCTAGGGTAGGAATTGAAGAATCAAATTCAAATTCAAATTCTTATCACACCTCTACTTTGGAAATAATCAGATAATGGAGGTATAGGCATCGTTAATATCGAGGGTTACAACTAGATGTCTAGATCAGCCAAAATGTCATGCACGCAGAACACGTTAATCGGGAATAAAAAAAAGAGTCAAAATCATACTTTAACTAATATAATATGAGTTTCTCATCATATTAAATTACCTTCGCGTGTGTCATGTTTTGTAGTGGGAATACGAATTCATTCTTTGTATTTTCAAGATGGGTGGTGTTCGGAGACTTTAATGCTTATTTGCTTTCTTCAGAGAAAGCTGACGGGGGTCTCCCTAAGGGACTTCATGAAGCATTTTAATTAATATCTGGTTAAATGTGCGGCTTTTTTCCTTGTCCAGAAAGTTCTTTTAAGAAAATTTGATGAAAATGGTGTGGGTGTTTGAATAATTTTCAGAAAGGTATAGTTGACTATCAAAATGTCATATGAGTTGTCGGTTTAGGTTGCAGTTGCTAGAAACCAGTAAGTGGGTTGATGTTTGGGACTACAGTTGCTAGAAATTGGCAGGTCAGTTGCTGGTTTGGACTACCTGCTATAGAGGGCAACTAACACGTGTCACAAAGATTGAAAACCGGCAACTCAATTAGCAGTTTGGGATTGCAAAAATCAGAACGAATGAGGCGTTACCAAATGGCACAAAAATGCTAACCTGCAGTTTGGGCACCCCTCCATAAATTTGTGCTAAATGCATGAAAATTAAATATAATTTAAACTTCAACCACATAAATACTTAGTACGCAAAATTTTATTTATAGATTATAAAAGTACATTAATTGTTAAAAAATAACTATAATTTATAATTATTATTTATATATCTATCCTTCTTTTCACACATTCCTATATTATTTTTCAATATTATTGGTATAATAGTTTTTAATACTAAATATTAACTATTGCTACCTCCATGTATAATAGCTCCACATATAACAGTTTTTTATTTATTTTTAAATTCAAAATAACCTAATATACATTATTTACATATTTGAACTAAGTTATAAACTTATGAATAATGGTGACTAAATTAAATCACTAAAATATTGCTAAATTAAGTTTTTTAACCACAAAAATGATTATTTTTTCCTAACATTTTGGTATATGATGATAATATATTTCAACCGAAAGTAGGTAACTATTCTCAATTATTACACAATAATAATTTATAAATGATTATTAAAACATTGTCTATAAATAAATATTTTCTTTTTTTAAACCTTAAACATAAAAATTTCTTATTTACTTCTTACATTTCTTCTTCTTCTTTTGGGTTTCAATTACTTTTTAAAAAATATAAAAAAAAATCTATTTTTTAAACATTATCTAACTTTAATTTTATTTTTTGCATCATGTTGTTTTTCTTAAATACCATTACCTTTTTTATAAATAACGATTTTATATAAAAACATACTGCAGTTACGTTGCAAGCATACTTGTCTCTGAAAACACCTAAACCGTCAGATTAATTGTCAGCTTCCATAGCTTTGTTGGAGCATATGCTTTATCGGGAACGTGCAGAATCTTTACGTCAGTCCAAACCAGCAACTGACTTGCCGGTTTCGAAAAAATACACCTCAAATCAGCAATTCATATGGCGGTTTCAAAAAAACTACACCATTTTGGGAATTATAAGAGCAGACACACCATTTTGCTCATATTTCCTTCAAAAAACTCTCAGTACGGAAAAAAACCTAAATTTGGCTTATAGGATATGAGGTTTAATGGCCCATCTTTCACTTAGGAAGGTGGGAGGATAAAGGAAAGGCTTGACTATGTGGTGGGGAACCTAATGTGGCTTAATTTATTCCCTAGTTCCTTAGTTATTCATCTGCCATCATTCAAGTCTGATCACAAAGTTGTTCTTCTCAAGTTGCATGCAAACTATGTTGGTAGAAGGGGAGCAAACTTCTTCTGCTTTCTTGCAAGTTGGCTGGTAGATGAATCTTTCCATAATGTAGTACAACGAGCTTGGGAGACGGGATTTAATTGGTTGGACATTGTTCGCAAGTTTCATGGAGTTGCTGATCACTGGAATGAGTATTGTTTTGGTAATTTGTTTCACAAGAAGATGAGGTTGGTTGCTCAGTTAGAGGGTGTGAATAATAAATTATCACTACATCATAATGCTTATCTGCAAAAGGTTCGAGAGGAGCTATGGTAGGAATATGAGTCAATTTTATACCAAGAATTGTACTAGTGTCAAAAAGCAAGGTGTGACTAGTTCCGATTTAGATACAGAAACACTAAGTTCTTTCATACTAGTACCATCATTTGGAGACAGAGGAATAGGGTAGATGCTCTGCTTGATGAAGAAGGCATTCTGATGTGGAAGATGAAAAAATTAGATAGATGGCCAATGACTATTTTAAACATTTGTTTACTTAGGAAGGGGTATGCCTAAACTGGATCTCCCAAAATTTTTTCCTGTGATATGTGATGTTGATTTAAAATAAATTCAAGACCCTTTTTTTTCAGATGAAGAGATTAAAGCTGCAATTTTTAGCATGGGGTCTTTAAAGGCACCCAATCCTAATGAGTTACACCTTTATTCTTTCAATCCAAATGGAACGTGGTAGGACTGTCTGTGTGTGACATGGTTCGAGGATGCTATTATGATCCTGCTAAAATTAGGGATATAAATAAGACGCTCCTAGCTCTTATTCCTAAGTGTGAATCTCCTACTCATATGATTCAATTTTAACTTATTAGTCTTTGTAATGTCATTTATAAGGATATTACAAAGATTATTGCAAATCGACCTAAGATTGTTATGTCTACTCTAGTTAGTCCAAATCAATGTAGCTTTGTTCCTGAGAGACATGGGATGGATGATGTTGTTATTGCTCAAGAAATCTTCGATACTATGCAGATTAAGAAAGTTGACATGGATTTATGGCCCTAAAGGTTGATTTGGAAAAAGCATATGATCAACTGAATTGAGAGTTTTTAATAAACACTCTCAAGGATATTGGGTTTGAAGCATATTTTTCCCATCTTATCCTTGCTTGTATATCTTTTATTAACATGCAAGTTATGATCAATGGGACCTTATCTAATTCTTTTGGAACATCAAGAAGCCTTAGGTAAGGGATCCTATTTCACTTTATTTATTTGTTCTATGTGTTGAAAGGTTGGGCCACCTGATTGACTATGAGGTAAATCTTAAAAGTTGGACTCCAATCAAGCTATGTAAAGAATGGCCACCCATCTCCCACCTGTTTTTTGCAAATGACCTATTGCTTTTTGCGAAAGCCTCTGGCGATGAGGTGTTTGGATGATTTTTGTGAGGCATCTAGACAAAAGGTCTCTACTGAAAAACTTGACAGTTTGTATCAAGGAATGTTTCGCATGGGTAGGTGCAGTTTCTCAGTAACATGTTTAGGTACTCACTTGCTAATGATCTTGGAAAGTACTTGGGAGTCCCCTTGATCCATAGAAGGAAGAATAGAGCTCTTTATGACTCCCTAGTTGAAAGAACTCAGCAAAGATTAAGCACTTGGAGGGTTAACAACTTATCTTTTGCAAGTCAGTGCACCTTGGACCAATCAGTACTTGTTGCGTTACCAATTTATACTATGAAAACTGTTATTATTCCTAAGTAGGTATGTTCAAAGATTGAAAAGCCTGATACATTAGTTTGTGTGGAGAGGTACAGATCATGGCAATAAGTGTCACAATATTGCTTAGAATAATTTTTGTGCCCCTAGGAAGCAGGGGGGATTGGGGTTAAGAGATTTACACTTATTCAACCAGGCTTTGGTAATGAAACTGGGATAGGGGATTATTAATTACCATTATGCTCTCTAGGTTCGTGTTCTCCGTAGCAAGTACAAATGTGGAATTGGCATCATACCCAACATATCACTACTAATAATGCTTCTGATTTGTGGTGTGGCATTAATAAAGTATGCTCGAAAGTGACTGAAGGATGCAAATAGCTGTTTGGAAATGATAGACATGTTAAATTTTGGTGGGATAGATGGTTTCCCTCAAGACTCATCATTGGTCATTTTGCTGACAATATGGAGCTAATTAGTGGAAATTTTATGGTGGTAGCCCCCTTTGTTACTGGCGAGAATGGTTGGTCTCCTCATCTGTTCCAACACTTAGTCCCTGACTAGATGTTTAGGGAGATCATGAGCATTATGCCACTACCTACATATTTAAAGGATGATCAAGTTATTTGGATTTTAACCACTGATGGCCAATTTTCTACAAAGACAGCTTATGAGTTAATTACATCTCAGAAACTTACAAATTCTTCTCCCTTTTAGCAAGGAGTTTGGCGGTTAAACACACATACGAGAGAGAAAGTGTTTTTATGGAAGTGCTTGCATGGTGATCTACATACAAATGAACTCAGGTATACTAAAGGTATGACTAATATCCTTTTGTGTCTGTTATGTTTTGAACAAGTTGAAACGGAAGAGCATATCTTGAGAGATTGTGTGTTTTCTAAAACTGTCTAGTTATGTATAAATCAAATGTTGCCTCATGCGTTCTTCTTTCCAGATTTTGATGTATGGATGACAGCCAATATCCAGAAACTCAAAACCTATATATGGAATTCAATGGAATGTGTTGTTCTCAATCGCCTTGAGTATGATATGGAAGGCTTGCAATAGTTATGCATTCCAAGGGATGCAATTTGATTGCTATCAGGTTGCTAACTTAATGATACAGAGAGGTATGTAGACTTCATATTCTTGGGATATCCATCTGGCTTCTACTTCGAAATCTTTTAGGATCCAACATGTTAGGTGGAAATGTCTTACTAAAGGATGGATTAAAGCCAATACGAACGAGTCAGTTAAGAAGAATGGAAAATCTATTACATGTGCAGGTCTGTTACGGGATGATGAAGATTGTTGGTGGGGGCTTTTGTTTGTAATTTAGGCTCTACAAGTAGTTTCATGGAAGAGTTGTGGGGAATAGCATAAACCCTTCATTTTGCTTGGAATAAAGGTGTTAGAAAACTATAGGTGGAATGTGATTCTACTATGGTCGTGGACTTTATTAATAATGGGGTGGTAGGATCACACCTTTGTTGGCCTATAGTGCAATTTATTCAGGTTTAGGTACACAGAGAGTGGGAAATTGTGTTTAATTATATTTTTAGAGAGGCAAACATGTTTTTATTTAGCCACACATGTTTTTATTTCTTCACTTGTATCTTCTTCCCTCCTTTGGCGTAAGGATGTCATGGGAATTTCTGTAGACCAAATGGTTAGGCTGTAATTGTTTCCTAGGTTGTTAGCCCTTCTTAATACCAAAAAAAAAATTAGTATACACTAGTTTTACACTAATCATCATCCTTTATTTATGGTAAGTTTGTTAACTTTACCAATTAATACTTTAAAAATCATGTAAATAAAGAGTTATGATTGAATGTTAGTGTAAAACTCTTTTACATTATCAGTGCATACTAATTAAACTTATATTTTAATTTTTTTTTCTTTTTGAAACCTTTTATACAAAAATATTTTAAATAAATAAATATTTATTTATTAATATTATATTTTTAATTTTCTAATTATACTCACATCTGTATTCATTAATGCTTTAAATCTTAAATATATCTAAGTCAATGACTAATAACCCCCTTTAAATTTTAACATTAGTGGGAGAGAAGCACTTGAGGTCTCTATTGATATTATTAAACAAAAAAAGTAAAAAAAAAATTATGAAAACTGAAAAGAAAAAAAAGTTATATAAAATAAAAGAAATTACATAAAAAAAATATAAGTTACCTAAAGATAAAAAAAGTCCAAATAAATGCAGACAATTCTCATTATAATAATTATAAATATATTAATACATTTATTTGTAGCAATAATTTATGCGAATCTTTTGCTTCGATAGTTAATAATCTTGTGTACATAAAAATTACTAGTAAACTATACTCCTTTAGTTATATTTTATAAGAAAAAAATCCACACATTAAAAAAATCAATTGTCTATATTCAATTTTACTAATCATACAATATTTTTTTCAAAATGTCCCGCAAAAACTTTGTATAGAGTAACACATTAAAGGAAAAGCATTAATAATATCATTATATAAAATGAGAATAATTCAATTTTTTATATTTAGAAGTAAATAATAATTTATTAGATTGGGATTAGATATTATTAGTGAACTTTTTAAAAACATTATCTCTTTTAATGATCATTATTTTGGTAAAAAAATTATTTTAAGTGTATTTGGTTTATATATTTGATATTTCTGTATATAGAACTGGTATAAAATTGTTAAAAGGTTGTATATATTTAACTAAGAGGATGAATAAGAATCTTCAAAACAAATATTTGATTAATTGTCAAATTAATGATATATATTTTAATAACATTTTTATTAAATTAATTATTAAAAATAGAAAACTAAAATTAATTTTTAAGTTTAATTAGTATCAATTGACAAGGTAAAAGAGTTTTATCACAACTATTCATTTATCTATTATTAATTAATAAAATCAATAAACTTGTAAGAAGAGGTTGCGATTTAACGTTAGTATAAAACTTTTTACACTAAGTCTACCACCCTTTTTTCTCTTAATTAATATATGCTTGCTATTATCAATTTACTGATATCCATTATATGAAGTTACTATAATATTTTAATATGCAAAATGAATATGGAAGTTAAATTTTCATCCAAATTGTGCCAAAGGTAAATGGAAAAGGCAGGATATTGGAAGAAGAAATTTTATTAAAAGTGGTTAATGAATAAAAATAATTCCTAAGGATATGTTATTTTAATTTTTCTATTTCATTAGTTAAGGTGATACGTCAAAATAAATTTTGTTTTGCTTTGCTAGATTCGTCATAATTAATATATGATGTGGAGTGAATCATGTGCTTGTTTGTTTTTTCTTTAAAGGCACATGTGCTAGTTATTTTACTTCCATGGTAGTTTCAGAATTCCAATATAAAAGGCCTAACCTCGAAGCCTCTTTGCATAACTTCCCCTTTCCATTTCTCATTCTCGTTCATTTTTTTTATCCAAATTTTTTGTTTCTCTTTCACCCTCACGTGAAGGTTCCTACAAAGTTTGTGGCAGCTTTTACACAAATTTAAGTATTAATGTTTCCATTAATTCCTTTTCCTTTTCCATTAATTAATTCTCGTTTTCTCACTTTATAATCAATGTTCTAACTTCAAAGTGATCAAAACAGATTGATAATATGGCAATCAATTTGAGATAGCTAATTAATCAAATGTTTAGATTCGGTTCTTACTGCTTCTTTTTTTATTATTGGATTTTTAGTGTTCATAATTTTAGATTATTTTTATGGCTTCATTGAAATCTGTCACGTATACTGTGACTTTTTCCACACGCTTTCTTTATGTTTAATCAGGTGAAGAGAAGTGATGAGAGAAAGAAAAAAGAATATTGTTATTTGTATTTTTTATTTATTTTATGCTATTATCATTTAAGTTAACTAATTAAACAGTATGTCAAATAAACGGCCTAACGCAAGACCGTTAACTTCTTTTTTTCATAAACTTCCTTTATTTTGTAGAATATTCTTTAGTTCATTTTTTCTCCTTTTTTTCTCTAAGGAATTCCAATATTACAAACAAAAAAATTATTAGAAAGAGAGATTTTACTAAAAATAATTAGCCATATTTTTAGGACAGATAATGTCGGTCAATACTTCGTATTAATAATATTATTTACTTTTATAGTTTTATTTAAAAAATTATTATTTTACCTTTTATAGGAACCTTAACAACCGTTCTACAATTAAATCAAATTTATCAAATACAAAAATTTAATGATGTGACTTGTACTGTTGTATTTTTAATAAACTTGAGCTAAGATAAAGTTAATTTTACGCATGTAGAAATAGGAGAAAGTGACTATATATATATATATATATATATGAACATAACATGTAAATTGTTAATGGTGTGACTTGTACTGTTGTCAGGTATTATCGTCCCGAGGATTGCATCTAAGTGAGACCACTTTTCACGTAAAAAAAAAAAAAAAGAAAATCTATTTCAAACAAATGTCTCCCCCTTCTATTTTGGGAAACTGCAAAAGCAGGTCGGAAAGGTACAAATACGAAAATAAAGTTGATTTGTTATGTTTTTATAATAGTATGTAATGTTGATGATGTTAAGTTTGAACTTTGATGATCCCACTTTTTTTTGAAAATCAGTGGTGATGGAGAAAACTACGCTGACATTGACTGGGATGGGATTGGATTTAGTCTAGTTCCCACAGATTACATGTATGTCATGAAGTCTGCAAGAGGAGATAAATTTTCACAAGGATCCCTTGTTCCCTTTGGAAACATAGAGATCAGCCCTTCTGCTGGAATCTTAAACTATGGACAGGTTCTTCCAAGTTCAAAGAGCATAATCTATTTTTTTCTTCTTTAATAAAGTAAAAGATGCTTATTGGTGTGTTTGCTAAAGGAAGCAAAAGAAACAAAAAGGGAAAAGAAAAGAAAATGAATGAAACATGAAATGATTTGGTAAGTTGTTTGATTAAAATAAAACAAAAAAATAAGTATGCATGTCAAATGACAGCAATATCTTTGATAAGTATATAAAAACATGAACATGAATAGTTTTAGTCATCAAGGAAGTTGAGTAATCAAATTCTAGCTAAAAGCCTGACGAACATAAACATGATTACCTTCAGGGAATCTTTGAGGGGCTAAAGGCACAAAGGACGGAAGATGGGAGAATACTTCTATTTCGACCAGATGAGAATGCTCAACGCATGAAGAGAGGTGCAGACAGATTGTGCATGCCATCCCCATCAAATGATCAGTTTGTTAATGCTGTAAAGCAGACAGTTCTTGCCAACAAACGATGGGTATTCATTTTCACATATTTATTCATCTCTATGATCTTTAATTAAAGAAGTTGGAAAACAAATTAAGCTTCAAATTTGAAACAGGTGCCTCCTCCAGGGAAAGGGTCACTATATATTAGGCCATTGCTCATGGGAACAGGAGCATTATTAGGTGTGGCACCAGCACCTGAGTATACATTTCTGATTTATTGTTGTCCTGTTGGCAGCTACCACAAGGTTAGCTATGGATTTCCACATGATTATAATATAAGGAAAAGATTCGATTTACAACTTGCTGAAGCTTTATAAATAATTTTATTCCATTTCATTTTTATTGCAGGGTGGTGCACTTAACTTAAAAGTTGAGGACAAACTATATAGAGCAATATCTGGTATGGGTGGAACCGGAGGGATCAAAAGTATCACCAATTATGCCCCTGTAAGCATACACTACCAATAATCTCCATTTTGAATACTTGTTTTCCATGGTTTTGAAATTTAACCGTACTTATCTTAAAGATATAAAGAGTTCCTTGATTTATATCTTGCTGATAATAACTGAACATAAAGCATCATTACTTACACTGCTAAGTAAAATCATAGATCATATTATAAGTTACATTAAATTAATTTGTCTCTTCAATGAATATATTATCCTTATATAGGTTTATCCTGCGATGACTGCTGCAAAGGCCAATGGATTCTCTGATGTGTTGTTCTTGGACTCAGCAACTGGAAAATGCATAGAGGAGGCCACATCATGTAATTTATTTGTTGTAAAGGTACACCAACTACCTTAGAGTATTACTATTAACTAATTTATATTTAGAAACTTTATTATGTCTGAACAAAATTTGTTTAATTTAACCTCTAAAGGGCAATACCATCTTCACTCCTGAAATAGTTGGAACCATTTTGCCTGGAATCACTCGAAAATCCATCATTGAGATTGCCATTGACTCTGGTTATCAGGTATTTAATTTTTCTTCAATTATAAGCATTGATGGTTTCATTTTATATAAGTCTGGTTTTTCCAAACTGAATGTCACAATGTTATGTTCAGGTAATAGAAGGTGCCGTATCAGTGGTGGAAATGCTAGAGGCTGATGAAATGTTCTGCACAGGAACTGCGGTGGTTGTCAACTCTGTTGCATCTGTAACCTACAAGGACACAAAGTAAAAATTACACTTTAATTAATCTATTTCTCTTTGTATTCAATATGTTTTATTCCATTTTTATATGCCTTTGTCTCAAAAGTAATCACCAAATAATATTATTGGTAATGCAGAGTAGATTACAAAACAGGACCAAAAACATTATCCGCAAAACTACGCTCAATACTAGTTGGAATTCAAACAGGGTGCGTTGAGGACAAAAAGTCATGGACAATTCAAATAGATTGAATTGGACAATGAGCATTATTTCTCGAATGATAGATGATTGTTATTTCTTCTTAATCACAAAGTGTGTGGAGCTTTGTGGAGTGATTATCTTTCTTATATCTATCTTATCCTGTTGATGTATGTCTTTTTTATGGAAAATAATTTTAACTAAATCTAATGTCTTATTTTATTTATGTCTTGGTGTGATGCTTCTAATTAGAAATTGCAATGGGTTGGGATGAACACGGATAGTGGTTACCTATCACTCGATCTACTACAAAAATTCATCACTTGTTATTCGCTAAAACTCATCGAATACCCGCTATAGAAATATTTGCAGGTATTTATGGGTACCATGGATATTTTAAAAAAAATAATTTTCTTAAAATTAAATATTTTTTATAAGAAATTTTATCAAATAAACTATTTATTTTTTGAAAAATCTAGAAATAAAATTATACTAATTTCTACAAGATTAATTAGATCTAAAAGTAGATTAATATAATATATTACAAGAAAATATTTGATACAAATGAAATCTTTATTTTATATTATCGGTATTTTTATAATAAATAATTTTATCAACTATGAAGTTTTCATAAAAAAATAATATTGAAGTCAATGAATTTTGATAATTAATATTTTAATTTAATTTATTTTTCAAAAAATATTATATTTTTTAACTTATATATATACATATATATATATATATATATATATATATATTATTTTAGTTTAGTGGGTAGTAGGTACCCGCAGATATGGGTACTATGATATTCGTATTGTGCCTGTTAAGGAGCGGTTAGAAAAAACTCGTACCCGCAGGTAGTGGGTACCCATTTATACTATTCGTGCGGATATTTTTGCGAGTTTTATTCATGGGTATCCGCGGACGTGGATTTTTTTGTCATCCCTACATCTAACATATTGAATATTGTCTTTTTCAAAAAAAAAAAAAAGTTATTGTTTGCTTATTATGTAATATATGTAGCCATCATACTTAAACATTTTAAGGGCTTAATACACTAAGAATTAACTTTTACAGATAAATAAAACTTAGCTAAAAATTTATATTTGAAGTTTAATTTGACATAATTTATAATTTTTATTTATATTTTTGTTGATTAAAATTTTGTAATGAAGTCTAATATTGTTCTATTAATATGTAAAATGGAAAATTTATTTCATATATTCTCTGACACAATATTAAGTGAGATTATATATATATATATATATATATATATATATATATATATATATTTTACTAAGTGGAGCATTAAGTTTTCAATTTGTTCTAACATGATATATAAAAATTGTATTGTTTTTCACTTTTTAATTTAAAAATACTGTCTCATTGTCAACTAATTTGGATGTATCTTATTTTGTTCTATTATACTATTTTTGCATGTTTCTACTTAAATTTGTATCTCTTTTCAACCAAATATTTTCTATTTCTACTTTATTCTGTGACCTATTTTTTACTAATTCATTCATTTTTATCCACTCTAATTTATTCTTTTCTGAAAAATAAAACATGGGTAAAAAAACGCTTATAATATTTATTTTTATTTTTAAAATATTACTTCTTCTATCACAAGATGAATGTAACATTTAAGACATGTTTCTCATGATAAGTCTTGCATTTGCATTTAGGTTGGGCTTTTGAATGCTACGTGGTCATGAAAGAGCTTTCGGGCTCACGACACTGTTTTAGTTTAAATAGTTTGGCATTTGTTTTTCGCACCAATGGTAAATTTTCAACTTTGTTCTTTAATTATTCATACAATATTATCTCTTTTTAGATCAAGTGATCCAAAGATTTATCCACAGCACATTAACTATATAATATGAATAATTATACATATATGTTCTACATCAATTAATCTAGATGTAAAAGAAAAATATTTTAATTTTAGTATTCTGTAAAAATAGATCCAAAATACCTTAGTTGCATCTTTTGAATCGACTTATTTTCATAGTAATTATATATTTTGGATCAATTGATTAGAAATTTAAAAAAATTATTTAATTTCTACTATTCTGAATAACTTGATCTTAATCTGAACCACATTAGTTGTAGGTTTACTATAAGTTTCAAATCAATTTATCGAAATGTAAAAAATAATTATTATTTTTTAGTTTTATAGACCATATAATCCAAATCATTTTAATTATATATTTTGAATCAATTTGGAATATAATAAAAAATTTAACCTAAAATATTATTTTGGATAAAATAATATGAAATTAACAATTAAAAAAATAAAGAGTATAAGGGTTTTATTGTGGGGAATGCGATTTAGGGAGAACTATTTAGACCTTGAACTTTGATGGGGAAAATCAATCCAGTGAGGAGCTTTGACGGGGTTAGATGAAGGAAGCTAGCTGTTAGGATTTCTTTGTGGGTGCTTGCAACATAGGTGACAATGCACAATTCGAATATTTTACAAATCGTAGGAGGTGCTAATAATAAAGTGGTAGGTATCAAAAACACTTCCCAAATAGTTTCCAGGTTTCAGCTGAGAGGAAAAAACAACATTGAGTGAGACGGTAATATACTAATACAAATAATTGACTTTTTCAAAAAAACTAATACTAATAATTGAGGTTTATTTAATTTGGTGTACTATTTGGGTATTGAATTTGTAATTCACTTGACCTAATTTTTCTTTTTTTCTTTTTTAACCACTTGAGATTGAATTGCCTTAATTAGACCCAAATATAACAAATTGTATCATTTGTAATCAAAATAAAAAATAGAAAAAATTCAAACATCACAATCTAAATTCTTGTTTTATAAAAATCAGTTTGGTTATTAACCAAGTTAAGAGTGTTCAATAGGTTATTCGTTAAATGATGAGTCACCGTAAATCAATTGATTTAATATATATTAAAAATTATAAATATATAATATTATGAGTTTAATTGGTATATATCATTAGTGTAAAATATTTTTACACTGACATTCAATCATGACTTTTCATTTATGTGACTTTTAAAGTAGTAATAAGTAAAGTTAACAAATTAACCATGAATGAAGGGTTGTGATTGAATGTCAGTGTAAAAATTTTTACTCTGACAATGTATACCAGTTAAACTCTAATTAATATTAAGGCGAGTTTTGTAAAATTACTACTTTTTCCTCTATTTATTAGTTTTTCTTAGCCTACGTAAAATCATATATGACACATTAATTTTGTGACTTAGAAAGTATTAATTAATTATTTCAATTTAGTAATAATATAATGTATTAAATAATTTTCGAGGATTGAACTTAATTCTTAAATGTTATTTTTATTAAATTTACATTTTAAAAACACTAGTTTAAATTGGGTTATCTAATTCAACCATACCAATTTATTGGTTAATAGTTAATCAAGCTAACTTAATGAAACCACGACTAACACTTATTATTTATTACTTTTTCTTTTTTTGTAAAAAGAAAAATTTATTTAGCCGAATCTCACAGGTCACAAGAAATGACAATGAGAGTTCCTGAAATTACAGTGAACAGAAGATAAAGGAAAGTTCCTTACAAGAAACCCCCACAAGCAGTAGCTTACAAAAAAACCCCACACCTACTAGATAACTAGCTGAACCCAGAAAAAGGAATTAAGCATATTTTGCATGTAACCTAGATCAACATAATAACGGTTGAGATGACCACTCTACAAAAGATACAGATGAAAACTTACAATGGCCCTTAACCTACATCCAGGATCATTGGCTTTCCGAGCAAGCCAAATTTCCCACACTTCTTCAACGATAAAGGTATCACCCTTAAAAAAGCGTTTTGAGTAAGCCAAATTTCCCACAATGTAGCCAACCAAATAATACTTAGAACCTCAGCTGTAGACTTACCACTTGAGTTGTGAATCCCCAGCAGATACCAATAACTAGATTCCCAATCAGTGGGTAACACAAATACATAACCTAACCACCACTACATAGCATCCAAACAAGGTAGCTAGACTTACACGAGAAAAGTAGATGACTCACAAATTCGGGAACCAAGCGGCAGATAGGACAATATACATTAGCATATGAGAGAATATTTCTCTTTACCATCTCTACTTTTGTAGGATTTTACTTAAAGACATCTTCCAAGAAAATGTCAATACTTTAGATGGAGCATTTGTTTTCTATAGCCTTTTAAAAAATGCAGAATCAACCTCTAGAGGAACACCACAAGCTAATCAATAAGTTTCCTTCACTTAGTACTCTCCAATAGATCCAGCATTGACATCCCATCCCCAACTATCTTCCACACCTAGCACTAAATAAACCCCTCCAAGAACACTTTCCGACTCCCTCACCCACTCACTCTCCCAACTAAATCACTCCCTTCTCCAACTAAATCTCCATGCTCAGTTATTATTATACCATTCTCTAACCTTTGATATACACGTCTTTTTCTTCTTAGACAAGGCATACAACCTAGGGAACATAGATTTTAGCCCACCTGCCACCCTCCACCCCGCATCCCAAAACTTAAACATAGACTCATCTCCAATAATAGACTTTAACTTCTCGCTAAACCACTTACCTAACCCTTCCTCAGTTGTTACCTTTAGAATATCATCCTACCACTGGTCCTTTCCTTTCCTATGTCTCACTACCATATTTCTCCTGATATTCTTTTTCGTATTTAACCTCTAACACTTTAATCCATAGAGAATTATTTCTCAAGAACCTCCAATGTCATTTAGCAAATAAAACTTTAATGAAACCACCACATTTTTTAATCCAAGACGGACACTTGTTACTTATTAGCCACTTATTTTCCTTCAAATCCATCGGAGGAGCCAAGTCTAATCAATTTTTACTACTATAGTGTACAATTATCTTACATAATCTTGTTTCTCAGGTTCTGATACTCATTAAAGGTTACAAAATGAGATATACAAATATTTCACTATTCTTAGGAAAAGTTAAAATTGTTTTTAATAATTTATTTAAAAGTTAAACTGGCATTATTCATTGCACATATTCACAAAATGCGGAGTCACGTGCAGGAAATATAGTGCAGCAGTTCAGATTTGGTATATAAAAACCTTGCAGTGCACCGCCGAATAGCATTGACAGTTCATGTCCTCCACTGATTCCCCTGTCACTCATTTGTAACCCATTCTCCTTCATCCTTTCTATCTACATTCTACAGTATTATTTTCTCTTCTCTCTGTCACTCCAACGTTAACGCTAAGGCCTAAGCTTCTTCCTACAAACTCTAATAAGGTACCAATGTTTTTTATTCCTTTTTCTTTTTCCTTCTATTTTTTCATCACTTTATAACGAATGTTCAAAGCCAACAATATGGCCATACATTAATTTGCGATTCAATACTGAAATGCTTCGATTCGATTTTTAGTGTGTGCATGCTGATGTAAGGCTTCATCAAATTCTACCTTATCCACTCACATCCTATTCTTACCAGTTTTCCATCTAAATTTCTTAACTCTTTGCTTTGTCTATCATTTTCTAAAACTACAAAATACATTTATTGAAACAGTAAATTAAGGATTGTAGAAAGCAGATTAGTAACTATGGGAAGGGAAACACAACACGTTAAGTTTCTCCCATTATTAGCACAGTTGCACAGGCGTGGTGCACTGGTTCTTCAGAATTTCCTCCAACACTCACATTCCCAGAAAGTTATATTTGTTACATGCGTTACAAAATTGATATATCAATATTACGTAGTTGATTATAATTAAAATGATTTTAAGATAAAGTAATTTATGTTTAAATATTTTTTATTATAAAAACAAATATTAATCTAAGGCAAAATCTACAGTACCTTGTCCAGAATCAATTTCAGAAACGTCAAACCAAATGTTAACTTTCAGTTTTTCCGTTTCCAATCCATGTTACATTATATGGTTGCAACGAGAATCCAGAAAGAGAGAGGTCAAGCAATGTTGGAGGGTGAAGGAGGTTGGTTAGAGTGAGAGGTTGGAGAGTGGTTAGAGTGAGGAGAAGGAATAGTGGTGGGGATGGAACAAGGCTCGGAAGGAGCTTACATGCAAATGATACGAAAGGGATAGGCAAAGGTGGATTAACTTCGTTTTTTTTCACACATTTTCCGGATGAATACAAGGAGGGAGAGATGTGGAAAATTTTTATGAGATTTGGGGATGTCCAAGAGGTCTACATTCCAAAAAAAAGGGATAAAAATGGGAGGAGGTTTGGTTTTGTGCGGTTTATAGGGGTGGCGGATGCGCACTTGTTAGGGATTAAACTGGATAACATCGTCATTGGTAATAAGAAGATATGGGTCAATCGGCCTAGATTTGACAAAAGAATGGTTCAAACCACGACTGGGGCAAAGATGGAGCGGATGGGGTATCTGAGATTAAACCAAACGAAACAAATGCCTAACGAAACAATGATACGCATTCAAAATGGAAGCAATACAGTGTCTTACGCCAAAGCGGTAGGCTCATCTGCGGAGAGGCAAAATCAGGGAATTGAAGGGATGAACCAGGGGAGCCTACAGGACAAGGGGGGAAGATTAAAGGAAAAAACAAGTAGGCTTTTGCTTTTTACAGCTGAGGCAGAGGAGCTGCAGAGGTTGGAGACAGCCTATGTTGGTGAAGTGGTAGGCCAAGGAACAGCTTTTAGGACGCAGCAAGTTCTGGTGGAGCAGGGAATATATGATGTTAAAGCAACTCCGATGGGAGGGAATAAGGTGCTGTTGGAAGACGGCGGTACGCGAACGGTGCAACATGCGATGGAAAGTAGTCACGAATGGATTAAAGCATGGTTTCACTTGATAACTAAGTGGGAACCTGGGAATGTAGAAACAGAGAGAAGGGTATGGGTAGGCTGTTATGGAGTCCCGCTTCATGTGTGGGGGGAAAAATTTTTCCGGACTCTGATGGCACCCTACGGTGAGTTGGTGCGAATAGATGTCGCGACAGCCAGAAAGGAGAGATTTGATGTGGCGCGGATGCTCATCTCCCGGAAGGATTTTGAACCCATACAGGAGGTGGTGAGAGTGGCGATAGACGGTAGATTCTTCCACATAAAGGTGGCAGAGGAAGGTGATGAATGGCACAAGATGCTCAGTAACGAGCGGTACCCAGGGTGCGGCTCCGAGATGAGTTTGTGTCAGGGAGAAGGGAAGTTCGATGAGTCTTTTGTAGCGGAGCAGCGGTTGGCGGAGTTGAAGGAGGAACTCTTTGGTCGGCGGTGGGAGGTGGCTCCGGCGGAGGAATTTGGAGGACATCGTGGGGGAATCTATGATGAAGAGTCAGCCAATGCAAGCTTAGGTACCGGTAGTGATCACGCCGGCGACATAGCAGGGGAGGAGAAAGGCGACACCGACTGTGCCACCAATCCGGAAGAGGAAAGCTGGGAAAAAGAGGCAGGCGGAGGTCAGACGAGAGGCGAACCGAAAAAGGAAAAATGGTGCGGAAAGGGCGATGCGGGTGGGGACAAGGGGAACGAAGTTGACCTCGAGGAAGGTGACCTCGGGGAATGTGCAACGTGACGTGACGGGGGGCCTGCTGTCTTGTCTCTGTTGCACGCAGAGAACTGCCAATCAGAGCGTGCCACGTTGCCAACGGCTAGCTTTGCACGTGAAACGAGGAGATAAAGTTGTCTCTATGGGCCCCGGTAATCCCTGCCAACGGATATCAGAGCGCGCCGCCCGAGACGATTACGACGCCAACGTGGCCCCACGCCAGCTCGAAAAACGAGATCATGCGGTTCACGGGTGTGGGACCGACTTGGGCCGGTTTGGAGGGTGCAGTTGGGCTGATGCGCATGCGGTGGACGGGCCCATATACGTGGGGGTACGGTGCGAACAGCAATTTGGCTGTGAAAATTTTACGGAACCGGAAATTGAAGGGAATAAGACCCAGATCAATGGAACGAATATATATTTGGGCAACGGAAGGGTTGGGTATAACAAATACAGTAGAAGTTCTGATGTTCAACAAACACAAGCTGAAGCAGATCTAACACAGATGTGGCGGAATGGGGCAATGTGGGTGGAGAAAGGAGACCGGAAAGTGATGACGCAAGAATCGAAAATGCCGGGAATGCCAAAGTTGAATCACAATTCAATAGCTTTGAAGTAGATAGTAAAAAGGTGGAGTCAAGCTCTACAAAGATTTATAATTGCAAACAATGGGAGTGTGTAGGTGCGGAAGAAATGTCTTGGGGAGGGAAGGGGAAGAGGAAGATGGTTACTACCTGGAGGCAGGTTCGAAGGCATAGTGTTGATGGGAGCGAATTGCAAAGGTTTACTCAAGAGGGACAATCGGAGCAAGTAAGCCAAAAGAAAGAAGGACAAAGTAATGACATGCGACAAATGTGGTCAGCAATGAAGGTGATAGGAGTAACTGTGGAGCAACCTGATGACGTATATATAGCAGAACTACAAAAAATGGAAGACAGAGATAAGGCGGAAAAGGAAAACAGGGGGAGGAGGAATCAAGGGGTAGTTTAAATGAAGCTTCTATCATTAAATGTGAGGGGGTTTAGGGAGAGGGTGAAAAGGAGGCGCATTAAGAGGATGGTAGTGGGGAACAAGATTGATATATGCTTGTTTCAGGAAACAAAGTGCTCGAATTTGAAGGAGTGGGAGATAAAGGAGGTTTGGGGGAGCGACGAATGTGAGTGGAGAATACTTCCATCAGCGGGTTTGAGTGGGGGGTGCGTTACAATCTGGAGGAAAGAGTTGCTGGAGGTGGTGTGGCAAATTCAAGGGCAGGGTTTTCTAGGAGTTGCTTTTAAAGGAAGAACTTCAGATGAGGTCACCTGTGTAGTCAATGTCTATGCCCCATGTACATTGGAAGGAAAGAGAAAGATCTGGAATGATTTAATGATGACTAGACGAGGGGTGCCACATGTAAGATGGGTAGTTGGTGGAGATTTCAATGCGGTTAGAGGAAGAAGTGAAGTCATAGGAAGATCGACATTTCATTCGAGGAGGGAGATGGATGAATTTGAATTTTTTATCCAAGAGATGGGTTTGGTAGACATCCCAGTCATTGGAAAAGGAGTGACATGGATTTCACCAGATGGACAGTCAGCTAGTAGATTAGACAGGTTTCTATTTTCACCGGCGTTGATGGAGGAATGGGGAATTACCGCACAGAGGACTGGCACTAGGGAATTCTCTGATCATTACTGGATAAGTACCATAGATAAGAAGCAGAATTGGGGTCCTAAGCCTTTCAAGTTTTTTTATTATTGGTTGGAAGAGGCTTCCTTTGGAGAGTTGATAAAAGCAAGGTGGAACTCAACTCAAGGTTCAGGGTGGAAGATGTACCAGCTGGCAAGGAAGCTAAAGGCTATTAAAGGAGAGATAAAAAAGTGGGCTGAAGAAGTGTGGAAAAAAGATGATCATTTTCTGGCCGAAAGGGTCCAGGAAATGGAAGAGGCTGACCAACAGTTAGTGGCGGGCATTTAGGTGACTAATAGATCCAGGCATGACCTTATGACAGAATATTGGGCCAAAGCAAGGGTGATGGAACATGCAATGTTACAGAAATCAAGGGTACGATGGGCTCTCAATGGAAACAATAACTCCAGGTACTTTCATAATTGTTTTAAGACTAGATGTCATGCAAATTCCATTTTGGCAGTCCAGTCGGATTCGGGGTGGTGGGAGAGTGTGTCTGATGTTAGAGGCAAGGCATTAGAACACTTTTCGGACAATTTCCAGGAAAGATGGCGGGATCGACCGACCATGGAAGGAGTGTTTATTCCTCAAATATTGGAACAGTAGAAGCAGGGGTTGGAGGCGCCTTTTTTAGAGGAGGAGATTAAAGCGGCAGTGTGGGCATGTGAAGGCGGTAAAAGCCCAGGGCCCGATGGTTTCAGAATGAATTTCTACAAATCATATTGGGAAGTAATTGGGCAAGACGTGATAAAGGCTGTACAGGAGTTTCATGGGTCGGGTATATTGCCGAGAGGGGTAAGCTCTTCGTTCATTACACTCATCCCCAAGGTGGCCACACCTTCAGGGTTAAGCCAGTACAGACCCATTTCCCTGATTTCAAGCATGCATAAGATTATCTCGAAAATGTTGTCTCTGAGGCTGAAAAAGGTGTTGACTGGGCTAATATCGCCCTCTCAGACGGCTTTCTTGTGTGGCAGATCAATTATGGATGGAATAGTGGTGGCAAATGAGCTTATGGACTGGGCAAAAAGAAGGCGAAATCCGTGCTTCTTGTTCAAGGTGGATTTTGAGAAGACTTATGACTCGGTCAGTTATAATTTTTTGGATTATATGCTGAGTAGGATGGGTTTTGGATGGAGATGGAGACTGTGAATGAGTGCTATAGTTCGGAATAGCTATGTTTCGATTCTAGTAAATGGATGTCCGACTCTAGAGTTTAAGCCAGCGAGAGGGTTGAAGCAGGGAGACCCGCTGTTGCCTTTTTTGTTTTTGATAGTGGCGGAAGCATTACCAGTATTGTATAGATCAACCATCCAAAAAGGTTTGTATAAAGAAATAAAGGTACAAGAGGGAGTGAAGTATTCAGTGCTACAGTATGCAGATGATGTCATTATGATGGGTGAAGCGGATTTGCAATCTGTGTGGTATCTGAAGGTAATTCTGCGGGGGCTTGAAATGGTGTCAGGCTTAAAGGTAAATTTCAGCAAGAGCAGTTTCTATGGTTTAAATGTGTCACAATCATTCACACTTGCAGCTACCGGAATCCTAAACTGTAATGTTGGTACACTACCATTTAAATTCTTGGGGGTACCAGTGGGAGTAAATCCTAAGAGGGAACAAGTTTGGAAGCCAGTCATTGATCAGTTCAAAAGGCGACTGTCAGGTTGGAAGGCGAGGAATATGACTTTTGCTGGGAGGTTGGTATTACTGAACTCTGTGCTAGCTTCTCTTCCATTGTATTTTTTCTCCTTTTATAAGGCTCCTAAGTCAGTGTTGAAGTCTCTCAAGAGGTTGTAACGAACTTTCTTATGGGGAGGCAATGACAGCCAGTTAAAAATTGCATGGGTGAGATGGGAAAAAGTATGTAGGCCAAAAGAAGAGGGTGGACTAGGTGTGAAGTGTTTGGAGAAATTTAATTTGAGCTTGCTGGCTAAGTGGAGGTGGAGAATATTATCAGATGATACGGCTATATGAGGAGGGAGACAGATGGATATATGGATAGGCCTACATCTTTTGCCCACACCTCTCAATGGTGGAAAGACATATGGGTCATTGATGGACCAAATACGGCCTTGCCTGGGTGGTTTAATCTTAGAGTGAATAAGATCGTCAAGTCTGGAATGGGGACTCTATTTTGGGAACAGAGGTGGATGGGAGATTCAGCTCTTAGTGTATTGTTTCCTAGATTGGATGCTTTGACAGAGGATAAGTTTATCACTATTAAGGATAAATGTGATACTGGAGGCCACTTATCATCATGGAAATGGGCCTGGCGACGGGTGTTGTTCGTTTGGGAGAAGCAGCTGCTTATTGCTTTAAAGGAGACGTTAAGTGATGTAGTATTGGCAGAGCGGGATTCAGATGAGTGGGGATGGAATTCAGGTGTTGGGGGGGGATATTCGGTGGCGGAAGGGTATAAGGTGTTGAATGAAGGAGTATCTGATTTAGGAATGAACTTTGTGGAATCCCAGGATTTACATAGGTTGTGGAAGGAAAAACTGTCATCTAAGGTACTGGTGTTCTCTTGGAAATTGCTAAGGGACAAATTACCCACTGTTGAAAATTTGCTAAGGAGAGGAATTCGGGATCCAGTGCTCAATCTTGTTTGTGTGTTTTGTAATAATGGGATAGACACCAAGAATCACTTATTTTTACAATGTCCAGTCATACAAACACTGTGGTATAAACTTATTAGCTGGGTAGGGGTACAGACACCACTCCCGGGAGATCTGAACCAACTGTTCCTATTATCCTCTGGGTGGGTGGTGGGAAAGCGGAAGAAACGGTGCAGGTATGTGTTTTGGATTGTTGTATGTTGGTGCATTTGGTTGTCAAGGAATGCTGTTGTTTTTCAAAGGGTCGAGGTGGAGTCCCTTGATATGTTAATGTCCATTAAATTGTTATCGTAGCAATGGTTGTTGTATTCTTTTGGTTTTAAGGCAGGTTGTGTATTCTCTAATTGGTGCTCCTACCCCAGATTGTGTCTGATGAATATGAGATAGATCTATAGGTCAGGTGGAGCATAGTCAGCGACTTACTATCCTACTTTATATCAGTCTGAAACGTTTTGTTTCCACTGTCTCTTTTTCCTATAATAGAATATATATTTGCTGTTAAAAAAAATATGGTTGCAACGAACAAGCAAACAAAGGTTTTATTAATCTCATAACTCAGATTTTGTCACTTATCTTAGAAAATTATTATTTTTGTAGTAAAATCAAATTTAGAGGAAGAGCTATAACTGTAACGCTTCAGTCCAAAAAAGAAAGCTTGTATGAATTCAGAAAGCACGTTTATCTTAAGATGAGTATACGTAGAGTGGGGACTTAAGCATGCAACTTTTACATACAAATGTTTTATATTTGTCGTTAAGCCTATACTTTACTGATACCGTATGGTTTTTTTTTTGGTAGTTTCCAAATGGGTTGGTACGCACATGAAGTATGTCTGATTTTTTCTTATTCAAAAAAAGTATGCCTGATTTTTTTCAGGTTTAAATATGTTTTAATTTTATAAGTTTTTAAAAAATGTTTTTAATATATTTTCTTGGTTTGTAGTCTTCAAAAATATTTTATTTTATATTATTTCTTGAGTCTTTCAAGTTGAGAGAGTATAACTTAATTGGTTAAATATAATATGTAAATTATTATTGTAAATTTCCTGTCAGTTGGTTGAAAATTTATGGAGACAAATTTTATAAAATAGTTTGTATATCTTAAATGGTTATCAGAAATTAAATAATTAAGTTTTGAGATAATAAATTTTTTTATGGAAAGACTTATAAAAATATATAGAAATTTTTGGTAACTTATTTTATCCTAAAACTATGCTAAAAATATAATTAGATAAAAATTTTAATGGGTAAATACGATAAAATATATTTATACTAATATTTAATCATAACTTTTAATCTATGTAATTTTTAAAATAATAATAGATAAAGTTAATGAATTTATTATGAATAAACAATTGTGATTAAATGTATAAAAATTTTTTAGAATTTAGGATTTAAAAATTTAATTGATATTATATATATTAACAATGTATATCAATTAAATTCCTAAATAAATTCTGAAAATAAATGGCACCGAAGATCATAAGAACCAAAACATGAATTTTACTCCTAAAAGCTATAATTCTAGCGTCATAAGCATATGTCTCACGGCAGTATCCTTGACTAATAGACTAACCTTGACTAATAAGAAAAACTTGATTTTTTTAATAATAAAAGTCCATAAAAATAATTATAAAATATATCTATTTTTCCTGTTTCATGCTTAAAGCCCTCTCTCCCTTCCCAGTCAATTCAAACTTTACTTCCATTTTCCTATACATCCTATTGCTTACAATACTACTAACTATCAGCAAAATTAAATTTGGTCAAGATAAATATTCTATATTTTTCTTTAAATTTTTATTTTTATTAAACCTTTTTATATTAATATTGATAGACATATATTTTGAGTATATTGTAGTTATTTCTGAATATTATAATTGTCATCACATTCTATTATTTATAATTCTTAATTTTTCTTTTAAATTATAAATTTAATTGTTTATTATTTATTTTTTGTGATATTTAATTTATTATTCAAGTAAAATATTAACTATTTTAATTTTATTTTTAGTCATTTAATTTACTCTTTAATATATTAACTATTTTAACTTTATTTTCATTTATTTGATTTATTATTCGGTAATATCTAACTTTTTTAACTTTTATTTCTAATAATTTAAATTATTCTCCAATTGTTCACATTACTTTTATCCTTTATTTTATTCTTGTATATCGGTCTCTTGTTAATATTTTGTTACTTGTTACGTACTGATTTTTCTTATTATTTATTTAAGTTTTTGTTTTAATTTTTTTTATTGCTTTCTATCATATAATTCAATGATTAATTTTTTCACCCAAAAAATATTATTTTATAATGTTTATTATTTTTAAAATTATTAATAATATTTCAAATTTTATTAAGTATGCGTATATTACATTTAGTTACATGTTATTCAAGATATTATTAATTTATACATACATAATTTCTTAAAATTACTAATTATTGAATTTTTGTAATAAAATTAACAAGAATTAATCTTACATTTTAATTAATTAATTAATTATTTTGTTAATATTAAAGTATTACACAATCTCAAATGTTTCATTTATAAAGCCTCAACAAAATAAATAAATATATATATATATAAGAGTTTAATTGTTATATATAATAAAAATAAAGAAATAATAATCAATAAAATCAATAAATTTATTAGCAGATTGTTATTGAATAGCCTAAAAAGCTATATCAATTAAACTTTTATATATATATATATATATAAAATATGCACATGTCTATATGTATATATAGAAAATATTAGTTTGCAGTTTATACATGCACATCTGACCTAACCTTCACCATTTCTGGCGTCTCTGTGCAGAAAAAACTCTCATTTCACAACTATGTCTCCCCCATCTACTCTAGGGAACGACAAACCTGAAAGGTACAATGTATATGACAAATTAATTAAATTCTATGCAGAATACAATCTGCTACTGCAAATAATGGATAAATGAACTTTTTTTTTTTTTTTTGTGATTTTGAATCAGTGGTGCTGGGGAAAACTACGCTGACATTAATTGGGATGACCTTGGATTTAGTCTAGTTCCAACAGATTACATGTATGTCATGAAATGTGCAAAAGGAGATAAGTTTTCCCAAGGATCCCTTGTTCCCTTTGGAAACATACAGATCAGTCCTTCTGCTGGGATCTTAAACTATGGACAGGTTCATCAAACAACACATTACAATCTAGTGTTTTCTAACTTTTGTTTACCAATAATAAGCTTTAGTACATCACACACAAAAGTTGGTTTACAATTCAAATTCTAGATAAAGCCTCACAACTACAAAAATGATTTTCTTCAGGGACTCTTTGAGGGGCTAAAGGCATATAGGACTGAAGATGGACGTCTACTGTTATTTCGACCAGCTGAGAATGCTCAACGCATGAAGAGAGGGGCAGACAGATTGTGTATGCCATCTCCATCTAATGATCAGTTTGTTAATGCTGTAAAGCAAACTGTTCTTGCCAACAAACGTTGGGTATTTGTTTCCTCCTATTTGTTGATCTTTATGATCATTAAAGAAGTTGAAAAACAAATTAAGCTAATTCAGATATGAAACAGGTGCCTCCTCCTGGGAGAGGGTCATTATATATTAGACCATTGCTCATGGGAACAGGTGCAATGTTAGGTTTGGGACCATCTCCTGAGTATACGTTTCTTATTTATTGTTCCCCTGTTGGCAGCTATCACAAGGTTAGCTATGGATTTTGATTTCATTATAACTTATAACTACCAATTGGATAAATTTCTCAATAAACAGTTTTAGGACAATAAAATTAAATGAATATTTGTTATAAATTAAAATCAACTTTTGTAACAGCTAATGGGAAAGTTTTGATAGATGTTTGAAGACATGAGTAAATTTTCGTTTATATGATAAATTTAATTCATTTTATTTTGTATTTTTTCTTTTCTGTATATGTGATTTATAGAAACCATAATATAAAAGGTTTCCCTTACAGCATGTTGAAATTTCATATTCTAGACTAATTTCATTTTATGGCAGGGTGTACTAAACTTCAAAGTCGAGGATAAACTCTATCGAGCAATATCTGGCAATGGTGGAACCGGGAGTATCAAAAGTGTCACCAATTATGCCCCTGTAAGCATGCAATACTATATCCTAATAAATCTGTTCAGATAGCCGAACAGTGTTCTCCAGCGGTGTTATTTAAGGTATTTCTTGTCCAAGTTCCAAGACAGAAGCTACATTGAAAAGGACTTTGTTACTCAAATCAAAAATTACCCCGTCAACAATTTTACAGTGAATAGTACTTGGAAAAGAAAGAGGGATACATCTTTACACAGTATCATATCCTATTTATAATGTATATTTAGATTCTTCTCTGTTAGATGTTACTTTTACTTATTAGGTATTACCTTTACCTATTGGATTAAGTAAATACACTAATAATTTAGGCTTTTTATGATAAACTTTTATTAGCTTTAATTAATCTTTGGAGTTAATTTTATGATAAACTGTTATCTGCTTAACAAGCATTTGTTTAAGAAGATTCAGTATTCGGCCCGCCAAGTACTGAAATACTGGACTCATACTTGCCACCAATGTTCGTTTTAAGAAGGATTTTGACCGAATACCGAATGCATTCATACTTTGCGTGCTATCAATATTGGCATGAAGGCGGAAATGGCTGCATGTACAAAATCAATTTTCTGAATTCTCCATTTTGAATATATGATTTCTATGGTTGTGAGATTTTCTAACTTGAAGTCAGAAAATATCAGGTTAAAGCAATAAGAACTTTGGTTCTGAATTTCATCATTCTGTAAACTGTATTTCATCACTTGATGATAATACAGCACTGCTAAGTCAAATAATATATCATATTAGAAGCTAACCCAAATTAATTTGACTCTTCATTGAGTATATTATCCTTATATATATTTCCTGTGTCATAGGTTTATGCTGCAATGACTGATGCAAAGGCCAATGGATTCTCTGATGTGTTGTTCTTGGATTCAGCAACTGGAAAATATATAGAGGAAGCCACAGCATGCAATTTATTTGTTGTGAAGGTACACCAACAACCTTATATTAACAAATTTATATCTCCAAACCATCTCTGAACAAAATTTGTTTAATCTAATCCTGTGAAGGGCAACACTATCTTCACTCCTGAAATAGATGGAACCATCCTACCTGGTATCACACGAAAATCCATCATTGAGATTGCCACCGACATGGGTTATCAGGTAGTACTTAATTTTCCTTCAATTATTGGCATGAGGATTGATTAATCTTGGATGGTTTCATTCATTTTCTACAAATTTGGTTTTTCAAAGTTAGCAGCACCATCACAATTTTACAAGTCAATGCTCTTCCTCCTAATCTCAGAATTAGGAAATAACAATTACAGGAAATGCTAAATACAGATGGAAAAAAGGGACAAATTAACCCGCCAAAAAATCAGAATTAATGCTACCTGTTTAAGCAGAGAAAAATATATCTTTAAAGACTTTTCAACATTGTATGTATATACTTTACTAAGGAAACGCTCACTTTGAATTATGTTCAGGTGATGGAAGGTGCCGTATCAGTGGAGCAGATGCTAGGTGCCGATGAAATGTTCTGCACAGGAACTGCAGTGGTTGTCAACCCTGTTGCATCTGTAACCTACAAAGAAACAAGGTAAATTACACATTTATTAAGCATTTTCTCTCTTCTTTTTTTAATTTTATGCTCCATTTTATTTAAAGTATCTTTCCTGTGTCTCAAAAATAAAAATTCAATAAAAAACTACTGGCAATGCAGGGTGGATTACAAAACAGCAGGACCAGAAATATTATCTGCCAAATTACGTACAACACTTGTTGGACTTCAAACAGGATGCATTGAAGACAAAAAGTCATGGACAGTTCGAATAGATTGACCGATGAGCACCGTTTGTTAAATGATAGATGAATTTTTGTTATTCCTAATCAATGTTGTTATTTGCATGTGACTATTTGTGTACTATTTTTCCATCGTTTTATTTTTAGGTAATTGACAAAACAAACTATTAGACTTCTAAGTTTATTTAAGGTTTAAATTCCGTCTTTTATCTCTTTTCTTTTTATTATTTTCAACCTCAAAAAAACTTATCGAAAATGTCACACCTTTAAAGGAGTTCTCCAAATTTACATTTTGAATCAAAACCGATCATACTACCCACACGGCACTACTAATCTTTGTGAAAGAAATTAGTGTTGCCAGGAATATGTAGAAAAAATTAATGGAGTTGAGGAAGAAGAATGGTCGCAGGTGATCTAAAAGAACTCGACCTACTCAAATACGATGGTTCTTTTAGTGAAAAGCAACAAAAATAATTAATGGATTGGTTAATTATTTTGTAGATGCTATTCAAATTTTTAGGATCCCACTTATATATGAAATGCTTTAAAGTTAATGTGGTGGAGAAAAAAAATTTATTTGAATTGTTTAGTACAGTATACATAGTTATAAATTATTTCTATAATTTGAAATTAGACTGGAGGTGGACCTTGACAACTAGATCCTGACGTATAGAAGCCTCTTCACTTCCATATGACTTTGAGACTGAAGGGCTTGTGAACCGAAGGTGGATCTCATCAATCGACCTGCATAATCCTGCAATATTCGTCTACAATATCTAATCATTTAATGAAAGTTGTCCACTAATCATGGAGTTAGCATTAAATAGAGAATTACCCATTCGTCGTGGATCAATATAAAAGGGAAGACTATGAAACCCTAAAGGGACAACTTTTTGCTAGTCGTCTAAGACATACTAATCTGAAAATACATTCCAGAACAGATATGGATAAAAAAAAAATCTATAATATTTTTTTAAAGGCCAAACAGAATATGTAATATATATATATATATATATATATATATATATATATAGATAGATAGATGGTGAAACAAAGAGTTTCATAGCTTTATACAATTGCAGAAAGGTAAGATCATCCTAAGATGTCTTACTATCAGACCAAGCCCACGTTGGCGTCAACGGGCAACTAAAATGAAACCCCTTCTAAGACTGCCTACTTCATATTCAAAAGGCACAAACGAGGGTTACTAGATCAATCTGAGAAAAAACAACCCTTATCAAAACCAAGCCTATACATTCATTAATCACTTCCAAGACAAGAGTTGAACAGACAACAAGATATCCAAAGACTTTATTGTTCTACCATTAAAAACAATGAAGTTTCTAGATATTCAAATGCACCAATAGACCACATGTGAGAACAAATATCTACATTTCATTTTATATTTACCAACCACCCAAGAACTAGACAAGTGAAACAATTGAGATAGTGATTCAATTCCAATCCACTTCAAAATTCTATATCACAGCACCTGAGAGAAAGAATAAGATAGGAAGATATGTTTACATTCCTCTGCATATTCCCTACACAAGATGCATAAATGCACATTTGCTTAGATGGCTACACCTCTCTTCAGCAAGTTATCAATCGTAGGAAGTCTGTTTAGAGGAGCTTCCAGGAGAAGGCTAAAACTTTTGAAGGCAGTTTGTCCTTCCCTAGCCTCTCACACAATTGGGCATCCAAGGTTAATCTACTGTCGTGATAACACCTACCACAAACAATCTAATATGCATTTGTTACAGAGAATTGACCTTCTCCACCTGATTTCCATACCTAGTTATCCCTTTCTTAAGGACAAAAAACCATTCTACAATATCTCTTCCAATGATAACAGCACTTCCTCCCAAACAAACAACCTCTTTCGTCATTCTCATTGCCACATAGGAGTATTCGACATATATTCATGCATCACTTTGACTGTCGCAATCTTATCCAAAGTCAAATCATATAGTCTAGAAAAAAGGATCTGTAATGAGTCGTCACCTAACGAATTATGTTGTTAAAACAAAGTATCTTCCTTGTCTCCTAACTTTCTACTAATGTTGTTTTAAACCAGCCCGTGATTTCAAATGATGGACCATTACCATATATCCTTCCACTATAATGAACTTTTGGACCATGAGTTAGATAAGTATGATAAGTTATAAAAATCACCGTACCTACTAAGTAATAGAGAATTCCAAATTGTTTTTTTATCATTTAAAAAATATATATAATATGAGTATTTTTTAATACATTATATATGTGAGTGTTACCTCCAAAACTAAAATCTTATGGATCCATCATTGATTGAGAGATGTATTTTTTATTAACTAAGAGGTGTTTTTTTGCTAACTATTCTCATCTAAAGAGTAAAGAGAGTGTTGACTGGAAGCTGAAAATAAACAATGAGTGGAAGTTGAAAATAAACAAAGATTTCATTCAATAACATAGAAATATAGTTAATTAAAGAAATATTAAAAATGAGTGGAAGCTGAAAATAAACAAAAGATGTTTAACTGAAGATAAATAAAAAAAATTAAAAAATAAAGATATTGATAAAAATAGAAATACAGTGACACGTGAGAAAAATTAAAAAGAAAAGATAAAGATAAAGAAAAAGAGTGATAAAAAAATAATAGAATGGGAGAGGTGGGTTGTTTTCTAAAGGAAATAATGTAAAACATTAAATTACTAGCGCCGACTGTGGGGATCGAACCCACGACCACGTGGTTAAAAGCCACGCGCTCTACCACTGAGCTAAGTCGGCCTTGTGATTATTTAATTTAACATTTTCTTTTGTTCTTGAAAGAATGCCTCCCCTTTGCAAGTTTAGTCAGTTTATTTCACGGTATCATCTCAACTAATATGCATCTTTCTAATAATTTGTCCTTATTGAGATCGATCAATCATCAAATCATAATTATTGTTTTAATGATTTTTAGGATTAAATGAAAAAAAAAATTAACCGTAAAGCCTACTCAACAGTTTATATAACACTGAAAAAATTCACAAATTATAAAACATTAAAAAATTAACTGTAATAACAACTTCGTTTCGGCTTAATGTAAATAGATTTTATATAAAGTGCATCTTAGAAATTAAACATTACTACTCGTTAAAAGACTAATTAAAATAACCTAGATATAATTACAAAATTCACTAAATTCTTAACATAATCTAACTGCACTACAGGAGAGCGTATTCATTGTATTTGGATTCTATTAACTCTCCTTTAGTTTCAAGCATACTTGTCAAAATCGGTTTAAATCGGCTTGTCTGACAGATTTAGTCATATAACTCGATAGATTTCTCAAACATACTTAATATACTGGTCTGTTTTAAACCGGTCAGAACTGATCGGTTTCAGTGATAATTCAAACCAGGTTAAGCTTGAGCTTAGTTTTTTTTTTTTATTTAAACATATTTCTTACTTTTATTTATTAATGTGACTTGCAAATGTGAAAATGAAAATTGCAATATTACGTTTATTTATGGGTGTTGTTATTACCTGAGTAAGACAGAGAAGGTGAAAAGAGGATGAAGTGTAATAACAAATACATTTTTTACTATAAATACTAGGTAGGTACCTAGTATTTATAGTAAAAAATGTATTTGTTATCTGGCGGTATTACCTGCTCACCTTAGTATATTTCTTTTACCCAGTGTGTTTGGCTTTTATCCAACAACTATTTTGTTGACTCTGCTCGGCTTTATTGGGAATAACGCTAATAAGCGATTATGCTAATTTGTCCCTTTAATTAATTTGATTAATTAATTTATTTATTGTAGGAGCTCGGATTTTAGCGAGTTTATTTCCTTTTCTAGGGGAGGGGTTATGTTGTACTTCAGATTTCGGTCATGCCAAAATCCGAAGTCTCTCCTTTGTTGCTTTTATTTTAATTTGAAATTCTTCTATTCTTTTGTTTTTGTGTTTTCTGGTTTTCGATCATGCTGAAATTCGAAATCCCTTGGGGTTATTTAGGTCTTTTTATTGGGTGGTTATTCAGGTGTAGTAAAGAATGGTGTTAGTAACTGAGTCGATTTTCACAAAACTTTCAAGTACAATGGTGTTAGTGAAAAAAAAAAATACTTGGTGTTTGTTTGGGTCATGTTTTTTTAAAACAGTTCTGCTTTTTTAGTTTTTAAAAGCTAAAAAACAAAAACAGCTTAAAGTAGTTTTGCTTTTCAGTTTTTTAAAAAAAAAACTTAAAAAACAATTAGAATATGTTGTTTTTTGCTTTTCATTAATGAAATTTTAATAAATATGAACAAGTTTTTCCATTTTTACATCTTCAAAACAGTTTTCAAATAACACTTACAAAATAAGTTTTTTTTTTCTTTTCTTCCCGAAAACAGTTTTTGAAAACTATTCTTAAAAACAGTTTGTTAATATATTAGTGGAGGGATTTAAACCCATAAATCCTTCCTCTCTACCTCACTAAGTTACCACTACTAATCTTATAACTCCGGTTTACTTCTTACTTTGTATTGAAAATTTGAAATTAACCAAATTGCGTTTTATTTAGTCAAAAAGTGTTGAATTTTATATTAATAACTAAACATAATAAAAAGGGGGTTTAATATTCATTGACTAAATTAGTATTAGTATACATTAGTAATAATTAATTTCTTTGGAAAACAAAATATTTGAATCGCTCACTGGATCAAGGTCAATTATCTAAATAAATTAAGACAATTAATATAGGCTTAAAAGTAACTGTTTAAAGATAAGAACAAACCTTAATTTGTTAAATGTTGTAAACAAACAGAAAAGAAAAAAAGTCAATATGAGGTTGAATGGAACTGTTAGAAAAGAAAAAATTACGTCCTAATACAAGGGCCAGTGCTTAAGATTAGTAACCAATTAACTATTTTCGCAATACAGACTCATTCATTTGTAGGTTCAACCTAAATATCTTTTTCATCTAATTTAAATCCCAGTATCAAGGAGCCTACGAAGGTAAGTAGCAGCTGTTTATCCAGGTAAGCAACACTTTCCATCTCTTGATCTTTCTCACACATACACAAACGTTTTCTAGATATGCATGCATTGAGAAATTCTTTGTTGTAGCTGATTGGTGTTTTTCTGAGTGATAGGCTAACGTGAGTTTTTCTTAAATTTGTGACACAATTGGCCTTTAAATGACTCAACTTTCACACGCCAAAATAGGTTTTAATCAATCATAGATAATAATACTATTTTTGTGGAAGAGAATCCAGTCTCCCAAATAATATTTAGTTGCAAGGGTGGATTGAATGGGACATGGTGATACCATGGTACGTTGGGATCAAATATACACAACAGGCATCACTATGTTAGTGCTCTAAGCCTCTAAAAGATTACTAGTTTTTACAAATATCGCATTTCAAATTTTTGTTCTACTTATATGGCCTTTGTACATTTTATGAAAGTGAAACAGCGCACAACTTTCAGAAAAAACTTAGTAAAGGACTGATGACATTTTAATATCAAAAAGGTTGCGGATACGCAATTAGTTGAGGAGTTTTATATATACTATGTCAAACAAAATTAATTGGGGGTCTTCGTAATACTGGTATACTACACTAAATAATGGAAATTGTGATTTGTTAATATCAAGATGATTTTGGCCTATAAAAACCAATCAATTTGTTATTTGAATATAAAGAAATTGATATAGTATGACAAATGTATGTATATAATTATTTCTATCTTTTATTTATATGAACACCTTTCAAAACTCTTGAAATTAAGAAAATAAATATATTGTCCCATTTTGATGTGAGAAACATTTTTCAAAATTATTTGGTGACCTTTTATGCATTGGAAGCGAGTCATAGACCAAAGGGGAACGTCTCAAATTGAAAATTTTGTTGCATGATATGTTACTCATTATTTTCTTATAATAGGAGGTGATCAGCAGACAGAAATAAGTATAAAAAATAAAATTTGAAACAAAGTCAATTAAGAAAAGAGAGAGAATAAGGTAAAGAAAGAGGGACAAATACTCTACACATTCCTCATTGCTTGCACCAACTTTTGACACTATCTGCTTTGCAGGAAGATGCCTCTCCCTTCTGTTTTAGGTAACTATGAAGACAATGAAAAAAGGTACAATATGACATAAAATTTTTCATTCAATTCAAAACTGTAAGTCCAAGACAAATTACTTTATACATATACAAGGTATTATTTGTGTTTGATGATAATTTTCTTCATTCTCACTAAACTTGTTCACCCACTTTGAGTTAGAAAAAGTAGTGTTGCTGTTGAAAACTGCGCTGACATAAACTGGGATGAGCTTGGATTCAATCCAGTTCCGACAGATTTCATGTATGTCATGAAATGTGAAAAAGGAGAAAAGTTTTCTCTAGGATCCCTCATTCCCTATGGAAACATACAGATCAGCCCTTTTGCCGTGATATTAAATTATGGACAGGTTCAAAAATATTGTGCCTAGTTGTGTTTCATCAGTTTTTATCAATGATACAATGTTTGAGCAGTCCACACAAAACATGGTTTCATCAGTTAATTCCCAAGCCTCACAAATGTGCTTATCTTCAGGGAATCTTTGAGGGGCTAAAGGCATATAGAACTGAAGATGGGCGTATACTTCTGTTCAGACCTGAAGAGAATGCTCAACGCTTGAAGATAGGAGCAGACAGATTGTGCATGCCATCCCCATCTAGTGACCAGTTTGTTAATGCTGTAAAGCAGACAGTTCTTGCCAACAAACGTTGGGTACTTGTTTCTTTTGTTTATGCATGGCCAGTTCAGTGTAACACTGTTAACTAATCAAAAATCATTATTAATATGATTTTTAAAAGAATTACTTCAAAAAAAATTTAAAAAATCCTCACTGTATGCTTTTGTTAAGTATTAAGAGAGCTTAGAATTGGTTTTGACGTCACATAAGAGAAAAGAACACTTCAACTAATTCGTTTTGTTTGCCTTAATGCGTGTTTGATTTTCCATCACATGTTTCCTCATACACTATTAGTAGTTGATTTGCTCGAAAAATATAACTAATCACAATATGCTCAGAACGTTTTGTTTTTTGATATTGAAGTGTCTGAAATCTAAAATAAAAAGGCACATGGAAAAAAATTGTCTAATGAAATTTGAACTTTAAACCGTCTAAAATCCAAAATTCTCAACGATAACATGCATGCATGTGTTCGAGAATCACCAGTCACCGCTCAAGACAATTCTTGCGTGATTTCGTGCTCACTAAAGAAAATGTCGCCTGACTCGGTAGACACAATGGATTGATTCATCTCATTGATCATCAAAATGAAAATAATAGAATATATTCATGAAATTAATCATGTCCCAACTAACCAAAAATGAAGTTCAAGATAACCTTATGGACAACACGTTTCTCTCCTTTTCCTTTTTCCTCCCCTCTTTTTTAACAAATATAAATAACTACTTTATCAACTCTTCTACCCTTGATACTTACTATTCAGAAGCTCTACGAATAAGTCATTCCAGGTATCTGTAATTCCAGGTAAGCACCAGTGCATGCAATCATCGTGTTTTTTCCCTCCTGCTGAAGCTGGGTGCGCATCAGCCCTGAACTCACTCAAGTGCGTGATGTCCAAAGTAATGAAACTAGACCCCTTAAGAGCCTTGTAGAGGTGTTCATTCACCAGTCGAGTCTCCACATTTGTCCCATTATTCTTCACAGAGAAAAGTTCTTCTACCTGAATGGGCAACAAAACCTTCATGGTCACCTTAACTAATATTTAGCATGGAACAATCACACTTTCAAGATAAATCACATGTCACTCATTGGATCACAGTTCTAACTTCTAATAAGATGCTAAAAAGTTAACTAAATGGGCCCACCTGCTCTATTGACAAAGGTCGATCCCTTTGACAGGAACCACCCTGATCCCAGTCTCCCCCTTCAAAATGTCTGGGTGATTGAGTGCGGAAAAATTTGATAGCTCCTGGTCTTGCTTTTTTCTCCACATATGGGATCTGTGAACAAACCACTCGCGTATCAAAATATGCAGATCAATCCCACAGACTATTTAAACTAGATGTAATTTTGTAGTCGCATTTTCTGTTTGTAAAAGTATTACAGGTATCCGGAGCAATACAGTAAATCCTTTTGAAGCATTTTAATTTTAATCATGATCAATTCAAGAGAGAAATCATCGCTGATAAATGTTTGGGGATATTGTTTTAGGAGAAATTCTTTATATAAAAAAGACAAATTCTTGACGCACACGGCAGAAAGAGAAAAAACATATATTTACTTTCCAAACGCATGTTTCTAATGAAAATATTTTCTTGACTTGTGTTGCTGAATACTTCATCTTAATTCATCATAGTTGAGAATCGGGATAGTCACACGGACAATAATTTTATTTTTTATCTAAAATCAGTAAGACACCCCCAATAGGCATCTTGTCCTTTCAACAATGAGGAAACCAATATCCCCACTAAACAATTGTTAACAACTCAATCCCAAAATATAAGAAACTAATGTGGTACAGACTTAACCCCCCCCCCCCCCTCCCATTATTTTTTATTTATTTCTTATCTTAAATATATTTTGAGTTCGTGACATATTAATAAATTTTGTGTTGAGTCCCTATAAAGTTTTTGTTTTATGTTGAGTCACTAAACCGTTATCTAAATCACTTTTTAAACATTTTAAAATAATTAAAAGTGCTATCTGAAGCACTTTAGAGATCTAAAATAAAATAAAAAAATTATTGGAGACCCAATATAAAGCAAAAATTTTATAGGGATCCAATGCAAAACTTGCTAATCTATAATGAACCACAAACATATTTAACCCTTATTTATTTATTTTGCATTCAACATGGGAACAGGCGTTAAGGAACTAAATGTACAAAATTCACCATAAGCAAAAAAATAAAGGGCCAATTAACAAGACACCTTCTAGATGGCTATTGTTTCATATTCTAGCAGGTTAACTTTGAGCTATAGATTATGTAAGTTCCTATTTCCTACCACTACCATTTTATAGGAGTAGAAAGAAAAGACATTACCATGTGCTCCAAAACCATATCCAGGCCTTGATCTGGACGTAATGGAGGGATTACTGGCTGACCCTTCTTGAAGAAAAGCATAGGGGACTTCACAGGGTCAAATTTTGAAGGGGCCCACCACCTGTTTATACAAACCAGATAAGCTAAATTAAAATCCTCTCATATGCTTTCTCAAAGTTTTCCAAAGAATAGCTACAACATCAGCTTGTACAAAGGAACATGAGGAGAAGCAGTAAAAGTCATTATCTGCATGGTTAAACCAGATCATAAAACTCAATATTTTCTTGAATTGTCAAAACACCAGCAATAGCGCAACTCAAACAAAAGAAAATAACAAGCAAGCAGATAGATGAAAGGCATTATATGTGTTGCTTAAAACAAAACATAGAATTCATAGGCGCTGATTAAACCAGATAATAAAACCGACAGTACATATAAACTGAAGCCCAGCAACCCATTAAGGAAATTAAAACATCGAGTGCAAACACAAGAAGATATTCCAATGAAACAAGATAAAATACTAGGACATGTGCCACTCATTATCCAAATATTTGTAACATCCAACATCAATAATGAAATACAAAGGCAGCTAGACTACATGATCCATTGAAGAAACATAATAGAAACATCCTAGTATTACCAGTGCCCCGTGTTAAAAATTAGAACATCATGGAAACTTAGAGCTTGTGCCCATGTGGTGTCTGGAACATCTACATCAACTCTATAGCCCTCTCTGAATCCAAGAGTTTCTAAGGCACCATGCTTATCACTAGCCGACCAGCTGCATCAAACATGAGAACAACAACAACAATAATAGTCAATAATGCACAACAGCCTATACCATATAAGATGCATTTGGAAGACCTTATTTACAAGCTATTTGTACTTATCTTATTAGTTAAAAGCCCTTGAGTAAGTGTTTGGGAAACATCATGAAAATAGCTCATGGCATGTTCATAAGCTATTTGTAGCTTTACTTCAACAAGCTCTTCTGCATAACTAATATAAAACGATTTAACCCGGTTTATTCTTTGATTATACAAACAACTAGTACTATACTATAAATGAGCACTCTTAAGATTTAAAAAAAAAATCCACAACCGCGATTTTGGCCACAACATCAAAGTTTTTGGGTCCCTCCGCTGTAACGCAGGCAAATTGGCTGCATTTATATCCACAATCTCCCACATTATGAAGGATCACGATGAATTTAAACATTGGCACATACATTCAGCATGTGCTCATTTAATTTGTTCACTCAAACAGACCAATAGTCTAATGTAAACAATGACATCTCAGCAAATTGAAAATCCTAGATTACGAAGTTATACATTTGTACATCCCATAAAAGGTCTGCAATTCATGAACGCCTATAGTAACAGCAAATGATTGAAAAGAAACCCCCAGAAAAAAAAAGAAAAGAAAAGAAAAGAAAAGAAAAGCGGAAGCTTACCTACCATAACGAGCGAGAAGATTGGTACGGTGATAGGCAATGGTGAAGTTGTAAGTGAGAAAGGTAAAAGCACGGTCAGCAGCAGCGGGTCGCCACTTCTTGATTTGGCCATGGGAGACACTCTTGAGGGTGCAGAAGAGAGAGACAAACATGTTCCTGTTGAGAGAATCACCGACAAAGCCTGCACTGGTGAAGACCCATCATTAAGAATCCAAAAAAGAAGGAAACTTTGTTGGGGGAGAGAGAGAGAGAGTACCAATGGCGGTGTGGGTGTGAGTGCGGAGGAAGTGAAGGGGGTCGAATTGGGGGAGATCGCAGCGTTGGGGCTGCCAGCGCCACGTGGGAAGTTGTGGAGCGTTGGATTTGTGAGATGAGAGGCAGTTCCAGCCCTTGAAGATCTCCTTGCAGGTGTTGTGGTACCTGGGAGTTCGGGAAGGGTCGTGGATCCATGTACCGTGGGAGTAGTCGCAGGAAGCAGTGCTGTGAATTTGGAATGTGCGAAGAGAGAGGGGTGTGGAAGGGGCTTTGCTGGAGAGAAGGAAGAAGACTGATGTCAAGCAGAGAAGAGAGAGAAGAGAAAAGAGTGGCAGTTTCTTCTTTCCCATTTCGATGTTACCTTCCCTTGAGGCCATGCCACATCAAATCATACTCTCTATCTCCTCCCCTTCACTCAACACAATTCAATTTCACATTTTAAAAGCCAAATTGATCCGTTCTCACAGTTCTATATTGTATTTTTATTTTAATATTATATCAATTTTAAGATTTTGATTTAGTATTTTTTGTAAATTTTTATATTTTTAAAATATAAAGTATTATGTGACAAATATATTTTATTAATAAAGTTATAAGATTGGTTAAATATTAAAGTTTATGCTGTTGTAAGTTCAAGTTTATCTTATTAAAATTATTTTTTTAATTTTAAAATATAAATTAACAATAAATAAATTCATTTATTTATTAATTTGTTCAAATTTAAATTTATTTTGTTTTGTAAGCCATTAAGAATCTAAGGGCAACTCTAATCAAGCAACATGTGCTTGCTTAATGCAAGATGTATTTTATCGTTTTTATATCCAATTTTATTTCAATGAAAAAATTATAATTCATAGCTTTTTAATTTTGAATTAATTACGGTAATTATAAATTTTTTAGGTTTATTATATATTAAAATATTAATTATCATAAATCAGTTAAAAGTTATTTTGTTAATTTTGTAAGAAAATAAATAAATTAAAATTTATAAAACATAAGAATATTTTTATTTAAAATTATGACAATTACATAAGATATAAAGAAATATGCAACGATGAAAATACATAATAATATATAATTAAAAAAATAATAACATTGAAAAAATAATACATGACGATAAAAAATACAATATGTATTAAATTAATTTTCATTATTTTCTTTTCCAAATCATTCCTAAACATGTTCAATTAAATATGTCTAGATGACGGTGTCTCTATATTTTCAACTCTTACTCTGTTTTGAAGTATGTAGATTGAAACTCAGACAAGCACTTGAAAATGTGTTCCAATAATATCATAATTAGCATTATGGTTTTGATAAGTAGGGTGGGTATAGGGTTCAAGCCCGTGTCTATGCATATTTTGGACCTTTTTTTTTTAAAAATCAGAATTGTAAAAAACTTTTGAGTCTGGTCCATGAAACCTACGGATTTTGCGAGCTAAGTCTTTGAGCTTATGAGCTTACCCCATGACCCATTTAAAATGACAAATTTATTATTTGACTATTAGTTTATATTAATGTTGTGATTTTTTTTTTATAAATTGTGATATTTTAGACTTTCAATATTGAAAATATTTAGTGTTTTTTATTATTATAAATAATGATATAATTTTTAGTATGATATATTATAGTTTAGTAAATATTATGACTTTTTAAAATTATGTTTAAAAATATATATATAAGGGTGTGCATGCCCGCGAACTGATCTGTTAAGTACACGGGCTTCACGGATCGAATATAGACTCTTAAAAAAAGTTCATTTATTTTGACGAACCAAACTTATCCAACCTGTTTAAAATGTGGAATTCCAGGCGAAATTTAAACGGACCAAATAAGCCCGTATACCCACCCTTATTTATATGTGTATTGTTCGTCCTCGATAATCATATTATGCAATATGATACATGCATAAATTATATTTTTTATTGTATGAGCAACTCAAAAAATGTTGCACCATGGATAATTGTTAATCACAATTGAAGTCCTCCAAAATGCATGTTCTACATCATTTCTTGTTTATTCTTGTTGTTGTGAAAATAAATTTCTTTTTTCTTCTTTCAACATTGAAGTGGTCTTCACAAATGTGGCAAAATCTGGATAAATATCATTCACTAGATAGTATCTCATATCATATTAGGTTCCATTGAATGTGAATTGTACCATAGGTGTGTGACCTAACATAACTTCATTAAAATATGTTATATAGATACATTTAACACAATAGTGTCATTATTCGATCTCACATTACTAAACAATGTATGTCATATCCGCAAATATTGTGATGTTCACTATTTCAAGAACGATTGTCGAGTTATCATGATCACCTCAACAAAATTGACATTTTCACACAACTGGACAATTTTCCATTCTTAGTGGATACAATCAATTGAGTCTAACATACCTGAAAAGGCATGTGTTGCTCTAATTTGTAGTAGTCGTTGAATGTTTTTGTTATCAGGCCTTCATAAGTACTTATCTCCAAATATTGCACAAACACCTAGTATAAATCGCTATAAGCATTTCATGATAATGCTTTCAATAATTAGAATATATTTGTCTACACTAATATCAAGTGAACCATAAGAGCAAAAATGCACTTCTTCAATAGTGATATGTCTTTTCTACATGTTACATCTACCTTTGTTTGCAAAAGTCATTGTGATTGTTAAGGACCACTACTATTCTCAAAAACATATTCTTCACATATAAAACCTTCTTCAACATTGAATCTTTGTGTACATCAAATTCTCAAAGAAATAGCTATTGAACAATGATTATGACCTTTCTCACAATTAAGATGTACCACATTTCTTCTTTTTCTAAGACTACCAATATTGTGGACTTGTTGTATTTGAATTATCAATTTAATGACTTCTTCATTGGTGTTGTCTTCAAGTTCATCATCTATCACTTGATCCAATAGTGTATCCAAATCAATGTTTAGATTCATTATATGGATAATTAAAGTGTTGAATTGATAGAACAATACTGTGTAATCTTGCAAAAAATATGTAAGAATGAGAAACTATTACATAAATATATAGCATGATTCATAATGGCTAGTTTCTGTTGACTACTTTTACAAGGATTGCTTTTACAACATAGAGCTTCCAACAGCTAAAATTAAAGAACAAATACAATATTAACACATTCAACTAAAATAACTAACACAATATTTACCTACTTGTTCAAAATCTATGTTTGTGCTTAAGATAGACACAACATTTTTCATAACTGAAGTTGCTCCTCAAATGTCAAATGTGTCCTTCATTATGATTTCATACTTCAAATGTCCTTCTTGTTCTTTAAAATGTCTTTCTTGTGCCTCCTTTAATATGGCCTGATACAATTGTTTAATATGGCTAGTTATCGAGTAGTGGTGGGTAGATTCAAAAGTAAATTTAGGTATTTGTTTTGGCATGTAGTTTGTTGGAGCATCTGAATATCCAAAAACTCAATTATTTTCAAAAATAAAACATTGGAGTCTTTGGATATTTTGTTTTTAATTTAGATAACATTATGGAAAATACTTATTGTATATATTTAGTTTTAAGAGAAATGTACTTTCTTTCATTGGTACTGTAAGTTGTAACCCTCTGTTGTGCTCTAAAAAAATATGTAGACTATGTTGTGGATGAGTGAGTTACTTTTGTTGTTGAAAGGGGCTATTGTGTTAGGCAGAGTTGGGACGTAGTTGGTGTAGAGGAGTTGGAGGGAACTAAAATTTTTTGGTATGAAACAATTTGTTTCATGGATTATATATATATATATATATATATATATATATATATATATATATATATATATATAATGCAACTTGTTTTGCATTTTTAAAAAAATCATAATTCATCATTTATATTATTTTTAATATATATTGATAAAGTAAATAATTTTATCATACACATAAAAAAATGTAATTAAATGATTTTATACTTCACAAGAGGCCGATGCACTTTTTGTGAGGAAAATCTTAAAACAACACTTCATTTATTCATGTATATTGTAGATTGGTTTCTCACCTTCTCCGGTATATATCTTGTTACTTTCGTGGTGGGGACGATCATTAGTGCTTCATAATGATTTCTGGACTTTCTGTTGTGAGTTTCTGGAATTGGTTAGTGAGACCAAAATTATGAGAAAAGTCTGGTTCGTTAATCTGTGGCATATTTTAAAACGTAGAAACAATAAAATCTTCAAGGGTTACATCATACATGTTATAATTTATTTTTTTCTGTAACTAAGACACTTCTTGTGCTCTGTGTATAATTGTTATTACTTCATGAATAAAATCTTGACTTATAAAAAAATTATTTTATACTTTTGTAATCATTTTTCTCTTTCTTATATATGTGAATAATTCACTAACAAAATTTAGGAGAGGTATTCTCCAATATATTGATCCACTATATCATAGGATTAGAAATCAAAGTTAATTTGTAAATAAAGTAAGTCTAATAAGTTATTCTCAATCTCATCCTTCCATTTATTTTAAATCTAATGGTTGTGATTTGTTTTTCACATGACTTCTCTTTTACTTTTTCTTCCTCTATTCTTTTTTTTTTACTTTTTCCTACACTAGTTTGTTTTCGTTTTAATATTTTCTTCCTCTACTCTGTTCTCGTTCTTCACCTTTTCTCACATGGCTACTCTATCTTATTTGTCATCACCACCACTATCGACGTCACCGTCACTGTTGGTGTCACCATTATCGCCAGTGTCACCGTCCCTCCCTTCAATGATTCCTTTGATAATTCCTCCCTTCCTTATTTTTCCCATCAAACAAAGATAAGTCAGAATTTTAAACTCATGACTTTTCTATCTCTGTCTCTCACGGAATTTATACTATTGTTTTTCCTTTTTGATTTTATGTAGCTAAAGGAAAGAGAGTTTTTAAATTTTTGTAATTGTGCAGTGATATTTTTACTAGTAAGACTAACCCCCTCTTCACTTTGACTTTTGCAATCATAAATAATGTTATGGCCATTCCCCCATTGATCATTTATTTCTTTGCTATTATTAACTACATTTTGAATGTCAGGCTCCTTCATTTAGTGCATTGTTTCTACTTTTCATAACTAATGTTAATTGGATGCAAGAAGACCCTTTTTAGAAGTGAGAAGTTTGTTTTATGATCGATTGTGAGAATACAATTTTGAGATCATCCTTTCCTATGCGCTAGAGATAGCAATAAAGAGTTCTTGAAGAGTATGAAAATGGTGACGATTTTGTTAAACTAAGGCTAATCCCTTATATTAGATAAACTTAGGAAGTATTTTTAATCTAATAACTATGAATTGGTTCCTTTGTTGTTGGTTAAACTGTTTTTTTGTTAGAGCAACATGAGATAATTTCTTATGGTCATTACCTATTTGATAATATGTCTACAAGAATAAAACAAATAATATTGGATAGATTGTTATTCTAGTATTATTGATTATTGCTAGTTATAACCAAAACTCATAATAAATTATCAGAATAATTTATCTAATTTTGTGATGATTCAAGGTGTTGTAATTATGTTTACTAGATTTGCAAGAGCTTTCCCTAGGACAGATGTATCAAGCCATAGATCCATTATGCGTATTTTATGTTGATAGAGGTCTGCTACTGCTAAGGGTCAAATGTTGTTGTTGGATCATGTTACGGCTAGGTTGGGATTGCTTTGTTATTGGTCCAATTTTCAGGGTCTTCTGATGTATGATTGGACTTGCTATGGCTAAAGTCATGTCCTTTGTGTAGCATATGATCAGTTGGAGGAATTTATAATATTGCCTTAATTTGATGTGGGTGGAAATTGCCCCATAAATGGTAACCACAAGCTAGTAGAGAATGTCATTGATTGTGTTGCTATCTTGTAGATATGGCCCGATGCATGTTGCTGCTATATGGGGCTATTTTCATCAAAATTTTGGTTGGTAGTCATGTGATATTGCTCTTGGAAGGGTATTTCACAAGTGGGAGGGTATTTCATAATGTAGGTTGAAGCTAAGTTTGTAGTGGGAGGACCAAATATGTTGGGCTAGATCTGAAATTCGTAGGACTCAATTGTTGTATAATTGTCCTATAGTAGCTGGTTGATGACTCTAGTCCAGAGGATGATTGAATGTTGGCTGGTCGTATGCTGGTGGAAGTTAAGCCGTGTATATCAGATTTTTTTTTTATTGTATTTAGCTGTTTGAGCATTGCTTAGTGGAAGGGTACATTAAATTTAACCTGCTAGTTTCAATTACTTGTTTTATTGACATGATTGGTTGCAACTAGGTTCTCGGGCAGCATGTCTTATTCTTTTATTGTTGCTGACTAGCTTACTATCATGACATCGATTTATACAATTGTGTATATGGCAGTATTAATATGTGGTAGTATTACTCGTATTTGGCTGTAGCATTGTAGTTAGCTAATATGTATAAGTTTTGAAAGACTCATGTAACAACTAGGGTGGGTATATTGTATTGTTATGTCTTTATTGTTGTTGTTACTTTGCACCTCTGATGCCTATTGACTATATTCTTCTATTGTTTACCAAAAAACTATTTTATCTTTATGGTTGTTTTCAAAGTTGAACTCCATATCTCTCATTTTTTTTTAACATTCATCATTAAACTTCATATAATAGCCTTGACTAAATTCAAACTTTCTAGGCTATTAGCTTTTTGGACAAATAGCTTTTTTACCGTTTTTCAAATAATTTTAGGTCTTTCCAAATGGCTTTTGCCTATTTACAAACAGGTTCCCAATGCACAGAAGCCCAAAAACCTTTTAATTGTTAGTATATTGGTGATTTTTTTCTATGTTTTTGTTGCTATTTATTTTTTTTCTTTCTTTGATTGATTGGTTTGTAATTATTACAAGGATCTTACATATCTGATTTATTTGGAACTCTTGAACCTATGCGAAATGACAATAAGAGCAGTGTAAGGAATTTGTTCCAACACTCATCAATATCTCATTCGTTCAGTGAAAAATTAAATAAAATCCACTAGAAATCTACCAAACAGTACACAAAGACACAACCAAAGACTACAATGCAACACCAAAGGAAAAGAGAAAAACTTTACAGTTTACATAGCACCAAAACCATTACCAGACTACCACGTAGACTCAACCAGAGGCTAAAGAAGAATATTAGAGATGCATCAACTCTTGAAAATAGAGCAACTATATATATATTGCTAGCTAATATTTTTGGTATGCAAGACAGAAATTAGCTAGTTATGTGAAAGAGTGGTATACTCTATTTGGCCACTTTCAAGAATTATAAAGTAGATTATGTAACAAATATTTTTTACTGTAAGAATTGGTTCAAGGAACAATATGTAACAAATTTTGTACTTATACTAATGTTATATGATTATTATTTTTGTACTCTTTGTACTGCAATATTTATCTGCACTTGAATACCTTTTCAGGACTCAAGGTAGACTGACCAAGATAGTATGCATTGAGCGACTCTAGCATAACACAAGGCATGCATATGTAACATCTTTGGAACCATTTTGATACATAGAACTAAAATATATACCAAACTGTAAATAAACTGATTTCCAATGCGCAAAAACCTTTTATTTGTACAGAAGATGCTACTGCAAATGCCAAAATGGTCATCGATCAAGAATATGATATAGAGTATTGCAAATGCCAATGCTAAAAAGAAAAATGGCAGATGCCAATAAGATAAGCAATAGGATATGTTTTTTCTTAAAATAAAATATTTATTGCTAATCGTCATAAGTAGTAAAATATTCAGCAAGATATACATCCTTAAATAATTAAAAAAATTACAAAATAAAGAATCAAAACTTTTAATAATATAAGTCCATCATATTATGTTACTAAATAAAAAACATTCTAAGTGAATGAATCCCAAATCACTCCATTACCAATTAAGCCACCATAATAAACCTGCATAAGCATAGATGCAATATTAGTTAGGTACAATAATAAAAATTAAACACAATGGAAAAATATTTAAAATTTGAAAAACTTATATTATATTAATCATTTTGATTTCTTTTCTTGCAAGTTCTGCTATTGTGACCATATCCCCCACACTCATGGCATGTTTTCCTTTTAACTAATGTTCTACTAAGTGATACTTCAAGTCCACTCCTAAATCTACAATTTTGAGCCACTTTCTCTCCATCCTTTTTTCTCCCTTTTGTTTTTTATATATGTGTATCTCTAATAGGCAATTGTGTTGCTTTGTTCCCTAGCTCTAATATAGAAAGTATGATTCAAATTTTGGCTTGATTCCAAAAGAGTTGTATAATCACCAATGAGTGAATTTGCTTTCATTTCAATAGCTAGCTTACTAATATGACTCAATTCTGAGATAATGAACTTATACAACTCCTCAACAAGGTCAACCAACATGCTTGTTTTTTGTTGGGCATGCATCCTTCATATAATTCTTGATGCATTGGATTGAGCATCAAGATTATCTTCGATATAATGGACTTGGTTAGCATCCTTAGTACAACGTTGCAAAATGAAATGATTAGGATTTGAACAACACCTTTTGCTTGAAAAATTACTAATATGTGCCAACACAATATCCCCATAAATTCAAATAATTGACAACCACATTTAGAAATCTTTAAGTCTAAATTTATATCAACAATGAAATTATCTTGATAATCATAACAACTAGACACTTTATACATAGTTAGGCCCATCTCTATTAATCTTATGTTTAGTAAATTGGTTTATCTTCCCAAGTTCACCTTGAAATTTATCAAACATATTTCTTATATAAAAGATGCAGCATGCTCCTCAAGCTTGGATCCAATACTCAAACAATGCGATTTATGCCTAGATTCATAATCTTCCTTTCTTTCATCATCCAAGCGGTTACCAATTGCTTTCTCAAACTTTAACACAGAATCTTGTAATGGTGTTGATGCATCTACAAAAGAATAAAAAAATACATTGATACTTTCACGTCTTTGAGTAGTATTCATGTTGGCAAAAAATGTATTTCTATTATAAATTGGCACCCATGATTCTCTAATCTTATACAACCCCTGAAGCCATTCATTATCCTCCAAGTTATACTCAATCATTAAGTGTTTCCATTCTTCCTAAAAAATATGGATACTAGGTGAATCTCGAATACATCTTTTGAGTTCACGCTTGAAAATAGACTTTTTATGATATATATGAGCTAACTTTTCAGGAAAATTTTTTCTAATGTGCCATAAGCAAAAGTGATGTCAAGTTTCTGGAAATACTTTAGCTAGTGCAGCTCCAATAGCTAGACCTTGATTAGTTATGATAGATATGGCCTTTTTTCCATGCATTACCTCAAGCCATCTTTGAAACAACCACATAAAAGAACTCTCTGACTCATCTTATAACAAAGCACAGCCAAATAAAATCGATTGGTAATGATTGTTTAGTCCAATAAGTGGGGCAAACGACATACTATACTTGTTGGTTTTGTAAGTGGTGTCAAAAGTTATAACATCTCCAAATTGTTAATAAGCTGATCTTAATCTAGCATCAACCCAAAATAAATTCACCATCCGAATCTCATCATCAGTTTGGATTGAATAGAAAAAATTCCAATTTTCAGCTTGCTTCCTTTTACCATAATTAAAAAAAGCTTGTGCATCCCCAACATCTAAATTCTTTCTTCGTAAGTTTCTAATGTGATTCCATCAATCCCTGTTAGAGAAAGCTAAATCACCACCATTGAAAATTTTAGCAACCTTTCTCGTTGGTAAGTCTTCTTCCTCAAATTTTCCAACAAGATTTTTTGCAGCAATGGTAATTTTTTTATGACACCTCATATAAGATACATTCTTGGGGCTAACCACGAGATAGTCATTATCATTGTTAAAAAATTGTATAAACCAATTACTTTGTGTGGTTCCTCTTGAAACAATAAGTGAAGCTTGACAACCACCTTGGGTGGTTGAACATTGTGTTTTAGCTTGACTAGTACCATCTTGAATTTCTTCACGTCCAGAGCTTTTCACTTGATGTTGACCTTCATTGCAACATAGATACCAAAATTGTTCTCCTTGATTTAGTCGAATGAATACGTACTCCAAAACCCCTATTTTTAGCCAAAGATTTATAAAACTCTCTAAATTTCTCAATGGACTCAAATTTCATTCCAACATTAGGTTTAATATTTAATTTCGTACCAACATTTGAAGAATCAAGAAGTTGTCTTTCCTTTGGCAGCATAAAATAAAAAAGGACAAACAACAATATAAATTTCGTGAGAGACAAAGAAGAGAAAAATCATGAGTTCAAAATTTTTTACATATCTTTGTTTGATGGGGAAAATAGGGAAGAGAGGATTATCGAAGTAATCATCGAAGGGAGGGATGATGATGCAAGTAGTGACGATAGTGGTGATCACAAACAAGATGGAATAGTTATGAGAAATAAGGTGAAAAACGAGAACTGAGTACAGGTTGAAAAAATTAAAACGAGAACAAACTAATACAAGAAAAAGTAAAAAAAAAAAAAGAATAGAGGAAGAAAAAGTAAAAGAAAAGTCACTGATAACCTTAATTAACAAATTACAACTTTTATCTTTAAAATAAATGGAAGGTTTGGATTCAGAGTAAGTTATTAAACTTAGTTATTGTTGTAAGTTGATCCCCCATTTTTTATAGAGTTTAATTGGTATACATTGTAAGTGTAAAGATTTTTACACTGACATTCAATCACAACTCTTTTATTCATGATAGATTTATTGACTTTACTTATTACTACTTTAAAAGTCACATAAATGAAAAGTCATGAATGTCAGTGTAAAGATACTTTACACTGACAGTGTATACCAATTAAACTCTTTTTTTATATATCCCTTTGTAGTTTTTCCAACAAATTCTTTATTTTGTGTCTCACTGTCTCCCGATCCCCTAGCTAAAAATAAAAATAAAAATCTTCCAATAGTTGTAACAAAAATATAAGATAAAAGAGTTAAATAGGGGAACCCTCTTGATTCTTGAAGAATAATCCAGTGTGGCATACCAATTACGATGGCAAAGTAAAATGAGTCTTCAATAGTTTGAAGGGCACTGACTAAAAGAACACTATTCATTTATACCTCCTCAAAAACGCATGGTCATACTCATATTCATATGTAGTCAATGGACACATGACGCAATATACGAAAGTTTGCTTAAGTGACGTTTGCATTAATACCACTATCACCCATATTTCTATGCAACACCTCACAAATCATAACTAGTTAATGATAAATATCATTTTTTTCCGCCATGCTTACACCTAAAATCGGGCCGATGTTGTTAATGATAAACTAAAATATGGATTTTCTTTCGTTCTAAACTTGTACGTATCACGTAAAGATTTTCATGAACGATGACTTCTATCTTATCGTATAGTAATGAATGTGTTGCCACCCTAAGCCACTAACCATTAATTTGTCTTCGAAGGAAGTAGAAAAGCTATTAAGTTTTATATATATATCATCAATTCATCATGAACATTCTAACCCGAATTACAATCGATTTATATTCAAACTGACATAAATATTTTACTCGAACATTTTTTATATTAGACACCTATTAATTATTAAATGTTAAGTTGAATGTTAAACAAGCAACAAAACATTTGACTAAACTGTTATTTAAACTCCCTTTAATTTTTGTTTTTTTATTCGTAATTTCCTGTCTTTCTATTGAGTATTGTATGTTAGTATAGATGGATCATCATCAAAGAAATAAAGACTAACTTCGTTGTACTTTCAGTGCAAACAAAAAATATATATATATATACTATTAAAAGGAAATACCCCATTTTGATGTCTACTTTTTAAAATATCTATTCTACCTTTATACTTATTTTAAAATTAAAAAATAAAATAATTTGTCATACAAAAGACTTAAACTCATAACCTCTTATTTCCTAAAGATATATTTTACCACTAGACCAATCTTATAACTTTAAGCAAAAAATCACTTTAAAAAATTGATATCCAACATACAAAATTGTCCAATTATATCTATAGTGTATAATATATAATATTATATTATATACTATATATTATTATATACTATATATTATATAATGGGAATATGACATCTTTGTGTCCTTATTTTATGACTATCTTACCTTCTAAATATTTTATGATTGTTCTCACCTTTACAAATATAACTTCTCTCTATTAATATATGCGTACATTTTCATGATACATATTTGTAATAAACATGTAAATATACAGGTTTGCAATATTTTTGGTTCTATTCAAACTCTTCTCTTTCCATTTTTTCATATTTATTGCATATTTGACATATTCATAAATAATTTGACATATTTTTATCATGTTATCATAAACAAAAAATATAAAATTAACAAAATATATTTCAAAACATGTCACATAATAATTTATATTTAAAAATATAAAATTTTATAAAAGATATAAAATTAAAACCCTACCATTGTTATAACATATTAAAATAGAAATACGAATACGCAGATGCAGCAACATTTATATTTTTCTAGTATAAATAAATAAAAAAAAAAGCATCAATTCAAAGAGTTCTCTCAAGTGTTAATAGTTAATTAAAGGTAGTTAGAAAGTTATTAATTAGTTTAGATATATGAACTATAACTATGATGATTGTGTCACCCACTTTAGTAATTGCAATAAAATTTTTTCCTTCGACATCCGATAAAATTGGTACATTGATGGTTTATATGTGGAGCTACATATAATAATACTCATATTTTTTACTTGAAACATTTAAAAAAAAAAATTCTCTTGAGATTATGGTATACCGTTGACATTTAAAAAGTATTGTCTCGTCTATCCTTATAAGAGTGGTCAAAATAACGGTAAAAAAAATTAAAAGTATTATATGTGATTTAAGTAATTTTTTTAAAACTCTTTGATGACTAATAATTTTTTTGTGTCAATATTTATTTAGATATTGCAAGTAATTTAATTAATGTTGGAAGGGAAAATAAAATAATTTTATCAGAAAGTACGAAGATAAAAAAATAATTGGCTTGCAAAACAAAAATTTGGTCATTGATTGAGAATTAAGATTAATTAAATATTCTATTTATTAATATAAAATAGTATATCTTAAATTAAAATACTTAAAATCAATAATAAATAGTTTTAAAAAATAAAAATTACCATAGGATTTTAAAAATCTTGTCAGTTGTTCCTGACAGCTTATTATCAACGACCATTAGCCATTGTAATTATCGATGGCTTGACTACAATAAATAGTAAAATACAAAACATTTTTCTTTTTTGAGAGCGAAAAATACATTGATTTTTCAATAGTGGATGAACTTATCAAAAATGAATTGTCTATTTTTTTTCCGGTTTGGGTAAAATGGAGGGTGTGGTTATGGTTTAAGTTAAGGGTGGTTACTATTTGCAGGGCATAATCATCTGTGAAAATTTGAAGTACAACGATGACTTTTTCCTTCTTAATTTTATCTTTTTTGGTTTTGCTTAAGAAACTTATCAACAACTTTCTTTCTTAATTAATTTTTTATTAAAAACAAAGTATAAGTATAACTAAATGGTGAGGCAAATGATTCATAAAAACTTGTGGAAAAATAAAATAAAGTGGGCGTAAGAAATGGAGTAATGTTACGGAAGGGGTTTGAGTGGTTGGTTTTGGTCCCGTTTTACTAACCCTCCCTGAGCAATATGATGAAAGCAAAATGGTCCTGTTAAAAGTACATTCATTCCTGAAGCTTTATTCCAATATGGTGCGCTACTTGTGGGTGGGTTCACTTTACTTGAATTTCATACTTCATAACCCAATTCAGCTTAGGCTACGGATTAGCTAGCCTCGATAGTAGCCATCTTTATCATCACAGCATTATTTAATCCATAGTATTGTAATATTATAATATTTAATAGATATTACCGAATAAACATTTTCACATTAACTTTTTTTAATGATAACCATTTATCAGAAATTTATTGATTTTAGTGATTAGTATTTTAAAAACTACATAAATACAAAATTATGATTAAATATAGTATAAAACAGTAGATACTAATTAAATTTATATTTCTTTATGCATATTATTTTTTTTTAAATTATATATAATATATTTTTTAGAGTTTGATTGATATACATTGTCAGTGTAAATATGATTTTTTTTATACTAACATCCGATCACAGTCGTTTATTCATGATAAATTTGTTAACATCCGATCACAGTCATTTATTCATGGTAAATTTTTATATACATGTAACATGTATCAATTAAACTCTATTTTCTATACATGTACTAAATTAATTGCCCCGATGGTACTAATTATGTTTGTCGTTAGGAATTTGATATTTGTATGAGGTACTTCAAGTGCTATACTACATTTCATCAATTTTAGAAATATAAATTTTAATTTAGCAATTAGTTTTTTTTTGGAAATTTAACATAAATTATAAAAAACTAAAATTACCCATTTAATAAAATTAAAGGAAAAATACAATTAAGACTAATATACTGTACTGTATCATTATTCATTAGACTAAGACAGCTTAAATTTATAGAAGCTTTTGAAAGAGATCTAGGTCTAGGATCTAAAAAACATGCAAGTACAGGAAACAAAATAAGAAAATAAACAAATGTTTTAAAATTTATTCAAGCTGACCTAAGTTAAAGTCAACCCCAGAACATTAAGTATGACTTTTATAACAAAATAAAGTATTATTAACACCACCTAACTTTATTAGCTTTGGGTAAAGACGTCAAATTGTGCTATAGGATTAATAATCAATAATTTGCTTCGAAAAATCCTTGACCACAAATAACTTACCTAACTCTGGGTAATTCATTTAAAACCAGGATCCAATAGTCTTGAATATGACCTAACAATGGTGGGATAAAAACGCTAATGAGTTCTTATTAAAAAAAATATTTATCAGAAATCTTGCCTTTCCGACATGAGAATAAACTTTTTTTTTATAGGTGACATGAGAATAAACTTAAAAAATTAAGTAATGATATATCCTTAAATATTCCTACATTTTTTATCCCCTTATAAAAAGTATTAATAAAAAATAAACTATTTAATTTAATTTCTTAAAAATATAAAATCGATTTATTTAATGCTTATAATAAAAGTAAGTAATAATATATCTTAATACTTATAATGTATGCAAATTAAATAATTATATGTTGTTTGGTTGTAATCATGAATGAGTGGTAATTTATTAATATAATTTGTTTTGCTTAAAAAAATTATTATCAATAGATAAAACTTATAACCAAGATTGATAATTTAGGTGATATTTACTTTTAGTATTTTCTGATTTTATTTAAAAAATAGAATAGGATTAAAAATATATTTAGTTGTAATTTAAAAAATATTTTATCTAAATATGTTTTCAAAAATAACAAATATAAAAAAAAAGTTGTTTTCAGCTTTCAAAAGTTAAAACTATGTAAAAATTTAATATTAATATTGTAATTATAATGAAAATTATATATAAATATATTTTAAATTATACACATAAATAATTTATAATATTTTTACTAAAATTAATTAAATTTAATAATATTAATTTTTAAAAATAGAAAATATCAAATCAAAATAAATATATTTTCTTAATATTAAAAACTTAAAAATAAAAACTATTTTCAAAAAATAAAAATAAAAAATAAAAATAAAAAATATTTTCTTAAAGCGGACCTTACCTTAAATTTTGAAAGACATAAATAAATATTCAATCTCCCAATAAACATTTTTTCTCTTTTTGACGATTCCAAAGTAAAGTATTTTTTATCATTTTCGATTACTTTGTAATAAAAGATAATTTACCCGTGAGTAACTTAATCTAATCTAATTTAGTAGAACTTTTTAACATAATAAATTTTGTAAAAAATAATATGTAAAATTCATTAGCATTTTTAATGACATGTGAAATTAATGATTGTCATTTGTATATTTGAATTTTTTTAAAAAAAAAATATTTTCCTACATAAACAATTTTCTATTATGTGATATTAGACAATTATAAAAAACACGTAATTTTTTTTTTATAAATTTAGATGGTAATATATTTATTAGATTAATTTTAACATTTTTAATCAACTCCCTATATATTAAATCTTACATTCATTTAGATGATAAATTAAATTGAACAAATTAATTTGGTTTAATTTTTTCACTTAATTGCATTTGAATATGATCCAAATCAACCAGAATCGATCCTGATTTGATTCGCGATTTTCGTATATCAAAATTTCGACTCAACTGGAACAACCCAAGAATATATATATATATATATATATATATATATTATATTTTTAAGTTAGTAAATTTATTTTTTTATTTATTTTATACTTTAAATTTATATTATTTGTTGTTTATATTATGTTGTTTTAATATTTTAATATTTTAATTTAACTAATTTAGTATATGTGAAACACTTGATATTTTGTTATAAACTAGTAGATTAATGAATTTGACTAGTTTCAGGTATAAAATTATTTTGTTAGAATATAATAAAAAACTTGATATTTATTGATTTTTTTATCGATTTTCTCTAAATTGAATCTAACCAACCCGATTATCATTGGTTTAGTTTGGTTCGGATTAGGAAAAAAGTTCTAGAAAACTGAATCAACCCAACCCAATTAAAACTAATTGGTTTGGTTTTCATTTTTCCCCAAAACTGAATCAACTCAAATCATGAACACCCTTAATTATTAGGGAATTTGAATTAACACCTACTCTAATTTGAAGTAACACTTACTCTTATGGTAAAAGACTTATGTGTCCTTCATTTTATCTCTCCTATTACTCTCCGACAAATTATTTTTGAAGAGTAAAAAATTTGTAGTTTTTTTACTCTCCAGCAAACGGTTGATCGAGAGTAAAAAAAAATTGCATATTTTTTCTTACTTTCCGACAAACGATGGCCGAAAAGTGATATGAGAGATAAAAAAAATAATAAATATACTAAAAACACAATTCATTAAGAAATTAAATTACTATACTAAAAAAATAAGAAATTAAATGATTATACTACACTACACTAACCAAATATTTGATTAAATAAATATACTAAACACATAATTAATTAAGTAAATTAATATAATAAACATGTAATTGTTATAATAAAAAATATTAAATAAAATAAATATGCTGAAAATAATAAATTAAGTATACTAAAAATTAATTAAATTACTATGCTAAAAAATAAGAAATTAAATTAGGATACTAAAAAACTAAGAAATTAAATAATTATTCTACATGTATAGACTAACAAAGAGGTTAGGAAAGAGAAGAAAAAGGACGGGTGCAAAAAATAAGGTGAGGAAAGAGAGGGAATAAGAGATAAAATGGAAACTTATGAAAAAATTTAAAAATGGTAGCTGTTACTTGAAATTAGGGGAGGTGTTAATTCAAATATTTGAAAGAGTAAAAAAAATTTGATTTTTTTTTAATCTCTGGAAACCACTTGCTAAAAAGTAAAAAAAATTATAATTTTTTTTTTACTCTTTAACAATAGTTGTGGGAGAGTATTAAGAAAGATAAAATGAATGACATATAAGTCTTTTATCATAGGAGCAAGCATTACTTCAAATTAGGGTAGATTAATTCAAATTAGGGTGGAGAAAATTATGTAAGTGAGTAAGGAGAGAGATAATTAGGGATAAAATAAGAATTTAGAGAAATTTTTTTAAAAAATAAGTTTTACTTCAAATTAGGGAAGATGTTAATTCAAATTCCCTTATTATATATGTAATAATAAAAATTATTAAACAAATTTAGATATTAAAATTAAATTTAAAAAAAAATAAAATTAACGACAAAATATATTAAGTAAATATCATAAACTTTTTAAGGTTTGTTTTTATCGAACCTAACATCATTCTATTTTTTTGTCTGAGAGCTGGTGTAATATTGTTTTTAATTTAAAAAATTATCAATATAATGAAAATAAAAACTTAAAGATCAATCTATAAAAATTTAAAAAAAATTAACAGGAAGATTTGTGAAATTAAAAGTAAATGAGTGTGATGTGTAATAGAATCTAATTTAAATTATTAAAGCTAAACTTGAACGAAAAAACCACTTGCGTAGGGAATATTTATAGTATGTCGTAATTTGTCTTATATCCGAGAATTGTCTTTCACTTCAGAGTTTAACGATGTCTTATGTTTTTTTTCTTTTCTAAAATTAGGAAGATTCTTATTAAAAGTATTAAAACATCTTTGAGGGTTGATCTTGAAAATTGATCTTGAAGCTTCTTACTAAGAATATCTATTGGAGCAAATGAGGGTGACTTCCACCTAGAGATCCGTTCTTGCAAAAAAACACTCAAGATCAACAACTTAAAAAAAAACGTATTTTATTGTCTCTCTCTTCTTAAATTTAAGTTTTAAATATTTTTTTATTCTTTGCGATGTTTTTATAATTAAACTATATAATTTAATTTATATAATTATTTAATTAAAATTATTTAAATTATATAATTATTTAATTTAAGTTATTTTATAATAACTGAAAATAAATATTAAATTTAATTATGTGACATTGTGAGATTTACTAAAAGTGTTCCAAGATCACAGAGTGTGATTTTATTGGAGTAAAAAATGGAGTTGATCATCGGAATGATGTGATAGTATGAAGTCCACCAAAAAGTTGAGTAAAATAAAAAACTTTAATTTACCCTTGGAGATGTTCTAAAAAATCTTGATCTACCCTTGAAGATACTTTAATCCTTATTCTTAAATATTAAAAAATTATTATTCTTTAAATAGTGGATTGGTCTTGCTTGTTCTTGTAGAAGAATAAAATCCACTTGGAGATGAAGTCTTTTTTCTCAAATGGCTAATCTTGCCAAGATCAGATTTTGGTTTCAAGAACACCCACGGGAGTTGCTCTTAGAACATCTCCAATAGAAGATCAAGTTTTTTTATCTTAACTCTTTTTTTGTGAACCCCACAATTTTAAGATCTATTCTATTTTTTACTCCAATGGAACATCATTTTGTGATGTTAGAACACTTTTGGTGACCTCTTAATCCTTATTCTTAAATATTTAGTAGAGGAGAGAGACAATAAAAAAAACTATTATTCTTTAAATAGTAGGTTGATATTGTTTGTTCTTGTACAAGAACAAGATCTCCACTTGGAGATAAGTCTTTTTCTCCAATGGTTGATCTTACCAAAATCATATCTTGACTTCAAGAACACTCATTGGAGTTGCACTTAGGAGCTCCTAGCTTTTTTTAATAAAAAATACCTTGAGTATATTTTTCAAAAGATCTTCTATTTTTAGCTACTAAATTTTTACATGTTTATCCTTCATTAATTAATACATTGCCCTCCCAATAATTTTCTCTCGTCACATTATACAACTTTCCTCTCCTTCATTAATGTAATTATGATAATTTCTAATATAAATATATAATTATAGAAAATTATAATTTAAATATATAATTTCAAATTTATATATTTAATTATAGAAATTAAAATTTAAATATTAATTATAGCAATTTATTATTTAAATATGTAATTACATAAATTTATAATTTAAACATGTAATTATAATTTAAATATGTTATTATAGAAATTTATAATTTAAATATATAATTATAATAATTTATAATTTAAATATATAATTATTTATATTATTAAAATATGTTATATTATTTTAAATATCTCATTGTTAATCTAATGATTAATGATGTCCTTATTTATAATTTTATAACTTTCAACTAATTTATAACTAACTTTTAGTTTTTAGCTAACTTTTTAGTTTTCAATTAGTTAGTTTTTCGTCGAGTTTTGGCAACCATACCCAATAACTAACACATTAATCATTAATATTTCATTTATAAAAAATTATAAACAATAATAAATTTTTGAATTTTTTTATGGAAAATAAAATTTATCAAAATTATAAATAATAATCAATTTTTGAATTTTTTAATGGAAAATAAAATGTATAAAAAATAAATTTTAAGTTCAAAACCAATTTTATAACATAAAATTAAACATGTATACTTGAACATCTACCTTTTTTATAAAGTTTGCTGAAAAGTCATTTAAAAATGTGTTAAAAAATCAGCTTTTATAAAATAAAATAATACAAAAACAAATAGAAAAATACATTGCTAAAAACTAACCTTAAGTTAAAATTTTATAATTTTTCAAAATAGTTTATTTTTAATAAATATTTTTTATAAATTTAAAGTGAGCTCGCAAACTTTCAACTTATTTTTTAAAACAATTTATAATATAAAAATAAATTAAAATTAATGTTGCGATCCTTCCCGAACAAACTTTAAGAGTATTTCTAAGGGTTGATCTTGTACACTGGTCTTAAAGTCAAGATCATTTCTTACCAAGAACACCTATTGGAGTAAATGAAGATGATCTCCACATGGAGATTTGTTATTGTAGAATAACACACAAAATCAACAACCTTCCCAAATAAAAAATATATTTTATTGTCTCTCTTCTTAAATTTCAATTTTAAATATTTTTTTATTCTTTGGAATTTTTTTTCATAATTAAACTATATAATTTAATTTATATAATTATTTAATTAAAATTATTTCAACTATATAATTATTTAATATAAATTATTTAACTTAAATAACATAATTATTTAATTTAATTTAATATAATTATTTAATTTAATTAATATAATTATTTAATTTAAGTTATTTTACAATAACTGAAAATAAATATTAAATTAATAATGTGACAGTGCGGAGTCCACTAGAAGTGTTCTAAGATCACAAGATATGATATTCTGTTGGAGTAAAAAATGAAATTGATCTTCGGAATGATGTGGCGGGGATTCACAAAAAAGTTGGGTAAGATAAAAAAACTTAGTGAGTGTTCTTGAAGGTTAATCTTGAAGTCAAAATCTGATCTTGACAAGATCAGTCATTGGAGAAAAAGGAGTTGATCTCCGAGTGGAGATCTTGTTCTTCTACAAGAACAAGCAAACCCATTATTAAAAAAAATAAATTTATTGTCTCTCTCCTCAACTTAATATTTAAGAACAAACATCGTGGGTTTACCAAAATTATTCTAAGATCACAAAATGTGATATTCCATTAGAGTAAAAAATGGAATTGATCTTTAAATTGTAGGGTCCACCAAAATTAGTTAAGATAAAAAAACCTAATCTTTTGCTGGATATGCTCTTAGGTCCACCAAAAAGTATAAAGTATTATAAGATAACAAAATGTGATATTCCATAGAGTAAAAAATATAATAGATCTTAAAATTATGGAGTCCACAAAAAAAATGAGCTAAGATAAAAAAAGAGCATACCAGTGGGTGTTTTTGAAGGGTGAACTTGAAACTAAAATTTGATCTTGGCAAGAGCAATCATTGAAGAAAAATAGTTGATATTCAAATTCAAATCTTGTTCTTCTACAACAACAAACAAGATCAACCCATGATTAAAAAAATAATAATTTTTAATTCTCTCTATTAAACTCAATATCTAAGAACAAACATTTTTATTCTTTCTCTATTCAACCCAATATTGAAGAGCAAACATTGTGGGGTCCACCAAAAGTGTTTTAAGATCCTAAAATATGATATTTCGTAGGAGTAAAAAATGAAAAAGATCTTTAAATTGTGGGGTCTACAAAAAAATGAGTTAAGATAAAAAAAAAACTTGATCTTGGATTGGAGATAAAAGAACTCTTAGATTTTAACTATGCAAATGAAGCTAAAATAATTTCAGCTAGCTTTTTTCAGATTTCAGTTATCTGATATGACAAATCAAACACACTCATTGTTAATGGGGAGATTCAAATTCGTGACCTTTCATTCCTTTTTTTTTTTTCACGTGTGGACTTTGTCACTAAACCAACTATATAACCCTTATTATTAATTCATAATTGATTTCATATTGTAGCTTTGTATTAGTTTACATGTACTTTATCTTCAAACATTTTTAATAGGCCAAATATTAATCGTTAATGTGTTAGTAAAGAGATTCAAATACAATATCTCTCACCCTCTTCTCATTGCGTGTGAAATTTGTCAATTTACCTTCAAACATAAATCACATAAATTTCAAAATCAATTTTAACCAAAACTAATTTATTCAAAATCAATTTTATTAACCTTGATCATACACGCATAAATTAACCTGTATTGAAAAATAATTTAAAAAAATGTTCTGTCATATCTATAAAATTGTTAGATTATATTCAAACAATTTTGCTTTCAGATGATTGTACAATCTTTTATAATTTTACACGCTTTTGCATCCAAATCTTCAACATTTTTTACACATATAATTTGTTATATTTTTTATTTCTTCCAAGATATACAGTAAAACATAGGTTAACTATTTTTTTCCTTAAAATTAAAAGAATAAGAACTATTTGGAATACACGAGCTAAGTTTTTTATTTAACTAATGTCACCTTAGTTGAGTTGAATTGTGTTCATGTCCCTCGAAAAAAAATATATTAAGTTTTATAGATAAATTTTTGAGAAAAAAATTATCTATGTGTAAAAAGTTTTACACTATTATTTAATTATAATATATGATAAAATTGTTATTTATGATAAAATTCTTTAAAAATTATGTAAATAATAAGAGTTTAATTAGTATGTATTTTACATTCAAATTTAATTATAACTCTTAAAGTTGTTGACATTAGTTATTAATACTTTAACCGTTTTTCTAAAGTGTGTTCAATGACACATTTTAACAATTATTAAAACATGATTTCCAATATAAATTTGAATGTATTTATTATGTAAGAGAATCACTGTATCTAAAAAGCATAAAATTTTTTAAAATTAATTTATTTCTACTTTTAACTCTATATTTTTCACTTTTATGTTTTTTTCTTTTATATTCACAACCTTCACCTGCCATAATATATGCGAGGTGGGTATACGTTTTGGCTTCTTTGCCTGTTTAAGCCCGTCCCGTCAAGCCAAGGGCTGGGCAGGCTAACCCACCGACAAAAATATTAAATAATTGAAATATAATTATTAATAATAATTACTATATTAATTATATTATAAATATAAAATATAATTAATCAAATAAAAATAAAAATTATGATAATTTAAGATTTTATAATTAGAAATTTATCAAGATTATTTAAAATTTAATTTAAATTAAAAATTAAAATTTATATAAGTGTATTAATAATAATATTGAGTTATTTAATTAACAATGAGGCACCAAACATATAATTTGTTTATGATTTGAAGTTTGGACATTTTATGTTTTAACTTTTAATGTTATTGTATTTGGATTTTGTCTTTGGACATATTATATTTTCATTATTTAATTGTATGTTTAAAATAACTAAAATTTGTAACCTATTTAGTCAACCAACTAAAAAATTGTAACTTATAAATTTTTTCAAATAATTTTTTTCTTTGCAACAATTTTCATAATTTTTACTATATAGAAGTTCACTATGCTCTCTCTCTCGATGTTGGTCAATTTGAATTTTTCTTCCCTCAACAATTATGGGTGTGACTTTGGGTAAGGGAACTCATCAAATATTTGAATAAAAGGACAATCTCATTGTGCAACAAAGATGTCACCAAAATTTGCAAAAGATATGTTCTAGCAACTCTAATTAGATTAAAATAAGTTTATACATAAAGTTGTTGAATTTTATGTATTCAATATCCCCTTCTTTTCCTTTTTCTCAAGATTGTCAATTGTACTCCATTAAAAAAATAAAAAAATGGAAGACGTCAGATAAATTTGTATACACTTTTCTAAGTTTTCACTTTTTATACATTTTGGATTTTAAAAAAAAGTAAAAAAAAAATAAAAAGTGGGAAAAACTAGCAGACCATGTAGTTAAGTCTGTCCTTGGTATGGTCGGTCAGCCAGCCCCAACCTGTTTTCAGTGGGCCACACCGTTTTGCCACCCCTATTCACGGGCAGAGATGGTAAAAATACCCATACCTGTGGGTACTCATCCGAATCCTCCCCGATTTTGACAGGTATTACTCGGTTTGACTGGGTATGAGTACGGGTACAGGTATTACTGAATGTATTAAACTGGGTACAGGTACGTGTTTGGATATGTGCTAACCCCGCCTCGTACTTACCCTGTTATAATTTTAATGATTATATAATAAGTTTAAATTTTTATATTTAATTAAAAATTTATTTCTTAAACTTTAATTTATAATTTCTTATTATTAATTATTCTTTATATATATAATTTATTTAATAATAAATAAGTAAATTTAAATTGTAAAAAATAATATACCGAGTACTCACGGGTATACCGAAAGTGGAAAATACTCATGGGAATGACGGTTAAAATTTCATACCCATTTTTTTTATATCCGAACCTGAACCTGTCTCGCGCTTTGCGGGGACAGAGACAGAGAAGGTCAAACTCGCACTCACCCCGCCCCATTGACATCCCTATTCACGACCACTACAATCACCATCACCATTACCACTTTCACCACCATCACCATTGCCACTTTCACTACCATCACTACTACCACCGTTACTATCACCACAACCATCATTGTTGTCACAACCACAACCACGTGGTGGTGATAGCTATGGTGGCAGCCATAGTGATAGTGAAAATGGTAACAATAAAAAAAGATAGAAATGAAAAAATCATTATTAAAAATGAAAGTAAACTAATGTTAAAAATCACATTTAGTGCTTTTTAAATATATTTTAATACCTATACAATGTTAGTGTAAAAGAGTTCTCTAGTAGTGTTAAGTATGACTCTTTGTTTACATGACTTTTAAAATATTAATTAATAAAGTTAACAAACTTTTCATATATATAAAAGGATTGTGATTAACTATAATAATAAAATTTTTTACAAGGTAAAAGTGTTTTACTCTTTTAAATATAGTCACATCTCATAATAAATATATTCAAATTTCCATTGAAATTGATGTTTTAATAGTTGTTAAAATATGTCATTACATATTAGAAAAATAAATAATTTAAAAATCATAAAACAAAGAATTATAATTGAATATGTATTAACTAAACTCAAATAATAAACTTCAACTTAACAATAATATAAAAATGTTTTATAGTTAGATGACTCTTAATATTAAAAAAAATTATAATAAATAAATTGACGCACTATTGTCTTAAACAAAGCTTCTATATATAAAAAAAAATCACTGAAAATTAGTAACCACTTTACGAGTTTAATGATGATATATGCTTATAAAAAAAAAAGGTTTAATGATGATATATTACAAATGTAAAAGGAAAAACACAACAATTATAAATATAATTGCAGGAGTTGATAAATATTAATCCACAGAGCTGTGCACAAAATACAATCCCTTTTCTTCTTCAATATTTCACATTGTAATATGGTTAATTTATTTGTTTATTATTATGAATAAAATATGGTAAAAACGTTCACTCAACAGTATTTATAGGATATTTTGATCTTATACCTTTTGTTTTCATCGTCCCTAATTAATAAATTTTTTTTACAGTGCTAAATGATTATTAGCCACAAGAAGTGGAGAGGAAAAGTAGTAGCGATCTTGTCATGGTTTGGAGTTTGGACACACTACAAGTCCATAACTCAATCGTCATTCTCCCACCGAATGGTCCGAATCTATCCATCTACCACTTACTTTCAGTCCCAATTTCGGAATCACAAGCAATAACCTAAATCTGAATATTAATAAATAAACGTGGATCGAATTAATAATTAAGAAAATAATAAATCCACCGTCATATTATTCTTTAAATTGTCACCTCAGCTCCACGTGCTGCTTCGATCCAGAGCGGAAACAATGGAGATGGTGAAGCTCTGGTGGATGACGTGTTTTCTTTAACATAAGGAGCAAGCGGAACAACAGAAGAGAAAGAGAAAAAGTGAATGGCGGTGGAGTACACATGCTGCTCAGGGGAGTTCTTCGTTCACATAGTAGTCATCGTGCTGCTCGTCCTCTTCGCGGGCCTCATGTCGGGCCTCACCTTGGGCCTCATGTCTCTCAGCCTCGTTGATCTTGAGGTTCTAGCCAAGTCCGGTACTCCTCAGGATCGTAAGCACGCTGGTATCTCTCTCTCTCTCTCTCTCTCTCTCTCTCTCTCTAATCTCTACTATGCTAACGCTCCTGTTTCAAGTTTCAAGTTTCAAGCAGAACAACCACTGCGTGCTGTGTGAGTCACTAAGTATCATTCCACAAATCACGCACAAGGACAAATTATGGACGATTCTATTATTGTTTAAACTGTCTTATCAACAAAACAAGTTCAAAAAATTTATTCTCTTCTTTCTTAATTTGTTTCTTCTATTCGTCAACATAACTCCATGGAATGCTTTGTTTGCTCGTGTCAATAAAAATAATAAACACGAAAGGAAGAAATTAAGTGCTGCTGTTGATTAGAATCCCGTTCTGGAAATGTTTGGGAGCAAGATTTGAAAAAACAAACAACAATGTTTTCCTTGTGTTCATTGTGTTATTGCCTGGAGTTGCAGTCACTTGTTGTTGCCAGATTCACGGTTGCTTACTTTTTCTTAATTTAAAACCTTGTTTGGGAGTTTTTGAATAACAATAAAGTCGCGAGGTAGGTTATATTAGCCAGGTTTTAAGGATAAAGGAACTCTTTAGCTGAATATTATCAACGATTGAAGGGAAGGGATTGTGACTTTTGGCATGGTAGAAATGGGAAGAACGTGATTGCTTTTTTTATTTTTTATTTGTTTTGTAAAGTTCAGCTGTTTTTTTTTTTTTTTTTGGTAAATTTGGGAAGTGCGGTTATTGATCCTCTACCTGTTTGAATTGGCGTTTTGCTTTTGTATTTACAGAGAAGATATTGCCAGTTGTTAAAAACCAGCATTTATTGCTTTGTACTCTGCTAATTTGCAATGCTGCAGCCATGGAGGTATAGCTTTAATAATAATGTTATTTTGTCTTTATATTGTCACATGGGTTTGATATTGTAAATTATTGTTTTTTTTTCAGGCACTTCCAATTTTTCTTGATAGTCTTGTTACTGCATGGGGCGCTATCCTCATTTCGGTGACATTGATTCTTTTATTCGGTGAGGTGAGCAAGTTTGGTTTTGTTTAGAAGTTGGAATAATTGGGGAATAGGAATTTGGTAGCACAGTATACGTTTTGTTTGGTTCACGTTTTTTCCCTTTGTGAGACATTTTTGGTCTATTAGAATCAATTCTTGTTGAAGTGAGAAACCGTGGCTTTTCATTCCTCTAAGGTTATGTCATGTTTGCGAATAAAAATGTTCAGATGCAATTGCAGTTAAATGCATTTGTGAATATAACTTTAACCTTTATAATATACTAAATTTAATTAGTATTTTAGTAATTCTATTCCTAAAAGTGATGTTACGTTATTTATCCAAACAAAAACAAAACTTTTAAATCCACTTGATATCATTGCCAAACACAGTCGCAAACCAATTTTTTCAGACGAAATTATTTTAACACTAATTCTTTCAAAATTAGTTCTTCCAATATCTAAAACAAATTATATGGAAGGAGGAGGTTTGACTTAAATCATGATATATTTATCAGTAAATTAATTTCAATCTTGAGAAGTGGTCAAGTTGGTAGTAGATCTAACTTTCTAATTGCCAGTGTTCATTTTCCAATAGCCTTAGTAGGGTCCTTCTAAACGGTGGTTCTAACTTCTAACCCTTTGGATTGATGTATGTGTGGCGGATATATTATCTTATATTTAATATGAATAATATAACAGTCACTTATTTAGCTTTGCCTGTAAAAATGCTCTGACTTTTGTCTACTTGTGTGAAGATTATACCCCAATCAGTTTGTTCTCGATATGGTTTGGCTATTGGTGCATCAGTGTCTCCTTTCGTTCGCGTACTTGTATGCATATGTTTTCCAGTTGCCTTTCCAATTAGTAAGGTGACATACATTTAGCAGAATATTTATTACTTCTATTTGATTAAATGTGGAGCAAATTTAATTTTGTCCTGGTTTTGATTTCCTCAATGACTTTGTGTGCATCTATGTGGTTTTCCAGTTGTTGGACTTTTTGCTGGGCCATCGACATGAAGCCTTATTCCGTAGAGCTGAGTTGAAGACACTTGTAAATTTGCATGGTAATGAGGTCTGTATCAGATCAATATGATGTTGTTAGATGAAATAGAGGCATCTATCTCTATTGTATAATGTTTCTCATGTCATTAATTTGCTCTCGTAGTTGAGCAAAATCTGTATCATGTGTTCTTCTCTTCAATAGCTTTTCTTTTTCATTGAAAATACTTAATTTGTTAAGTGTCACCAAAGGTTATCTTATTTTCTTTTTCATGCATCTGTTTGTTTTTGTTGCTGTTCATTGTTGATTGTATTAGGCTGGAAAAGGTGGCGAACTGACACACGATGAGACAACTATCATTGCCGGGGCACTTGAACTCAGTGAAAAGACTGCCAGTGATGCCATGACTCCTATATTTGAAACATTTGCTGTTGATATCAATTCAAAGCTTGATAGGTAAGGTGTACTCAATAATTTATAAACGAAAGATAACTTTTATATGTTGAACGAATTTTATTCATATAATTAAATGCCTATTACTAAGCAGGGATCTAATGAATGATATATTGGAGAAAGGGCATAGCAGAGTCCCAGTCTATTATGAGCAACCTACAAACATTATTGGACTTATACTGGTAAAGTGTTTTCTTTTTTCTCCTTTAAACCTTTAACGCTGAACATTCTTTCTCCATCCGAATTTGATGAGAAGAGTGCTGTAAAAACTTTAAGGCCACATACAGAGGTTTGTTATAGAAGTCGATTGTTTGTGACTCTTTGATCCAAATTTTCTATCTAGACCTAACAGATTCTCAGGAATCACTTTTGAAAATTTTACCTTTTGCTGAAGAATTTAAATTAAAGGTGATCCTCCATGTGAAACAATACCATCATTTGGTTATTTAACACCCACTTAATAAGAATTGAATTAATTTGGAATGGAAAGTTGCAACTTTGGAATTGAGAATCATGTCCATGTTCTTACATAGAATCCCCATATGTGTGGTTAACATATATAGTTTTTTTTTTCTATAACAATGTTTGGTTCCTGTGCTTGGTTCAATTGTCCAAAATGAATGCGAGTGACAATGAATGCCGGCATTGGAATAAAAAAAAAGAAAAATTGTTAGTTTAGATATTTGAGATAATCACTAAAAATAAAAAATAAAGAGTTTAAGTGATATACATTGTGAGTCTAAAGATTTTTAGACTGACATTCAATCACAACCCGTCATTCATGGTAAATTTGTTGACTTTACTCATTACTACTTTAAAATCACATAAATGAAAAGTCAAGTCATGATTGAATGACAGTGTATACCAATTAAATTCAAATAAAAATTGTTAGTTTAGATATTTGAGATAAGCACGAAAATACTCTTTTATGGTTTCACTTAATTTTCAATAAAGGTCAGCACTTAATTTATCTGGCACAAGGTAGCACTCATGGTTTTGCGATATTTGTGTTATTCTTGAGTTGTTTGTCTAAGCCTCCGATTACTTGAAGTAGTTGCTGCATGTTGATTATGAAATAAGCTTAGTACTTCATTGCCTGGCACAAAATAGAACTATCAGGGCCTACATTTATAGCACTATTGAGAACTGTTATTGGATGGTCAACTATTATCTAAAATGTTGCATGTTAATTTTGATGTAATGAATGAGGATATGTCACTTTTTAACACTAGCTACTTATCAGAAAGCCAGAGTTTCTTTTGGTGCCAATTTTGTAACACAAACAGGCGAGGGAGATCAAAATCGTTAGAGATCTTAGTCACTTGTGAGGTTTATTAGACAATATTAGTTAACACAGTTGTGAGATTATTGGGTTTGGGTATCTGGTAAACGCGATTCATATTCATTGAAGCTGATGCTCTATGAATTTTCAGGTTCTGGGATTTTTATTTTTCTGCAATTTTGTTCCCCTCGTTTTATCAGTAAATTTTATATGATGATATTACTATTCCTTTGCACTATTATTTTCTTTTCTCCTCTACATTTCTATTGCTTGCTCAATAGATGTTTCTTAAACCGTCATTTTTGTGATTGTATACTACCTTTTGTTTTCTGAATGCATGCCGCTTAATTTTTAGGTCAAGAATTTATTGACAGTTCATCCAGAAGACGACGCACCCGTGAAGAGTGTAACCATACGCAGGATTCCACGGTATATTGTATATATTTTACCAGCTTAATTCCAACACTTAATAGGGGAAGTCACATTGGTTTACCAGTTTATTTTGTATATTTTTCAATGTAACCATAAATTGATGTTTAGAAATTACATTTATTGACAGGGTTCCAGAAAGTATGCCACTTTATGACATTTTGAATGAGTTCCAGAAAGGCCATAGCCACATGGCAGTTGTTGTGCGACGGTGTGACAAGGCGAAGCAACAGTCTCCCCTAAATAATGCGAATGGTAAAAACATGCAATAAACAGTTTAAACCTTTGAAACTGAAATTTTCTTTCTTAATAAATGCTCCGTGTATCTCACGCCTCTGAAATAGAGTTGGTGAGAGATGTTAAGGTGGATATTGATGGTGAAAAGCCTCCGAAAGAGAAAACTTTGAAACCCAAGATGCCACTGCACAAGTGGAAAAGCTTTCCAAATACAAACAAATCAAACAGGGGTGGCTCTCGGAGCAGAAAATGGTCAAAAAATATGTACTCGGATATTTTGGAGATAGATGGAAGTCCCCTTCCAAAGCTCCCTGAAGAAGAAGAAGCTGTTGGAATTATTACCATGGAAGATGTCATTGAAGAGCTTTTACAGGTATTCAACTACTTATGATCATTTGAACATTCTTGTTTACTCATGGAACATTTTAGATAGAAAAGCTTACTTGTAGTAACATTTACTCATGTTAATGATTCCGTGTAGGAGGAAATCTTCGATGAGACAGATCACCATTTTGAGGACTCGTGACAGTGGTTTTTCCAATAAAACCTTGCATGTTCATATTCTTGTTTGGACACTATAGATAATTAAATAGATAATGCGGTTTAGAGTAAAAGCTGCTGTACAGAGATCTGAGTAGTGATTTGGAGACGTGTAAACCATTATCATGGACGAAATGCAGGGACCAGACAGCTGTTGATACACCAAACATTTTGAGATGGTACATGCGTGTGTCTTTATCGCAATGAAGCATGCCAGCAAGGCAGCAAATCATGGTTTGTTTTTGTGTACGCGTGCGATCTCTTTGCTTTTGATTAATTCATGGCTACTATATATTGCATACGTAGTGGTAGTATTACGTAAGAGTATTGGCATTTAGTATGCTCAGGAGGATTTCATGGATGGTACAAAAGAGAAAATGATGAATAATACGAGAAATTGAAACATGAATTGAATTTAAAAATAATTACTGTTAAATATAGTTTCCGTAGAGTGAGGGTGAATTCTGGTAACGACTGGTTATTAATTTTTCATGGGAGATTATCAAAATATAAATTTTAATTACTGATATATTTTATCTGTGCACTTTACACACAAGTTATTTAAAATCAATCTTACCATTGATTCATTCATTTCTTTGTCTCCTCAATGTTTTATGTGAAAAATATTCACTGAAGTGCTTCAGAAATTAACTATACAGAATATGTGCTGTTAACAATAACCCTGTAGCAATATCTCTTTCTTAAAATGGGTCGAGTCGATTGGTTCATTTAGTGCATTGGAAACATGGATTCGGTATAAAAACTATTAGCTTGATTTAGTTTTAATCTAATTTGACCTTATGTGGAATGTTGCGAGTCCAAATCTAATTTGTTTGCTTGATGTTTTACAAATAATTTAATTTACTATTATCTAAATTGAATTTATTTATTAAATTAAATTAGATCGGATTTTATTTTTATTTCCTTTTTTTGCTTCAATGTTTTCTTAATTGCTGCAATGTTTTTATTTCTTTTAGTAAATACTTGTACTATGGGTTTGATCCTTGGATTTGGACGTTTATTGTCTATTCACCCGTGACCAGTAAAAGATCATGTTAAATTAACATTTTTAACACCTAATTTAATTATTACTTTCCGTGTTGTGTTGATCCTATACACCACCGGTTGTTTTGTTTCCTAAAATGTAAAATCTTGTAATATTCGACTTGGCTGACTCCAAGCAAATGCATACAGAGTTCAAGCAAGACTGGAGGAGAAAAGCGATACGCTTCGAACAAGACCTCACTAAAACCAAATTTGGGCTTTGCCCTCATCCTTGTTGTAGTCACCAAGTACTTGGGGTGCTTGGAGGTGTTTATTGGGTCAAATTATTCATGATTTAATGATATTAGAAAAATATAAAATTAAAATTTTAATTCAAATTCTAAATCTTAAACCCTAAACACAATATTTTGATACTTGTAAAGTTGATTAATTCGCTCGATACTTGAGAAATACAATTGTTCATATTAACGGTGTTGCCTTCATTTTAGCTAATAAAAATGTTTATTACTTCGCTAATGTCGAAGGATTGTGGTTAGAACATAATAATATGTGGCTCTCGATTATATAGGCGGTTGTTTGATTTAATTATAGCTAAACATTGTCTCCATTAAATCAAGCTTGCAAACTTTGTCATTTTGAGCAATTTCTTCAACTTATAAAACAACTCAATCTTTTTTAGTTTTGTAAAAATATTTGCAACCAACTCTTCATTGGGATAATATTCAATCACCTATTTTTTTTAATACCAATTCTTGAATTTGTGGTATTGAATATAAATATGTTTTGGTCGCCCATGAAAGAGTGAGTTTTTACATAATGTAATTGCAGACTTGTTAAAATTTTTTGTAGGAGTATCTTGCTTCTGGTGCAGCATTGCTTAAAAAATTATTCTTAACCATGTCGTCGTGCAACATAATTGGCTGCTTCAATATATTCTACTTTGGTTATAGAGAGTTGCAACAACTGATTGTTTTTTACCATGATATTGCTCCAGTGAAATGTGTAGCCTGACATGTTTTTCTTGTTTCTATATTTCCTCCCAATCACTATCTGTACACCCAATGAGCTCCACATTATTATTTTTAGCATAAAAAATTTCATAAGTCAAAATACCTTTTATGTATCTAAGAATTCTCTTTGCTTCTTGTAAATGGCATACACCCAGCTCCTTCATGAATATACTAAGCAAACCAACTCTAAAAACTATATTTGGTCTAGTTGCAGTCAAATACCTTAGACTTCCAATCAAACTTTTATATTGGATTGCATCCATCCTTTTTCCTTCAATGTCTATTGTCAATTTCAACTTTTCTTCAAGTGATGTGGATATTGACTTTGAATTCTTCATCTTAAATCTCTTTAAATATTATCTACATATTTCTTTTGGGAGATAAAAATCCCATCATTCTGCTAAGAAATCTCACTGTCAAGAAAATAAGACATTAAACCCAATTTCAAAATAGCTTGTCATAGTCTCCCTAAATTCTGTAATTATCTTTAGATTATTCCTAGTAAAGATTAGATTATCAAGATAAAGACACACAATAAGAACATTTTCAGGCTCAACAAATTTAATATATAAATGTGTTCAAATAGATATTTTTGAAAATGTGCTTTTGGTGCTTGCTTCAAGCTATACAAAACTTTCTTCAACCTATACATTTTGTCTTCTTTTCCTTTTATCACATATGTTGTAGGTTGTTCAATATATACTTCTTCTTTCCAAAGTTACATTAAGAAATGAAAACTTAATATTCATTTCATGTATTTTTCAATCATTTTGTGTTGAGAGGGAAATAATCATTCAAATCGTGTCTAACCTTGCAAAAGGAGTAAATACCTCAAAGTAATCAATACCTAGATTTGCTTATACACTTTAGCAGCCAATCTCGGGTTATAATGATCAACCTCATCCTTGGATTTGTATTTAGTCTTATACACCCACTTCACTCCAATAGGTTTTTTTCTATTGGCAAATCCATCAACTCCCATGTTTCATTTTTATTAATTGCATGAATCTCATCATCCATAGCATTTCTCCAGTTCTCATTGTTTGAGGCTCTGCCAAAGAACACATGTTCACAATTTGCAAATAAAGCAAAATTCATAATCTCCTCACCAAGTGGATTATTATCATAACTAACAACATAATCTTGTAATCTAGCTATTAGCTAATGATGATTTCATGGTCTATTGGATGATTCTAGTTCATCATAAGTTTGAACTTTATGTCATTCTCTTCTTCGTAATTGTTTGAAATCACTAGTGGCTCCTTTTGAGACTTTGAAAACCAATTTCACATTCTCTTTCATCAAACGTCACGTCACAACTAATAATCACATTTTTTGTCTCCGAATGGTAAAGTTTGTATGCCTTTAAGTTTGTGTGGTAGTCAACAAAAGTACATTTTTCTCCTTTATCATCTAATTTCTTCCTGGGCTAGTTTGGTTTGTATATGCAATATAACAAAAAATTCGTAGATGTCGAATTGATGGTCTACTTCCACCCCAAGCTTCTTCGAGTGTCATATCATGAACATTTTTTGTTGGACATCTATTCAAAATATAATTTGTAGTGGCAACTACTTTAGCCCAAAATTCTTTAGGCGTTTGCTTGGCGTTCAATATGCATCTCATCATATCCATGATTGTTCTATTCTTCCTTTCAGCAACTCCATTTTGTTGAGATGTGTATCTTGTTGTTAGTTGATCTTGAATTCCATGTTGCTCAAAGAAGTTTGTACAAGTGAGGTATTATTGGCCTTTGTATTCTAAGTACTTTGATTCTACATTTACTCTACTTCTCTACAAACACCTTGAGCTTCTTGAAGGCATCATAGGCTTTTGACTTATGCTTTAAGAAATAGACCCATGTCTTTATACTAAAATCATCACTGAAAGTGATAAAATACCTACTACCTCTTTGTGTTGGTGTTTCAACCGAATACAGATATGAGTGAACTATCTTTAACATCTTTTTCATTCTCCAAGACTTTCAAGTTGGAAATGATTCTCTATGCTTCTTTCCTAATTGACAAGTCTCATAAACTCCATTTGGAATATTGACAATAGGTAAACTAGAGACATATTCTTTTCGTGATAAACAATTCAAACCAGAAAAGTGATAATGCTGAAAACGCATGTGCCACAACCAATCATCATTTTGTATTATGGAACTCATAAGGAAATTTATCATGTTGAATTTTCAAGGGAAATAGGTGATTTGAATTCATTTTTACTTTTGTAATGAATATTTCAATTTGGTCAATCAACAAGCAATAGCCATGATGAATCTGCATGTTGTAACCTTTCTTTCTCAATTATCTTATACATACAATGAAAAGTATCATTTTGACATGCATCACATTGCATAACGATATTAAGATGTGTTCTAAGATATTAAGAAAAATAGTAAAGATCTCAAATGAGATATTAGGAATAAAGATGCCTTTCAACATGTGATTGTAGATTCAAATACGTGATTCCCATAATTCTATGAGACTTATCTTTTTGACTTAGTTTTTGCTATTTACACCCTTCGAAATATGAATTTCCAAAAATATCCTCATATTCCTCCTTTTTTTCCTTCCCCTCTATGCACTACTCGCAGCCCTCACCTCCAATCTCTAACTTGTGGCCTCTTCCTACAACAATAAATATATGGCATTTGGGGCCCCTATATATTTAGTGATTCACAACTAGCAACCCTCTCACTGGATTTGATGATTCACAACTATAATTTTGATATGTGGATATGTAGATTTACATATGTGAAAATGTGTAAAAAAATATATTATGCATCACATTTACGTAATTACATAATTGAAAATTTTGTGATATTTAATGTTCTTTATATAACTATGAATTATGTAATTTGTAATGTATTTTACTATTTTATATGCATTGTTATATCTGCATTTTAGGATGAGGGTTTCAGATTATGTAATACGCAGGTATTTAATGTAAATACTAGGAAGCATGGAAGGAGGGGTTAGAGCGTGTGAAAGAAGGAAACAAGAATACTTTAATAAATTTAGAATATGAGGATGCAAATAGCTAAAATGGGGTGCAAAAAGAAAATACAGTTTGCATAATAATGATTTAGCACTCTAGTTTATAACAAAGACGGATACCAGTGTAATTACGCAGTAGAACTAACAAATTTTTATTTTTATTTTCATATGAAACAAACACTTTTTTTGTTTTATTTTTATATATGTGTAAGAAATGCTATTCTTTCCCACACAAGAGTGGCCAATGGGGATGGGTGAGAGTGAGTTTAGTCTTCCCACAGCCCTTCTCAAGGTCTCGATACCCAAGACCATACTAACCCCTGATCTTTGATGGGTAAGAGAATTTGACCATCCTTGCCTCAACCGAAGATTGTGTTTCCATTCTTCACACCTAAATAGGAAAAAAAATATGGATAATCACACATTCCATAGAGTTGTGGGATTTTTCATAAAGTTATGGCTACACTTTGTCGTTATCACTAGTCATAGTGATTCTTTTACATCCTTGTGGTCTAGGACACAATATGTGATCCTTGTACACTCACAATTTAACGATCTATATGGTGTGAGTTTGTACACAAATATTTGAGATTATATATATATATATATATATATATATATATATATATATATATATGAATTTTTATTTAACATAAAAAATAGACAACTAGGGATGGCGATCCCAACAATCTTGCTCCTACTCCTGGAAAAACTCAATTATAAACCTAATTTGATAAATAAATTTTTTTTCAGCAAAATCAAAAGGGGATGGATTGATTATCACAAAAATGGTAAGATTGTCATCTAAATTTAACGGCTACCTTTTAGGAGGAAGGATAAAAAACATAATAAAAAAAAGAGGTGTTTGAAAAAGAGTTACATTCATAAATTTTTGCATTTTTTTTACATTAAGATACATTTATTTTTTTTCCGTAGTTTTAAACTAGCATCTAAAATGTGTTTCGAGGGTAATTGAACTGCACCCACCCACCCACTCTAGCATACTTTTCATTCTTCACTCAACTAAAGTCTCCAGAATCTATACTTTTTACTGGTAGAAGGATAACCAATAACCTATATAATCTATACGAATGTTCCTCAGTTCTAATAAGAGTAACCTGTACAAGGTACAAAAAAGAGGAATTTAGCTTTTGCTGTTAATATCAGTGTCACACATTTACATCTTATGAAATACTCTTTCCATTTCAAATTAATTTATATTTTAACATTCAATAAAAGTTCTATATAAACTGAAGTTTTAATATCTATTCCTATTTTTTCATCTAATAATTATTATTATTTTGAAAAATTAAATAATATATTTATTGAAGTTAAGAAAGAGAGTAAAAGTATAATAATATTATTTTCTTAAAGCCCTTATTTTTCTTAATCTATATAAAAAACTTTAAAATCAATTATTTTAGAATGGAATGAGCAATAAGAATATAAATATTCTTCCAATCATTATTTGGAAATTCTGCATTTGGATGTTTGATAGGAATGAGAAAAATAAATTTAAAAATTATGACCACTCCATGTTTTTTCTTATCGTATTTCTATTTCTTTTTATTCACTTTTTTATTTTCATCTATCAAACTAAGACATATGACATGTCTTAACATAGAAAATGTTTTAGTCTTGTGCACATGTTGAAAGCCTATTATTTGACCGCTAGTCTAAAAAATCTATAAATATCAAGTCATGTGGCCATTTTTTTTTCACTTGAAATATTTGCACTAGATTCTTGTTTATCTTTTACAAATTTACTATTTTAAGTTGTTTATCCTATTCTATATTTTTAACAATTTTATAAGGAAGATTTAACAGATGGACTTTGATCTTTAGTATGGTCGAAAACTCAAAAGGTGTACAAGGAATTTATAAGAGACAAGTGTTTGGTCCTTGACACATTCGTATAACAACTACAATTTATTTTTCTCTAATAAGGATTATCGAAGGGAAATTATGATTATAAGTGTATTACCTAATCCCTAATCAATTAGACATGTATAGAGAAGGACCTAATAAGAGGGCTCTGACCTTTAACTAGAACCCTGCCAACAAAAGGACTTTGACCTTCAAGAGGACTTTAACCTTCAAGAGGACTTTAACCCTTAGCATGGTCGAAAACTCAGAAAATGCATAAGGAACTTAGAAGAGGCAAGTGTTGGATCCTCAGTACATCCGAATACTGAAACCACCTAGAATGACACCAACAAAATGACAAGAAAATAAGTACTATTATACCACTGGTTTATTTTTTTAATAAGGATTATGGAAGGGAAACCACAATTATAAGCATATTACCTAATCCTTAATCAATTGGACAAGGCCCAATAGGTATAGACCTAGTAACTCTACCATAAATATGTTATAGGTATCCAGATATTACGATTAACAAAGTTGTATTTATTGATATTTTACTCTCGATCGAGCTTTTCTTGACTTAAACATCAGAATGTATTTCACTCTCTAAAGTGTGATTGAGCTATTGAACGCGAGCACAAAACATATATATATATATATATATATATATATATATATATATATATATATATAACAATAAAGTCCTATATATAATAAACAATTTGATATTGATCTAATAATCATTTTCATAAGCATAAACTTTGAAGTTGATTTTATTTTTTCAAAACAAAAAGAATCCTCTTATCAATATTTGGTTTGATTATAGGTCATTGTAATAAAAATACTTGTTGGCTTATGATCTTTGTGAGAAATTTTCCTTTTGATTTGAGTCATTTCAATAGATATCACTGCTAATGATTTCGTTTCGAGAAAAGCCATCCATTCTGTTTATATTTGAATGTCGTACATATTTGCAGATTGAGTGAAATTCAAGTATTAATACATGTTTGAAAAACAATTTTATGAAAATAATTATTATTTTCAGTATTTTAATATTTAATATTTAGTTAGTATTAAAACAGTTTTTAAAAATAGTATTAAAGCAGTTTCTAAAAATAGTTTTTAAAAATTAAAGAAGGAAAATAATTATTAATAATTTTACTTTTCAGTTTTAAAAACTCAAAATATAAAAAAAAATATATTATTTTTTACTTTTCAACATTTTTGTGAACAAATGTTTCATCTTTACCTTTCTAAAACAATTTTCAAATAATATTTATTAAACAAATTATTTTTTCTTTTTTTCATAAAAAAAAATTTAAAAACTATTTTTTAAAATTGTTTTCAAAAACTGAAAAATAAAAGCAAACTCATCAAGCTCTATATTCTCTTCTTGGAATTTCGTTTTTGCTGTTATTTTGTCTGTAGGTTTTATATTACTATCATTCAATGGAACTATCTCAATAAAGTACTTTACTACCCAAATAAAAAAAACATAGTCATTCATTTAACTCAAAATATCTAATTTTAAAAAAATTCCAATAGTTTATAATCAGTTTTTTTCTTGGTAAGTGACATTTTCATAGTCAAAAAACTTGTTAGTTGATGATTAGAAATTCTTATTTAACAACTATACATCTTTTTTAATAAGCAAAGTAGTTCATTAAAGGGTATAAGGGATACCTAGTTCTATACAGAACAAGGAATATGGATGGTTGGACAATACTACCCAAGACTAAGAATTAGCCAACCATCACAATCCCCAAGCCAAAATAACAAAATGATTTGTATGTAATGAACCTGCACAGAATGAAGCTGATACTATTTATGTCTACCTATTATGAATTACTTAAACCCATCTAAACATTAGAATCAAGTAGCCCCAAAATCACCTCCAACCCACCCTAACACAACATATAATATCGGTTTGTGCAATTTTATCCAAAACCAGACCCCTCATATTCAGTCCTGCAATACAGCTAGTAGGGTTCATAAGCCAATAAGAAAATAAGTATGAAAAAGATGGGTCAAGATAATTTAACCAAGTCCATATGTGATAGTGAATATGTTGCATTAGTTTGTCAATTTGAAAGACTTCTTCTCTAAACACATATGTATTCCTTTGATTCCGCAGGCACAAAACAATTGATATCTAGACTACCTTCCACTAGTGATTGTTGCAACTCCATGGCCCATAACTCGTATGCTGAATAAAGTTAGATCGAGGATCTTACTGCATCATTATGTGGATTAGAATCCAAGTGTAGCATTTGTGCCAAATTTGAGAGGTCATTCTATAGTAGAAGAATAAGAGGGCAAAAGTCTTTACATGAAGGTTACACAGAGGGCATAATAAGTCAGTCACATTTTGAACTACATCTCTCTTCTTGAGATTGCCTTTGGTTGGTAATCTATCCAGCAATAATCTCCACATTAATATAATGGCTTTCAGTGGTGTCTTGGATGACCACAAGATCTTCATCTCCTCCACTGTGTTCCCCTCTTATGGCTCTCTCCTATAATGCTGAGTACGTTGCTCTGGTACATTGTATGTCCCTTTTGAATTTGCTAACCATTGTCAACCATCTTTTTAATTTGGATTCTGCATTATATTAGAGATTATGACTTGAAACGTTTGCACAAAATCTAGTTCCCATTGAAATCATTGTCTCCTCCATCTGCAGTTGCATATCCAATTACCTTCAACCCACTTACCCATATCTACAATCTTTTTTTGTTTTCTGTTTAGAGTTAGCACATAACCTTGGAAACCTATATTAGAGGAACCCCTCACTCGCCCAATCATGCTCCCATAGTCTAGTTTTATTTCCCAATCCCACCTTCCACTCCTTCAAGTCTTGGAACCACCCATTTGGTTGATCACTCTAACACGCTCAACCTAGATCCTTCCATTATATGGATGTATTAGTTTTGTCTCTTCCCCACTCTAGTCCTTCCTATCCCCTATATTTAGATTTAAGTACCCGGGACCATATCTCATTATTGCAGTGAAACAACTCCCATATCCATTTTCCCAACATTGCTCTATTAAATGTAGCAAGATTTTTTATTTTCAAACCCCCAACATTATTCTCCACACACATTCTATCCCAATTCACCCAATGGATTTTCCTACTGCCCACATCAACCCCCTCCCCATAAGAATTGAGCTTGAATGCTTACCAATTTATTAATTACGCTTACTAGGGCTAGAAAAAAAGAGAAGAAGAACAGAGGCAATAAGGACAAAACTGAGTTGATGAAAGTAAGTCTTCCACCAATGGATATAGTTTTATTCTTCCAGCACGCTAACTTGTTTTCGAACTTATGAATGATTGGTTGCCATGTGATGAGCCTTCTTGGATTAGCTGCAATGAGGTATGCCCAGATATGTGAATGGGAGGTTCAGCAGTTTGCAGTTTAATAGGTCAACAAGTTTACACATCACTAGTTGAGAGAGACCAATAGCCCCAAATCTACGTTTGTTGAAATTGACTATAAGCCCAAATACCATATAAAAAATCCTCATTATTCCTTTGATGATTTTTATGTTGTTCATTGTCACCTCGCCCAAAAAGACAGTGTCATCAATGAGTTAAAGCACATTTAACTGTGCATTTTCGTTACCATAATTGTAGCTTTGGTATAAACTCTTCCTAACAGCCTCTCTAACCTGTGCAGTTAACCCTTTATCAGCAATGATGAAAGAAATGGTGCTAGTGGGTTACCTTGTCTTAGGTCTCTTTTTATGTTGAATTCAGTAGTTAAGCTTCCATTAACAAGTATCAACACCCTGGATGATGATAAGCATTCTAATATCTAGTTGATCCATTTTTCTGCAAATTCAGTTCTTCATAACATGTCTAGCAAGAACTTCTAGTTAACCAAGTCATAGGTTTTTTCATAATCCACTTTAAATATTAAGCATTTCCTCATTTTTCTTTTAGCTTCATCGATGACTTTGTTCACAATCATGGCACTTTACAATAGACCTCTTCCTTCAAAGAATGCACCTTGGCGATGATCAATGACATTGCCCAAGACTTTTTGTAACCTCCTAGCCAATACCTTCGCCAAAATTTTGTATAAACTACTGATATGTAATATTGGTCTGAAGTCACTAACTCCTTATGGTCAGTTTTCTTTGGGATCAATGTGATTAATGATGAATTGAGACAAATTGACAGTTTTTCATTCAAATGAAATTTATGCATATACCTTATAATATCGTTGTGAATCATGTCCCATAATTGTTTTATAAAGTGGAAGTTGAAACCATTTGGTCCAGGGCTTTTAGAACTTCCACAATTCCACACTGCTTGCTTGACCTCCTCGGTTGTGAAGGGTTGAATTAATTTATGGCTTTGCTCCTCTGATATCTTCTAGACTTGTATCTCTTCTAGTTGTGTTCTATCCCACTAAAGTTCATCAAATCTTTGTTGAAAGTAGTCCTTTGTTTTCTTATTGACTTTCACTAGGTCATGTGCCCATTGGCTACTTACTCTGATTTTGTTTATATAGTTTGTTCTTCTCCTCCATTTACTCATGTTATGGAAATATTTTGTGTTGTCATCCCCCTCTCTAAGCCAATTATTTCTTGACTTATGTCTCGTCATAGATTCTATCCCATCGGGGACAATCCAAAATTTCTGTTGTAATTCTTTTAATAACTTCATTTCATCATCTACAAGGTTGTCCCTTTCACCTTTTATATGTATTTCATTCATCCTCTTGACAATTAATTCTTGCTCTTGAACAATGTCACCAAACGACTCTTTATTCGATCTATTCAGATGTTCTTTAAGCCTCCTAGACTTTTCTTTTACCACATAGGCTCCCTACCCATTGACTTCAAGGTTTCTTCATACTTCTTGAAGCATCCTTGGAAATGTCTTCTTTGTAAACCAACAGTCTAAGGATTGGAAAGGCTTAGGTCCTCACTCCACAACCTTGGAAGTGAAAAGAATAGGGCAACGATCCAAGATATTCGTGTTTAGAATTTGTTGAGTTGATTTTGACCATCTTTGGAACCACTGGTTTGATAAAAGTATTTTGTCAATGCGACTCTTCGTTGTCCCATTCAGTTTGAACCGAGTATAACTTCTTCCTCCTCTTGGGGCATCCTCTATTTCCATGTTTGCTATGAACTCATGAAATTGTTCCCTCTTACTTCTCCCATGGCTTTCTGACATTTCCCCTTGTTTCTTAGACCTATTTCTGAAAAAGCTGAAGTACCCTGCTATGCACCACAACTGGGCAAAAGATTATTGTTTATGCCGCCTTAATTCATCCTAAATCCTTCTCTTTTGGTTGATATCATAAGAATGTATACATTTACAATTACCATATCTTGATCCTCCTCCTTTTATTTGCCTTGTAACATGATGTACCCACTTCCTATGGTAGTTATTGAGAATTAACAATGCTTCACTCCATAGACATGATAATCTATCCCCTATATTGACTGTCAGACATTGCAACCACTGAACTTCTAAGTCCCCCCAAATTATTTACCCCTCTCGCTCTCCTTACCTCCTAGGTTTTACTTGTTGGGAGAAACCGAGGGGGTTAAACATCGGGGAGATGTATAACCGTGGGACACAAGCCCATATATAAGAGAACATGACACCACCTTCAACCCAAAACCTTAAGGCATTAGATTATGGGTCTTTCTCACTTATATATTACTCAACTTCCCAATTTGTTACCAATGTGGGACTTCAACTCACACTTGCACTCCAAAAATCTGCCCCTCAAGTGTGAGTCCCTTCCACATTGTAAACTCCCCTCTCCAGCGGAGGCATACATTTAATGATGACCCCTTATTCACACCACCCTTAAATACAAGGGGACACGCTTCCTGAACCCTTGTCAGGAGGACTTTCGATGAAGGGAATTTGCTGTCAACCTTAGCCAATCACAACCATCGGCTCTGATACCAGTTGTTGGGACAAACCGAGGGGGTTAAACATCGGGGAGATGTATAACCATGGGACACAAGCCCATATATAAGAGAACATGACACCACCTTCAACCCAAAACCTTAAGGCATAGGTTATGGGTCTTTCTCACTTATATATTACTTAACTTCTCAATATCTTACCAATGTGGGACTTCAACTCACACTTGCACTCCAACACTATTGTCTCTCTCAATTCCAACTCAATTAATGTTTTTCTTCTTATTTCCTCATCCTTTAGGTACTTTACCCCAAGTATTTTTCCAAACTGAATAATCTGATTGGCTTTTTAGTTCTTTTCAACCAAAATAGTCTATTGGAGTTTGTTATATTACAATCTAGTAGCATATTATCGATGGGTTGAAACACTTACCCTAGGAGGTGGTTTTTTCCTTCTTCCTTTTGCTATTTTGGGGAGACTTTGATTGATATCTTAGTCGTTGGGATATCCATTACTAAGAAGCGATTGACCTCTAATGGGACCTCTCGCTCACAAAGTAACTTTGTTCTAATTCTCTAATAGTGGCTTGTTTCTAATTCAGCTTCGGTTCCTTCAATGGCCCTACGTGGTTGCTTCTCATTTGCATCTATAGGGTTCTCAATGGTGGCCATAGCATGAACGTAGATGATAGGTTGTTGCAACACTTCCTCTAATTGAGGAATAGATATGGCCATGGCAGCAAGGCTCGCATTAGAAGTTAGGGAGGCGGTCGTCCCTTTAGTTTACAACATAGGGCAAAACCACTTAGATTTGTCGTTGGGGTTCCGATTTGTAAACATTCGATCATGCTATTTAACTAGGATTTCGGCATGGTATCCATGATTGGATAGATGGTCACACCTTTGTCGCTGCTCAAACACACGCATTCGATGTCATGGTATAGCTTTTTCGATTGGCATGGAGACACGGTATTTTCCTGTGCATTATCTCTATATGGTAAAGCAAATTTTGCTGCATTTTTGGTACATTATCGATGTTCCCTTCCCTTATTATTGGTCGTCCATTCTCAACGAGCTCTTCGTTGTTATGTAGTTCACTTTCTATACCCCTTGTATTGCTACTAACAACTACTCCCATACTACTTACTAACAACACTCTATTTGACCTTCATCTTTTTCTCTTTTTCGTGCAGGATTCTGTTCACATCCTTACCCACCTCTTGTTGTATCTAACATTGTGATATGGTAGGTGATCTTTCTTTACTTTTACCTCCCTTTTGTTCCTCAAATCCTTCCCTATTATTTTTCTTCTAAGATTTTATCTTGAATTTGAATTTGTGGGCTCCACAATAATTCCCCAATGTTCACCTCATTCTTGCTTTGGCCATCCTCCTCCTCCACTGAACCAATCTCAATGACCTCATTAGCTAACTCTCGTAGCCATTCATTTTGGCCCTCTTGACTACCCTTACTTGATCTTCTACTTAGTTAATCTTCATCCTTCTTCAGCCAACATGCGTAGTGGTTTGTCTATATCACTACTTCCTCAATCAACCTGACCTGGTAAATCCAGCCGTTGATTTTAACTTCTCTTTTCTCACACAACGTTTGTTTGTAACTAGGGATTCGAACTAAGAGCCTAACATACTAGATATTCTCCATATTCATGGTCTGTCCATTTGCTTTTAAGAACTTACCAACCATGGTCGTTATCTAAATGAAACATTGCTCTCCCCAAGCATTTAAAGGAATTCCAATGCATCAGATCCAAGCTAGTTTGTTTTTGTATACAATGAGAGCATTCTATTTAGTAACCTATGAGAATATAGATATCACTCCTTGATCTGCACTCTCCCATAATTTGGTTGCTCTTTCCATTGGCAATCTAGTTATTAATACCATTCCATCTCCTATATAACGAATATTTACCATATTTTCTTCCTCTAGCATTGCAATGTTTTGTACTTTGTCAAACATGGCAGAATCGTTCAACATCCCACTAGGCTTTCCTTAACCCATTTTTTATCTTCCTCATTCGTGTTGAAGACTTGTCCACACCATTGATCCTGACTACCATTCTCATTTTGACTTCACATAGGATCTCATTTTGTTCCCTTCACCCTGTGCTTCTACCCTTTTGCTCCTTTTTTCTATGTATTTATTTGTTCCCATAATTGCTTTATGTGGAACCATATCATTGTCTTTCTCATTAATCACCCCCTGAGTATATTTTGGAATATTGACCCGTATTTTCTCGTTCTTATGTATATGTTATCCAATTGTTTCTCTAATACAGTTGCATCACGAATGTCCAGGAACCTTACGAATTCATACCTATTTCCCTCATACCCCTCTTCTTCGTTACATAGACCTCCCAAACTTTTCCCCAATGCTGGAATACTTTCCCTAACTCCTTGATGGTGTACAAATCAGGAAAATGTGAGAAGAAAAATTATGTTACTCTCCTATTTTTTTCCTTCCCATATGACAGCCTTGATCCTTCGCATGAATGTTTGTCCTTTGAATCCTCAGTTTTGTTCCTCTCCTTACGTATCTTTGGCTCTCTTCTCCTCGTCCCTCATTGCTCAATCCTCTCACTTTCGACTCTCATCCTCTTTATTGCAGTGCGTGGTTGAAAATTTTCTCATCATTTGACATTATAAAAGAAGTCAAACTCTTGTGGGTTAAACTTTATCATTGACACCATCTTTGTTATCACTTTTACTTATTGGACTTTGTTGCTACCTCCATTACCAAACCTTCAAAAGAATCCTTCAATGTCTCTATGCTGAATATATTTTCAATTGAATCCTCTAAAAATATTGTAAAGTGTGGCTCAATACTCATGAAAAACCTATTAAAACAATTATTTAAACTTTTCATATGGGAAAGAGATAAATTATGTACGGAAATTAACAAGTAACATCCGTAAGGGCCAATTTAATTAGTAGATTATTAGTGAAAAGAAAATAAATATTACAAGGAATTAAATGTTTAATTATTTTAGATTAATATAGTAATGAGAGAATAACTGCATTTATTTATAATATAAATATTAGTTAATTAATTTTAATAGAGTAGTTCGAAGGTGAGAAGTAAAAAATAATTATTATTCCTTGATTTCAAAGAGTTTTGATTGAGTTTTGAGGTGTTTTTGGAAATCTATTTAGGACGGGTGGGAATAGCGAGTCAAAACTCACTAAGTTCACCCCCATTTTCTTTCTTACTTCTTCTTTACTTTTTCTTTCATCTTCTTGAATTATTTCTTATTCTCTTGCGCCACTTCATCTCTTTCTCTTTGATCCAATATTTCGTCTCTTTGCATGGTTACCTCTGCTTGATGGATTTTGACACGGTCTCTTCCATAACTCCTGTTGTTGAGTGATCTCTATCATAGATAAGTTTGATCTTAAATTAACAAACTTTTTCCAATTGTTTTCAATCCTGCCGTTCCCGTTAAAAAAGAATTTCTTTGAAAATATTGATTTCTAAGGTTCCTGTTTAATTTGGAATTTTTTTCAAGTTCTTGTGAAATTTCTTGTGAAAAGGAGAAATAAGTAAAAGATGCTAAATCTTTGATTTAAATAGAGAAATTATGATATAATTAAGGTTATTTGATTTTGAGTAATTGGGTTTTTTATTATGATTTGAGTGTTATGCAGAATTGAGTATTTTGTGTGATTGAGGATTAAAGTATTGTTTTTGAAATAAGTTTTGATTGAAGTTGTAATGTGGAATATTTTGAGATATAGACGTTTGATGAAATTAATGATTTGAAATGCTTATTCTTTGAAATTGATGTTCTCGTATTGATTATAGATGCGGAAATGAAATACTTTGATATTAGATTAAAATGTTATTAATGGTATTTAATATAAGTATGTGGTTGGAAACAAATAATTGTTGTTGCTGGAATTTAATTAAAGGTGTGGAATGAAAGATAATGTCTTGACTGTGATTGAAATGAATTATGGTTCTTGAAATTAATGCTAATGGATTGAGATATATGATGTGTTGTGTAATTGATGATTATTATGGAAGTGATGTTTGATATTGAATTGGATGATTTATGAGATAATTTGGATCTGAGGGTTACAGTAGGGTAACGTAACTTTGGTTGAATTGTCTCTTTGTGATTAAAATTGAATTTGTTGGAATGATGATGATATATTTGAATTTGTGATGTAATGCATATTGTTGAAATGCATGATATATAATATATTTATTGATGTTGTTGGTTGCAGGCAGTTACAGTTGGGTAACTTAGCCTTGAATAATATGTTTGGTGGGTACATTGATGCTAAGGACATAACTACAATCAATGTAATATAGAGTATCAGATATGTAATGGGGATATTTCTGTGATTTACATTGTGATCTTCATACCATATATGCAAGGGGTGCCTAAATGACATACTCAGACAACGATTGTGTGTTACAGGGTGTTAGTTAGACACTAGACATCAGTTTGTGATTGTCAATCGAGTATTGCTTAGACTTAAATAAGTGGTAACACAGTGCAGCTTGAACACTTTTCGCCAATTGGAAGGGGTCTTTAGCCGTCTCGGTGTCTAAATTCAATGTAGTTATTTCGGAATATGTCGTGTCTGAACATGTTGTGTGAAAAACTTGTATTTAGGAGAATATAAATGTGTTTGATTTGATTGATTGTGATATGTAATTAATGTTTGACTGATTGGTTTTGGGTGCTCATGTTAAGGTAAAACATAAGTGTGATTGATTGGTTGTGAGTGCTTATATTCAAGTGATGCGTAAGTGTGATTGGTTTGTTGTGAATACTTATATTCAAGTGGAACATAAGTTTGATTGATTGATTGTTATACTTTGAGATTGCGTAATTATAATATAATAATAACATGTCTTTTATCTTATGCTTACCTTTGCAATATTTGTGTATTCTATATGACTGTGATGATCATGTTTTGCATGAGATCAAACATAAGTGATAATGGTGGAAGTCAGAACTAGCAGGGTGGGTGGAGGATCAGAAGTAGCAGTGAAAGTTACATATTTTGTAATATAATTAGTTTAAGTTTAATGTGTATATATATATATATATATATATGTATATTTTAGATTCTTTTGAGAAGGTTAAAAGTGTGAATTGATTGAGATTGTAAGCTATGTTTTAAGTATGTTATAATGACTCTAGATATGTTAGTGTGAGTTGTGTAATCGTTATGGTTTAATGGAGAAATGACATGTTATGCATCTGTGTGGTGTGAGTCATGTATAGGCTATGTTCTGACTGAGAAAAAACATGTAATGTATTTGTGAAAATTAATATGTTAGGTATTTGGAAAGTGAAATAGAGTATTATGTATGATTAGATTGCATGGAGCAGTTTTGAGTAATTATGCAGTAGAGGTTTTGCCATCTGTAGCTACCCTCAGTCTCACCTGACGACAAGGTTCGCTGGGCGAGTTGGGGCAGTGTATAATATGCTTTATTTTGTTTGAAATTTCATTACTCATAGATGTATATTGGTTAGCAATGTTGGAGTGATGTGTAAAATTTATTATGAGTATTTGAGTGCTTATGTGGGAAGTTGAAACGAAAATTTATTATGAAAAGTTAAATAGATAATTGAACATTAATAATATAATTAATATAAATGAATTTAGGATGTTACAACATCTATGCAACTAGATGCAAAAATAATGTACCAACTAATTATTGAAGAAGGAAAGAAAGTTAAATCATTTTTTTGTAGAAAATAATTAATACAAGAATATTAGATTAAATCTTGTGATCTACGTCACACTTTTAACTCGGATTAGATGAAAAATATATAAGGTGATGTTAGTTAAGAAATGTGGAAGGTGAAAAAAGGTTATATTTTGATCTCTTATGATAGAAGTTAAAGACAATGTCATTAAGTTTATAACAATTTATGCATCTTGCTCAAGTAACTGATATGATGTGAAAAAATTTATTTAAAATTGATTAAAAACTTTATTAAATTTCTTATAAACAATTAATATCGAAGTTCATTTAATAAAACTAAGAATAGTAGTAACATTACGCTAATATAAACAAACTCAAATTGGATAATAATTGTTGAGACATGGTTAAAAGAAAGTAATTATTAGAGTAAATTCCAATAATACCCCTTGAAGTTTAGTATAATTACACATGTATCTTTGCTTTTTTAATCATTACTTTTGCATCTTAAAAGGGTGTCAGGATAAGGTTTGAGAGGGTTCTACTCTAATGTTTTCAAACATATAGGATACAATTGCAATGAGTACATAAAAGTAAGGGAATTAATGTAATTTTAAAAAAAGAAGAAGTGAGTGCATCCGTAATTTGTTCTAATTATTAAAACAAATTCAATCTCACCAATAAGGTGTTTATAGGTTGATTTGGTTCATTTTTTGGTAGAAAATAAATCTAAATCAATTAGTTTTAATTGGTTCAATTTTAGATTTTTGTGTGTGAATAGAACCAAACGGAACCCAGTGATAATCATATTAGTTTGTTTGGTTCACCTGAAATATGATAATTTTTTTTAAAATTAAAAAAAAGACTTTATTCCAAAATTAACATGTAATATGGTCATTAAATAAATTAAAAAATAGAAGGGTTTAACATACACAAAATTAAGCTAAATCAAACTAATTAACAATTTTATTTCAAAATACCAAAGTGTTTAACATACATAAAATTAACAAAATCTACAAACAAAGTTATGTATAAACTCATCTGATAATTAGTTCATTAAGGTAGGTATAAAATGACATTTGAAGGTGCACTCAATAAGTAAGTAATAATTAAAAATAATAAAAGATATATAAATGTGCTTGATTGGTTTGATTCAAATCTTGAAATTGCAAATTCATAAACTGAATCAAAGAAGATCGAGTCTCAATTAGTTTTGTTAGATTATGATTCAAACGGGAAAATAATCTGAACCAACTTAATTGGTTCATTTTAGACGATTAGATTCGTTGAATTGATCTAAACCAACGAACACCGCTACTCAACAATAAATTTTTTATAACCACGTGTGTCATGAAAAATAATTGAAACACAAATGTCTATTTTCCCTGAGTAGAGTATTATAGTACCCGTTCACACATTCATGTTAAAAAAATATACTTGTTCAATACCTATATACCTGCATTTATGACGTTCACTTTATTTATGTATAGAGATAATAAAACAAGTTAACATAACAATAAACATAAAACAAATTATAAAATACTTCAAAAAATTTTATATAATTACACATAAGTCTATATTTTTTTACTATACCATTAAATAATGTTGTAAGTTTATTAAATTGGTCTACAAATAACTCAATTTTTTTGTAAATTATTTTTTATCTTATTAAATTAGCATAAAATATATTACATGTCTCTTTTTATTATATAATTATATTACTTACTATAGATTATAATGCAAATAATATTTTTAGTAATATTTTTCACTCAATTTTATAATAATGTAACTATATAATGAGTTTAATTGATATGCGCTGACATTGGTATTCACGATTTAGGTTGGTTCAGTTTTAGAGGAAAATGAAAATTGAACCAATTAATTTTAATTGGGTTGAGTTGATTCAGTTTTCTAGAATTTTTTTCTCTCACTCGAACCAAACTGAACTAATGATAATTGAGTTGGTTTGGTTTGATTTGAGAGAAAACTGATAAAAAAAATTAAAAAATAATTTTTTTTCATTAAATAGCAAAAAAATGATTTTATACCTAAAACTAGTCAACTTTATTAGTCTACTAAATTCATAATTTTATAACAAAATATCAAGTGTTTTATATATACTAAATTAGTCAAATTAAACTATTAAAACAACAAAATACAATACAAATAACAAATTGTATAAATTTTAGGTATAAAATAAATTTACTAAATTAAAAATATAAAATATAGAATACAAATAGGTTACTAAAATTATTAACTTAAAAATATAAAATAAATATATAAAAATAATATAATATATATACTTTTCAAGTTGAGTCAAAATTTTAAAATATGAAAACCACGAACTGAACTGAACATGGTCGATTCTGGCTAGTTTGGATTCAGTCTAGACTCGATCAAATGAAAAAATCGATAGTTTGGTTCGGTTTATCAGATTTGTTAGCTTGACTTAAATTGATGAACACCCTAACTTTACAGTAACATCTAATCACAATTTTTAATTTATGATAAATTTATTAATATTTTAAAAATCATATAAATAAAAAAAAAAAGTTTATCAGAAGTATAAAATGATTAAACTCTTATATAATATTATATAGATAGAAGATGCGGGTTCCCAAATAAGTTTTTTGCAGTTGGAAGGTGTCGTATTTTAAGAATAATTAGCCACTTACGGTAGGTTGAGTTTATTTGAGCGTGTTTCGTTTTTGTCAGAAAGAGAGAGGAGCAGCGGCTGAAGTCGGTCTAACTCTGATTGTATTTGAATTTTTGCTGGCGATTGATTCAATTCCCTACTCAGAACAGAAGCATGGTCTTCATCGAATCACCGAACCAGAAAACCTTCTCCATAGACCTAAACCCTAACACAACCACTGTCCATCTCCTCAAACTCGCTATCCAACAAACCCTAACCCTCCCCATCTCCCATCAGCGCCTCTTCCTCTCCCACAGTCGCCCTTTAACCCCCCATGTCGACCACCTCGATTCGCTTCTCATCTCCGATCTCGGCGTTCGTCCCTACTCCACCCTTACCCTCCACGTCCCCTTCTTCGGCGGCACCAACCCCCCCGCCGTCCCCAAACCCCGCTTCGATTTCCTCAACTCCAAGCCCCCTCCCAACTACGTCGCCGGTCTCGGCCGTGGCGCCACCGGTTTCACTACTCGTTCCGATATCGGTCCCGCCCGCGCCGCCCCCGACCTCCCCGACCGCTCTGCCACCACCATCGGCGGCACCCCCTCCGCCGGACGCGGCCGCGGCAAGCCCGGCGAGGACGACGACGACGAGGAGGGCGAGGACAAGGGCTACGACGAGAATCAGAAGTTCGACGAGTTCGAAGGAAACGACGTCGGCTTGTTCGCCTCTGCCGAGTATGACGAAGACGACAAAGAGGCCGATGCCGTTTGGGAAGCCATTGATAAGAGAATGGATTCAAGGAGGAAGGATAGGAGAGAGGCGAGGTTGAAGCAGGAGATTGAGAAGTACCGTGCTTCGAACCCTAAAATCACTGAGCAATTCGCCGATTTGAAGAGGAAGTTGTATACGCTTTCTTCGGATGATTGGCAGACTCTTGAGAAGTTTGAGAGTGGTGGTTATTCCTCCAGGAACAAGAAGAAGAGGTTTGAGAGTTTCGTGCCTGTGCCTGATACTCTTTTGGAGAAGGCTAGGCAGGAACAGGAGCATGTGACTGCGTTGGATCCTAAGAGCAGGGCTGCTAATGGGACTGAGACTCCTTGGGCTCAAACCCCTGTTACTGATTTGACTGCTGTTGGTGAAGGCAGAGGTACTGTGTTGTCTTTGAAATTGGATAGGTTGTCGGATTCCGTTTCTGGTATGACCAATGTGGATCCTAAAGGCTATTTGACTGTGCTTAATAGCATGAAGATTACCAGTGATGCTGAGATTTCAGATTTCAAGAAGGCTAGGTTGTTGCTCAAGAGTGTTACACAGACGAATCCCAAGCACCCCCCCGGTTGGATTGCTGCTGCGAGGTTGGAGGAGTTGGCCGGGAAGCTTCAGGCCGCGAGGCATTTGATACAGAAAGGGTGCGAGGAGTGTCCCAAGAATGAGGACGTGTGGCTCGAGGCTTGTAGGTTGGCGAATCCTGAAGAGGCGAAGGCTGTGATTGCACGCGGTGTTAAGTCCATTCCCAATTCAGTGAAGTTGTGGATGCAGGCTGCCAAGTTGGAGCATGATGATGCCAACAAGAGTAGGGTTTTGAGGAAGGGGTTGGAGCACATTCCTGATTCGGTTAGGCTTTGGAAGGCTGTCGTGGAGCTTGCTAATGAGGAGGATGCTAGGCTTTTGCTTCACAGGGCTGTGGAATGTTGTCCCTTGCATGTTGAACTTTGGCTTGCTCTTGCTAGGTTGGAGACTTATGACAATGCTAAGAAGGTTCTTAATAGGGCAAGAGAGAAGCTGCCCAAGGAGCCGGCTATATGGATCACGGCTGCCAAGTTGGAAGAAGCTAATGGGAATACTTCAATGGTTGGCAAGATCATCGAAAGGGGTATAAGGGCTTTGCAGAGAGAAGGTATGGTGATAGATAGGGAAGCTTGGATGAAGGAAGCAGAGGCGGCAGAGCGTGCTGGATCTGTTGTAACTTGTCAAGCAATAATCCATAATACCATTGGGATTGGAGTTGAAGAAGAAGATAGGAAGAGGACATGGGTTGCTGATGCTGAGGAATGCAAGAAAAGAGGTTCCATTGAGACTGCCAGGGCTATATATGCTCATGCCTTGACTGTCTTCTTAACTAAGAAGAGCATATGGCTCAAAGCAGCACAATTGGAAAAGAGTCACGGTACCAGGGAATCTCTTGATGCATTACTTCGTAAAGCAGTCACCTACAGACCACAGGCTGAAGTTCTTTGGCTTATGGGTGCCAAAGAGAAGTGGCTTGCTGGAGATGTGCCTGCAGCTCGTGCCATCCTCCAAGAAGCTTATGCTGCCATTCCCAATTCTGAGGAAATATGGCTTGCTGCTTTCAAGCTGGAATTTGAAAACCATGAACCTGAGAGAGCTAGGATGTTGTTGGCTAAAGCCAGAGAGAGAGGAGGTACGGAAAGAGTCTGGATGAAATCAGCAATTGTGGAGAGAGAACTGGGGAACATTGAAGAGGAGAGGAGATTGTTAGATGAAGGTCTGAAACAATTTCCTTCATTCTTTAAATTGTGGCTGATGCTTGGCCAGCTTGAGGAACAGCTTGCTGAGAATGCAAAGCGGCTTGATCAGCCTGAGACACGGCTTGATCACATGAACGCAGCTAAGAAGGTCTACGAATCTGGACTGAAAAACTGTCCTAATTGTGTACCACTTTGGCTCTCTCTTGCAAATCTTGAAGAGGAGATGAATGGACTGAGTAAAGCTCGGGCAGTTCTCACAATGGCTCGCAAGAAGAATCCTCAAAACCCTGAACTCTGGCTTGCTGCTGTTAGAGCAGAATTGAAGCATGGATACAAGAAAGAAGCTGATATTTTGATGGCAAAAGCGTTGCAGGAGTGTCCTAACAGTGGTATTCTGTGGGCAGCATCAATTGAGATGGTTCCTCGTCCCCAGCGTAAAACCAAGAGTGTGGATGCCATCAAGAAATGTGACCATGATCCCCACGTTATTGCTGCTGTGGCCAAATTATTCTGGCATGATAGGAAGGTGGACAAAGCTAGGACTTGGTTGAATAGGGCTGTGACGCTAGCTCCTGACATTGGAGATTTCTGGGCATTGTTGTACAAATTTGAACTGCAGCATGGAACTGAGGAGAACCAGAAGGATGTATTGAAGAGATGTATTGCTGCCGAACCAAAACATGGAGAAAAATGGCAAGCAATGTCAAAGGCAGTTGAGAATTCTCATCAACCAACGGAATCCATCTTGAAGAAAGTAGTTGTTGCAGTAGGGAAGGAAGAAAATGCAGCCGAAAATAATAAACATTAATTTGCCAAGATTGTAGCATCGCTAATGTACTCAAGCTGTGTCACAAATTGTTAGTTTTGAAGAGAAATTGAATATTAATTCATAGTTTATACTTGAATACGTCTTATGTAGAATTTTGAAGGAACTTGTAGATTATTTTGATCCATGTTGTTCCTTTGATTTTTTCTTTTATCAGTAACTGTATTTTTGTGTATTACTCTTCTGTCATCTTACCAGTCTCTTGATTTTCTGCATGTTTGCATCTACTTAAAAATGCTTGTATTGATAGCAGCATATTTCGAGCGTGATCTGAGGGCAACTTTGTTTGCAAGCATCTGTAAGTTCAGGGTGTTTATATTGGAGAAAGGGTATAGCAGAGTACCATTCTATTAAGAGCAGCCTATATTGGACTTATACTGGTAAATTGTTTTCTTTTTTCTCCTTTAAACATTTAATGTTGAACATTCATTTTCCAACAGAATTAGATGAAAAAGTACTCTAGAAACCCATGAGGGATTGTTATAGAAGTCGATCGGTCTTGAATATTTGAAAAACTGTCTATACTATTCTCAGTGGTAACTTTTGAAAATTTTACCTTTCGATGAGGAACTGAAGTTAAAGGTCTGCCACCATGTGAAACAATACTATGACTTGGGTACATTGAGCGTTTACTTAATAAGAAATGAATTATTTTTCGAAATGGACATGTTAATCTTTGAAACGAGAATCAAGTCTTAAGGAGAATCTCCATGTATAATTTTTTTTTTCATTTGATTTTTAAGCTACTTTTTAGAAAATTTTAAATTACTATTTAAACATATTTAGGGGAAAATCTAATAAAAATTGAAAGTAAATTTTGTTAATTTTCAAAGACCAAATATCTTTTAACTTTATTTTTTTTTCTATAGGAATGTTGGGTTCATTTCATCTGAGCTTTGTATACTATCTTTTGTTGGTAATTTCTTTTAGCATTTCTTTGTTTTCTATTCGTACATCTTTTAAATGTTTATAATTTTTTATGAAACATCCTCACTCTTTTTTTACTTTTAAGTTTTTTGATCGAGATTACTCCGTTTTACCACCGCAGCACATCTCTATTTTTAAAGATTAGGTTATTTCGCATCTTCTTTCTTTTTAAATATATGTATATGTTTGAAGAGGATGAATGAGTTTTTTTTCAAAAAAATACGTTGAGATATGCGTGTAGTTATGAACCTAGATGATATTTTATTAAAAAACGTACAATAAAAAAAACAGTAAGAATGTTTTCAAAATTTTGTAGAAAATTGTAATCATTAGGAAAGTGCAAATAATAAATAAATGGGCACTAAAAGAAATTCCTACTTTTGTTTTCTTAATGATTGCCGCTTAATTTTAGGTAGGTTTACAATTTATAGATCATCGGAAGATAAAGAATCTGGGAAGGCATCTTCTTGTATATGTTTTACTTTTACCAGTTTAATGTGAAAATCAATTTGGTGTAACTTGAGAACTGTCAACCAGGTATCCTCATTTACGTGGAGCACTTGTTCCTTGCATCAATGTAACCAATTAGAGCCCCATAACAGTAGTTAACGAGGATGAATACTCTAAAACAAATAGTGTCTGGTGCGAGGAAACGGATCAGTTTCACTATATCTTGATTTGGACTTATGTGACGCAAGTGATCAGCAGTTTACTTTTGTTACGCAATATAACAGAGTTTAATTTTCTTATTTTAGAAAAAGAAAGAAAATGTGAAGAAAGAAAAAGAAAACAAAAAGAGATGAAATAGAAGAAAAATTTAAATTATTTCATTATCTGAAAAGTGGTTTGAAAAAAGTATAAAATTATAAATTAAAGTTATTACAAAATTATTCATATATTTATAATTTTTTTAAATAAGGATGGATGACTTTGGATGAGTGATTTTTTTTTTTGTATTTTCCCCTTTTTTTTGCTTGTGTGTAGAAAGATAAATATGTGAAACTTATCAAATTAATAATAAGTGTAAAAGTTTGATTGATTTGATTTTGTATTTTAGTTTTTGAAAAAAGTTTTAAAAAATATTTTTAAGAAGAAGAGAAAAAAAAATTTGTTTGGTAAGTGTTATTTGAAAACTCAAGAAGTAAAAATGAAAAAAAACTTATTTATATTATTAAAATTCTATTAATAAAAAGTAAAAAAACATATTTTTACTGTATTTTAAGTTAAAACGAAAATAGAAAATTAAAAAATAAAACTACTTATAATTATTCCTGTTAAAAAATTAAATTTGTTTTTAAAAACTATTTTAAAAAAATAATAATCAAATGAATTTTAATTTTTAAATACTAAAATATTTAAAACAGTAAAAGTACTAACAAACAAACACTCATTTTCTTTTTATTTGTTTAGGTATTCAATTTTCTAATCTTCACTTTGCTTATAATCAAACAAGATTGTGATCACACAGTTGTACAGTGTCAACAATTTACCTTCATGTCAGAAGTATCGGGGGAGATCACTTCACCTCTGTGCCAAAATCGCGGATCTAAAATCCTGTATTAGCGGAGGCAAAATTTATTTTTAGAAATTAAAATCTATTATTGTTATGGTACATATAAAAGTAAAAATTATAAATATTAAAGTTAAGTGTAATGAGATAAAAAGGAAATAAATTATCCAACTGAATAGCATAAAAGTACATAATACATTGAAAATTATAAGAAAAAACTAGTAAATAAAACATAAAATTTGACAAAGGCTGAAAAATTAAGAAAAGGGACTCTCTTCAGCAATATAAATACATTTTCTCTTGTAATTAAAAATTGTCCAAGTGAGATTATGATTTTCTTACATTAACTATTAAGTATTTGTATTGTACTTGGTTATGTTATAACTTTTTGTTGATTCTTCCGTAAGAATTGAAGATAATGAGAAGATTTTCATCAATTCACGCACTTTGCCGATAATTATTTTGTAACTCGTTATAATATGAAAGATTTCATAATAATTTAAAATTAGACAAATTTAAAAATATAAATGATAAAGGTTTATTTTATAAGCTTATAAAAAAGGTTTATTTTATAATATTTACTTTATTTATATTAAGAATGATTTATACTCGTCAATATAAAAACTTTCATTATCTGTCACTTAAGCATTCTTTATTTAGCGTAGATTGTTATATTAGGCATCGGGACAGCTAACTTAGACTGAATATAAATATAAATAATTCAATAAAATTACCCAAATTAATATATAAATAATTTCTATGTTCTACACATGTATGTATGTATATTCAGCAAGGAGTGGATTCTCAATTGAAATTCACTATGTAAAAATATTTACCATTACACTTTATGTTTCATTTTTTTTACTATTTAAATTTTCTTTCTGTTATTTTTAGTTAAGACTTAAGATTTTATGTGAAATAAAAAATGCAAACCCATTCATCCAATAATTGTCACTTTTTAAATTAAACAAACGTTTCTTCCAAAAAGAAAAATCTTATTCTTACACGGCATGCATCTCGTGGCCACTTTGTTTTCGAACAATAATTTAATAAGAATTAAAAACAGCAAAACCATGTTTCTGAACTTGACAAAAATCACGAACCAACTCAACTAAAATTTTTTAGCCTAAAAATTGTTATTTTGATAGGGTTTATAGCAAAAGCAGCATACCCTGCCTCGTCACAAATACTGAACGCCGCAGCTCTGTAGCTTCGATCTTCACAATGTCTATAACGCACAACCTTACAACTTCACTCTCTTCTTCTTCCTCAGCTTTCTATGCCCCCTCTTCCTTCAATTCTAGGTCCTTACTTTTACTTAACCTTACTTCCTTTTTGTCACTTTGGTTCCCCAGAAAAAACAATGGGATCCTACCCCAAATGATTTTTTTTTGCTGGGTTGATTCAAAATTGTGTCTTTCTTCCATTTACCATTGAAAGTGTCGAGTTTGATTTGTGGCGGTTTCATGCAGGGGACATGTCTCATTGCCTGTGAAGAGCGTGAGCATCTGCAAATGCGTTGCAACACCCGAGGCTGAGACTGGTACCTCGACATATTCTCTTTCCTACTTTAGAAATGGAAAATGATGCATGATATCACCATGTTAGTTTGGCGCTAGAGAGAAGTCAGACGGAGAGAAATAATATGTATTAATGGAGTGTTTGTGATTTGGAAGTCTCCACATATAATTAGGCAATGTTGTAATGGCGTGCATAGCTTTGGTTAGTGGTTACTTGTTTACGATGTTCTGGTGGACAACAGGTTCGTGAAATCAAATTCTTGGTAGCTAATTGTGCGCTGCTTTTAGTTGTATAGTAGATTGTGTGTTAGAAGGGTTGCTGAAGGGATTTAGCTTTGAAAAAGAGCATGCTAGCTAGTTAATCTGTGGACTAAATAACTTTTTTTGCTTTGAAGCCTACAAGACAGGGGTCACTCGCAATCCAAACATGGGGAAACTTCAAGCTGGCTATCTATTTCCTGAGGTCTGCGATGCTACTTTATCTTTCTGTTTTTGGTCTTGTTCTTCATTTATCTTATTCAGAAACCAAGCTCTTAGTATGATGATCACTCAGTGTGTAGTTCATTTGATATGCTAGTTGAGTTTTGATTGTGTTGTTTTCATTCACCATACATGCTTTTCCCCAAAATGGGATGCAATGTTTGAAAGTATTCTTGTATTTTGTACATGAAATATTTGAGTTACTGTACTTGTCTAATCCCACTAGAAAAGCCTTTTGTTTTTGGAATAATCCCCGTGTATGATAAACTTTTGAACATAATTCAAGATGAAGGATTGCATGTCTAGTGAAATAATAAGTTATTGAATATGAATCATAAACTTTTGAACATTTTCCACTACTGCATTTTCCTGCCATCAATCTTCTCTTTTAATCTTTATTCTTGGTAGGTCAAGTTTTTTGCACTTCATCAGACTTTATGTTCTTTTAGAGCTATACATATAACGTAACAAAAAAGGCCTTTGCTCAACAACTAATATACAATTTTTAAGGAAAAGAATGATTAATTTTTGTGAACTAAGATGTTTTAAGTTGTAACAGTATTTACTCGTGAAATTTTCTTTGTCTTTTTCTTATATACCTCAAAAAAAAAAAAAAACTAGGTAGAAAAGTATGTACTATTTTACACTTCATTCTTCTGTTTTATCTGTATACAATATATGTAATTATTAATGAATGTGTATATCTTTCTCTCTCTTTGACACAGTTCAACGCTGAGATTAATTCTTTATACAATGTGAAACTACTTCTCTGCCTTTATTGAAACTGACCTATTGTTTTATGTTAAAAAATAGATTGCTAGAAGAAGGACTGCACACTTGCAGAAGTACCCTGATGCTAAAGTAATAAGCCTTGGAATTGGTGATACTACTGAACCTATTCCTGGAGTCATAACTGATGCAATGTCAAAGGTAGAATTTTGGTGTGAACAAAGCTGATATATCTTTCATGTTTGGGCATTGAACAGTAGATGTCTGTGTCTGTTGTTTAAGTGATTACTATTTCCATGTTTAGGTTGGTTTTCTATGGTTACTAGTGAATTTCATTATAGTGTGCCACATATCATACATTGATTTTTTTAAATAAATTTAATTCTGTGATTTTTATAACTCTTTCCATATCTAATTGCATTTGTTTCAGTTTATTTTTTTTATATCATAATAAATATGTACACCTTGCATCTCAAAATAAGAGTGGCATTTGAGCAAAAAATTGTCTTAAAATAAGTGTCACACTTAGCTTTTCAATGTAATATTAATTGTTTTTTATTCACTAATGTCCCTAATAAGGTCACTTTAGTTTTTCAATGTACCAATAATATTAATGTTAATTTTGTTAAATCATCACTCTCTATTATCTATTTATTAGTTTTTCTTGGTCTGTGTAAAACAACCGAAACGAAGGGAGTAATATTTTTTAAGTATATATTTCTTTCATTGAAGAAGTGTTAATTTATGCACAATACTTTATTAACTCAATTAAATAATACATGTGCTTCACCTATTGCTAACTAAGCATGTGAACCTGTTTTTTCCCTTTTAATTAGAAATCACATGCTTTGTCGACTATTGAAGGATATAGTGGGTACGGAGCTGAACAAGGTGAAAAGGTATGCTGCTTTGATATCTTCAGGAGGTTTTCCCTATTTTTTCGTTTTTCATTGGTTACTTCCATAGTCTACTTTTCCCAACACATCAAATAGAAGGCGAGTTATATATTATGCTTTGTTCTTTTAATTTATATATTATGTTTGAAAGCTTTGAGAATTTAGATACTAGAAAGCACTATCTTTGTAATTATGAATAAAAAATGTGTATGTAATGAGGGGTGCCAAGTGCTTAAGTTCAATGTTGGCAATTGATATTAATGTTTACCCCTGGAGGAATTTGGTTTGATAAAGGCATCTCTAATCTATGCAGCCTTTAAGAAGAGCAATTGCTTCAACATTCTACCGTGATCTTGGCATTGAAGAGGATGATATATTTGTCTCAGATGGAGCCAAGTGTGATATATCTCGTCTCCAGGTTCACTTGTCTTCTTCTTCATTTATTTATTTAACTATGTTTTTATTTAAATATATGATATCCTTCTTAAAATACATTTTCTTCCTAATGTGCTCTTTACTTGGACCACTTATTCTGATTCAGTTTAAAATATTCTCCTTTGTGGATATGAGGTCTCAGGATTGGCATGTTAATTGGGTATTATCCACAATCAATAAGTTCTTTCTCAATTGAACTAAATATTCTTCTATTTCGTTTTTTGGCAGATTGTCTTTGGGTCAAATGTAAAAATGGCAGTGCAAGACCCTTCATACCCGGTAATTTACATTTATGTGATTGTTTAAAATGTTTTTTTGTCAGTTGCTTAAGCACTCATGCTTTGATATGCCAAAAATGGTGATTTTGGTTTTGTTCCTGTTGGTATAGCTCATTGATTTACTGGGTGGATGATGCTGACAGATATTAGCTCATTAAAAATTTAAATAAAAAAAGACTGGATACTTTTCAGATATGTATCTGGAAGTATCCAAGGAGTATTGGTTTCTGACAAGGTTACATCACCAATACTTTTCCATTCTTGGAGTATTCGAATTTCATAGTTTCCCATATCTGATAGAGTTAATAGCTAGTTCTTTGATAGTTTTGCTGGAATGAGAAAATTGTAACTTAGGCTTCGGATACATACAAACTTTAGAAGGGAGAGTAACCTTTATGTGACCACATGCCTATACAATTGTGAAAGCTTTTGGCCTGCACATTTTTTTCCTAGTTGAATATTTGATTATTACCAGCTATATTTACAACTTACAATTAATAAAGCTGCAGTGAATTGGTGTTCCTTCATGGTGCTTATTTGTTAGCCCATGTTTTTGCAACTGATTAATTTTGAGAAATGATCTTTTTATTTTCAAATGATCTTTCTGGAAGTAAGGACAAGTGATGATTTCTCTAAAGTAAGTTGTAGTGCTGTACTAAATATGATGTTAGTATAATAAACTGTGTTGAATCTTTGGTTGGAAAAATGTTTGTAGACATTCTGTTTACTATTTGGAATTATGCAAGATTTTATTGAATTCAAATTATATTGAATTCTTTTGAAAATGAGTTTGATATAAAATTACAAATGAAATAATATATAGAAAATAGGGAAATGATGGAAATTCATTCTGTTCATGTTTCTTGCCCTTTATCTCCTGTAGGCGTTCTCTGTAAATAGTGGAACTTTTATTTGCAGGCCTATGTAGACTCAAGTGTAATTATGGGCCAGACTGGCCTCTACCAGAAGGATGTTGAGAAGTTTGCAAACATTGAATACATGAGGTGTAATCCGGAAAATGGTTTCTTCCCCGATTTGTCGTCAATTTCTCGACCAGATATAATTTTTTTCTGTTCACCAAACAATCCTACTGGTGCTTCAGCAACAAGGGAACAAATGACCCAACTAGTCAAGTTTGCTAAGGACAATGGTTCTATAGTAATCCATGATTCAGCTTATGCAATGTATATTTCTGGCAACAACCCACGTTCCATCTTTGAAATTCCTGGAGCCAAAGAGGTCAGTATGTCACTGATAATGTGATGTTTATAGAATGATCTCCATGTTCACTTTTTAACAATGACTATTTATTTATCTGTGGCATTTATTTGATGTACTTAGTTTTTAGTGGAATGCATCTGACGATTGTTGATTACAAATTATTTGCCACCATAACATCAGTATTTGTGGTGGGTGCATTACACCATAAATTAAATTATATATATAAAAAATATCTGGCCAAAAATTTGAAAATCAAGTATGAATCTTTTGATATTCTCAGTGAATACCATGGATTTCTGTTGCATATCAATGTGAATATCGTCTATGGCCAATTGCAGGTTGCCATTGAGACTTCATCATTTAGCAAGTATGCCGGGTTCACTGGTGTCCGACTGGGTTGGACTGTGATTCCTAAGCAATTGCTGTTTTCTGATGGATTTCCTGTTGCCAAGGACTTCAACCGTATTGTATGCACTTGTTTCAATGGTGCATCAAATATTTCCCAGGCAGGTGGTCTGGCTTGCCTTTCACCAGACGGGCTTAAGGTGAGTTGTTTTGTCTAATTAGTAAATTTCTGAAACTGAAAAAAACAAGTCCATTAAATATTGATATGTACCTCTCCTCATCCCTACCCTTCTCCCACTATTCCCAAGGAAAAAGCTCCACCAATGCCAATATCATGTCATATACCTTTGATGCATGTGCAACTCCTTCTATTATTGCATTATTTAACATTAAACATCACATGTATTTGCTCTATCTCACCAACTTTTTCAGCTACTAACAATTTTTGGACTCTAGTGATTTTGGTTAATTGATGTATAAGAACTAGTTACAAAATAGGCTTGTATGCTTCATTTGAATGCAGGCTATGCAAGAAGTTATTGGATTCTACAAAGAAAATACTAATATAATAGTGGAGACATTTGATTCTCTTGGGTTCAAAGTCTATGGAGGTAAAGATGCACCATATGTGTGGGTCCATTTTCCCGGCCGAAGCTCATGGGATGTATTCAGCGAGATTCTTGAAAAGACTCATGTGGTTACCACCCCTGGTAGTGGTTTTGGACCTGGTGGTGAAGGTTTTATCAGGGTTAGTGCCTTTGGTCATAGGGAAAATGTCTTGGAGGCATGCAGAAGGTTCAAGCAGCTATACAAGTGAATTTAGAATATCTCATTTGGTTTCAAAACTTGTATTATCTTGGACTGAAGCTAGTCGCATTCTTATTTAAATAATGCAATTCATTTTCCATGGTATTTAAGATGTAAGGACAAAAGTGTTCACAATTGAGGACACGTTTATTTTGCTTCTGTTTGCTTTGTCATCTTTGTTATGGTGCACCTACGGATTGTGGAAAAAAAAAACTGAACTGAATCAAACTAAATTGTTATAAAACCGTAGCATTTTAATAAAATAACTGAATTGAACTATTCTTTTAATTACATTTTAAAAACTGAACTGCTCTTAAACCGATCTACTTTAACTAAAGTGTAGTTTAATTTCTGGTAGTGACTGAAGTGTAGTTTGCTATTGAATAATATGCTTTAACAATGTTTATGAAAAACAATTCATATAGTTCTAAGCAGTCGGCATTATTTAGAGAATTTAGGTTTGGTTTAGTTTCTACGAACTGTCATGCAGTTCAACAAACTTAGCAGATGGGGCAAGTACAGAGCCCCATGAGCTGCTTTTTAAACGCCAGTCATCAAATTCGGATATAAGCTTGCTATGAATCCGCTCAACGCAATGGTGGTGGTGGGTCCAAGGAGGAGTAAGTGGTGTGGTGGGGAGATGGGTTCTAAGGAGGGGAAAACGTTTCTTGAAGGGTCCAACGGTGCTGAATATCTCTTTGCATCTCCAAGTTTTCCATCTCTACATCTCTTTCATTTAAAACAAAGTGCTCAAGAATTAGAGTTTGTCATGGGGACTATAATGAATGGGTATATGAATTTAAATACAATCAGGAAATGATTTTTTGCAATCTAAATACAAAAATAAAATAAAATATCTGGATTTAATATTTTGGATTTTAAAAGAAAAATATAAAGGTAGTTTGAAAATTTATTAAAAAAGAAGAATGTTTAGAATAAAAAAAATAGGTGAAGGTTGCATACCTCTTAATGAACCTCTAATCCACTAGGATCAAGCTAGCAGTGGAGAATTGAAATAAATGTTCAAAATCTTACGTTCAATCCTCGTTATCGCTGTTATACATCAAAACTTAACGAATCTCTAGTTTAAAACTAATGCTGTTGGGAGTTGAAAGAAGAGAAGGGAAAAGTTTAAAACTTCAATATAAAAGAAAAGAAAATGAAAATTGGAAAATTTTGTTTCTAATAGTTAACTATTCTACGTTTATAATTAATAAACCAATTTCCCCTTATTTCAAAATTTTGAAGATCAAAATCAATGAATTTTTTTAAATATTACATTCAAATTAAATTTAAGCTCCTTTTATTAATTGATTTCCTAATCTAAACGTATCATAAAAGGAGACATTAGTCATGGTTCAAACACTCTTAGAAGCTTTTGATTACAAACCAGCGAATGTTATAAAGTTCATTTCTGCTACACCAGCGGATTTAACAGTGATATGTATCTAATTTACATGATGTGAATCACAAGTATGTCCTAAACATAGGGTCTCTAGAGGTTAACATGCTAAAGTAAACTAGTTCTTTGGTGAACTACATAGTACAATATCAGACAACTAAAACTGCTCTATACTATTAATCATCTCTGCTTTACAGGTTCTCTTGTAATGTCCAGTTTGATTGCACCGACTACAATGCACTGTATGTTTCTCACGACTAAGGTCATCTACACACATCCGTTTCTCAGGGCGTCCTGGTGGTCGCCGTAATTTTGGTGGCCGTACTGCTGGGATATTATCATCATCTATAGAAGACTTGTCTGTTTTACTCCATTCAAGTTTTCTTGGGATGGAGTGTATACCCTCTGCATAGGTGTCCCTGTAACTTGCAGCAGTAAAACACTTCTGGGCAAATGCATAGACATCCTTTCGACATGAGATAAGAGCAGCAGCAGCATGGGAACATGGAATGCCATTTAGCTGCCAGTCCCGGCAGGAACAACTATGGTTCCCAATATTTACGATATGTGATCGATCTACTGAAAGAACCTCAAACTCTACTTCATCTGATCTAAGCACTTGATATGCAGATGCAAGGTTAATGGCCTCATCCATTAGCTTCTCAGCAGATGGGGCAAGTACAGAGCCCCATGAACTGCTTTTTAAACGCCTGTCATCAAATTCGGTTATAAGCTTGCTATGAATCCGCTCAATCACCTGGATAATTGGCAATTCCCGGGCTTCAAGAACCCATTTATTGAACTCCTCAATGTTAGAGGACAGATGACCAAATCGTGTCCCTTTAAAATGTACAAGGGCCCATTGAGAAGGATGAAATTGTCGCAACCATTTAGCAGCTTCAGGAGAGACCTCCTCTATTTCAGCCATTTTTTCTTTAAATGCAATGGTTGTGGTGGCATATGCAGCCTTCCATAGAAGATGGACAAGCCTAGAGTTCTTGAACTCTTTGCCAATGTTTTCAGTCAAGTGACGCATGCAGTATGCATGACAAGAACTTGGGAACTTCCTTCTTACTGCATCCGTAACACCCTTTTGCCCATCTGACAAAAATATAAGCTCTGGTATGCTTTCAGTGTTCACCTCGAGTACCTTATGCAACTCAGACAGGAACCATGTCCAGCTGTCATCATTTTCAACATCAACAACACCAAAAGCAAGTGGAAACAACCCACCATCAGCATCAAAAGAAGTCGCAGAAAGCAATGTGCTAAGGTATTTGCTTTTAAGCTGGATTCCACCAAGTCCAACAATTGGCAAACATCCATTAACAAAACCATAGATTGAAGCATGGAAGGAAACAAAAAGTCTCTGAAATCGGTTATCTGCACCAGTTGTAAATACCTCTGCAACACTTCCAGGATTTGTTTTTTTAATTTGTTCACAGTATGAAGGAAGTAGGTAATATCCTTCTTCTGAAGAGCCATATATAGCCGCAAGACCCCTCTCCTTTGCACGCCAAGCTTGCTTATATGGTATGGTTATACCATATTGTTTATGGATGTCATGTAAAATATCTTTTGGCTTATAATTGATGTTATCTCGCAACCTTTCTTCTATGAAACTCACAATCCAATCAACAGAAGCCTGATGGTGCCCATTGTTTGCATTTCTTCCACAAGTATGAGTCCCATCAATACTTCTAATAGTAAATGTTGGGGCATTTGGGAGCTTGACAGCACGAATCCGCCATGGACAGCCATCTGAGGCACACTTAGCAAAGTAGCGAATCAGGTCACTTTTAATAGTACGAAGCTCAAAATGCTGTGCAATGGCGGCTTCTTTAATTGCATTCCGGAATGCCTTCACATCAGAGAACTCTTGACCAACATAAAAATTGTAGTCTTCCATAGAGTCAAGATTTACTTATTTGATGTCATGTGCTAACTTCTAGGATGTAATAATCAACTACTCAAACCAGGAAAAAACTAATAACAGTACCCTTTTCTCTATTGTATATACAAAAAAATTTTCTCATTATAGCAATCTGCAATTATCAAGCAAAAAAATATTAAATATAATCAAAGGGACTGGTTTTTGAAAAAAAGAAACTAAGGACCATCAAGCAGCAAGCATGCAAAACTCTTCCAAATATAGAAAATTAGAAATACAATGATAACTTCTTACATATATTATTGCATCATAAAAATTATGATTAAGATATAAACAATTCCAGAGGACATTGACTCAAATATATGGATATGTTTGCCAACAACTAAAGCTTTTTCACAGTAGGTGGGTTGGGTACATGGACCAAACACTGTCCTTGCTGCTTTATCAAAAACCTAATTCTCCAGGCTAACATTGGTGCGCACAATTGGTAAAGTTAGATTGTGTCAACTTAAGTTGACCATGGTTTGAATGCAGCTAGGGTCCATTTTAGGTGAGCTATTTGTAAGGGCACTCATACTAGCACTTATAAATCGTACGGGCATCAATGACCTAGGAAGGGGTAGTCATAGTCACCCTTGAACCTAAACTTTCTCCAGCAAAAAAATGGGGGTTTATCATAAAGGCAATTTAAATCTAAATCCTTTCCAATGATTTCATTCAAAGTTTTTTCTTTGTCTTCCTCTAACTAACTATTGACCTACCCTTCATTTTGATTAATCAGATAAGTTGGAGCTTCTATTAGTATTCTTACAAGGTAAGCCTTCTGACGCTTTCTACCATCTTTTCTTCAATATGTTGCACTTTTCCTTTGTCACTAATGCATTCATTCATTCCTGATTTTATATTTTCTGGTATAACGTCTGATTCTAGTTATCCCTTTATTGCATAACAGTTGTACTAAAGCACCTTTACATCACAAATAAACCTAAGGCATTCCTTTATCCATCACCCTACTCGAATCCTGTGATTTGCATCACTCTTTGTTTCTGTGTTGCTTTGTGTATAACAGAAATACCTAAATTGCATGGCATATGGTAATGCATAATATATTAATATCTCATTTTCACCTCTGAAGTCTTAAAGGAAGCCATGTGGAATCAAGGCTTCCTTTCACAAGGGCCAGAACTTTAGTTCATCATTTAATTCCTCTCTTGACACTCCCAGTAAAACTATATCATTTGCAAAAAGGGAAAATAAACATCGAGTAACTAGTTCCTGAATATGTTGGTAAAAACATCAAAAGCTAAGGTAACAAGATAAGGACCCAAGTTGACTCTCTGCATAAAACTATAGGTATACGAAAATCCTATGTGACTCTACCATGTGTTCGCATACTAGCCCCTATACAGGTAACATGAACTTCCTTTCTGATGCCTTCTTCAAGAGTACTCTTGCTACCCTAGGCCTTTTCCAAATTTAATGAAAACAGTGCATAAATTGATTTTAACTTATTAGAGAAACTCAATTCATTTTAGCTTAAATATATTTCTCTACATATACTTATTTAAAAATTAAAATATACAACAACTAACATAAATTGACATCGACATTCACATTGGTTTCCAGTCAAGCTACCCAAATGGGTTTAAACAGGCGGACCATCCCAATATACCAACTTAATTTTTTCAACCTATTTAATTTGAGGGTTTGTTAGTCTGATTTTGTTACACTGTAGACTAAACAAACCCAGTTATTTAAAAATAATAATATATATTTAAATTTTTTGAAACATTTTTAATGAATATTGATTTAGAAATATTGAAAATATTAAAAAAATATTAGATCATTTCTATTACTTTAGAAAAAGTTTCTAATTTAAAAATGATGAAAAATATTTAATTATATTAAAAAAATTAAATTATATATTTTTTAGGTTACAAACAGGCCCGTTTAATGCGATGCGAACTTTATAAATTAAAAGTCGCTTAAATTAGTAAATTACAGTCTTTTGGAGGTAATTATGCAGATTGCGGGCGTAAAGAAACTAAAGGTCACATAATACTCTACAAAAGACCCAAGCTGCAACTGACAAGAGTCAGAGAAGCACACATACACACACAAAATCCAACTTTTGTTGAGTAAAACTGTAGAAAGGCTTGCATGACTGAAAATGCTATGTTTAAGCAGAATAAGACCAAAATAAAATAAATAGTGTTAAAAGATTGCATACAAATTTCCAACATGAAACAGCACAAGATAACACAATTAAAAGCAAACAAAACCACAATTGCAGGGGAAAAAAAACAATTTTATCTTGAACCCAATTCATAACAAAGGGATTAAATTGAAAAGGAGACATGAAAAAGGGGTTGTATTATTTGGTGGAGTGTAATGAAAGGAGAAAGAAAGAGAGGGAATTGGTCACCTGAAGATGAAACGAAAAATAAGAAGAGGATTGTGTGTTCAGAGTCGGGAGAGTGAGATCCGATGCAATATGAGTGGACAGACAGAGACAGAGACAGAAAGAGAGAGAGAAAGAAAGAAATTAGAAAACTGTATTGTGATTTGTGTGGGAAGATTAGGGTTGAATAATGCTGATGGGTCTCCAAGGGGTCCTATTGTGACTTCAAAGTTCAAATACACTGAAATACTCTTTTTAGTATAGACTATATATTTTTTCAGACACAATTTTGTTTCAGATAATTTGGAGTACTATGGAATATGGATACTGATTTTCTTTTTGTCTGACTATTTATTTAATTCAGTTGCTATGTAGAACTTTAATATATTATTATTATTATTATTATTATTATTATTATAGTAGTATAAAAATATATAGTAATATTTTATTATAAATTTAAGTATAAAATTTAGAGAATACAACTTATACTTGTTTTACAGCTTAATGCTCAATTTATTCTGCGTTTGATTTTTCATGTTAAAAGTAAAATTTAATAAAACTTGACTTTATAGAGTTAAATTTAGTTACAAATACCTCTAAAAAATGTAGCTAAAATAAGTTTAATATAAATTGATTTATGCTTGGAATGGAAAAGAAGGAGAAATAACCTTGAAATAAATTATAGTTTGGATATAAATTATGGTCAACTTAATTGATTTTGTGTTTTGTTAAAAAGCCAGGTATAACTTTCAATGAGGGGTAAAATATGGTTGTATTAATTTATATCTAAAATATATAAATGATTTAAATAATTAATTTTTATAAGTTATTAAATGATGTATGCAGTTTTTTTTTTTTACAAAACGATATATGTAGTTTACATTTGTTTTATTAAAAAGTATTTTTTAAATGATCATAATCTATTTGAGAATATAGCTAGTTACAAACAAAGATGATATAATATAATTGGTAAATAGTCTTATTTATGAAAAAAATAATATAAGTAGTAGTTGCCATCTAAAGAAAGATTTATAGATCGAGGATATAAAAGATGTTTTTAAAAAAATATAAAGGGATTTTTCTAATAGAGCTAAAGTCAGATATTCAAAAAGACTCTTATAAAGTGGATATCTATTCATATTTTAAAAAAGAAAAATCTACTTTTTTTATAGATAAAAAATCCCAACTTAATTACCTCATAAATTGACCACCTTTTTAAACAAAATGTAGATCTTTTAAAGAAAAATCAACACCATGTTAAAGAATATGTTTGGACAGTGTATTATGAATATTCCTCTTCCCTTCCATATGGGAAAATGATGTTTCAATAATTTATTAACTTAACGCAACTAACTTGAATGCACTAAGTTTCTGACCTTTTTTTTTTTTTACATGGAATGCGGCAAGGAAAAAAAATATTAAAATTGGATTTTCCATTTATCAACTATAATGAATACGGTGAGTTTAATTATTATTGAAACTATAATAATTAATAATAGTAATAATAATTTATTTTTAATTTAACATATTAAATGAAAATAACCAATATTAATTATAAATATCATTAATCATAACATATGAGATATTTAAAATTACACATGAAAATAAATTAAATAAGCTATAACGTACATTTAAGTTTTTTTTTTTTGGTACATTTTATCTTTTTCTTTAGTACATACATTTAAGGTTAGTAATAAATAATAATATTCATTTACAAGTATAACAACTTAATCGCATACTTCACCAAAAGAAAAAAACTCAATCACATACTATTGAAAGTAAAGGCACCAAAACGTAAACTCTAAAATGGACAAGATTAAAATGTACATGGGATAGTTAGATTTGGACTTGTAAATTTCTAAACAGTTGCTCATGTTTCATTGTTTCTGGTTGGTATGGTCTCACACTCTCATTGGTCTCCTCCTACCATCGGCTGTGTATTTAGTTATTCACTGAATTGGTTGGTGTGCCAACGTACCAAGTCCAATTCTTCTTTGTTACAACTTACAAACAATAACTTCATGACAAAAAAATGAAACGTTAATGTATACAATTGTCTCTGAAAATGTTTTTACATTAAAAAGCATATAGGTTGGTACTTGTGCCAGCCACTATGCAGAGCATGAATCTATACTTTGTCCTTAAAACTGCAGTACAAGTTGTCTAGAATTGGTTACATGTTACTTTAACTTGTCGCCTCCGAATAAGAAATTTGCAATTTATTTTTTTAACTGCATATTGAGATTTTAAATCACAGTCGTGATAAAATTTTGTTGTAATCCTTGATATTTGAAAAATTGTAGACAAAGGCCACAGTTGAAGTCACGATGCGGATGTGATGAATCTAAAAGTCTTGATATTGTGGTTGAAATTGCAGTCTAGACCATTTTTTAAAATCTTATTGCAGATAATTGAGTTTTTAAGTTCAGCATGGTTAATGAATAAAAGAGTTTGTGAGTGACAAATTTACAGTTAATTTGGGTTCTTAACTTTTGTTTTACGAATTTTATTATTGTGAGTGTGAGGCAAAGAGTGGTTGGGTTTGGCCAAGTCGTCTTAACAATTTGTCTTGGCTCAGAAATACGTTTTTAGACAATAAGGAAGAAAGATTTCCCGTTTTAAGTAGAGTGCCAATTATTATTTGTTAAATTGAGTGAAGGTAGCTTTGACAAATGCAGAAAAAGAGAGTGCCAATTATTAATTGCAGAAAGATTTCCCGTTTTAAGTAATCTTTGACAAATGCAATGCTATCTTCCATTTGGTGGCCATTTTGGTAGCTTCAATTGTTACACTACAACGACTTCTTTCTGCACTGTGTACTTACTTTGCTCCTCATCTAAGTGAATAACGTATACAATACCATACCAATAGCCAGAAAACACCAACTTGCATTGAAGACAAATATTGCATTTTTTAACTATTGGAATATTGGTTTTGGCCTTTTGGAACTTCTTTCTAGGTCCCAAATACAAAAGTGCTCTTTTTATATGTATATATACTATAATATTGGTTGCAGTTGTACTAAATGAGTTTCCTAATAATGGAATGAGTTCCCTCTCTTATTCTTTTCAGTAAAAGTGGAATAGTAATACTACATAAAAAGAGAATGAGGGAAAAAGGAAAAGTATATATTCCATGGCTTTCCTTCATGGGTGTTCAATGGACAGGAGGGGTTCTATAATATGCTGGCACGGTTGCTGGGAAGAACATTTGTCTCACTCCTTCAGCCTTAATAATGGGGAAAATGATGCTTGATGCACCCTGTCATATCAGGAAAATAATTGTTCAAACTCAAATGTGTTACACCATTAGCAATAACTAGCGCCAAAGGCTTAGCAGTGATGTGTGAAAATTCTATATGTTGTTTAAGCAAAGAGGAAAATGAAAAGTACTCACTGAAATCAATCTAGCTCCAATCCACATCCGTTTTGGAGAAGGAAATGGTATCAGCAGGCGACCAACACCATATATGGCGACAGCAAAGAAATGGAGAACCAAACTCAATGGACGAGGATTGAGACCAGAAAGTAGAGCTATCGGTCCATCTGAGAAAATACCTCCAAGGCTCAAGTAATCAAAACATGCTTGACGCATTTCCTTTCTAGCTGGATCAGGAGATGCACAAAACACTTTGTACAATGCCCCAGCTAATGTGTTAATCGTAGATGCCACTGGCTGCAAATAGAATCAGACAGTGCACTTTCATACATTTTGTTTGGTTTTAAAACTCCGCACTAAGTTACAAGGAAATATATATTTATCTCAAAAGCTTGAGTTACTAGGCGAAGGCTAAAAGTTATGTTTATACTTTACAGCACACTTACCTTGCGTAGGGTGTAGAATGATTCAAGGTATCTGCAAAGAGCAGAAGCATCATGCAGATTATGCAATGGTTTAAGTAGATTTCTTAGAACAACAATATCAGATAAAACCACTGTCATTCCTCCTCCTGTTAAAGGGTGACGCATATTGAAGGCATCTCCCATTAAAAGGGCACCAGGTGTGGGATAAGGTGAGGCAGGCATGCTTCTATTTGGCATGGTTCTTATACTTCCTTTGTCAACAGCTGCAACAAAAGAATCATACAGCTCTGGAGGAACCTGAAACATACAATTTCCTCAACTAGTTGAAACAACATGAAGTAAATGAGTCAAAATATAGAAAGTATGTCCTAGCTAGCTTGAGTGTGTGGGAATTTCATTATTTGCAAAGACTCGATTGTTATGAGGCCAAGGCACACGTATAATTGGTACCTGAGGAGCTACCACAGTTTTCAAATAACGGGCCATTTCACCACTACCAAGGGAAGGTAATTTTTGGCCAGGCACATCAACCAAACAGCGAATCTCAGTGCTACTGATGGGATAAAACAAAATGGGTGAAGGATCACCTAAGATGACGTGTCCATGATTTGCATATGGAAGATTACAATTCTCCAAGACCAAACCAACAAAATGAGAGGGTACTTCAACCTGCCAAAATAACGACATTTAATGAGTAATTTCATCTTTTAAGTATTAACTCTTTATTCTTAATGATCCTTGAAGTAAAAAAGAACTAAATTATAAAGTACTAATTTCTAAAGATCAGAAATCATGTTAAGTAGTCTCTTAAATATAAAAATCCTTAAAATTGGTCTTTGAACTTCACTAAATACATCAACAATGACTAATCTGACAGAAATTAAATACTTGAAGGAGTATTTGTCTAGGTTTGTTACTTTAGAAACAACTTAGAAAATATGATAATACATAGGGGACAAAATTAATGATCTCCTCACATCATAAATCTAGAATTCTCCTATTCATGGTGGTCAAAGAGAAAAGACAACTAGCTGACCCTGAACAAAACCAAATCATTATCCTAGAATGAGAAAAAGCCTAGCACCCTTACCTTAGGATTGCAAAGAGAACGCCTCAAGTTGGAAAAACAACCATCACATACTATGGTGAGTGGAGCCTTTGCTGTGAACTCTTCTCCACTTTTGGTTTTGTAGTGCACCCCGGCGATGGTTCCTTTTTCTTCAAGTAGAGATGTGACAGTTCCTTGTTCTAATTTTACACTGCAGAAAATTAGGATAAGGCTATAAGAGGGCTAATATCATGGATTCAATACAACTTTGAGTGAAAATGTTGGATCTGCATATAGTAAATAAAATATCAGAAAAAGATTATTTTAATCAAAATGAAGAGTGCTAAAACTGTTACTTTGAAAGAGATGCAGCCTTTTCTCTCATTCTCTGTATGAAACGGCCATTATAAAAGCTTCTCCCAGAAACATCAGAGCTAAATTTTTCCAAGGGATAAGACAGCTTGGTATTTTTGCCATCCTTGAACAGAGCATAGCCAAAAACTTGCTGGGCATCAATTTCATCCACGCAATCTGCAATTATTCAAACCGTCCAGCTGTTAAGAACCATGAATTTGACCAGCAGACTCAGGTAAGATACGAATTAGTACAAAATAGTGATATGAATTCAATTAAAATGCACTAAAGTGTAATGATTTTTTTCCATTATCATCTAATCATATATTATCATGTATGATGTACGATAGAATATTGATTTTTATAATAATTATTTTAAAAGTAATGTGTATGATTATTTCTATTTGACCGCAGTCTAAAAATCTCTAGAGTCTACGAAAATTAAACTGTCTTCATATTTTCATGTTTGCTTACCCTCAAGACCCAACTCAATTAGCTTCAGATAGCCCCCAGGTTGAAGCAATTCACCCACGATCCTGTCAGGTTCACTTAAATCCCTTTCAATTACATGCACTTGTCGTCCATCCTACAGTAAAGATGCATAAAGCAATATCATTGATCATTCTCGAAGCAAACATATGCTTCATTAACGCAAATATTAAGAGGGTTCTCCAAAAAGTCTTCTATATCACATTTTCTTATCAGAAAGCAACTATTGCAGGTGATTCCATAGATAACTGACAAGGATCATGTAACACAAAAGTGAATCTGGTTAAATTGTCACATAAGTACTTTCTGAATGACTCTGGTCCCGTCTAGGGGGGTTCTAAAACGGCTCATGGAAAGGAAGAAATACTAGCCTTTTCACCTTTTTTATGCTTTCTTTTCTTTTCCTAATTGTTGAGACAATGGAAAGAGAAAAGAGGACATGGACATTTTATCTGTAGAATAACTGTTCTGTAGTGAGTGCCTATAATATAAGCATAGCTCTACCTTCTACATTTCTAGCCAGGCATATAATTTCACTTGAGAGTAAAATGGTTCACTTATTTTCTTTCATCATCTTAAAACTTCCATTTTTTCATTAGTATTACATTTTAACTTGGCACCAAGCTTCTTAAATAGATGTATATATAAGACAAGAGAAACCATCTAGCTGATGAAACACAAAAACTCAAATTTGTGCAGGAAATAGAAGCCTCCTACCTTTCCTAGTGTGTAAGCAAGAGCTGCACCTGCAACCCCAGCACCCACAATGATGATGTCAGGATTTCCTTCATCCTCATGTGAACATATTCCATTCTCTGATGATGTCTTAGCATATTTATTTCTTTTTACATGTATTGAACTTGAATCAGTGACCTTCTTTGCTCCAAAGCTGTACACAACATACAAAAATGCAAAACTACAAGCCATGATCCCTCCAAGAATATAATGATAATCCATGACCTCCAAGAGATTGGTGAGAGTGGAACAGCAAAAGATAGATGTAACAATTAGAATGGCGGTTATGAATGAGAAAACTTGTTCTATAGTATCGTGGAACACCTCTTAGTTCACGTTTACGTGTGACTTTTGAATTGTAATTTGTAACACTTTGCTACGATAGACCAGCCCTTTTTTTTTTCTTTTATAGGGGCAAATGGGTGTAAATACTTAACTAATAAGTTCTCTTTAGTTAATTTTGGACCTTATATATTTCCTTTTACATAAAGAAAAGCTGGATTCACTTTCCTAGGTATACCAACCAGATAATATTTTCATTTTCACTTTGTTCCTTTCTGCTTCTGACATTTATGTGGTTGGATTATTTTTGGGCATTATGGCATACCAAGATCGACAGTTGTTGGTATAGAAATACTAATCCTACAATATTAGCAGAGACAAAAAAAAAAAAAGAAAAGAAAACTATAATTTGCAAACTGCAATCAATAATTTTTTATGTCATTTCAAATATAATAGTTATTAGTTAAGAAATATGAAGAATTTATAATAACAGTTTTATATAATACTTTTTTTGTCTATCAAAATTAAATTCAATTATTATTTGACTACATTCTAATTAAAGAGTGGTCTGTAGTATGATAATTTTAATTTATATTTTAATCTATGTAAGTTTATTTAAAAATATAATATGGATATCTTATATAGTTTTTTAGAATCAGATGTTCTATGTTTTTTTTTTTTTTCAGAAATAACCAATTATTTTTTAAAATATATCTTCAACTTTAACTATTGGTAAAAAATATCAGATGTTGTATGTTTTATAATAACTATTGGTAAACATATTTATTGGTAAGAAATATAAAGAATTTATAATAACAGTTTTATATAATAGTTTTTTTGCATATCAAAACTAAATTCAATTATTATTTGAGTACATTCTAATTAAAGAGTGCTCTGTAGTATGATAATTTTTAATTTATATTTTAATCTATGTAAGTTTCTTTAAAAATATAATATGGATATCTTATATAGTTTTTTAAAATCAGATGTTTTATGTTTTTTTTTAGTATTTTTTAAAATATTTAAAGTGAATATCTTCAACTTTAACTATTAAATATATCCTTATATTAAGATTAAAGGTTAATTGTGGTTCATTCTGTTTTACTATTTTTGTTTTGGTATATTAAGTTTTAAAAATTTTATTATAATTTTTTATATTTTCAAAATTTTTATTTTAATTTATTTTTTATATTTTGTTAGTTTTTTATAATTTAAATTTTAAAAAATAAAAAAAATAATAACAAATATTACTATCTTTATTTAAATCTTATTAATCTTGTTTAACCATATCTATCATCAACATAATTGATAAAGAACGTAATAATTATTAATTTAAATCTTATTAATCTTGTTTAACCATATCTATCATAATTGATAAAGAACGTAATAATTATTAACTTGTACATAATAATTTTCTGAATGACATAAAACGCGTTTAAAGGGCGAATTTGTACTTAATATTTTATAAAAAGACAATAATGAAATCTTTAAAAAATATAATCATTAAAATGAAACATTTTAAACTTTAATGTATCAAAATAAAAAAAACACTACGATATAATGAATCAAAATTATCATTTATAACTTGTATTAATAATTTTATGTTATAACATAATACATAGTTAGGAATTTGATTTTGGCATGTGTTTGTGAAAAAGTATCAGTTCATGAATATCAAACTTAACTTGTTAGAGAGTTTTTTTTTTTTTTTTTTTTTTTTTTATTGTTTGTGGAACACATTCCACTTTCACATACATTCCATTAATAACTGGCAGTTCTAATTACATAGAGTCGACATGAAAAAATTCTAGTAATACTCGACAATTTTATTCTTCGAAATGAATTCATAAATCTAGAATTTTTAGGAGGCTCCCAATAAATTTCGTATTCAATTTTATTATTTTATAGAATTATCTTTTTTAAAAAAAGTAATGAGTCTTATACATAGAAGAATCTCCATTTACAACCATAAAAAAATTGCAAATTAAATCTGCCACTATCATTGTAGGGCTAAAGGTATTTCTTATTTCTAATATGAGACGTTGACTAAGGTAGCTTGAGATCCAATTTGAGATGAAGTACGCGTCTTTATAAAATTAATTTTGAATAGAATTAATTTTGTATGGATTAAATTAAGATTGATTTTAAGATTATATGATTTATATTTAACATTTTTATTATAAAAATAATTTAAAAATAAAATTTAATATAAAATTTTTAATTTAATACAAAAGATATTTTAAATTATTTAATTTATAATTAATTATAAATTCAGAATTAATTCTAAATTTTTCTTCAACACAAAATCAAGCATATCAAAGTTTATTAAAAAAAAATAATTTAAGTGATTATGTTCATAAAGCATAACAATTATTGTGTTAAAAATAATAATACTGAACTAACTTAAAAAAAAGCTCGTTATTTTAGAATTTTGCATAGAAAATAAATCACTTATTTTTATCTAAAATATACTTTATTCACTTTTTCTTTTTAAGAAAAAGAAAAAAAAAGTTGCATCATATAATAAATTTGGAAAATATAATAGATATCAATAAATAAAACCTTTTTTTGGTGAATCAAGGTATTTTCAGTAAAGTGACATAGATTAATTTTTAAAATATTAAAATTTATTCAAGGAATTAATATTTTCCATCAAACATTTCTTCGTACACACGAATCTGGTTAATCCTGATTACGTATAAGAGACAGAATTATATATATTATATCAGACAATACTAAATCTATAATTAAAACTTTCAAAAATAGCTATGTTGTTATTTTTTTGAAATATGATATTCTCTCTTGTTCTTTTTATAATAAATAAATATATTTTTTTTTCTATTTATAAGAAATATGAATCTAGGAGTGGTAGCTATGCAGGACCTGCACTTAAATAGAAAAACAAATGTATAAAATCATGTATTCCACGGGATTGTGGAATTTTGCACATAGTGGTTGCTTTTGCTCTGACATCATCATTGTAGTGCATCTTGCTTAGCACTACGGTCTTTGTGCAGTAATGTCTTAATTATTCATAGGTGTGTATTACATTGACATATAAAATTTTGTTTAATATAAAAGCTAGCATAGGGAAATTATTCTCATTTTTTAGGTGAAAAAAACCTAACTCTAACTTCTTTCTTGTCATAGAATAAGAACGAATAGATATACATAAGACGATTGTGATCGTCATCTCTACATAAATCCATTTTAAGATGTATTAATTACTAATTCTCTTTTCATAAATTTCTTAAGAACATTAAGTGACAAACTCATCAATAGCTTCGAGAGGATTTTTTATGGTCCATTATTGTCATGTTAGTGTAGGATTATAATATTGTAGAGTTGTCGTAAATTTTAATGACAAACTCGTTATTTTATATAATTAATTTATTGTGTAATCTATTAATAAGATACTTACTCATTTTTCATATAAATGATGTATTTATTGACTTATTAATAATATAAAAAATATTTATTGGTAAAAAAAATCCTCTAAATTAGGTATAATACCATTGAATATTATCACTACCTTTTTATAAAGTTTTTAAACAAAATATAGATTTATAATTTTTAATTAAATTAATTAATTTAATTATTTTTATTGATCTTAATAAATTAATTAATTATTTTTATATAAAATGAGAGTGGAAGTATTTTTTAGAATATGGTAATATATTATTGCATGCCATTTCATTTTTGCATTTTAAATATGATCTCGTGTTATACGAGGGCAAAACAAAAAAATTTATTAACCTCTCGCTTTGCACGAGTTGTATGCACGTGCTCACACAATAAGGTCATCATAATATTCTAATAATTCTAAACAAATCCAACATGCTTTATTTTTTTCTTTTTTTTGAGAGAGGAACATCAGTAGCCCGTACCATATTTAAAAAGATTAATAGGTTTGACTTAATTTAGGTTTGATTTCAGAAAATATTTTTTATTTTTTAATTTTTAGTTTTTGAAAATTATTTTCACTTTTAAGTTTTCAATCTTAGAAAATATATTTCTTTTTAGTTGATATTTTTTATTTTCAAAAAGTAATATTGTTAAAGTTAATCAATTTTAGAAAAAATATTATAAATTATATATAGTTTAAAATATATTTATATATTATTTTTTTATATAATTACAATATTGTTATCAAGTTTTCACATAATGTTAACTTTTAAAAACACTAAAAACAATTTTTTTTTTATTTTCTATCTTCAGTGAAATATTTTCTAAATTGTAACAAAACATATTTTAATACTGTTTTCTGATTTTTTTGAAAATAAAAACAAAAAATGCACAAAACAAACACTATCTTAATCTCAACTTTGGACATATAGCAAAAACAAGTGAATTGCATGATCTTTTGTTTATTTTGCAAGACTCTAAACAACTTTGAAAACCTAAAAATATTTTTGTTTTTAAGCAATAATATCTGACATTCTTATTATTGTTCAATACACACAACTAAGTTCGTGAGGATTGTACGAATCTTCCAAGTTAAGTGCATTCTATTTAGAATGGATGATAAGTCTCTCTTGTTGCATTAAAGAGTATTAAGTAGTTTTATTTTGCTTTGTATATTCCGATGTGTTATTTGTTTGACTTAATTGTACACTTGAAAAGACACTCCTAGTGTTTTCTACTATCTAATAAATTGTTTTCGTTATAAAAAGAAAAAAAAGATTAATCTCAACTTGAACATAAAAAGTTTCAATTTTAACTTTTGACGATGAGAATAAACATAGAGTTTAATTAGTATGTACTGTTGATTAAAAAAATTTTACATTGACATTCAATCACAACTCTTCATTTATGATAAGTTTGTTAACTTAACCCATTAATACTTTAAAAATTATATAAATAAAGAATTGTGATTAAATATTAACATAAAATTCTTTTAGTACATACTAATTAAACTCATAAGCATAAGAAAGTTATTTTAAAAAATATGTAAATACATCTCAATCCCAATTATATTGGTAATTGTGAGTGTTATTAATAATACTTTATAAATATTATATGTACTATAAAGGAATTATTTAAATAATTAATTTCATACTTTTAATCAAGCATTTATTTAGGGGGTCAAGATCAGTTGAGATGCTTGAATTATTTTAAATTCTTACATGGTGTTTAATTCTTTCTAAACCAAACTTATATTTATGTGAAAAAGAGTCAACAACACTAATCAATACCATTTCTAAGTGATAATTAAAATTTATTGAATGAAACATTTATCACATAATAATTTAATTTTTTATATATATTAAAAAAACATTAAAATATTGGATGGCCTAAGACAACTGCCCATATGGTGTACAAGTACAAGGAACTTTTGAGTTGGAAGCTTCTTCGACTTTAATTTGGCATCATTTCCTCCCCTAAGTTTTTTCTGAAAAAAAAAATACGTGGAGGAAATTTATAATCTTATATAAACACGTTTAGTGAGAAGGAGAAGATGGATGATAAATGATTATATGTTAATGTTTGAAAAGATCCGTACTAAATTATTGGCTTAAATGTATATTTTCTTTTCTAGTTTAATAATTTTTTTAGATTTTGTCATCTGTTTTTTAATTGAGGGATTTTGTTCTAATATTTGAAAAATATGCAATTTGTATTTAACTACAAGACAGGTGACCATTTTTAAATGTTAACTATCACGTGTCAACGAGATAGTGATGTCGAAATAAGATGATGAAAGAGATTTAAATGTATTTTTTTCTTCTATTTTTTTTAAGTCAAACATTTTATTTATATAAGAGATATCTATTCATAAATTAAAAAATATTAAAAAATTCAAGAAGTTTGATGAAAGATAGAAACAAAACAAAATCGTAAAACATTTATACAAAACCAAGAATTCATACGTCATTCCTCCTATTTTATTGATTTGTGACATTTTGTCGGATCAATCTAAACTGATAAACACCCTTAGAAACTAGATTAATTAATATATGATAATGTGAGTCTCATATAACATCTCTTGCCTTCTTAATAGTTTCTTAATTCAAGTTGTGCAATAATTATATATATATATATATATATATATATATATTTATATTGCAAAGAATACTTGACATTTACAGGATGCTCCAACAACATTAGATAAATTAAAAATTATATTAAAAATAATGCAACTTCAACATGTTTTTTTTCTAATGTAATTAATGTTAATTGGAGTTTATGGACAAAACAATGAATCTAACATGCACGACTATTCTCTTTCAATATAAAGCTTTTGAAATCATTAAATTCAGCTTGTATATTACTTGTTCTATCTATATCCTTATCTACCTAACCTTGATAAACTTAATTTATGTTTTATAACTTAAATTTCAATGATAGAACATCAGTACTAGAAACATGGAACAACACTAAGAAAATGCTTTATAACTTCCCATATCCCAAGATTCACATACTATAAATCCATAACCATTTTCTTCTTAATTGATGTATCCCAAGATTCATCAATCAAAATAGCAAAAAAATATGTCCAATGTCACTTTAGCGATTTCACTAGCATCAACTCTAACAATATATTTTTCTATTAATGGAGTTGTTAACTTGAGATTTACATGAACATTCTTTAACACTCCATCAAGAGATTCATTGCAGTTAGCAAGAAAATCCAGAACTTAAAGAAAATGATCTTTATTATTTGATGACATTGATTCATCATTATCTTGAAAAGTCAATCCTTAGCACAATATATAAAAATCAAATATAGTCAATCATTGTAGTCAAATGAATTCAACATTCCTTTTTAATTTGCTCAAACTACTTATATATGAAAACTTCAATGTGTTCTTTTTGTTTTATAAGATCTTACAACTTTTTCAAGCTTAATTATGAAAACTATTTAGACCTCCAACATGAAGTTGAAACTTGTCATTTTTTTTTTCTTGTTTGTAAAACCTTCTATTATAAATGTATCACGACTACTTTAATGCCCCTCAATTTGTAATGTCATAAGATAACAACATAAACAATATGTTGCACCTTACTTTTGGCTATATTCTAACTAATAGTCATATTTTAAATATCAATCTGGATTTATGAAAAATTTCTCCAAATTGTCTTTGTATGCTTGATTGTGAAAACTATTTAGACCTCCAATATTAACCTAAAACTTGTCACTTTTTTCTATTTTGTAAAACCTTCTGTTATAAATGCATCACCACTACTTTAATTCTCCCTCAACATTTGATCTCATAAGATAACAACATAAACAATATGTTGCATCCTCCTTTTGGCTATATTCTAACTAATTTTAATATTTTAAATATCAATCTAGATTAAATTTATGAAAAGTGTTTCCAAATTGTCTTTGTGAAGAATTCATCTCCTTTAATAGACAAAGCCTTTTTGTAAATTATATCTTCTAATTTCACGTCTATCATTTAGGTGATAATTTGACATTTTTGACCTTAAACTAAGATGAGGATTTTTTTTTCCAAATTAAATTCCAAAAATCTTTTATTCTTGGGTAGACTTTGACAAAAAGATGATTTAGGAGAGAAAGGTTGCTCCTAAGATAAATTTCTTTTAAAATATCTTTCCATGGCTAGAACTACAATTAATACATAATAGTAATTATTACTTGAAGAAAAATAAGAAAATTATAAAATCAAAACTTTAAGTATTTATACATGAAAATTTATGAAAATGAGATAAGCAACTTTTGAGATCTGAGAATATATATATTAATATGCACTGATAGTATAAAAAAGTTTAACATAGACGCTCACTCTTCATTTATATGAATTTTAAATTTATTTGAGGGAGGAAAATTTATAAGAGTGGATTCTTTGTGACCTTTAAATTTAAGATGTGTTTGACAAAATTAGTTAAAAGCTGAAAAACTAGTTATAAGTGTTTGATAAACCTAGTTGATTAATTAGTTGAAAGTTGTAAAATGACAAATAAGGACATATTAATAATTAGATTAATAATGAGGTATTTAAAATTATTATAATATATTTTAATAATATAAATTAATTACATATTTAAATTATAAATTATTATAATTATATATTTAAATTATAAATTTATATAATTACATATTTAAATACTACTTAAATATTTAAATTATAAATTTAGGTAATTACATATTTAAATTATAAATTAATACAATTGGATATAAATTATAATTTTCTGTAATTAAATATATAAATTTTAAATTATATTTAAATTAGAATTTTCTATAATTATATATTTAAATTATAAATTATTATAATATATTAATGAAGGAGAGAGAAATGTAAGAGAAATAGGTTTATTATGTGAGGAGACAAAATTAGTAGGAGATAATACATTAATTAGTGAAGGGTAAAGTCGTAAAAGAAAATCACAAAGTAGCTAAAAATAGAAAATCTTTTAAAAAAACTAATTGAAATAGTTTTTTGTTAAAGTTTAATTGGTATACAATGTCATTCAATCATAATTTTTCATTTATGTGACTTTTAAAATAATAATGAGTAAAATCAACAAATTTACCATGAATAAAAAGTTGTGATTGAATATTAATGTAAAAAATTTTATATTATATACCAATTAATTTTTTTTTTTAAATATAGTAGCTGTTATTTTATTATCCAACCTACTACTTTCATTGGCTTTCCAATTCGCGAAAATGTGAAATGAAAAATAAAATATACTCTTATTGTTAAAATATGTAACGGTTTTGGTTAACAACTAACAACATACCAAGGTTTCTTTTGCAATTAGGCCCTTGTGTAAATTAATATTTTTGGATGAAAGTGAAAGCACGTGATACAAAAGACGATGCCATTGCAAATGCAGATAAGCAGTGATTAATGGAAGAGTAAAATAGTTGTGAATCATATACCCTCCTCTTCACTCATTGTTCTTCTCTTCTCCTTTTCAAGCCACCATTGCTTGAATATTAATCACACTCCCTCTTCAACTATTGCAAGCACGAATCAGTCACCACATTATGCTTGTATTATATCATTTAGGAGTTGCTTATATATTTGTTGGTCTACAATTGTAAGAAAACATTTACATTTACTATTTGTAATCCTTTTAGTGACTTTTTGTATCTTGTGCTTTGGCTCCTACATCTTGTATCACCTTTACACATGATATCCCAAAGCAATGTTTTTTTTTTTATTTTATTAATGTTGAAGATAGAATCAATTTCAAATTTTATCTAAAACTTCAACAATTTGATTTAAGGATTTGCATACAGAGCAGTGCTCAAATGGAGTTATCCAGATTCAGAAACAATGGAGCAAAGTAGTCAAGGTTATCAAAATCGAGAGTTTACGTAAACTCGTGAGAATGTAGTAAACTCGACTCGTAAAATCGTAAGAGTTTACTTAATTAAAAATATGACTATAAATCACATAAAAATTAAAAGTTTTCAATACATAATAATTTCAAATCCACATAATAAATTTAAATTACTCCAAATAAGTAGAAATTAAAGTTAAAACACTTAAAATGTCAAAACAATTTTAGATATAAGAATAAATTATATTCAAAACACTTAAAATTAGAGTCAACATAGAAAAATATCACCTAAGAAGTTTGTTCACGAGTTTACTCCGATTTTACCGAGTTTATTCCGATTTTACGAGTTTACTCCGATTTTACCGAGTTTACTCTGAGTTTACTACTTTTCCGATTTTACTGCAATTTAACTCGTCTGGGACTTGTAAACTTGTAAACTCGTACGATTTTACGATTTAACTCGCGATTTTGATAACCATGAGAGCAGTGCTAAAAAGAAATTAATTTTTAAGTTTTATATGTTTTTATTTTTATTTTCCACCAAAAAAAGAAAAAGTTATATTTTACAAAGGTCTTATTTGCAAAGAAATTATATTTTAAAAGGACTTATTTGTAAAATATAATAGGTTTACACATGCATTTACTGGTTTCTAGTAAGTGGTTATAATTAATTTTCATGCAATTTTCTGCTCAAATCCCTCTCTCATTCTATTTTTTTTTTAAGAGCAAAATAAATTTTAGATATGTAAATATAAATAAAACAAAATGTTTTATTTTGGCAACATTCAGAATGATCTACCCTATACCCCATTATACACCCGACTTGATAACATTTTTATTTCAAATTCAACATAAACATTTTAGGATTGACCCAATAAAAAAAAACACATCCCCTGCTAAATCCAAAAGAATACTATAATCATTTTCACAAAATTAATTTAATGGACATATTTAATGTCTCTTATTCAGATATATGACTGAGTGACAATATTATTTGTGCTATATATTGTCTTAGGCTCCTAAATTATGCGTTAATTATAAGAAATAAAATTAATTTAAAAATTGAAACATTGAAAGATAGAACTAATAACTACGTCTTAATAAATAGAATTATAAAATCCAAGACTTTGCTTTGTAAATCTGTAACAATAGTTTTTCATCTATTAGCATATGCCACTTATTGATTTTAATGACAGTTGTTGGTTCTTGTCTGTAACACGTAAGTTGTTTGTATTTTACAAACAATTTATTCTTTTGATATAATATATGTTTTTGCTTTTTAAAAAAATAGAATTATGAAATATCACTGATTGTTACTGCTAAAAGAAGTTTCTTAGAATTAAAATTACTTAAATCCTATTTAAATTAACAATTTTACCAGATATGTTAAATGAATTAGCCAGTTTATCTTTTGAAATAAATATTAAAATTATTTTATTATAAAATATTAATAAATAATTTTACAAATGAAAAAGATAAAAAATAATATAAAACTAGATGATTAATATTATATTAAATAACTTAAAATTTTTTGTCTCATATTCAATAAAAAAAATTGACTTAATCCTCAATTTTTCTGAAAAACTCCAGCAAATTAATGGTGCATGTACTACCTTTACTTAATTTACTGCTTAACAAGTGATGCTTTTGGAGTCGGGGATGTTCATCTTCAAGGTGTGCCATTACCTCATTAGTCATTAATTATGCCAAGTATGATGAGCTTAACTTATCACATGGATTTTAAAATTAAAAAAAAGAAGAAGATAAAAGTGGTTCTCTATAGCACAGCTTCAGTTCTTAAAATTATATGTGTCATTGCACGACTTCCTTTAATTTATATGTGTCATTGCACGACTTCCTTTAATTTATATGTGTCATTGCACAACCTTTTTTGGACAAGGACCACAACCTTTTTTGGACAAGGACCTCCTGATGAAAATAAAAGGAAACCTTAAATCAATAGATACAAGATTATAGTATGTATAGAGAATTAAATATAAAAAGATAGAGGAAAGAAAATTTGTGTACCTCAAATATATTGAATTGAAGTTCTTGATTTTCAAGAACAAAAAAACCCTAGGAATGATTATTGTAGAGATATGAGTTCAATAAGAACTCTTGAGGGTTTTATTACCTACTTTCTAGGGGATTATTTTAGAGAATGTGTATTGTTGTTGTAATTTGCTTAATGGGATGACAAATTTATAATCCCCCAGGGTAGGCAGAGACCCGTCAAATGAGCTTTTTATGATTGACTCAACCCATCACAGAGTCAATCTTACTATAATCTCATTCAAATAATCATAAAGATATTATAAGATATGATTATCATCATATCTGAAATTGTCAGATAATGATCCACTATTATTTCCAACATTCAATCAATAATACAAAGATAAATCATTAAGCTAGAATGACAATTATAGACAAATCTTATATTAGACAATGAGAAATTTAAGCTACAAAATAATATCCGATAGGGATATATATCATGCATGTTAACAAATATTTCTCATAAAGTATATAGAATAATGTAGTTCAATAAAATTATACTACATTGTCTCAAGCATCCAAAAATGTTAAGAGATATGTTACTAAAATGATATTACTTCACATATATCTCATAAGAGAGTTTTCAGACTCCCACTGATTTAAGACATCAAAACTTAACCAAACCATATGAGTTATAAAACTCCAAAGTTAAGTATTTGATCAGTGAATAAAAAAATGTTTAATTAATATAATTTTTTTTACTTGAGTCCGAAAAATTATATAGGTGAGAAAACATAATTTACATGCATCTAATTATTCATCATAGCCTAATAACATATGTAATTACATATAGGCTACATAAATGCTCTATAATATTTGACATTTAACTAATCTGAGTTTCAAGAAAGAGTGACTATGTAAGAATCCAAAGATAAGTAGGAAATCCATAAATTCCCTACTAAAACCTCATAGACACCTAGTTTATATAAAATGACATTCAGATTATTGTGGCCACAAAATGTCAATTCAGCAAACACTTAGATAATTGGTCCAAACAAAAAAAAATCATAAGTACTTCAATAGTGCAAATTGTACTTAATAGAAGTACTATCATAATAAGCACTTTTTTACAAAGTAGAAAATCATACCCGATAGAAGTATTGCATCTACAATATACTTATAGAATTTTGACCAAACAAAATGGGAAATTTTGGGTAAAGAAATGCACAATACTTAATTACATACCAAAAGAATCAATGTGCAATGCCCAACAAAATGCTCTTAACATCCATTAAAGATGTCTATTAAGATACAATGAATTATGTATCTCAATTAAAATAGGACAAAAATAAATAGTCAAGTCCTATAAAGTATGTCATATCATAATTAAATGTGCACAAGAATATATAACAATATAGATAGATAAGTCTCGATACATGATACAAAATTATATACTTCTAAAATTTTGATCAATTAAAATATGAAATTTGGGTAAAAGAGATGCACAATGCATAATTGTATACCAAAAGGATTAATGTTCAGTATCCAACAGAATGACCTTAACATCAATTAAAGATGTCTACAATGATACAATGAATTTTATGTATCTCAATAAAAATAGGACAAAAATAAATAGAGAAGCCCTATAGAATATGTCATATCATAATTAAATGTGCACACGATTATATGACAATAAAAAATATATAAGTTTCGAGAGATAATACAAGATTATATATACTCTCACTAATCCTTAATATACCAAAAAAATATTAGGATTATCGGTAGGGAACACTAGTATTAAAAGTTCTAGTGACAGTGGGATGATGACTTTATAAGATAATAATAAAAGTAAATTAAAATTCACTATTATTCTACTTAAGGAATTAGAAAGTAGTAGAATAACAAATAATTAATGAGAGAAGTGGTTAAAATAACAAGAATATGAAACCTACAAATTCATCCATAAGAATAAATAATTCTCACAAATGGTTTCATAATTAACCACATATTAATCAATCTTTAAAAAAATATTGACCCCTATGAGTATCTTGAAAAAATAATTACATGAGTAAGAAAATGGATCACTTGATAATTTTACGTAGAATATGAGATCATAAGCAAGTTCTCAAGTAATCATAAACAAAAATCAAGTACTACAATAAACAATATTTACACACACTTGAGAATAAAACATGATTACACGCAGCGGAAGAATGAGACCTATTCTTGCATATATTAAGGATATAATAATAAATAGTCTCTAACTCTTATCACAATTTATAATGGACATAGGTTTATTTATATATCCCAAAATAAAGTCTCTAGCTTTTACAAGAATACCATTAACAATATTATAAAATATGGTATGAAGAAATTAATCTCTTAAAATTTGGGATTCCTATATTGTCCTTACAAGAATTGCATACTAATATTACAAATAGAGTTTGTTATACAAGAAAATATTTTACAAGAGACCAATATAAAATCCTTAATATAGATCCCAACAATGTGATCCTAAATAATGTGATAAGAAAAAATAATTTTATCAAGAACATTTGTTTTTGCACATGTATGATTAATTGGACATTTAAGGTAAAAATTTTATATCACATCAATTTATTTTATAAGATATTAATTAAAATTCTAATATACAAAATCCTTCTACTTGATAAAGAAAAAATAAGTTGACATAACAAAAAAATACCCAAAGAACTAAATAAAATTCAACTATTTCACAGAAGGCTAAATCTAATCGAGAATTCCTTCCTCCACCACTCACCTCTTCTTCTGTCACAAAGTCTCTTCTCTATAATGCAACCTCCTCTTTACTCAATGATATACTCTTAATGGTTTATGAGTTGCGACCCCTATCTTATTAGTCAAAAAATTTAAGAAACTATATATTTTGTTAAGATGATTTTCGTATGTTAATAAAAATAGTCAAATTAATTTTAAAATTTGTAATATAACTATTATCAAGTACTTTTTAAAAGAGTAACTAACAATTTTAAAAGTACTTTTTAAAAGAGTAACTAACAATTTTAAAAGCACTTTTGAAACTATATTTAAAAAAAAGTTTTTGCAAAGAACTTTTCAGAATATATATTTACACTATTTTAAAAATTTCTTTTCGAAACCTTTTTTTTCAAATACAGTTTCAAGAAATATTTTTCTAAAGTATAAATTCGTATTTTGAAAAGTGATTTTCATGATTTAAAAATGTAACAATTGATCAATGTATTACCTATCAGGAAAAAAAACAGAAGAAAAATGAAATCGAAAAATCTAAAATAGAAGACGACTTGTCGTTATTCTTAACATAAATAGAAAAGAAAAAATACACCTCGTTATATGATGGAATATATCGTCTTCTTCATGAACCACGAGAAGATCTAAATATAACTAAAAAGAAATAAAAATAGAAGTAAATGATCAACATTTATAGCATATTTTCTGTAACATATATATTATGCCTGTAAACGTCCATAATTTAAATTTAAAGTAATGAGAAACATGCAAATTATACCTACTTTGTAAAAGATACAATTATTCCATTAATGTCACCAAACTTCTATGAAGTATACAAGTATAGGCTGCAAGAGGTGTCCACTTATAACCTCCTCCAAACCATTATTCAAACTCTTCACAGCTTTTATGAATCACAATTTTTGTTTAAAACCAAAAGAAATATATATCAGATTTAGGTAGGAAAAGGACACAACAGACAGGTTGAACTTTTCAACCTCCTGCAAAAAAAAATGCCTAACCAGGTGTATAGTAACTGTTGAAACTTGCAAAAGGTAGCAATAACATGGTCAACGAGTTGGCCATGCAAAAAGGAGAATATGCTTGAAGTAGATGAGATGGAAGACATTACACAAGGCCATGTAAGCACAAATATTACCAAATAATTTAAACTTTAACTTGTATATATAGTTGACCGTAACTCCTATTCTTCTTATGCTTTTTGAAGTCGGTTATGAGCTAACAGAACGTCATCACATGAAAGATGTAAAAGCTGAGCGTAGGTTTCTCGCAAGATCCTTCACTCCCATGCAAAATTCCATATCCATCTGTAATTAGCAGAAATATTTCTCATATTCAATGAAAAGTAGAAATAATTGTGAAAACTGATGCATAGATAGCAACTAATAAATTTACATGATGTCAAAAAAAAAATAAATTAAACATGATATTATCCACGTACGTGGTCAAAATATATATCAAGCATATATAGAAAACCATTTATATACCTACTCTGCAGTGTCGACAAAATGTTTCATTCTTACTTCAGAATTCAGATATATATCATCCATCACTGCTACAGTGTATACTATACACGGAACTTTGTTCAATAATTTTAATTTTTTATTGGGGATAAATATATATCTAGAAAGAAAAATTACCTGAGCCATAATTGTTATATCAAGGGCACATCTCCCAAATGTCATGGTATTGCTATTGATGACTTTCAGATGGAGTTTCTCAATTTCATGGATTGTTTTTTCTACAACGCCTTTGCTTTTCTCACAGTGCACTCTTATGAGGACATTTCTCTCACAAAATCTAGCTTCAATTTCAGGCAGTGCCTCGTCAAATGGACCATCATATTCTGAAGAAGAGTTGTATACATCATTGGATAGTTGAAATTTCTTCACAACTACCACAGACTCCACATTTTTCTTCATATTTTGTTCCTCCTCAAGAACCTTTACTTTCTCTTGCAACTGCTTCAAGTATTTGATAGCATCTCCAAGAACAGAAGCTTTATCCATCTATTAGGCATGTGTTAGAATAAGCACAGAGGATGGAGACAAGTTAATAACACAAGTATATATATTCCTAGGTTCAAAAACTTTGATATCTAACACGACCAAATTGACAATCAAAATCTGAATTTTCAATAGCTTCTAATTAATAATATATATTACACAGCTAGTTAAACAGTTAATATATATATTACACGACCAAATTATCTTCCACTTTAATCTTTGAATTTATTTATATGTTTATGGATTTGTTATATATCTCTTAAAATTTGCTAAAGTCATATCCGGTTAATAATTTAGCTAGTTCTTTCAAATTTATGGACCAAAGTGAGTTAAGAACGACATGATATCAAGTTATATAATTTCAAGGACTAATACTCCAATATGTAGTAAACATAAACAGTAAAAGCAGCACTATAGAAAGACAAAATTCACATTGATATTTTTCTTTATACCTTTTGTAGTCCGGGAACAAGGGCAGATAAAGCTATGAACCGCTGGCTGAGCTTCTCTCGTCGCTTCCTTTCAGCTATGATGTGGTCATGAGGTTGAGAAAGTTTAGAACGTTTCCCACTATTTTTTCCCTCTTGGCATGCCTTGAAGACATAGTTATGACTCCCCAAGTTTCCTTGAGAGATGGTGTCCAGAGGAGTTGTGCTATTGGTTATAGGACAAACCATCTCATCCTTATTGGCCTTCCCTAATCCCAATGGATTTATGTGATTAGCATCCACAAATTGAAAAAAATTCGGGAAAGAAACAAGTTGTGTCTCTGGTGTCTGAGCACTTTTGTTGGGATTCCAGCTGATGTTGTTTCTGTGATGTTTTGTGGGTCTTTCAACATCAGCAAGTGCAGTTTCCATGGAAGTTTTGGAGTTAAAATTTGGATAAGTGAATGCATTATGTTGTAAAGTCTCTCCAAAAGCAGCAGCTATTGGCAGTAAGTTAGGGTCATCAATAGAACTCAAGTGCCACTGATGGAGAAAAGCAGGGTCCTCCATTATTTCCTGCTCCTTCTAAATCAGAAAATCATATACACAGTTAAAACATTGAAACATTCAGAAAATGTGCATAGACATTTCATCAACCAAGAGCTAGCTCTGGCCAGAAAGATTCAAGTATGTCCACCCTTTACTAGTTACTATATTAGATATTTGCCTTGCTTTCCAACCAAATGCTGCAGATTTTAACTCCCCGTGTGTTAAATGTTTCCAACTTAAATTTAGTCATTGCCAATGTAATAATGAACTAAGCCACTATCAACTTGAAAGAGCATCAATTATTTACCTTAGATCCAAAAATAACTATTCACAAGAGAGCTGTATATATATATGTCAATTCTTACCATATCAAGTAACCCTCTGATGGATGAAATTTCCATAACAAAACTAATTCTGCAATGAAAAGAGCTGATCGAGGTAATATCCTGGAAGAAAAGTCAACGGTCAGCTTAAAATTGATTGTGACTTATGTTAAGTGACCATTAAAGCCCAATACACGGAAGGAAAAAATCCTTTACCCAAACCACAACCCCCCATGCACCCGTCTAGATCAATTACATTCTTTGGCACATGCGCTTGTGGACTATAATTAAAGATCTTAATGATAAGAAACTTACTCATCAACAGATGTTGCAGTATTCAGTGTATATTGTTGGTCCTATTAATGTGAGGGGCTTATATATTTCGTTGATGCGATAATCTTTAATTTGTCCTACTTGACCTTACTGTATCCCAACTTATACAACAGTTGCACCATCATGATCACGGGTTTTATGTGTGAATTGTATTAGACAAACGCGGATGCCTAGTATTAGTTTCAATCAAGAGACATAAATACAACTCATTTTATATTTAGATGTTGCCTTCAAAACGAAAATTTAATGCCTACAACTTCTGTTGTTTTGTGGACTTTGGGTGTCCTTCACCAACTAGTCATTGAAATTCTGATCAAGAACTTACAAATTGTAAAGGATGATTATGTTGACCCTTTCTTCATGTCCAAAGCCTCAAGGTACGTATTTCTTGTCTTTGTTAATTTCCTTAAGTTGCTTTCTCAGCTCCTTCCAAGTCTTTCATTTTTCTTGGTCAAAGATCATTTACAATCATAACGAAGAAACTATTAACGTGGCCAACCTATCAGCTACTAACAAATTAAATAATGAAAACCTACATGATAACGTGGCTAGATGTTGGTCATGAATAAGCATTAATGATTGTTTGCAATTTTCAAGTATGATTGATAAGATTAATTATTCATATATATGTATATAGAGTTTCCCAAATTTTAGTGCAATGCAACAGTTTCGTTTACTTAGTTAACCTATATTAAAAAGAATAGAGGATTGATGTAGTTGATAGCAATAAATATATTTTAAATATATATTTTTAAAAATTAGTATTGCTTTTAAGGTTTATTTTTTATCTTTTCTAATTATTTGTTAACATAAGCTTCCACTTAATTAAAGAATATTTAAATTTAAAATAATTAATACAAAAGATAATTTGGATTAAGTCTTATAAAAAATATTAAGCATTATTTTTATGTAAGATCGGAGAAGTATATTAGGGATGTTGCCCAATTGAAAATGGGCATAATGACAAAGAGCACCAACTTTGATAAAATTATTTTTAATGTTGAAATTTGAAATGACTATGCTTAATTTGTCGTTGGCTAGGAACTAAGAAGCAACGTTAATGAATTGTTGTTAACACTAATAATACGAAGCGACGTTAACCAATTATGGTATGTTCACATATACTAAGTTGCTTAAGAATGAGATCAGGGTTCTATAAATCTATATGGGTTTAAAAATATATATTAAAAGTGGTTAAGTTTTTAATTAGCTATATTTTAAAAATACTAGTTTATGGTTTTTGTAAGGAGAATATCCTAAATAGATACATACTTTCTTATGGGGCGGTAATGATAGTTAGTCAAAAATTGCATGGGTGAAATGAGAAAAAGTTTGTAGACCAAAAGATGAGGGAGGGCTAGGAGTGAAGTGTCTGGAGAAATTCAATTTGAGCTTGTTGGCAAAATGGAGGTGGAGAATATTAACAGCGGCTATTTGGGGACCCTTGTTGAGAAGTCGGTACAGGAAGGCAGAGGGTTTTGTGGTGAGACCCATGTCTTTTGGCCAAACATCGCAGTGGTGGAAAGACATATGGACCATTGATGGACCAAATGTGACCCTGCCTGGATGGTTCAACACGCGAATTAACAGGATAGTAAGGTCTGGAGGGGGGACGTTCTTTTGGGAGCAGAGGTGGCTGGGAGAGACAGCCTTCAGTGAACTTTTCCCTAGATTGTATACTCTGACAAAGGATAAGTTTATTACTATTAAGGACAAGCGCGATACAGAAGGTCATCTATCATCATGGAAATGAGTCTGGCGGAGGGAGTTATTCGTCTGGGAGAAGCAATTGCTTCAGGCTTTACAGGAGGCGGTAAGCGAAGTAGTATTGATCGACTGGGATTTAGATGTGTGGGGATGGAATTCAGGAGAGGGGGGGATACTCAGTGGCCGAAGGATATAAAGTGTTGAATGAAGGAGTATCTGATATAGGAATCAATGTTGTCGACTCCCAGGATCTACGTAGGCTGTGGAAGCAGAAGCTTTCGTCAAAGGTACTGTTGTTCTCCTGGAGATTGCTAAGGGACAGATTACCCACTGTTGAAAATCTGCTGAGGAGAGAGATTCAGGAACCGGTGCTCAATTCTGTCTGTGTGTTTTGTAACAATGGGATAGAGACTAAGGATCATTTATTTTTATAAGGCCCGATTATTCAAAGGTTGTGGTATAAAGTTCTCACCTGGGTAGGGGTACCGACACCATTGCCACAGGATCTGAATCAACTGTTCCTATTATCCTCTGCCCTGGGTGGTGGGAACGAGGAAGGAAAAGTACAGGTATGTCTTCTGGACTTCAGTATGTTGGACTATTTGGTTATCAAGGAATGAAGTTATTTTTCAAAGGACAAATGCTGAATCCCTTGATATGTTAATGTCCATCAAAATATTTTCTTGGCAATGGTTGTTGTACTCTTTTGGTTTCAAGGCAGGGTGGGTATTTTCTGACTGGTGCTTCCAACCGAGATTATCTATGCTGAATATTAAATAGATTTATAGGTTACGTGGGTATTGTAATACTATACTATTTGTACATCAGGTTGAAACGTTGTGTTTCAGCTTCCTATAATAGAATAAAATTTTGCTGTTAAAAAAAAAAAAAGATACATACTTCCTTTATTTTTAAATAAGTGTTCTATTTAAAAAATCATCTCAAAATAAGCACATTATATTTAATTTTTTAATGTAATTATATAATGTCTTTTTAATTTTTAATGTAATATTAATATCAATATTTTTTTATAAAAATATTAGTTGTTAATAAAGGGATCACAATCTTTTCCTCCTCTAGGTAAGTTACCATTAAATGAATCTTATAATTTTATAATAATATTAGTTTGTTATATCATTATTTTTTATCTATTTTTGTTTATTTGTATGTATGTAAAATAATTGAATATCACAATAATAATTTTGAGATGAATTCAAGAAATAAAAAAGAAAATTTGAGGAGTGCTATAATGATCACATAGGCTGTAAAAGAATAATAGTAGAAAGTTTTCAAGTAATTCTTCCATTAAGCATATTTTTTAGTTGAGTTTAATTGGTATACACTGTGAGCCTATACATTTTTACATTGACATTCAATTACAACCTTTCATTCATGGTAGATTTATTGACTTTACTTATTACTATTTTAAAAGTCACATAAATAAAAAGTCATGATTGACTGTCAGTGTAACAATGTATACCAATTAAACTCATTTTTTAAAATAATGAAATAAATAATTGTTTTTCTAAAATAATCTAAATCAAAATAGGCAGTGAGTTGAAACGCAACGCGTTGGGTGATTTAGGCACGCTGGACCAATATAATGCATTGATGAGATGACAACTTTTATACCAACAACGCAATACGCTTCAATCTAATTTTTTTCCTATTTCAATATTATAATTTTTTTTGCTGGAGTATAAATTAAAATATCTAATGTTATTTTCATTCTTTCGTCTCTTTTAGTCTTAAAATATTATATTGTCTCCAAGACATTCTTTTTTTTCACATTTTTTTATTATTGATAAAAATTTACTAAAAATTACAAAATTTGATAGGTCTAAGAGATTATTTAGTTAACTAATAGTTTTATCATTTTCAATAAATTTTAATCAGTAATACTCTCTCTTTCAATTAAACATTATCTCTCAAAGGTATATTACTATACCTTTGCAACTAGTTTTCAACCATTACACTATTAATGAAATCCATTACATCGATAGTTAAGAACTATTTTTGGAGTTTAGAGTTGGGGTTATAAACACCATATTCATGTCAAGACAATAATGCTATGGACATTTCTTAATATGCCTATTTCCTAATTAATGCTAGGAATATGTCAAATAGAAACCTTAGTTAAAATGACTTGGACATCCCAACAACCCATGTAGCCTATAATAATACAAATAATTCAAGGCCGTTGCTATACATACTCCCTCAATTGCTATATGCATCATCACCCTTTGCATTTTTTACACTTTAGTTTCCAAAAATACCCTATTAACTAATAATTGTATGTATACCATTTATCTAAAAGGGAGTGCACATAATAATAAAAGAACTCTTTAATGGTAATTATAGGTGGGTATATAGATTTGGGTTAACATGTCTCTCAAGTTGATGTGAGTTTTAGACTTTTTTTTTTTTTTAAAAATTATAATTGTAGAAAAAATTTGAATTTGATTTAAAAAACCTACAGACTTCACAGAGAGATTAAATCTACGAACTCATAGATTTGACTTGTAATCTGTTTAAAGGAACAAAGTTGACATTTGGACTATTAATTTCTCTTAATACTGTTAATTTTTTTATAAATTGTAATATTTTACACTTATAATATAAAAATATGTAAAAATTTAAATTATTATAAATGATGATATAATTTTTAGTATAATATATTATAATTTAATTAGTTTAAAAATATTAAAAAAATTAATTATTTTAAATATATATATATATATATATATATATATATATATATATATATATATATATTATGTGTGTGGATCTACAAATCTCCATTAAATTCATGTTTTCAAAACTAATCTAACCCGTTTAAAAAAAAATCTATTTAATTTGATAAATTAAACTAATCGCCAATTATGACAAACTCCTCTGTCCGACACATATAATCGAGTAATTGACCACGTGCACGCTACATGTGCCACCCTCCACCATTATTATCTGCATACAACTACAAGTGATGCACAAATCCTTTTCTTCAATAAAAAGGTAAATTCCAAAAGTTTGAACAATTTAAAAAAATTGTTTATGGAAGTATTAAAAATTTTAGCACTGTAGAATTTACTTTCTGGACAAAACACCTTCCAGAAAAGAGTATTTAGGGGCGGAAAGTATAAAAATATACAAAAGGGAGTACTGCATTTGAACTACCTAACTCAAAGCAAATTACAAACCCAAATACGTCTAAATAAAGTCTTAATAGGATAAAGTCCAAACACGTCTAAATTTAGAAACTAATTGGATACAAGCCCAAAGTAGATGCCTAAAGAACTAGGTTTAAGGGCGTTTGACACAATTCTTTCACTCTCGAGAATTATGATTACCAAAAATTTAGACGTATAATTAAAAATTTCATAAAGTAGATACGTCTAAAATTTTCAATCCAAGATTCTCAACAAATTCAAAGCGTTCCCCTATCATATGTCCCGTAAGTTAAATCTTCATCTACTTGGATTATTTGGATCAATTAGGGTCTTCCTACATATTTTGGTTGAACTTGTATGTTTTACTCACTCGAGATGTTCTTTAGATATCATAAGTTCTCACAATCCTATCTATTACTTATACCAATAGACATCCATATCTAAATAATCACTTTATCTCTTTAGTAAAACCAGTAAAAAAAAAGTATTTTACTTAGGAATATTTATTACATCATGAAAAGTTAATTTAATAAGTGATACCCTATACCATCTTCGGTTGCGATAAAAAAATTGACTTACTCATGCCTTGGTTTAGAATTGGGTTTTTCAGTTTCTACCTTGTAACTAAATAGGAAAAAACACGTATAATTAAAAATTTCATAAGATTGTGAGACAATATCGTGATCTCACCCACAGTATTGTGGTGCTCGCAAATTCATGATAGAATGGTAAGGTCTGAATTTATATACAAATATATGAAATTATAAATGTTAGAACTTTTTTTAAGCAAAATCAAGGTATATTTTCTTAACAAGATGAGGTGGGACCGAAGTGAAGACCAACATACTTGACCCCTTCCCCTGAACTTTTGAGCCAGAGAAAACTGAAACTTGATCTGACATCAATTTAACATGAATATTTTCTTGAAACAGGTGAGTTAGCATAGAGGTAAGTTTGAGTACCATCCCTATGTATATTCCTAATTTGAAGAGATATAGGTTGAACTGACATTTTTTTATATATATAGTTAATGTAAGTTGTTAGTAGTATATTAGTATGGTTAGTAGAGAAATTTTTATTGGAGTAAAAATGTGAGTTGGAGTTATGTATTTTATAAAAATTGGAAAGTGAGTAATATATAAGTGGAAAATTGGATTAAAGATGGTGTCATATTTTTTTTTTGTATATGGTTTTGTGTCTAGAGTTGACAATTAGGGCAGGTCAGTCCACCCTGACAGACTTTTACAATAAAATATACTAGATTGACCCATATTTTATTTGAGTTTGACCTTATATTGAACCACAGGAAAAAATGAGTCTTTTTTTTTAAAAAATCAAAATGTAAATTTTTATTAAAAATAACTTATTTTATAATATAATTTTAAACCAATTCAAAAAAACACATTATAGAAATCCAAAACACATAATATATACTTTAGAATAACATAACTTTCATTTGTTAAAAATATATTATTAAATAACATCAAACGTATTTTTATATATAATTTTTATATGTATATTAATAATATGTATAAATTAACTTCACATTAAACATACTTTTATGTGTATATCTTTTATTTAATATATTTTTTTAACAATATATTATATATATTATTAATATGTATTTTTAAAATTTATGTATTTATATTTGTATTGGGGTCGATCCATGGCAGCCGAGCCACTGACCCAAGTCCAATTACATAATCAGGCCAAATAAACTGGGCCAAAAAGATTTGCTTTTATTTGGGTCTCCTTTTTTAGAGTCCAATCCGATCCATTTTGTAGGTCTATAGACTGACCCAGTGAGCCAAACTCATTTTGACAGCTCTACTTGTATCTCATGGTTATACATTTATCTCCCTTAGTTTTACCCAACAATTCTAACATAGGGCCTCTCTCTTTTCTCTCCAAAGTAAACTTTGAAAACCTTTTCTTTTTGTTCTTATCACCATTCAAGTCATGCAATATTGTTTTTGTAATTTTATTTTTATATTCTTTAATTAAGCAGTAGGAAAGTACATTGTGAATTTGTGTCTCGTAGTTATACATATCTCCCGTGTTTATCTCCCTTATTATTACCCAATAATTTTAATTAGATATGGACATCTAACTTCAGCCTATAAACTCGTAAAACTTACAACTCACATGATACGTGAGTTCTAAAATTTTGAACTAATTTAGAAATTCAGGTTTTGTAGACTCGAATCATGAAACTTGTAGATTTAGCTTGTTAAACCCGTAAACCTCCGTATAATTAATATTTTAATATAATATAATATTATTTATAAAACGGAATGTTATAAGTAAAAAAAAAAAAAAAGAAAGTTCAATACTTTTATATAACATTTAAGAATTGAATTTTGTAATTTTATATTTGATTACATTTGTATTTTATTGTGCGAGATTTTAAACTTATACTATTTCATTTTATATTTTAGAATTAAAAATTAAAATGATATTTGATTATTTTTATAACATTTAATATTTAACTATTAAATAATAATAATCTAATTTTAGTCGTTATTGTTTTACAATCTATCATGAAATGACTTTATATATATTGAATTTTTATAATAATTAAAAATAAGATAAATTTGTTTTTTAAATAAGTGTTTTTTATAATTTTATGTTGGTTGACTTACAGACCTCTATCGACTTTGTAGAAATAAAAAACAACCTCAAATATAATGAATGTATTTAGAATTTAGAATATAGAGTTTACATTCCAAGATTCAAAGCTAGTAAGTTTTGAATTAGAATATAGAGTTAACATACCAAGATTCAAAGATCGTAAGTTTTGAATCGGGAACTTCACATGTCAAATTACCCAAATGTCATCTCTAATTCAAAGAGAGAACCTCTCTCTTCCCCTATTTGAACTTTGAAAACCTTTCTTTTTATTCTTATTACAAAGGTGGCGAAGTATTTTTTGTAATTTTATCTTTATATTCTTGGACTGAGCTGCACGAAAGTACAGTGAGAACATGGGGAAAACTGATCATCCATCTCGAAAACTGATTTTTATGCTGTGCTATCTCTTCGTTTTCTGCAGGAGCTCTTGGCAGTTCGCAACTATACAAAAATCGTAAGTTAACATTTAACCATATTTGATGAAGTTCTCTTAGCACTTATGTTCTTTTTAATTTACTTAATTTTTAATTCAAGTTTAGTTTAATTTTGTCAATATAGAACAAAGAACCCTATATTAGAATTTTTTTATAAATAAATGTCAGTTGTGAGAGGGTTAGTTTTTGTCAATATGTAATAAAAACTATATATTAAAATTATTATAATATAATATTAAAAGGTTTCTTATAAAAAAGTAACATTAAAATATTTAAATTAAATAGTACCCTCCAATTTTATTTAATTATATTTTATCTATTTTTATTTAAATTGATTTTTTTAAACTAGTCGAACCCATGATCTCAAGATTACATCAGTATGTCATTATAAAATTTATCGATCTTTTCATTTTACTTTCATCCTATTTCTCTAACCGGATATAAGTCTGTTTAATTAGAATGGTAAAAATTGTTTGTGTTTGAAAATTTTTACTCCTGCAGGCTACACGTCATATTTCTATGGCATCTTCTTTTAACAGATTATCATTAACTATGTGACTTAATAAAAAGCACGTCCACATTGCGCAAGAAAGTTAGATCAATGTTAAACAAAATACATATAAGTGTGTTTAATTAGAAGTTAATATACGAAGTAAGAATAATTTGAAAATCAAACATTTATTATTAATGATAATAGCTTAAAATAAAGATTTAAAAAATGTGAGACTTAAATTTAATAAAAATTTTATAAAAAAGAACACTACAAAAATTTTCAAGATTTCTTATAAATTTTAACTATAAAAAAATTAGTAACTATATATTTTATAACTAATTAACTATGAATTAGCTAGTAATATAATTTTTCTAGCTAAAATTCAATATTACTACAAATTAACTAGAAAACAACTATCATTTTTTTAAAAATTAGCTAGGATATTTTTTTTTGAATTAATTAGTTACTCATGTTATTATGAATATTGTAGTATTTTTATAGTAACATTGTAGTTAATTTTTTTATTAAAGATTAACTATAAATTAACTACTGATTTTTTATAGTTAATTAAAATTTTTCTTTTTGTAAAAGCTCAACCCATAATATAAAGTGAAAAAAATAAGTTAATTTAGAAAATAATATTATATATCTTTCTACAAATCCTGTTATAAAAATATCAATGACATATGCATCGATCAATATAATACTACTTAATAAATACTCCAAATTGAACATGTTTTTACTTTTAAGTGAGATATTTAAATGTTTATTCTTATGGGGGTACTCTAATAATTATTTTAAAATATTTAATAGTACATTTATTGAAATTAAAAAAAAGATAATTAGTAAAAATATATTCTAATAAATACTTTTTCTAATACGTGTGAACCAATTTTAAAGATGATGGAGTAAGAAAAAAAAAAGGATTGATAAGTATATGAATTCAATATGCATACATCTTTTCTGAATTTTAAAATATTAATTGACTAAATGTTAATATAAAATTTTTTTTACACTAATAATGCATAATTTTTTTTTCTATAGTGTAATTATAGTTTTTGTTTATAATAAATTTATTTATTATTTAGCCTTAAACTATAATTAAACTATAGAATTGAATGTATTTAAAAACTTTTATATCAACATCCACTAGAGGAATAAATGATTACTAGTTTAGAATGTTATAACAGGCACACATAATTGTCTAAAGAGGGAAAATTATTGAATATAGAAGTAAACTAGAAAGGGAAACATGGACTAGAGTTATACATTTTCCTTCTTACTTCTTAGTCGACTCTTGAGAAATGAACTAGAAAACAATGGCACCAACGACAACCTTATTGCATTATCACTCACTAGAAGCCAGAAACTCATCACGAGATCAACATCTTACGTCATTATCACTGCCACTGCATGATTCCCTAACGGCTCATGCCACCCTCCACCGCCGGAGCTGCTGTCACGCCCCTCGTACGCATTTCAACATTCCCTTCCCAACCTATACAACATATACATATACTCAAAGGCATTAAATTCATTTGTAAATTAGTTTGCAGTTACAAGGGATTTATTAATTAATTAAGTTGTTGTTAATGGGTTAAGAAGAATTAAGAATAGATATGTATGTATATACCAGCAGCAACGTCAAATCCACGGGCGTGGAGTTCGCGATAGGCTTGGCAAATGGTGCAGGTGTTACAAAAGCAACCCGCCAAACAATCCTTACATTGGTGTCCCTCTATCCCATATTGCTTCCTTAATTTAGTACGGTATATGCAGGTGTAGATCCCGGCAAAGTAAGTCCAACCACCAAGTAAGCAGAAAAGTGTTCCATGCACACAACATGCTGCAATTCGACACACCAATCTTACATTTCATATTTCATTTCCCACATAATAACTTGTTATTAAGAGGCTCTCTCACACTTACAAGCTGTTCCTCTGTCCACGATCTCACCCACCCTTCCGAAGCTAACACAAGGGCACCACAATGTCAGGCAACCTTGTCATCATCATCAAAACAATATATCAAATCAATATATCAAACCAATATTGCTCTAATTAATTACCAGCTACATACCATATATATGCATATATATCATAAGTATAATTAGGTACATACAGCTACCGCAGTCAGAAAAGCAGTCGCACAAGCCACTCGACCAGGATCCAACAACACCCTTATTCCCAGACATTTTCTTTTTAACAAATTTCTGTGTCTCCTCGACCTCAGTCCTCACTGCAAGCAAGCTACTAGGTTATTATTAACAAAGAGAAAAGTTGAAGCTAGCTGGACCCCAACAACAATCCAATATCTAATTTTCTTTCTTACACTAATGGTTCAGGAAATTCATTTTTTAAATTAAAAAAGACAGATATTTATTCAGCAATTAAGAAAATAAAAATCTCGCATCACTGGGCATTATTTAAGGGTACATTTCAAACAACTTTTACATATAGTTTGGTCACATCATCCATGAACCAAATCAATAATGACAAGTTAATCAATTTAGTTAAATTTAAAAATAATCAATTTGTTTAACAAATTGAGTAAATAGTATTGAATCAAATAATAAATGGTGATGTGTAACCGATCAACTCTGTGATAATAAATTAATCAAATAGTATTATTTAAGATTATGGTTTATTTTATAGTTCTAAACTATCTATTAATTTCTCTCCAATTCGTGGTTTATTTTTAAAACTTGGTCATGTGTAACCGATCAACTCTGTGATAATAAATTATTGTTATTTTTAATTATATACTTCAATTTTTATGAACAGAAACTAGATAGTATCATTAAAAAATGATGTAATGTCAGTTAAAAAAAATATAAGAATACTGTTCAAGCAATATATAATAATATGACCAACATTTTTTATAATATTATCTATATAGTACAATGGAATTGTCGACCAGTTTCAATATCAAAACTGTGTATTCATGAATAAGTGATGTGTAGTGTGGATCAAATTAATTGAACAATAAGAAAACTTAGAAAAGGGCAATTGACTAATGTAGTACCTAGATATCACCATTCAATCGGCTTCACTGTAGTAATCTCTAAGGAAGAGATTGGCCTCAATCACATCAACCAGATGACCAATCCTGGATGACCTCGTGCTTTTAGTTGCCTCTAACAAAATATTTCATCAATCTCATCTAGACAATACAAGTCATTACAAATGAGTAACGAACATTCCAACAACCACCGGGAGAATTTATCTCAGCCACGAAAGACCAACTGTTTCGAGAAAAATTAAAAATAGGGATGACAATGGGATAGGACGAGGGTAGGTTTATCCTCCTCATCCCCGTCTCTAAAAAGCGTGAGGCGGGGACGGAAGCGCATATAAAGAAGAGGTATAAAATTTTAATCTCCGTCCCCATTCATGTTGAGTATTTTTTGGTTCAGATATCTCTGCAGGTATCCCATTATATTATTTTTTATAATTTATATTTAAATTTACTTATAATTTATTAAATAAATTATATGTTAATTTATTAATTATTAAATAAATTACATATTAAGTTATTAATTATATTTTAGTTTTGATGATCTAAAAAAGTGTAGATTTGTTCAGTGTCATGTGAGATTTTGTTTAACATATAATTATACGTAAAACATAAAAGCGATATAAAGATTAGCAAATCCACACCCGTCTACATCCTCAATTATATTAGGCCGGGGTGGGGGAGGAATGGAGACCAACAATGCGGATTTTTCCCTTCAAAATTGAGACAAAAGTAAAACAGTACCCATAAGAACGAACATGATTATCATCTCTAATTAAAAGAGTAATTAAAGAATAATGAAAGTCTAAACTAAAGTACATCAATTATGCCTCAATACTAAAAATAGAAAAACAAGACACTTCACTTGAAACAGAATTAAACTGAATAACCTTAAGCGTTGGAGTGTAAAGGACATTCCAACGTCACACTATCAAAGATCTACTGAGTAAACTTCTCAGAAAACTTTCCTTATATACGTTTTCGGTAAGTCCAATTACATAATAGCAATTATATTGTTTGGGGAATGCATGAAAAGTGATAGATTTTACAATATTTCATTATTGGGTTTAGTAATTTTGGGGGATATATAAGCGAGGAACGATATTTTTGTCTCCGGCCAGATTAGAAGAACAGAAAAAAAAAATATGGTTTAGTAATTAATTTGTTACCCCGAAACTTTACTTTATAACTTTATCAACTCTTGCAAATCAAACAACCTTCATCTTCCCTCCATCTCCTTCAATTCAATCAAATCAAATAATAAAAATTTATTTTAGCTCTCTCATCCTCCATTTAAATCTCTCCCGATTTGAACTGATTACTAGTGTAATATAAGATGTGCTTGGTTTATAATAGAATCAAAGATTAATACAAATTAAACGAAATACTTGTTTCATGATAGTCATAAACAATAAAATAGAAGAGACAAATTAAACAAAATACTTTAGATCGACAAGGGTTTTAGTCCATACATCCATCAAATTAGTAAAATTAAATTATATTATTTTTCCAAGCATGAATTTATGTGAATCAAATAATATGAAACAAAAAAGTTGTTTGTAATATGCATCCACCATCAAATAACAACCAAAGCAAACATTTCCCCCGTGACTCAATTTCTTATCCTTTATTATTCTATTTTGTATAAGTAGATGTACACATCCAATTCCATTTGTTAATCAAGCTGACATGTTTTGCTTATGTCATATATGTTTACGTCATGCCTGAAGTTGGTTCACACATTACTCTTTTAATTTCACGTTACACTGAGTCTGTAATTAGCTCTAACTTATTTTTATCTCTCCTAAAACTTTTTCAAAAATATTTTGTATATTTTGTTTTTCTGATTTTAAAATACACTACTTTTCTTTTTCGAATGTTATTTAACTCATTTTTTGTTTTTCTATAAAATGTTATCTAAACTACTTAGAAGACTAGGTATATTTTAAAATAAAAGAACCAAAAAAATAAAAATAAAAACTTGAAAAACATGTTTAATATTTTGAGACTTTTTCAAAAATCTAAAACATATTTTACCTCTATAATTAAAAATTCTGAGGTCGTGCGAATAAGTATGAATGCGAATTTGAAACGCGTCAAAAAATATTATTATCTTTCTTTCTTCTTTCTTCACACATACGTTATACGGTGATTTAGTTGATCCTTCTCACACAGTGGGTTAAAATTCTATGTCCAATGGTTATTTTATATTAGCTTGAGGCCCAAGTGGAAGTTTTAGAAGTGCTATTAAAATATCTAACCATTTAAATTCAGGAATGCTTAATTAACATATCTATATGGGAATATGGACGTGAGTTTACATACTTGGTCTAACTTCTCCACCTCGTGCGAATTTTGGATTTTTAAGTGTGTATTATGTTTATCTATATCTATATGTGTAGTGTTTGCGTGTGTGTTTGTAGTATTTCTATGTATCTGTGAATATTTATATAAATGTATGTATGTGGATCTTTAAACTGGTCAGTGAAGTCCATCAATTTTGTTTCCTAGTATGTACTCTTTAAAAAAGTTCATTTATTTTGACAAATTGAACTTATTTAACTATTTAAAATGTAGGTTTCAAAGATTGAATTGTTCTTTTCACCTATAAGTCCCATTTTATTAATATGATATAAATGTGTGAATTAAATAAAAGAAATAACTAAATTTAATTCAAGTATAGGGTTTAATAAATTAATTATGAAATATTTAGTTGAAGTATATGTGTGTGTGTCTGTGTTTGTGTGTCTGTGTCTGTGTGTTTTATGTATGTGTGTCTGTGTCTGTGTGTTCTATCTTGATGAAATATGGTTATTTAATTATAAATATGATTAGATTTAATTTAATTAAATAACATTATATAAGTGACTGAAATTAAGTTAAGTGAGAGGTGAGAAGTGTGTGTGTATATATATATATATATATATATATATATATATATATATATATATATATATATATATATATATATATATATATATATTCTTTTGAGTTGAGGTTGTTGAGTTAGTTTCAAGAGAAGTTTTATTCGAAAATCTATTATGAAAGATTGCAGTTAGCAAATAAGAATTACTAAACACAATCCTGATTATTTTATTTTCTTCCTTTCATTTTCTTCTTTCTCTTCTCTCTTTTTCTTCTCCCTTCACTGATATCTCTCTCTTTTTCTCTCTTCCACCCAAAAAATTATCTCTTTTGCATGGTGCCCCTTTCACTAGTGAAATTCGACAAAATCTCTTTCATTGCTCTTGATTTCGAGTACTGATCATCACAGATAAGTTTGATCGTATTTTTGTGTACTTTTTTCTTCCCCTTCAGTTCAATCGTTCTCATTGAGGGATAATCCTCTTTAAAATCTCACTTTCTTAGGTTCCTTTGTGGTTTTGGGATTTTTGTTAGATTTTGAGTGCTTTCTATAGTCAAATTCTCCTTTCTCGTCAAATTCAACTTGAAGGGAGAAATAGGTAAATGAAGCTTTATTCTTGATTTTTATTTATGAAACTATGTTTGATAATTGAAAAGTTAATTGATTTTGAGTAATTGAGCTTTTGATTATGATTTGATTGTTATGTGGAATTGAGTATTTTGTGTGATTAATAATTAGAGTATTGTTCTTAAAATGAGTTTTGACAGAATTGAATGACATTTGTAATTATAGAATAATTAATATTTTGGTGTAGATATTGATGATATAATGGATTTTGAGTGTGGTGATTACAATTGGATAACTTAGCTTTGATTGAGATGTATGAGGTGTATTGAATTAGGGATACATAGTGGTCAGTGTAATCCACGGTGTAAGTGGGGGTACCAAAGTGATATAGATTGTGATTTAAGCTGTCAATGTGGGCACCAGAATGATGTACTTAGATTTGTGATCCAAGGTGTTAGTGCGGGCACCATAAAGATATATTTTGATAGCAACTAGTGTCAGTGAGGACTATATCAATAAGGGCAATAGGGGGTCAGTGCAGACACACCCCAATTGGAAGCATTAGATGAGTATGCCTATACTTCAACTGGTTATCAAATGGGTCAGATAGACACCAAATACCAACGTGGGGCAAGTTAGATATGTCGTCGAGTATCTAAATTCAATGAGTCTTTTTGGAAAGTGTCATGTTATATAATTGTGTGGTATTTATTTCTTATGTTTATAGGGAAGATAAGTGTAAATGGTTTTTTTATAATACCATGGAATAAATATCGATGTTGAATCGTCTTGCTTTCATATTTAGTTTGATTTATAATATTGTATGTTTACCCTTCCTTGTATGTGTTTGTTGTATGACTGTGATTATCGTGTCTTGCATGGAAGTAAATATCAATTATGAGGCTGGAGAATGGAGTCAACAGGATTGAAGGAGGCATAACTTAGGAGTGCCAACATAGTCTTTTTTATTATCATAGTATATAAGTATAACATGAAGTAAATTGTAAAGCTTGAGGTTTTTAGTATGTATAATCATATGCGTAAAAGAATAGAATTATAATATACTTGCATATGTAATTATTCTATAAGACTTGATAGTGTAAGTTGGAATTAGTACCATGATAATAGTTTTGGTGAATGCATGTACTAGAAGATAATGTCATAGAATTTACTCTTTGATTAGGTAAATTGATGATGAAAATGTGACTATATAGTGTAGTTGGATCATGTTAATTATGATTGTAGTTTCTAAGTATGCAAATGGAAGTCAGGTGCATTATGGATTTAGATATAACTAAGAAAATTATGCAGCAGCTCCATGTTTGCATAATCTTGCTGGGCGATAGGTCTTGCTAGTGGACATTTACTTTTGTCAAGAAATTCTATGACTTTGCACTACCAACATGTCTCGCTCAGCGCAAAGTCTTCTCTGGCAAGAATTTTGTGTGGCTTTTTGCCTAATGACATATCTTACTAAATAAAAGCTCTTCTCAAGAAACCATAACTCATACCTCTCGCTAGGCGACACTTGTCGCTAGGCGAGGTGCCTTAATCCGTAGTTGGATGACCTATTTAGTTAGGTGAGTTGTGCAACATGCTGTTTATATGTTTATTTAAAATTTTTTTAATTTTGAGTTGTGCAGCATGATGCATTTCTCCAAAGCCATGGTTAAAGATTCTTGAGCAAGGAGGAAGCCACTTAGGATCTACTCTTAGAGGTTCCATGAAGCTTGTGAAATGGAGGTGGAAGATTACGAAATAGAGGTGTAGTCGGTGCCATTTCTACAATGTAGGAGATAAGCCAAGAATGGAGCTAGCCAATAAAGGAAGGAATCCTTGAAATAGCATGAAGGACTCTCATAAAAGTGGAGAAAACATGAACACTCTCTAAGAACAAAGAACTCTCAAGTTTAGAAAATATAAGTTTCATTCAAAATGAGTGTTAAAGGATTACATGAGGAGGGAAGCTCAATATATAGGGCAACATATGAACCTATGGGCCTAGATGAGTTGGACATCCACTAGGCTCTCTAATTAGGGGGATTAGTTGCTTAATTTAATGTTAATTGATGACATTTCTAATTAATACTAAATTAAACTAACTAAGATCCAAACAAGACCTTAATTTCATGGATCTATGTTCCCTCTTAATTTGAATTTTGGAGGATATGACATGACACCCTCAAAATTCAAATTTAAACAAGAAGTAACAAGAAAATCCATGTAGGAGATAGATAGTGCATAGGTGGCGCCTAACTAGAGAGGACAAGGAGGTCCACATGTTTCATGTGTTGGTTAGGAGGGTATTAGAATGAATTAGAGTTGTGGATAATAGATCCCGCACGTCCAAACACATACCCCGACTAATTAACACACTCCACAAAGAGACTAAACACACATCCTAATGAAAAATAAACTTATAAGCCAAAATACAAGGCCGAAAATCAAACTGACTACACTCCTAAAATCCTAAGGACACAAGGGTGCATATACAAGCCTGAAAATGGACTAATTATTTACAAATTAAGGGACCATGACCTAAACTAAACTCCTTTAAGCTTCATCCAAGTCATGTTTATCCTTTATTGATCTTAGCTTAGTTCCTTGCTATGCTGGAATGCATCATAATAATCATGTGTCATTGAATTAAAAGCTAGTTTACATTGAAATAAACTAAGGTATTCAAAACTGGGCTGATGATTGAATCGGTGAAGGCATGGGTTCAAGGTTCAAAGTTTGAATCGGGGTTGAATCAAATTCAATAAAATATTATTTTTTTATATTTATTTTTACTAATATAGTAATATAATAAGCAAAACATAAACTATATATGATTTATAATGCACCAATATAATACATCTTATTAAGTTTAAAGGTTGTTATTGTATAATAGTCGAGGTAAATAATACTAATATGATTTCATTTATTTTCGAACTAAGAAAATTGTAAAAATATATACAAGAACTAGTGTGAGTATGATTGTAATTACAAATTTATATTTGTATACAAAATTTGTAGGGGTGGAGTGAGATGGAAGAACGCAAATCATTGTTTTTAAGATTGAGCACACTATCCAATCATAAAGAGACTCTTCGACGGGAGGTTTGGGGTTGGAACATAGAGTTGGGAATGGAGATTTAGGTGGAGGAGAAAATTGTTTAGTTGGGAAAGTGAGATGGGTTGAATTGAGACATGGTGTCAAAAATGGTTAGAAGATGGGTTAGTAGTCCAAGTAACAATGTTCTTTACTTTGTTAGAGAAACATATAGTTTAGTTTGTGGGAAGTCTCATAATTCTTATTCACATCTCTGTAGCAGAATATGGAAGTCGAAGATGCCCTCTAAGGTCTTAGCTTTTTCTTGAAAGATAACTCGTATTAAGATCTTAGGAAGCTTGAATTGGCAAAATGGAATATCATGCTTCATGTCCTATCTATTGCAATAATTTGGAATTTGTTACACATTTGTTTTTTACATGTGAGTTTAGTTAAGTCTTGATGAAATGTTATAAATGGTTTACTTATTTATGTGTATTGTCCTTAAAGTGTCATTCTCATTTTTTACAACATCTAGGTATTAAGAAAGTCATAAGGAAAGAGTCTATGATATTCTTTGTATTATCTGGTTAGCTACTTTTTGGTGGTTTTGATTCGCAAGAAATCCTGATTGTAGATTTTAGTGGTGTCATTTAATGTTAAATAAGTTTGACAAAGTCTTTTTAAAGATCGTGATTGTAGATTTACAGACTCTATAAAAATTTGGTTATTTCATTCTTTGAATGATCCATGAACCTACAATATTGTTTTAGTTTGGTTAAGTACGAGGATTCTTTTATCATAGAGTTTTTTTTATAGCATTGGATTATGTCTATATTCTAAGAGATTTGTAATGTATACAACTAATCCTGTCTTGTTAATGTAATGTGTGAGTACAACGAGGTGGCTTTTCGTAAAATGAGTGTGTTGTTGAATAAATTTTGTCTTATTAAAAAGAATACTAATTTTGTCTTCAAAATAAATATTGGTGATCAAAAGCAATGTTTTGTATAAAAATGAAAAGTGGTTGGGATGAATGCCTTCCGCGGTTGGAGCCACTGAGGGTTGCCGTGGCGCCACTGGGCGCGAGTATTTTAAAAGAGGAAAGAAAAGGGTGCGTGCAGGGGTTTAGGGTTATTGGAAGATTCACGTGTCGGGATAGGACGGGACGAAAGGAGGAACCATGTCCACATCTAATATAAAGAATGGTAATCCTAATTAATTGGGCCTAGTGGAAAGAGTGGAGCCCAGCCAATTATCTCTGAAATTGATAAATAAGAAATAATAAAGAAAGTGAAGTGAGAAGGGAAATGGAGTTACGTGAGCTTGGAAGAACCGGACTGAAACTCAGCTCCGTCGGATTCGGGGCTTCTCCACTCGGCAATGTCTTCGGCACCGTTTCCGACGAAGAAGCCGTTGCTTCTGTGGGCCTCGCCTTTAAATCCGGCATCAACTTCTTCGACACTTCTCCGTACATTACATTTCAAACGCTTTATCCTTTTTGCATGTCACATCGAAATTCATATTTTTCGTTAAATTCAAAGGTATTACGGAGGCACACTGTCGGAAAAAGTGCTGGGGAAGGCACTGAAGGCTCTGGGAGCTCCTCGAACCTCGTACGTTGTGGCGACAAAGTGCGGACGGTACAAGGAGGGTTTCGATTTCAGCGCGGAGAGAGTGACGAGGAGCATTGAGGAGAGCTTGGAAAGGCTGCAGCTTGACTACGTCGACATTCTCCAATGCCACGACATCGAGTTTGGTTCCTTAGACCAGGTCTCCTTTCATATTCTTCTTCTTCTTCTTCTTCTTCCTCTTCCGGTTTCATCAATTTCAAGTACTAATTGATTGTTGTTGTTTTGCCTAGGTTGTGAATGAGACCATTCCTGCGCTTGTGAAGCTTAAGGAAGCGGGGAAGACGCGGTTCATTGGGATAACGGGGCTTCCTCTCAGCATTTTCAGTTACGTGCTTGATAGGGTTCCACCTGGCACGCTTGATGTTGTGCTTTCCTATTGCCATTACTCTCTGAATGATTCTACTTTGGGGGATTTGGTTCCCTATTTGAAGTCCAAAGGGGTTGGCATTATCCATGCTTCTCCCTTGTCTATGGGCCTTCTCACTCAAGCTGGCCCACCTCAATGGCACCCCGCTTCGCCGGCACTCAAGGTCTTCTTCTTTTCCTGCTTATCTCTCCTCTGTCTTTCATATTCAATTCACATTAGCTATATTGTGTTTGCTTTCATGCTTCGGATGTCATTTTCACTAGTTAGTCATGTTTCTTTTCATATCCCAATTGTCATTACTCTATTACTCTATTCTCAGTGTGTATAATACTAAATCAGCACGCCATCAATGGCCAATGTGAAGTTTCATTATGAAACTACATTATATTTATGTGTTTCAGACTCTGTAAATAATAATTTTGTACCAAATCTATCACCTAGTCTGCTGGAAACAATAAAATAAAATGAACATTGAAATTTCAAAACAAAATATTATAAAATCTATTGGAAGAAAGATCATGGCATTCACCATTCTTTTGCCAGATTAGGGAATTCTTTATTAGTTTGATTATTTGAATCCCAGGATTGCCTAACTAACTGATGTTCATAAGCATCTTTAACTAAATTTCTATTCAATGTCTATCTTCTTTTTTCTTTTTTTTTTAATTATTATGATCTGATATACGTTTTTTTTTTCAAGCTAAATTGATTTTATGTATTTTAATTTGGAACCTTGTAGTCCGCATGTCAAGCTGCTGCCGCTCATTGTAAAGAAAAGGGAAAAAACATTTCAAAGTTAGCATTGCAGTTCAGCTTGTTAAATAAGGAAATCACATCGGTGCTTGTAGGAATGAAATCTGTTGAACAGGTTCGGTTTCAAAGTCTTCGTGAATTGCCATATTTAATTGTATATATCTTTATTTCTGAAAATCTGTGGAATTTACGTGAAAGCTTCCTCTAGAGTTTTTTATGGCTTTATCTATGAATTATTCACCTGTCTTTGTTGTTTTCGTTGAAACATATGTGAGAAACTTCCTCTGAAAATATGTGCGGTCTTTGTCATCTTCCCTTTTCATAGCTAACAACTAAAAAATTAAAAAAGAAACCAGCCATGAGGAAAATGTTACATTCTAAAGTAGCTTTTTTAACCCGATAATATTACTGTAAGTGGACGGACCTGTATGAGGAAAATACTAAGGAAATTTCCCGGGCCTAATTGGTGGTAGTACTGCAAACTGTAGATGTTTGTTTTACTACTTTTACAGCACTCTTTCAGTTGACCGTTTGCCTTTTATCATGTTGTACCATATTATCTGTGTATTGATGGAGCTCATACATTGATAGTCTTTTAAGAGGAGTTGTTTATGTCTTGCTGAGCTAGCCAACTGAAAGTGATAAATATTCCGTACTAGAACTACAATAGAGGATGTAACATGAACATTCTAACAGGATGGCTATATGTTACTGAAGTTACCACAGGTGATCAATTATTAGCTACTATAGTTAATAATGCGTCAATACATTATTGGTCTAGTACAACTAACTTGGGCACTTGGTTTATGCAAAGGTTTCTCAAGTTCAGTTTGTGTAATATGGTCATATGGACTAGTCACCTAATAAGAATGACCTGTTCTGACTGCGATAATCTAACAAATTAGGTGGAGGAAAATGTTGCTGCCGCAAGAGAACTTGCTACTTGTGGGATTGATGAAGAGGCTCTGTCTGAAGTTGAAGCTATCATGAAGCCTGTTAGAAACCACTCATGGCCTAGTGGAATCCAGCAGAGCTGATGTTAATTCTACTGCCTGGTATTGCCTATGGAGACATCCATTCCTGTTGTTCTTTACTCCTTTAGTCCGATTCAATGAGAGAAATTGCTTTCACAGCTGCGGAGAGCCACTATCCAATAATTTGTTTGTAGTATAAAGTGCGTTGAATAATATATGTTTCTCACAAGTGATTATTTAAAGCTCAACTTGGCTTCTGGAGAGTAAGAACCCGTCTTCTAGGTGTACCAGTATATAGTCAGAGTCGTTGGTTGAACTGCTTTGTGAAAACATAATGTAAAAGAAATGTTAGCAACTACACATTCTCTTACTATTTTTAAAACACTTTGTGATTAGTTAAAATTTATTCAAAACATATTCATGTGTGTTAAAAAGAATATGATAGAAAATATATTGATAACACTCATGCTTTTCTTTTTAATTTAATTAGAATTCAAATACTTTAGACTTTTACAATATAAAAAGATTTACGTCGTCTAGCATTCAAGCAATTTGGTACTGTCACATCATTGAGAAACAATTTTATAATAATTATTTTTAAAGCTTTAATTACAGTATAAAAAATTTTATATTAATATTTAATTATAATTTTTATTTATGATAAATTTTTAGACTTTAACTATTAGTATTTTAAAAATTATATAAATAAAAATTTGTAATTGAATGACGAGTTAAACTCTTTTACGGTAACGGTATATTAATTGAATCCTTATTTTTATTATATAAAATGTCCTAATTAAATTTTTATTCAGAAAGTGTTATAAAAAGACTTATATACTAAAAATTAAAATCATTTGAGTAAAAATTACATCTTGTTGATAGCCATCTAGAAATCGGTGCAACATGTCTATGCAAAATAGTTTGCATTTTGGTCTAAGAACCGACAATATATGATAATAATGTAAAAATGTTTTACTTATTTCCTCATGCTACCATGCCATCGAATCATATTTTGTTTAAATTCCAGACAAGAAAACTCTCCTTGTATTTATGATTATAAATAGAAAATCTAATTTGATGGCAACTCCCCGAAGTTGTCTTTATTCAAGTAATTCAAATTAGTATTCCAGACACGAATCATATTTAAATTTTACTGTCACCATTATATTTGGGAAAATATAATCAAAGAAAAATGTCCTTTATTGTGGACTTCTTGATCTTCAACTATAATTTTTGGTAACCTTTATTAAACTATGTATTTAACACTAATGGAATAGAACATTTTAAATTGTCACAATCCATCATCTATAATAAATGTTAAATTTCAGTTTTTAAAATCAAACAAAGTTGAAACTAAAAATCGACCAAAAAAATAAAAAATTGCAAAAAATCAATCGTTGATGATTTAGTTTTTGTAATAATCAAAGCGTGCAGTTTCAGCTTAATTTACAGTTTAACATATTAAAATTAAACAAAGATAGTTGTACAAAAAAACTGAACCGTAATTATTTTAACAAATCCACATAAAGACGTACAAATTGCTTTCATAATTTTTATAATTTTGACTTAATTTTTAATTAAAATTTTTAATAAATATGAATTAGTTAATGAATTGATATTTTAACAAGATTATTTTCATTTTATTAGATACAATTTAATAATAAGTAATATATAATTTTTAAACATATTAATTGTTTGTAATTTAACTTCAATGTTCTACTTTTCATATAAGGTTGAAAATAAAAATTTTAAATGCATTTTTAATATTTAATAATAAAATTTTAAACCACATACTTGAATCAAACTAAATCAAAAAAAAAAATTTAATTTGATTCAAATTTTATAATTGATCTAAATCAAACTAATTTTTTAGTTTATTTCAAATTAATTTTAGATACAAAACCACCCAATAAACACCCACATGTAATTATATGACGAGATACAATACTTTTATACTACTAGTATATGAACCACTCAAAACCACACCATAAATACTTTTATATTACTAGTATATTAAATTTTAGATCTAATTCCCTATTTATTTTTTGTACTTGCATGAATAAATTAAATTCTATTTTACATCAAATTGCATTCTGTTGTTATAATTATACTATATTTTAAATTTAAATCAAATGAAATATTTTTTCTATTTTTATATATTAATTTGAGTTGAAACAATATGATAAAGTAGAGGAAATTTGCGGCTGCACTATAAAATCACCGAGGGAGATTTCAGTCATAGCAGAGACAAAAAGGGAGATTTCTAGAGAAAATTACTAATACACACTCTTTACATATCTGGAAAGCCAAGATTTACATTATATAACAATACAAGTCTCCATCTCTTACCATCAAATTTTCACTTTTCCTAGTTTGTATAAATTCCACCTGTCAAGGAAAGGCTAACAGTGTGTCATTAAGAGTAAAACAATACTGGGACTAAAATTAAACCTCAAGATCAACACTGTCAAAAATTCATTACCATTTTCTACATCTTACACGAACCCATTTACATTCATGCTAAGCATACCATTAAAGTCAAGGCATTTGCTTCAGACCTTTAAATGCCCTTCTTCTAAAATAATGGGTATCCAACCAAACAATTGTACAACTGGCACACGAGTACCAATTAATTTGTATTTTCCGATGGCCCAAAAGAAAAATGTTTTATTTCTTTGTGCTCTGTAATAAAATGTACATGTGTAAGTGAATGAACAGCCTAGATGAAAATGACTATCATCTACTTATCTACGAATTAGTACTATGTGATAATATAAAAAAGGATGCATGCACACTGCATGGGAGAATGTTTTTAAGTTGCCACCTGCTGTAATGGAGGCCAAGCAATTTCATCATCATTTGTATGTCCCAGAAATAGGAAGTCAACACAATTCTTCCAACAACCGTGGTTATATGGGTTTCTGAACCGCCCATCAGGACTACGAAGATAATCATAACGGGTGGAATTTGCCAGTTCATTCGTGGTCACATTTCGAGCTATCTGCATCACAATTTACAAAGATGAAAAACTTGTTTACTATCTTCAAGTTTCAGTAACAGAACGTCCGAAGCTGATTGCGTGTAAGAGATGTTTTATGTATATTTTTCACTAGAACAAGGTTGAAATAAGTTCCTCAACTGAAAGAATGTAGCAAACTATTTTGACAAGATACGATTCAGGGATCTCCTTCTACTAAAGGGGACATTTTACTTTTGGAGAAAGGTAAATAAATACAGAACATTTGAATTCCAATATACGATTAGTTCCTGCAAAGGGAACTTGTCTCTTTCTCTGAAAGCACTATTATTTCTAAAGTAAATCGGGCGGATCAAGATGCGTCATTCACTATTCCAAGTTGGGTATATATCATAATGAGACATTAGAAGTTCCCAATATATTTCATGGTCAAGGGACAAGAAAACAATGAATACAAGCAACAGTGGAAGGAGTAACCCAGAAGGCAAACTTACTGGAGAAAACCTACCATACAATCCTATATGCTAAACCTTAAACTCAAAGTTGCAAGTGATGAAATGAAATTAGCAAATTATTTCAAAAAGAAAAAAGAAATTCTTGGAAAAAAGAAAACAGAAAGAACACAATGGTAGGTATCCTCCTTAGAGAATTAATTAGTTAGGGTGTTACTGTTTAGTTAACTAGGGACTGGGATAATTAGAGAAACAATGTATGTTGCCTATAAATGAGAAAAGGGGTTAAGAGAGATATCTTGTCATTTGTGAGAGAAATGGGGCCTTTGAGTATTGCGAGGAGCAGATCCTTGAACTTCTGCAGTGCTGTAATCAGGGGAGGTTTTCCCTATTATTTTAGGAAGATACACCAGGTTTTGATCAGAAACTCGAGTCATATTCTAACAAAAGGAGGCTGTTTTCTTTTTCTTTCTTAGTAAATGTTATTAATAAATACTTATCAGTAGATCATTTCAGTAATTTTCACTAATATATTTGCTGAGACAGACTTAAATGATTATTGGGGGGGGGGGGGGGGGAATGACAAGTATGGATTAAGCAATCACCATGGAAGACTGTGTTATCGTTAATGTTGTAGCCGCAATGAAAACAACAGTGTCCATCACCAAAAACACAACTAAACCTGGATGTCTTACTAACACATAATGGATCCATGTTTCTCCTGCCAATAATGCTGGAGTAGATGTCCAAATTCCTGTCATGGAAAACAAGGATGTTATATATTTCAAGCAAAATAATAAACTATACAATTTCAATGTAGAATGGAGCAAAAAAGAGTTCTTCAAGACATACTTTGAACAGCAATGGCAGCAGAAACGGAGGAAGTCAAAGTTCCTAGGCAGATAAAAATAAAGAAATCCCTTTTGTTCCTCTGCAAGATGCATACCGAGTATGATATTAAGGCTCAGAGTCTACAGACTGAGTGAAAGAAGAAAAACAACCCTCACCGGAAAAGTCAGGTAGAGCATCTTAATTCCAAAGCAAATATTTTGAATAAGGAAAGACTCTTATTGATTTATCACATCCATTTATTTAAATAGAACCGGGAAAAGAATCCATCATAAGAATGCACTTTTGATCTTGTGGAAATAGCACAACAACCCTTACCTTCCCAACGCAGTTAGATATCCATGGACAATGGTGGTCGAACTGTAACACACATCGCTTACATGTAGGGCAATGCTTAGATCGGACAGGTCTTATTATCTGATGATACAATTCAAGAAAACCTGATAAGCGATAACTTATTTTACGAATTTAATAAACTAAAACATAAATGTAAGTTTGGTTTTCAAATATTCAAAAGAATATTGTGTAAACCTTGCAGGTAGGGCAAAGTTGAGACCAATTTCCCATCCATACGGAGGAACTATTCAGATCAATATTCGATAAAGGATCCTGCAGAAAATAATACATAAAACTCATTTTACATCATGAAAGAAAAACAAATAAGCGTATATATTAAAATAAAAATTCATATGAAAGATATAAATTAAATATGATCCTGCCAATGCATTCCATGCAACAGAATTATGTGCCACATACATCCATGTCTGTTTAAATGCTATGAAGCACGGAAGTGTGCATCAAGCGCCGCTTCCTCGCGTCGAATGCGAGAGCGGGTGCGACACGGGTACGACATCGTATCGGACACTTTGGGCTGGGCCAAATAAGGCCCAGCCTCCAGATACGTCCAAATGACACAGTGGACCTCGATGGACACGTCTAAATGACACAGCGCGAAACTTGAAGAGGAAGCATCGCAGAGCCATCTCATCACATAAAACCATCGTCCGCCACCGAGTTGCAGATAGAGAATCTGCACCGTCAAGCCACCGCCAAGCGAAGACACTATCACCAACCACCATGGAGCCACGGTCTTGACCCTGGAGGACGAGCAGCACAAACTTGAAGAAGACTAGCAGGAAGAAAGTTGAAGAAAAACACCACGTTCACATGTCTGCTTTTTGCCTTATCAACGGGCAAGAAGCTATTGAGAGCATGAATTTATCATAGTGCATGATGCATTTGATTATATGCTCTTTTATTAAAATATTAATATATAAGTTATATATTATAACTTTTTAATAATTGTTATAACTTTTATATATTATAACATTTTTAGTTTTTTTACTCAAAAAAATAATAAATTTAGTTTTAAATTATTTTTAATGTGATTATTAATTTTTTATTATTTTATGCTCATGTCAATTTTTTAAATTATAATTACTTGCTTTTTTTTTTAATTTTACAAAACCATGAACATAAATTTGATATTTATTTAATTATATATATTTTTTGTTTTTAATTTTTATTATAGAGAAATGAGTTCTTCTAATTAACCTATGAAAAAAGAGAATGAAAAAAAACCTCTATGTAAATGTTTTAAATTATTATTAAACTTATTACATATACATATATATATATATATATGCCGTGTCCTCATGTCCTGTGTCCTTGTGTCATGTTTGTACCTGTGTCCGTGCTAGTTTCAACGAAACCAAGTCATTTCTATCTCTGATATCTAAGTTACAATAAATATAGTAAGTTCATATGCTTATTTATGCCCCAACATAGTAGTACCACAAAGTCATTATTAAAAAAAGAGGACCCATGTAAAATGATAGTTTCCCCTGAAAAAAGAGGAACACATACCTCTGTATCACTTTGAGAACCCACGTCCCCTGGTCGTTTTATATAACCTGGATCTTTACTGCAAAGGATTGAAATAATATTAATATATTAATGTTGATGGACAGTTTAGAATTAAAACTCCAAGAACTTTTTTGAGATTTCAGGACACAAAGTCATGTTTAACAAAGCATTGAAAGCAAACACATAAATTGCATGAATATGGACAACCAATGACATTAAACAAAAGGAAAAAAAAAAAAAATGAGAAATAGGCACTTAACATATCTTGTCAAGAAAATGGCACATAATTGCAAGGCAAAGCAGGAAAATAACTCTCTGCTTGATGTGCACAAAAAACCTCCTAAATTCAGGTTCTGGGCAAATTCATAAAATAATCAGCAAATTACAACAATATTCCCTCAACTTTTATTAAATTACACATAACTCCACTCTTCTATTTTCCTACATTAATCTTTTTTAAGTTTAAAGATGTTATACTAGCACTCACTATATATTTGAAAACATTACACTATTATCTCTCTCAAACCTTCTACTATCACCTCTTAAGGGGTGTAGAAGTACATGTGCAATTACCAATATCAACAAACATTTTATTAAAACACTAGAATTTCTGGTTCTTATATCCTTTCCTTTCCATACTGACTCCTCCTTGCCATCATCTTATGTCAGTGTTGTTAAACAGCAGCCATGGTTCCATCAAAAGGCCATTATGACTACTTTTTCCATTGCAGCTATGACAGACAAAACATTAGTTAATCCTTTGGAAAAACAAATTAAAAACCCTACATGACATTCATAGTGTTCAACACTAAAATTCTAAACATGTAGCTTCATGCCTTCTTAAACACAGTATTGGAGATCCAATTGTCCACAGAGGCAAACAGCAAAAATTTGGTTAGCGTTGTTCACAAGTCCCTGTTTCTTTGTTTACTTCTCTTAATCATTTTTTTTTTTTTTCTTTCTATTCCTTTCCTGGACTGTGTACATAATGTTACTATTTTTTATCGTATTCGGCAATTTCTTTAGTTTAGTTATTGTAGTATTGTACATCTGCCATAAATAACATTTCATCAAGGCCAAATAGCACATTGCAGGTAGATTCCTGGTTCACATTTTCAGTTAAAAAGTTATTTTTTACATTAGATGGTAAAAACCACAATCCAGTCTGCAAAGTCTCAAAAGTTACTTGAAACAATCCCAAGCCAATTGATTGGGCGGCAATCATGAAAGTTAAATTGGAATACAAATTGTGTATTAAAAAATCTATTTTCCAAGTCATGAATCAAATTGTATTATGAATAGGAAGATTCATAATCAACGATAAAACAATAAAACATAGCATATATTTTATCTTAATAATATAATATTCTTTATATAAAATTAGAATATTTATAAATTATTTATTAATAGTTAACATATATTATAAAACAACTTATAAAACAAAATTATTAGTTATATATGAGTTTGTGAAGTCATTTTTTTAGAATGATGGCAATAAAACAATTAAAGAACTAAATAGAGTACAAAAATTAAATAAATAAACAACAAATAAAGTAGTGAAATAATAAAATAGAATACGTTTAGAAAAATGTTCCTTTTCATTTAACAATTTAAGCTTATAACTTTATTTTTTTATGGGAATCAGTGAAAGAAAACTAAAAATCATATAAACCATAAGTTTCATGTTAATCATATGAATAGTAGCCTATAAAAAATCATATGAATAGTAATATTCACATTAATATTGTGAATTGTAACTCGTAAGATTCACATTATTCATGTGAATAGTAAGATTTATGTTAATCATGTGAATAGTAAGATTCATGTTAATTATGTGAATAATAGGATTCATGTTAATCATGTGAATCGTGTGATTGATTTTTGTGTATCATAAGATACAAAGTCGTTTAAGATACATTTTAACATTCATATCAATAGATAGCTGAATTCATAGTTATCAAACAAGTTTACGAGTTTACAAGCCCCTAATGAGTTAAGTTGTACATAGATTCGAAAGGCTAACAAACTCGGAGCAGACTCAACAGAATTAGGTAGACTTGGAGCAAACTCGATGGAATTGTGTAGACTTGTTAGTAGACTCGTGAACAAACTTCTTGGGTGGTGCTTTCTTGTCCTAACTCTAATTTTAAGTGTTTTCACTCTAGTTTGTTCTCAATTTTAGACATTGTATCCCTGTATTTTAAAACAGTGACATTATGCATCCAAATTTTAAAAATGTGTGAATTGGTACCCTTCTATGAATTGTTGAGTTGACTGTTAATTGTAAGTGCTGCATATAAGAAATTAGGTGACGTGAAACACAATTACTACTTAATAAAAGGGTTAACTTAACATTTTAGGGTTTAGGTGAGTATTATATGTCGTATTCTTTTACCCACTTAATACTCATATAAACCTAAAATGTTAAATTAATCCTTTTTATTAAACAGTAATTGTGTTTCACGTAACCTTACATATGGCGGTCAACACACTCACGGTTAACCGTCAACATCAACTATTCCCGGAAAGGATATCAATTCACACATTTTTAAAATTGAGAGGTATAATGTCACAATTTTAAAATATAGGGACACAATGTCTAAAAGTGAAAAAATTTGGGACAACAATTGTATTTAAGCCTTTCTGAGAAGGGTTTTGAAACTTTGAGTGTTGTGACTCCAACTTGTATTTACTTGGAGTAATTTGGACGTATTATGTGGACTTGAAACTTATTATTTGTTGGAAATTTTCAATTTCTATGTTTTATATTTTTATGAAATAAACTCTTGTGATTATATGAGTCGAATTTGTTGGGCTCTCATGAGTTTACATAAACTCTAGACTTTAACAACCTTGGCTGAATTGTCTTGAATAGTACAAATTGAATCATGAATCATAAGATTCTAATAACTATTGCATCAATTCATAAAATTTTACAATAGTCTAGTTTTTTACGAGGAAAGGTCAAGCCACTAGTTACACAACTTCACTAATTACTTTGTTATGTACTTAGTTGTCAATTGTAACCATCAAAATCACTAAATGATGCAAGCTACAATACATATTTATATTGCCATATCTCACACAAAAACAGAAAGAATACATGACACAGAAGATTACCTACTACACCTATAGAACATAATCAAGGCAGCAACTGCCAGAGAAAGTGCCATCCATGCCCAAATTCCAACAAAAGCAGTGATCTTTTTAAGGTTCGGAGCTGACATTAGTTGGAAAGATTTAGTGAAGCTGATCATCACAAAAAAACTCAAGTAATGACTAACATTTGCAAATCTTTGTATGTCTATGGTATTGCAAATTGGCATCCAATTTTTTACGTACCTGCAACGACTGAGTTGATGAAGAGGATCATGAGAAAGACTATAACACACAATAAGATGGGAGCATAACCAACATCTGTCATCACCCCACTACAAAGTTTCCTTCTCCAATGATTGCTATGAGCCCGTAGTTGATTTGACTGCAAAAATGTAGCAATATAATCAGTACAAAGCCAACAAGAGTATAACTGCATAAAGTACATCAAGTCACTGTTAATGTGCAATTTCTGAAGCAAAATTTGATGGTTTAAGCTAACAGCATTGCCATTCTCAAATTAATGTATCGATTTTAGCAAGATACAATACACTCCCAATTTTCACCAAAGTAATTATTTTGTCACGTGTATACAATAGTATGTAGCAAAAGTAGGCAAAAAACTATTGGCAGCTAGTACTCTCATGATGTACTCTCATGATGGAGATCTTATGTAGCCATGTAGGGTCATACGGAGAAAAGAAACATGTAAATCATGGGACCGTAACATGTATTTCAAGATCCTAGTTAAAATGCAAAATTATATTTAAATAAATTATACACACATAAGCAAAACAATCTTAGAAAACACAGGCCTGTTTCCACTTCCATTTCATCCTTGAACTTGGAAACAAAATAATCTCTTCGTTTTAGACTAAAGGGTTTATAAGAGCAACTTCCCTTGCCATTTAATAAAAATTCAATAAAAAATACATAAAAAAGATAAAAATAGTTTTAGAAACAAAATAATAATTTCCTAGAGCAACAAAAGGTAAAAATTATTTTCAGAAACTAAATAATAATTTCCTAAAGCAAAAACAACTAAAAATTATTTTCAGAAGCCAAATAATAATATTCAGAATGTTGAAAATAATTTGAGTAACTAAATAATAATTTACTAAAACAAAAACAACTAAAAATAATTTTTAGAAACAAAAACAAGTAAAACTAATTTTCCGAATGTTAAAAATGAATTTTAGTAACTAAATAATAATTTCTAAAATAAAAACAAATAAAAGTAATTTCAGCAGTAAAATAATACTTTTAAGAATAAAAAATAAGATAAAATAATCAATCAATAAAAGAACGCAAAAAACAAGTAAAAAAGAAAGCAAAATAAATGAGAGAAAATGGTCACAGAACACCATTGTAGCTTGTGCTAGAGGCTCTAGATTCCACCGTCAGAGTCACCAGAGACCATAGCACGGGACGCCAGAGGAGGTCTCTGAAGCCAAACGAGTACGTCATCGGTGCCAAACATTGTTTCTCGTGGGTTTGTGGTTTGGGAGAGGGAGATGCAGGTTGTTAGCAAAGGGAGACAATGTTATTGCTTTTGTTTAAGGGTTGAACACCCTTAGATGATAGTGGCTATCGAGTTGGGCCTTTGGCCCAAACCTTTTTTTTTTATTTTTTTCGTTGCAAAAATGCTATTTATGTTGTGCCACCACAACCGCCACATGAATCATTGCCCACCATTTGGACTCTGCCATGCCATCGCCATATTATGGTGATTTGTTAAAAAACCTGCATCACGATTCTGCCGTGGCCAACATTTAACAACACGGTATCAAAGTCTATTCTAGCATATTTGTTGTTAGGCTTATCATGTCACTTGCTATCAGGTTGCTATTGAACCACCCATAGATATTTAGTCCTACAAACTTCACGTTCAAAATGTACAATCTTCAAAGTGAGGGGTGTGTGTTGATGATGTCATATTGACTAGTAATGTAACTAAATAATAGTATATAAATAAGGTACAAACTTCATCTTATGAGTAAATTTTGTAAAGTTGAATCAGACCCAAATTCACTCTCCACCTTTTAAGAAGGAATTAGAGTTTATCCTAGCTCATTATTGGGTTACCAACATTTGTCTATGCTCTAGAAGTCTATTCCTATGGGTGAGAGAGTGTAATTATTGGGTCACCCATATTCTAAATACTAAGCCCATCTAATACCCGTTATGGTTAATAGCTAGGCTTATTGGAGTTATAAGGTTGGTCTAGTGGCAAAGTCCACGTGTGGGGGAAAGGGGGGAGGGAGAGATCGTGGGTTCGAATCCCTCCACTAACAAAAATTAACACATTATCAACTAACATTGGCCTATAAAAATATAGGGGCAGGCCTATTAAAGAAGCCTCAACAATACTCAGTTGGAAAGTAATTCAATATTACACAAATCCATACATGTTAGAGCTTATTATTCAAGTTTTTAACAATTATCCCATTCTTACTACGTAAAATTATTCAAAATTTCACACATAAAATTCATGCAAAATAACCTTTTTTTATTTTTTCCCTTGATTGCTTTTTATGTTTTAGAAAATACATAGGAAAATTTGCAGAAAAGTTAATAGAAAGATCAAAGAAAGGCATAACTCTAGTTTACACGTATATAACACATTATGTTAATCAAATATAAAAACTATTCCCATAGTTTGACCCAGCCCCTCAAACTTTTGGGATGGTTGGTTAATGAAATGGCGTCAAAGTCTCTATGACCATGTGGTCTAAATTTATATCCTTATTGCCCCTCGATATTTTAAAATGAAACTGTTAATTTCAGCACCAGGTAGGACAGTGTCAATACTTCATGCCAAAAGAATTTTTGTGTAAGGAGTTGTATTAGATATAAATATCATTCAAGTGCCTTCACAACCCAATAACTTGGGATAGTTGGTTTATGAGATGTATGTTTACCCATGATCTCCTGCATTTGGCAAAACTAAATTTAACAGTGTTTATCAATTACCACAAGTCTCATAAAGAATGTTCTTAAATAATTACACCAACCAACAGCCTAAGCAATACAACATTACGTACAAGGAAAGGAGCGACATGCCGATGACCTTTATCATATGCAAGCTGTACAGGTGTGTGTCCAGCATTGTCCTTCACCATCAATTCTTTCTTTGTGCCTGCATGTACAAGTACAGCGCATGCCTCTGCATTTCCTCTTAATGCAGCCCAGTGCAATGGTGTACAACCTAAACCAGTTTTATAAGTATTATCTCATAAAGGAAAACAAATTGACCAACAGAACTATAACTTAATGGCAAATTCTACTTGTTTCAAAAGTATTAATAATTTTTTAATCTAATATATTTATTAATTAATAATAATGTTTAAACTTTTATGATTATATCATCAAATGTCAAAATCATAAAAGCTCAAATATGTGCTCCAAAAAAAAAAAAAAAAAACTCTTGAAACTATTGGCAGGTCTGAATCGTCCAAAATTTCAATAGATAAGTCCAGCATATGTTCCCTTGAATCGCAATATCAAGATCACAAAATCTTTGTGTACATGATATCCATAGTAAATTAGTAATGCATAATAAATTAAACCTTGTTCAATCTCAAATAGTATTATTATGCAAACTTATCTAGTACTCATTATTAAAAATATCAATCATGTAAAACATTTGCTTCCCTACTTAGTGATAGTGATGGCTAATATCAGCACATGATAAAATGACTTCAAATATGTTTATGTTGGACTGGACTTGACACCAAATGATAAAATCTAGAGAGGACACTTTATGTTATAAAGATAATTGAGAACTTACAAAATGTAAAGGAAATTAAATACTAACTAGGCATACCGTCCTTATCTTGTCTTCCTTGACTTGCATCTCTAAATAAAAGCAATCGTATTGTGTCAGCAAATCCCTTATATGCAGCCCTGGCCACGAGAATTAAGTAAATAAAACATCTTCAATTGACATGCTGCATACGCAACCATAACTATTAGGAACAAATCAAACAATCATTTAGGGTGAGCTTCAAAAATTTGGCGCAAACAGATTCACAAACCTAAAATACTTCAAAAACTCTTTTGAAGTGCAGGAAAGCATTTCATTGGTCAATAATACTTCATTAAATTACTCAGTTTAGGAAAAAAAGAAACACAGCAGTCAAAGTATAATCTGCATTATGTTCTTAAATGAGAGAATTCAACTAATTTTATCAGCACATTAAAAGCAAAACAAAGATACAAATGGGAGGAACCATGACATTGACAATCAAGTCGTTATCAAAATAAGGTTTCTTCAGCACGCAAAGCAATAAAAAAGGTTCAAGGCATACCAATGAAGAGGACTCCTTCCATCGTTATCAGGCACATCAAAATCAGCATGGTACTTTACTACAATGTGATTTAAGAAAGTTGTCTGTCCATATTGTGCAGAAACATGAACTGCCTGCAGGAACCATTTAATTATGAAAATAGCACAACACTGGAAATGTTTAAACAGGTGGTAGGCATAATAATTCCCAGATTTTCCTTATACAGGACAGGTGTTAATCAATCTCACACAGTAAATTGATGATAATTAAAATTTAGATAGCTTTTTAAAATCATTATGAGCAATTTTGTTAATAATTGATTTTATTTTTATTGAAAAAATATTGAAACAAGTCAAAGTTTCATAAACTAAACTCGTGTATTGCTTCTTTTTACCCAAATATATGCTTATTAGTTTAAACAATATAAATCTGTATGTTTTAAAAAATTATTATAACTTTAAATCTTTAATGAACAAGTCAGGTTAAATTTTGATACTCAGATTATCCAGAATCCAGATATAAAATAAAGAATAAAATTAGGTACACAGTGTCTACTCAGTCGTATAGATTTGGATATGGGCGGTTAAGATTACAAACAGATGGGGGCACAAGTTGAAAATTCAAAATAAAATATGAATTTGGATACAAGAATTTTAAATATTAAATCACCCAACCCAGGCCTGCAATATTGACTTCCCTAACTACAGAAAACAAGCAAACCCTCCAGAAAATTTGATAGAACATATTCATTTAAACAATTACTGACAAACAATAGTACAATACCCTGTATCCATTTACGTCTGCAGCTTCAACCCGAGCACCATTCTCCAAGAGTACATCAGCAGCTGCAATCGAACCGCGAACCGCAGCCCAATGCAATGCTGTTTGTTGCATGTTGTCTTTAGCATTGACATCCGCCCCATGCTTCAAACGAAGTACAGTTCAAATTAACTCACATTCAACCTAAATCAATTCATAAGTACATATGTATCTAAAACACAAACACAAACGCCTTCCACATGAATTAACTTCACTGAGAGTTACAAAAACTATATTAATTTGCTGAACGACACATAACGACCCAAAGAAGAAAAATCCAAACTTGCTGCATATGAAGGCGAAACCAGCTAAAATTTAAAAAGTAAAAAAAATCAAACGCTCGATTTTTGGATAATGAATTATGAGCTAACGCACTTATACAAACAGTAAAAAGTATTGGTAGAAGGGTGAATAGTACCTGAATGAGATAGTGCGCAATGTCGTGGAAATTGTTAAGCGATGCCCATTGAAGAGCGTAATAGCCATGAGCGTCGGGAACAGAAACAGCGGCACCGTTTTGCTCGACGAAGGTTCGCAATTTGTTGAAGTCGCCGTGGGCAGAGGCAGTGAATACGTCGAGGATTGGAGGCTGGTCGTTGGGTTTGGAGACCGATGATGATACCACCTCGATCTCCGAGGAAGCCATGGAAATTGGTTAGGGTTCGAAAGTGTATGGAGAATTGGAATTGGAATTGGGATTGGAGAAAGAAAGTGAGAGAATGATTATTCCTCCCTCCCTCACTTCATCCTTTCTTTCTCAACCCAACCTTGCCTTTTTCCCTTCAATTTCTTGATTCTTACACCCCAACAATAGTCCCTGGAATACAACAACAAACAAAATAATTGTTTATTTCTAAAATTAAAAAAAAAAAAACATTCATCTTTCAAAAATACAGTTCTTTAGTTTTTTTTTTTTTTTAATTTTCAGATTGTTCAATCCAAAAATAATTGGGTAGAGATTAGGCTAAAAAATGTTATATTATCTGAGTTTTGTTCTCACATATTTTTACTATATGAATTTTAAAATGTAATATTGCTATCAACTATCAAGTAATTTTTACTCTTCAATAGTTTTAAACAACAATTAAAATTATTTTAAATTAATATAGAACTTTTTTTATAATTTTAGTATGACAAAAAACCTCCTGTTATTTAAAAGTTGGAGTGGAGTATTATTTCAATATAAAAATTGTAGGTCAAATAATCCTAATAATTATTCTGTTATATACTTTGGTTTATAAACGATACTACTCTTAAAAGTTGAGATTAACAATAGTTTTATATACACCATCGCATATTTTAATATATTGAATTTTTTTTATTAACAATATTGTAACCATTGGGTTTAGAATTTAGTTATATTTAAAATTATTCACCTTTTTTCAGTAGTATATCATGTGGAAATCAAACTCAAGTATTATTTTTTTAAGTATGGATAAGTTATAATAGGAAATACAAAAAAATAGCTTAAATAATTGTATTTCCTTTGTTACTTTTTTCATTTGTTGAATTTTTGTTCTCATTTATTTTTATTTTCAAATTTTGTTCTAACATAAGGGTTTCTTTCTTAGTTATATATAAAGGGGAGAGGGAGCATAAGTGTTTTCGTGTAAGAACAACAAGAATATTTTGTAGTCATCATATTTAAATAAAAGCACTGACATTAAGTGGTTAGATGGGTTATTTCAATCTCAACCCTTTATTTAAATCTCATGGTTATAAATTATTTTATCATTCTCATATAGAAGCATCATCCTCATCTAACATGTGTTCTCTTTATATATAATGCTAATATACCCCATCTATTTTTTAGTTTGAGTATATTAACACCTTACACCAATCATTCTGGACAAAAATAGTTAAACACTTCATTTGTTAAAATAAACTAATTTAAAGATATTTTGATAAATAGTTATTTCTTTTACACATTCACTTTTCTCAGCGTGGTAACGAGACCCATATATAATAAATTTATTGATTTTTATATTAATTATCCTTGTACTTGCATAGAAGTATCTAGGTACTCGGGTCTTTGCTGAAGTCCTTGTATCCTTTGAAAGTCTAAGTTGATAATCCTCGCAGGCATATGTGAGTACCTGCAATGACACTATAATGCTCAAGTCAATGTGAGCTCAGCCTAGGGTATTGTGTGTAAGGTGTTAGAGAAATAAAAATATAATAATGAGTGAATCAAACCTGAGTAAATGCTACCTTTTATATTGTTTACTTTGGGCTTGGGCCTACTAATTAGGGTTTTGACATGTTATGAGGGCACTATGGGTATTTTTCCTAAAGTAAACGCCTTTCAACATGAACTTTGGTCACAGTCAAAGTCATTAGGTTTGCCTTAGCTCATCGACGAGTCGTTTCTAATCTTGGGGAGGGTTCGATTTTTCCCCAAGGCCATCTGGCATTTACGTCGAGCATGTCCTAGTTCATTGCCGAATTGTCTATGATTACGCCGGAGAGGATCCGGCCTTGCCTAAGGGTCATCCTGGTATACATGTCCACCAGCATCGAGTGTGAAAAGACAAAGATGCTTTTATCAAGGATTATCGAGTGAGACTTCTACTACTCCCAACTATGTTGTCTCAGATGGTATGTCAGATATACCTAGCACCTAGGGTTAGTTTCTTGCTATTTTTGGGAAGTTATTATGTTGTTAGATATGCTCATCAGTGATTCCCTCTGCGTGAGGTGTTGATCTTTATTGATCTGACAATGTTAGTTTCTCTTTGGTTTAGGCCTCCGTGGGCCTAGTGCTTATAAAAGGGGAGACATTGTGAGAGGGGGTGTAACATCTCTATTTTTAATAACTATATTGTTATAGAATTTATTTGAATTTGAATTTAAAAATTAAAAATAAATATTAAAAACTTAATTTCTACAATTAAATTGATATTATGAATTTTTATCTATTTTAGAATTTTAATATTGTATTTAAAAAAATGTTCAAATAACTTAAATTTAAGTAATATATTAATAAAAAGCAGTGAAATAAAAATATAATATCAAGAGTTTAAAATTATTTTTTAATTATAAATAGAAACTACATAATTTATTTTAATTTTGATATTTTTTTTGGAAATTAATTGAGACAATTTTTATAAAATTATCAGTATATTCTAGATTGTTATAAAAAAATAAAATGATCTTGTCTTAAGTTGAAATTTTTATGAGAGACTTAAAAAATATAGGAATCTTTGCTAAACTAATTTTATTTCAAAACTAATTAAAATAAATAAATAAAAATAAAATAAAATAAGATAGCATCTCAAATTGAGGTCACACGTAATTGACCTTATCTTCATTGTTGCATCAATAAATAAGTTCGTCATCTTATCCATCCAAAAAAAAATTAATTAAAAAATATATTAATTTAAGCCTATAAATAGGCTTCATGCATGCTTTTCACTTGCAATCCTTTTCTCTCTCTTGTTTCCAAATTTTGCATAATATTTTTTTCTACTAAAGTTATTTTATTTTTCTTTCTTACACCCTTATCACTCACAAAATTACAAGTCAAGTTAATTTCAAGGTTCTTCACCACTCATCATCAAGCTTTTTATTAAGGTAAGAGCAGAGTGAGATTTATAAGCCTTTATAATATTAATCTTAATAGACTTATAATTATAATTGTTGTTACTTCTATTATTTATAATACTTATTTTTATTTATATGTTTGATTGTTCATTAATATACTAATTATTCTAATCTTTACTTTCAATCATTTAATTGATTGTTCAATAATTTCTAACTATAGTAACTTTTAGTTATTATCCAGAAATTATGTTTTGGTTCTACGTTATCATTTAATTTATTTTTCAGATATTATCATCTGGTCCTTTTTTTATTATTTATTATTTAATCTATTCTTCATATATTATAATTTGATCCTTTGATATTTAGTATTTTATTTATTCTCCAGATTTTATAATCTGATCTTTTGTTATTATTTATTATTTTATTTATCCTCCAGGTATTATAGTCTGGTCCTTTACTATTATTTATTATGTTTTTGTTTTAAATTTTATCATATAATTTAAATTATGATTAACTTTGGTTTACATATTTCTATTTTATAGGATCTATCATTCTTTAAATTAAATTATTAATAATCATCTCATTTTTTTTATCACGTGTATTATATTTTATTCAAAATTATGCTATAAAATTATTAATTATTAAATTTTTATGGTAAAATAAAAATAAAATAATAAAAATAAGTCTATTTTTAGAAACAACATAAAATATTTGAGAGATTATATGTAAAGTCAAATTATGAAAATTTTATAATAAATATGATAATAAAAAATTTATAAAAGATATCTTTTAATATTAAAGATGAATTGATTTTATATTGATATATTATTACTATTGATTCTAAAGTAAAACTTTTAAAATAAGAAATTAATTTTTATATCTATCTTGTTATTAAAATTATTTTTAATATCTTTTAATTCCTTGAGATTGATTATCTATGGAATTGTAAATTATTCTAATTGAAATAGAAGTACTATGTACCTTTGTATTTACCAAGTTCAGTAACGTTTAGAACTGTGTTGTGAGATGAACTTAGCAAAGTTCTAAGTTTCCTTGTAATGATTTGAGATTATGTAGACACATGAATGTCAGTGTTGGGAAGTCACAATTTGGTACAGTATGAGATGAAAGGCAGAGACCGGAGTAACGTCTAAGAAGGTTTTAATCAAGTAGGTGGATATTTGGATAGTCCAGGTTAGCACCCTGGACTAGGGTATTCATTGGCGAAACTTGAAAACTTTTCACACCTATTTAGCATCATCAAGGTTAAGTAATGTATATCTCTCTATTATGGGCTGAAAAATTGTCGAATTTCTCAAGAAAAATAATTATTATTGTACCAATGTTTTTGTGAGAAATATATGCAACTACGAACCATTTCCCAAATAAATCCTTGTTGATTATAGTGAATCATCAAAGATTAGATATGGATTCATACATTGAGTAAAGTGGGATAGAGTTGTAGGTCAAACCATAGGCTCCATTGTTTGTTAAGTCTATTAAAATTGACATTGATGTTTATAAAAATCTCACTCCTTTCATTATTTTTTTTTCATATATGATCGTGGTGTGAATGGAAGATGAAACTATTCAACAGACTATGTTGAAGGATTCAGAGGATTTCCTCTAAGTATGTTAACTCATACAATTTCTTTTTATGCTTTTGAAAAATTTTAGGTTTGTAAAAAGTCCACTGATTTATTTGGGAAAATAGTTATAACAATGTATTTATGTTTCAAGTATCATATACAATAATGTTCTCTAATAACTATATTTTGACTGATAATGTTTATAATATGATTATGGTTCTTTATGTAAGATCTTTTTAATACTAGTTAAATATATATAAAATAATAATTTGTCACATTTTAATAAATATATTATTAATATTAAGGTCATTACAGGGAGAATGCTTCCACATTTGCTCTTTCTTCTGTTACCAAGCCTTCCCACTTTTTTAGCACTCTCAGGTACATCTAAAACCTCAACTCTTTTTCTTTGCATTATGGCCTCTAATAGTTCTTGGGATCTTCCTCCCCTACTAGCCAAACCCAAAAACAGAGTCTAGCTCACATGCCCAAGAAGTGTACGAGTCGCAATCTCCTCTACTTGATAATGCAATGCCGGTCAGGACATCTATGAAGGTAGAAATGGGTTCATCTTTTGTGTCAGTTAGTGTTATCGTTGTTCCCCAACCAAAAGGTAACGAATCTAAAGTCGAGTTAGAAGAAGATTTGGCATTTGTAACAGTTATTCCTATGTATGTACCTTCCACTTGCTATCCCCCAGTACAAATTGGATGGGGAAGTTGCTACATACACTTCTATGTATATCAATTGGGAAAGTTGTGCCTTTTTAATGACGTTATCATTTATGCCCCTTTGATGACCTGGAGGTTGCACGCACTATGATGTGGGCGTGATAGAGTGATGTCGGGTAAACTCTAATTTCGGGTGTTAGAACACACCCATTCTAGTGGCTAGGATTACTTATACATTTATACGTGCATCTTAAAGGACCTTGGTATAGAGATTCCTTTTGATGATTTCACGATAGTTGTGTTGAGGGTAATGAATTGTGCCTTATGCATATTCATCTGAACATGTGGGTCCTTATCCAAGTGTTTTGAGCGCTCTGTCGCTTTACATAAACTATCATCCCTCTAGCCTTTTCTTTCATTATTTCCACTCCTCCCTAGTGTTCCTGGTTCGATGGTCTTCTATTAGTTAGGTCCTAGAGAACCCTTTTTTTCTCAAGTCTACACGTCTTCATATAAGAACTTAAAGCATAACTATTTCAAGATAGTTGTGAAGCCGAAGCATGGAAAAAAATTTTGACGACAAGGGCAGAAAGCCTTTATTTCCTTTTGTTTGGCAACCAAACCAAGGCATTTGGTCACAATGCCAATGGAAATGTTGTCTGTGCAAGAGAAAGAAGATGTAACCTTCTTGGACACCTTGCCTCACAACATCCTAGTGTCCAAGTTGATGCGCTTTCTAAGGTCACCTCGACCTGTGTGGGATCTGGAAAGTAGTTGGGGTTTTCTTATGATGTACTTGGTAGTGTGTTGTAACTTTGTTGTTGCTAACATGCTTATGTTTTGTTGTTTTGTAGGCATCATATAGACCATGGCCAAGGATGACAAGATGGTGTTCCTAGATTTCTACACTGCTATTCAGGAGAGGTTTCCTAAGGGGACGAACTTCAGGTCCTTTCTTCGATGCTTGCCGATCTAGATCTTTAAATAAAGAAATTCCTTATGGTTTGATTTTGCCTCATCCAGCTTCGTCAAAGCCCTACAAATCCAAGGACGAGGGAAGCAAGGGCAATTAGAAGGACGAGGGCACTAAGAAGTTGAAGAATAGGAAATATTGGTCCCTCAAAGGAGATGCCTCTAAACCGAGTGTGCTAAATTTGTCAAAAAGTGCATTCCCTACCAGAAGCACAAGCATCTCATACAGCAATCAACAAATGAGATATTGCTCATCCTAATCCATGTCATTTACAGTATAGGGAACATACATTTTGGGGCCATTTCCTGTTGCCACAGGAAAATGCAAATTCTTATTGCTGGTCATTGATCATTTCACCAAGTGGATCGAGGCTGAGCTGCTCGCTACCATCCTGACTGCTCATCTTCGATATTGGTCTTCAGTTTATAGATAAAAAGTTGAACAAGTTCCTCACAAAGCTCAAAATTCAGCATTGGTTCACATCTTTAGAGCATCCTTAAACAAATGGACAAGCTAAAGTTGCCAAAAAGGTGATTCTAGGAGAACTCAAGAAATGGCTTGGGGAGGCAAAGGGTTCTTGGGTAGATGAAGTCCCTAAGATCCTATAGGATACCACTGCACACCTTAATCAACAACGCAGGAGACACCATATCGACTCACCTATGGAACTAATGTTATGTTGCCATTAGAGGTAAGAGCCCTTTTTTAGACGCACCTAGCTCAAAGAAGAATCAAAGGGGAAGTGCTTATGCCCAATCTAGAAACAATTGAAGAGCTTCGCCAAATGGTCATTGTTGCGATTGAACCGTATAAAAGACAAATGAGAAGAAGGCATGAAACTAAAGTGCAGTCCAGACGCTTCGTCAAAGGCGACCTGGTGTGTTGCGCTACAGGGGAAGCTCGGTGAGGCAATATGCATGCAAAGCTAACAGCTAAGTGGGAAAGTCCCTTTTGAGTCATCCAAAGCTTGGAGAATGACGCTTACAAGTTAGTTGAGCTTGGTGGCAACATGATTCCCTTGACTTGGAATGCAACACACTTGAAGCATTACTTCAGTTGATATTGATTACATGTACTATCTGAAAATAGTGTAATTTTTTCCTAACTCAGTCTTTTTTCCTTATAAGAAAGTGCAAGCGTTTTTTATATTTTTAACGAGACACCTTTATGATAATGAAATTGTTTATGCATTTCATCCATCACTACAACTATTTATTTTTATTTTATGCTCATCATTAACATGTCATTTGATTAAAGCCTTACTTATGCAACACGCCTAAACCAGACAAGGTTTCCCTCCCGGACAACTAGTTCAGGCAATGATGCATCTTAAACAACACAGGTTTCCCTCCCAAGCAACTAGTCTGGGTAAGGATGTACCTTAAACAATGGAATAGTTTCTCTCCTACGTAAGCAACCTAGGTAAAGACGTACTTTAAACAACACAAAGGTTTTCCTTCTGGGTAACCAACCCAGGTAAGGACACACCTTAAGCAACAAAATGGTCCCCCTTCTGGGCAACCAACCTAAACAAAGGAAAAAATTTGAAAGCAAAACCAAACGATTCAGCAAGTACCAGCTTGACGCAATTCATTAACATCGTCCAAAAAGTATACATGTTGCATTACAAGGAAAATTAAAATCTACAACAAAAGCCAAATGCAAGAAACTTTAAGGGTCACCACCCACCCTGGTGAAATCAATTTCTTCCTCTTTGTTCCCTCTCCTTATCTAAGATGATTTCCTCCTCCTCCTCCCTCGCAGAGCTCTTGGGCTCCTCTTAATCAGACCCACTATCATTAACATCCAACCCAACAACATTGGAAGCCCATGTGTCAACAACAACATTTTCTACCTCTAATAATAACAAGGTGTATGCTCATTCGACTCTGTTGTCTTCGACACTTACTCGAAAGTTAGGAACTTCCCATCCAAAAATTCCTAAGACCCATCGAAAGCAAGTCTCAAGAGCTTGCAATATTGCTCAACTTGGTGGACAACTTGGAGGAACCCTGCGTGTTGCTCGACAATTATAGCCTTCTTGCCCTTCTTTATGAACTTAACAACCTTCTTGGCCATGTCAACATCTCCTTGCAACTTGATGACTTCCTTGCCTGAGTCTTTATTTTTTAAGGCAAGGAGGACTTTGTTATCCTCAGCCCTATAAATCTTACCAATAGTCTAGTCCATTTGCTTCTTCAAATCCTCAACTTGTTGCTAGAGTTGGGTATTTTTTATGACCAATTGCTCAGACTTTTCCAAGGCGACAACCAAAATATTCTAGGATTTGGCCAACTACCGCCTTAGATTCAAGGTGAGAAACCATATGTTGAATCATGACCTAGAATCGGGACATGAGCTTGCAGTAATAGCTGTAGTTGTTCGTCGCATCAGCTTGCAACAAAAAGTCTCGACTCGGGGTAGAAGTAAACTTGGCCAAGGGGTGCCCGGAAGGGTAAAAAAAGTTGGTAAATAAATCTTTGGAGCAGAGGATTGGAAGGCCAACGAAGAAGTGTTTGGAAATGGTTTGTTTTCCCCTTTTCAAGGAACCACTCTTGAGGGATCGATGTTTCCTCTTCTTCGACTTCTTATTGCCCCGCATCCTTTGATTTGCCCTTGCTTCTCCCATCCTTGGATTTGCAGGTCTTTGACGGAGCTAGAAGAGTGATAAAAACTTATAATGGTCAATATCAGGGTCAACCTAGGTCATCTCTCAAGGATACGATCCATATATGGTTTAGATTATATCAAGAACAACAAATAATTTAGGGGGTTTTGTGCAAAATTGAAAAGAAACTCACAAAGTAAGAAGTCAAATTAAAAACGAATTCAAAGAAAGAAAACATCGATTCGAGCTTCCTAGCATTGCACCTGAGTAATCACAATTCTAATATTTTCAAGCAAAATTGCATCAACATACAAAGGTAATTCAATCGAATCGAATCATAATTGTAATCTCAAGATTCTCATGAATTTTCAGAAATCTAATTAGTTGAATTAGGTTCTCAATCTAGTACTTGGTCTCCTGCATTTCAAATTGATCGATCTAAATCGATCCTTAACCAATTCGTATAAAAATCTAATCAAAATTCTACACAAATTGAAGAGGAAAGAAAGCAAGAAAATGCAAAATTCGCAAGAAAAAGAACGCACAAAAATAGGAATTCATACTCTTACCACGCAACCACATCAGAGACCTCAAATCAGTTCAGAAATTAGTCTTCCATGGAGATCTCCATGGAAGCTTGCATGAGAAGGAAGAAAAAGATGGAGAGAAAAGAAAGCTTGTGGAAGAAGAAAGAGAGAAACTTGTTGAAAAAGGAAAAGAGAAACTCACTTTAACTAATTCTAACAAAATGGACAAAAAGTTATTACAAGTAAATTATGAGAGACTATTTATATTGTCTCCCTAAAACTTCTAGAGAAAGATATCTAAAAAAATCTAATCTAAATTGGGTTAAGGCCCAAATGAAATTATCCTAAAAAATAACAAAAATTTCTAGAAAATAAAACTAATAAATTACAATCAAAGAAAATTAAAAAAATAAAAAATACAAAAATATAGAAAAATACAAAGACAATTAGCTCAATGCAAAGTCCAGTTCAAGAAAGTCCACTGACCTGTAAAATAAGAGAAAATATATGAAAATGGCCCAAATGCGGCACACATATGAAAAGGAACTAGAATAAAAATTAAAAAACATATACAAAATTAGAAGGACTAAAAGGATATAAAATATGTATAATAAAATGCTCTATCAATTAAGCAAATCACATCATCAGGAATTTCTTTTTCCAAAGGATCTTGATCAACAAGCACCGGAGGAGCACCATTTCATCGTCATCAGTCATGGTCTTTATGATGCCTACAAAACAACAAAACATAAGCATGTTAGCAACAAAAAAGTTACAACACACACCCAAGTACATCATAAGAAAACCCCAACTACCTCCAAATCCAACACAGGTCGAAACGACTTCAGAAGGTGCATCAACTTGGACACCAAAATGCTGCATGGCAATGTGTCAAAGAAGGTCATGTTCTTTTGCTCTTGCCAAACAATATGTCCATTAGCATTATGGCCAAATGCCTCGGGTTTGGCTGTCAGGCAAAAGGAAATTGAGGCTTTTTGGCCTTGTTGTAGAAAATGTTTCGCCTATGCTTCGACTTCACAATTATCTTATAATAGTTCTGCTTGAAATCCTTATATGAAGACATGTAGACTTGAAACAGGGGGTTCTTTAAGACCCAACTAATAGAAGACCATCGAACCAGGAACTTTGAGGAGAAGCGAAAATAATGAAAAAAGAGGCTCGAGGTGGCAGTAATGTACATAAAGTGATAGAACACTCAAAACACTTGGATAGTTGCCCACACATTCAGATGAATCTGTGTTAGGGTGTAATTTATTTCCCTCAACACACTCATCGTGAAATCGTCAAAGGGAATCTCCATACCAAGGTCCTTCAACAAGTAGAATAAATATAGATGTAATCCTGGGCATTGGGAATGGGAGTGTTCCAAAACACGAAATTGGAGTCCAACCTAGCATCACTCTGACACGCCTGGATCATAAAAGGGTACAACCTCTAGTTCATCAAAAAGGAAGAAATGATAAGCGTCTTGAAAAAGGGCACAACTCTCTTAACTGGTATACGCAGAAGTGTTTAACAACCTCTCCATCCACCCATTTGTACCCACGGATAGCAACCAGAGGGTACTTGAGAATAACCATTAGTGTGTGTGTCTGTGTGTGAGAGAGAGATATTTTGTAATTAAATAACAACATAAAATATTTTATAATATCAGTGTATCACAAAGAACACTTATTACTTATAAATATTGACAAATAAAAAAATTGAGTTTAAAGAGAAATAAATTAATTGGCCAAATTAACCTAACTAGTCATATTTACCTTTTAAGAATCCGGTCATATTTAGTATCCATTCATGTGTGAAAAATGAAATTAACCTAGATGGTTTAATTAGTTAGATTGGAATATGTTTTTATCAGCCAAAACCCTAAACCCTAAACCACATAGATGACCACAATTATTGCCTTTGAAGAATTCTTGAGATTGAAATGTGTGACTTCTCACCAAACAATATAGCGTTGTAGATATACCCCACCAGGAGCAAGTTTAATTTGAATTATTAGACTATTTCAATTCAACTATTTATTATTTATTGATTTTAATATATATATATATATATATATATATATATATATATATATATATGAAAGGAATACCGTATCATAAAATAATTTTCTTGATTTTATCATGAGAGTGCACAATTAAAAAATTTCTTTAATGTATATATATTAATAGTTTTATTTCATATTTAATAGAGTAAATTAACTATTTTCTTTGCTTTGACACTTAGGAGAGACATTCCAAGGTTTCAAAGATTATATATCAATATCACTTATATATTGTTTAATCTACAAAACTAAATAATAATAATAATAATAATAATAATAATAATAATAATAATAATAATAATAATAATAATAGCAAATATCTTCTTAGTTTGAACTCTCATAGGGGTGCTCCATGACATAACATACTGGAATAAAATCAAACAACTTTTATTAGGGAAAGATAATTAGTATGAGAAATTATTAGATGGTCATCATGCCATCCATAATTCCAACTAATTAGGATGCAATCTATAATTATTTAATTAATACAATTTACAAGATAAGTTAATTGTATTAATAACATAGTAATATAAGACTATCTAATAATTTTTTATTATGTTGGGGTTTGACAAGTTTATTTTGAGTGAAATACCAAATAAGTCATTGAACGATTGGGGCCTTGTAACTAGATCCCTGAAAGATTTTTTCAGGCATCTAGGTTCTTGATGTTTAAAACACATGCATCCAAGTCCTTCCGTCCATGACATTGTTTAGTCAATGTACAATCAGTCGTTAAGGGTTACGTGACAAGTCCCTCTCGCATTATGTGGCAGTCCACATCATTCATACTAAACAAGTAAGAAGAAAACATATTTGTGATGATTTTTAGTTGCTAAAAATAATAAACAATCTAGCTTACCATACAAAATCTTTCTCAAACATTAAATCAAACACCCTTTTAAGCTTTGTTGAGTTTCAATTCTCAACCTTGATTGCAAAAGTCCCATTCCAAAAATGCAATCTCTTTCCAATGTTTCTTCAAATAGATCCTTCACAGTATTGATTATTTATCCATTTCTTCAACCTTGACTACGAAAGTCCCATTCAAAAAATGCAATTTTGAAATCCCACTTATTTGAACAAAATCCAAAATTCCTTATTTTTTTAAGAAAAAACACACTCCATTTATCCAAATAAAGTAATTCATGAAATAGCATTTTGAATATCTTCAAAATATGCTTTATCCAAACAAAAGCTCAGATAAAAATGCTTTCATTGCATAACAAAAAGTAACACAAATAAATGGGTAATGAAAATACTTAGTCAAAATATGAATTTCAAACCCAATTTTTTACAACCTAAAATAATGGGTAATAAAAATACAATATCAAGATTCAATGATTCAATCACAATCTCAATTATACAATACCAACAAATCAATTTTTTTGCATAAAAGATTCAAATAATGTTGCAGCTGTAAAAACCCACTTGCAAAACAATCAAGAAATCAATTCAATTAATCACATAGAGTTTAGGGAAAGAGAAAGAGAAAATTTGCACAGTTGTTTTCCATTAAAAATCTAATACATGCACACTACACATATAGATTTTTACCCAGAAAGATTCAAAACAACACAAGAAAATAGGTTTCCTCTTGCACCCCACAAGATTTTGCTAAACCGAGACACCCCATCACTCATAATGACTCACTCACAACACCCCGTTTCAAGATTTTAGTATAATCTCAAGAGCACCTTAAGAGACTATAAAAAAAACATGTGCAAAAACACATGAAAAAGGTATAGAACAATATCACTTGATTTGTGATGAATACCTAATCAATAGAACTCAAGATCATATTCTTTTTCCCTTTGATCAATCAATTCTTGATTCTTCAAGTCATCAATTTTTGGGTTTTCCTATCATATAAATGGGTTTTTTAGTTGGGAGTTTGCAAGCTTTCTTTTGGACCTTCTTAAAACTTATGAAACACTTTTAAAATTGTTTTTATAAGAGTTGGAAAATAGGGTAATCGATTAACCAGTCAATTACCTGATTAGATGCTTCAAAACAGGCTTAGAAAGCTTGGTCTCAGGTTTAATCGATTCACTTTTTTAGGAATTGATTATTCCCGAGAGCATAAAACTTGGAACCCAAACTTTAAGTAGGGTAATCGATTAACCTTTTATGGTAATCGCTTACCTCCTGAGAAAAATAAGTTTTGATGACTTTTCAACACTTCAAGCTTAGGTAATCTATTATCAACTTAAGTAATTGATTACCTATAAGGTAAATCAACACTTAACTTAGTAAATTTGATCCCTTTGATACTCAAACACATTCTCATGCCTATCCAAACAATGAATACAAGTACCACACCTATTAAACGTGTTTGGTACCATAAACTGAATTAAGTCACCTTTATAAAACCAAAACTCCAATGACTTGAGAGGCTTCATCATTACTTTCCAATCCTTCAATCTCAATAATCTCCCCCTTTTTGGTTTTGATGTAGTCAAACACTCTTACTTCTTATACCTTTGGTACATAGGCAATGATGTCTTATTTATTCTGCAAAATGAAACATAATATAGTACTAACATGATATAAAACATTATCATAGCATGAGTATTATATTCTTTTCATATTATTCTTCTCACATTTTTATTATTCTTCTCCCCCTTTTGCTACCTCAAAACAAAAAAAAGAAATTAGGAGAAAAAGAATCCAAATTATAGTCTATAAACCAGAAAATTTCAGCATAGATTTAGCTCACAAAGCTGCATAGTTGCTTGCATAATTCTCAATCAAAATTTTGCATAAAACCTGCACTAAACACAAGGTTAAAAAATCTGCATTTAAACCAACAAAAATCTACATTTTTTTTTTTGCAAACTTATGCCAGAAACAACTCCAAATGTTGTAGAATTTTAGCTTCAAATGTCTCATAGACAACCTACAAAATCCACTTAACAATTTCTAACCTCTTTTTCTCAAAACATGGTACATATCAGCTAAAAAAAATTCAAAGCTACAGAAATTTCAACCAATTTCACACCAAAAGTCAAGCTTCATTGATCATTAATGGATATTGCAACTTTAATCAGTAGTATACATGATTGAGCTTAACAATTGAAATGGAACTAAACATGCTTCAAATTGAAATTTAAAACAACCTAAGAAGAATGAAAAAAAAACAACTCAAAACAAACAACAGTACAAGATGAAATCCTACATGCCTAAGAACTAATATGCAAGATGCACTGCGAATCTCCTAGTTTCCTCGAAAAGGGCATGTCCAGGAGGTCCAATCTCTCAATATAGATTGCAGAGTGTCCTTGATTTCCCTGAATTCCTTCTCATGCATCTCTTGCATAGCACCCATTTTCTTCAAAATCATCTCTTCAAAGGGTGTCACTGTCGTAGGCTCCACATCTCCACAATCATTTTTAGCTTGTACTTCTTCTTTATTCACCCATCCTTCATTAGTCTCCACCAAGTTCATCATTTTCATTGTCCTGTCCTTTACAAAGTGGACATCTCTTGTAATCTCTCTTGCCTCATTGGATGTGTCAACTCCAAATCTTTCAAGCACTTTGGAGATAAAAATAGCATAGGGACATTTGTAATCATCAAGCCTTCTAGTCTTCATCATAGTATCCTTGATGACCTTTAGCCAATTCACCTTCACGTTGTTCTTCATGGCAAAAATAATATCATGTCATCTTCACTAATTTGGCAGTGGTTGCTTCCCCTTGCATCGAAAATCCACACAATAGAACAATAAAGTACTTTGTCTTCAACGTTCATGCCACTAATGTTATAGACAATTTTCTTCTTAGCATTTCTCTTAGAACTTCTTCCTTTTTCCCAATCTATAGGTTTCACTAGCGTGGATTTATACAACTCAAGCTTTTTATATTCCACATCATGCTGTTTTAAATCATTCATAGAAACATCAATCCCAGCATTCACAATTCCACCAATAGTTAGAAAAATTTCACCAGTCATAACTATTTTCTATCTTTTCACCTCAGAAACCAAATTACCAAAATTATCATATCTTAGATTTGAAAAGAAAACTCTAACTAAATTAGGATAAAAATTTCCCTTCAATTGGACAAATTTTGATAAACCTTGAAATTCTAAATCGTCATGAAAACTAAATCCATTCTCAGCCAACTAAGAGAAAATAAAGACCTTAGGAGAATTTACTTATTTTCTTGCATAGGTTTTGAAGAAAGCATCATGCTGCTCTTGATTGGAGAACCACTCATGTGAGTAATCCCTAGCCTTTGCTGGAGAGCCTTGAACAGGGCATTTTGGTGCAGAGGGCTTCCTTACTGGAGTCAGCTTAGGACGAAACTCCCTTCCCACGGTAGTGTGCTTGACCTTTTTCCTCCTACTATTACTACCTTCTTCCATTTGGTTAGCTTCTAGGGTTTCTGATTGAGGTTTTGGGGCTAGAAATTGAGAGAGGAACTCACCAAAACTCTTTGTAGGAACACGAATTTGAGTGGGTAACTTTGAACCCTAGTTATTTCTTCTTATTTCTCACAAAAAAAACTCTCAAGGAACCAAGGAATGGAGGTATGAGATGAATAGGAATGTTATCCCTTTCTATTTTAAACTAGAGAAGAGTTCTCAATGCAGGTAATCGATTACTATCTGAGGGTAATCAATTACCATAAAGGCCAGTTCAGATTTTAAAAATCCAGCCTCGAGTTTAATCGATTACCACTGCAGTTAATCAATTACCACAATGCAAAATGCTCCAAAACATGATTTTCATGCATTTTTCTGGAAAACTTTCATAATGTTAAACTTCAGTGAATGGGAAATGAGAAAATGCAACCAAATTCAAGCAATTTATGCAAATTTCAAGCAAAATAATCATAATAATAGTTCGTGTCCACTTACTATAATAAGTTCCTTTCTTAGATTGTAGAAAATTTCTCTTGGTAGTGGTTTAGTGAATATACCACCTAATTGAGACTCTGTTTCCACGAATTGAACTTCACAATCTCCTTTTTCCACATGATCTCTAAAAAAGTTATGACGAATCTCTACGTGCTTTGTCTTTGAATGAAAAATTAGATTCTTTGTCAGGTTGATTGCATTAGTATTGTCACACTTGAGAGGTATCTTATTGATTTTGATCCCAAAGTCTTCAAGTTATTGTTTTAGCCATAATGATTTAACACAACAACTCTCAACTGCTATATATTCCGCCTCAACAGTTGATAGAGTAACACAAGCTTGCTTTTTGCTAGTCCAAGACACAAGACTATTGCCAAATAGGTGAGAGGTTCCACTTGTGTTTTTTCTGTCCTATTTGCAACCTACAAAATTTGAGTCAGAAAAGCCTATTAATGAAGGATTTGTACCTTTGGGATACCACAATCCCACATCAAGCGTTCCTTTTAGGTACTTTATAATCCTTTTTACTACATTTATATGTGATTCTTTTGGTGCAGCCTGATACCCAGCACACACACACTAAACATAATGTCAAGACTACTTGCAGTCAAATATAATAATGAACCAATCATTCCTTTGTATTTTGATACTTCAACAAGATTTCTTTTCAAGTCTGCATCTAAATAGCAGTTGGTTTCCATTGGAATGTTAGAGACTTTACACTTTTCCATGTCAAACTTCTTGAGCAACTCTTTTGTATATTTGGTTTGGTGTAAGAAAATCCCTTTCTCCATTTGTTTAACCTGCAATCCTAGGAAAAGGTCCAGTTCTCCCATCATTGACATATCAAACTCCTCCTATATTTGGGAAATAAATGCCTCACAAAGAGAGGTGTTAGTTGAACCAAATATAATATCATCAACATAAACTTGAACCAACAGAATATCTTTGGAAGATCTCATAAAGAATAGGGTTTTATCTACCTTTCCTCTCTCTAAATTCTGAGACAGAGAAAACTTACTTAGCCTTTCATATCACTGTCTCGGAGCTTGCTTAAGTCCATAAAATGGCTTTCTTTAGCTTATAGACATGATGAGGAAATATGTGATCTACAAAACCAGGAGGTTGAGAAACAAACACTTCTTCATCCAGAAAACCATTTAAAAAGGCACTCTTCACATCCATTTGATATAGCCTAAAGTCAAACACACATGCAAAAGCAAGAAGGAGCCTAACAACTTCTAGTCTAGCTACAGGAACATACGTTTAACCAAAATCTATACCTTCCTGTTGATTATAGTGGTTAGTTACTAATTTAGCCTTATTTCTGGTTATTGTTTCTGTCTCATCTAGTTTGTTCCTAAACACCCATTTTATTCCTATAACATTCATACTACTCTTATGTGGTACTAATTCCCATACATCATTTCTCTTAAATTGGTTTAATTCATCATTCATGACTAACAACTAGAATTCATCATTTAAAGCACCATCCACACAAGATGGTTCAACTTGAGAGAGAAATTCCATATATTCACAGAATAGATTTAAAGAATGTCTAGTGGTAACTCCCTTTTCAATGTCACTCTGAATGTTGTCCAGGGAGAAGTCTCTGGTTGTTTTCCATTCTTTGGGTAATGACTGAGCTTTCTTTGAGACTTCTGTTCTTTCTATGTATTCTTTATCTTCTTAAAAGGGATGTCTATTGTAATTGTATTATCATCATCTACCAAGGAAACTCCCATTTTCGGGGGGGAGGGGGGTTAGTCTTATCAAATACAACATGAACATATTCTTCAACACTTAAGGATCTTGAAAACACAGCTTCATCCACTTTAGCATATATGTCGTGCTACATGTAGAGTATCCTGAAAACACAACTTCATCCACTTTAGCATCAAACTTTGCCAAGATTATCCTTGCTGTTCAAAACAAAGCATTTACATCCAAATACCTTAAGGTGAGAGATATTTGGTTTTCTTCCTTTGAACAATTCATATGGGTTAATTTAAAAAATGAATGAATCAAAATTCTATTTAGAACATAGCATGCAATGCTCACAGCATCAACCCAAAAATACTTAGGCATAGAATTTTCATTGAGCATAGATCTTGTTAATTCAATAAGTGATCTATTTTTCCTTTCTACCACCTCATTCTGTTGTGGTGTTCTGGGAGCAGAAAAATTATTATCAATACCATGTTCTTCACAAAATTTCTCAAATTTTTCATTTTTAAATTCTCCACCATTATTGCTTCTAAGGATTTAATTTTCAAATATTTTTCATTTTGGATTCTTTTGGCAATGTTGAGAAAAGCACGAAATGAATTATTTTTAGTAGATAAGAATGCTACCCATGTAAACTGAGAATAATCATCAATGATTACTAAACCATACAAGTTTCCACCAAAACTTACAGTTCTAGAAGGACCAAATAGATCCATGTGCAAAAGTTCAAGAGGTCTAGAAGTAGAAACTGAGTTTATTCATTTAAAATATTTTCTAGCCTGTTTTCCCTTTTGACATGCATCACAAAGGCCATCCTTTGAAAGCTTTGGTTAGGTAGTCCTGTAACAAGATTTCTAGATGTAAGTCTTTTCAATTGTCCTAAATTGATGTGTGCAACACATCTATGTCAAAGTGATGATAAATCATCTCTAGATGATAAGCATATGATGTTTGATGCGGAATGGTCAATATCAAGAACATATATGTTATTCATTCTTTTACTGACAAACAAAGCATGATTAGGTGCATCACTAATAATGCAACACTCATTATCAAACTTAATCTTATAATTTTTATCACACAATTGACTTATGCTAAGCAAATTAAATTTCAAATCATCAACAAGTAAAACATCATCTACCTGGATAGAATTTTTGTTACCAACACTTCTAATACCAAGGATTCGACCTTTATTGTTGTCTCCATAAGTGACAAAAGCACCTATTTTTGCTTGCAAAGAGATAAACTTGCTCCTATCTCCTATCACGTGCCTTGAGCATCCACTGTCCAGGTGCCACAGGAACTTCTTTTATTTGAGGCACACCTGCAAAACAGATTAATTGTACATTTTGGTACCCAAATGGAGTTGGATCCATTTGGATTAGTATCAATTTTGGAGCCTTTGGGAATTCATATGTGTTTCCCATTTGGAACTCCAATCCTCCTGGTCAAGCAGTTATAGGTAGTATGTCCTTTAAGAAGACAATAATTGCATGAAATGTAAAGTTTATTTGATGTTTTCCTATAATTGAATGTATACTTGAAAGCATTTTTCTTAGAAGTGTACCTATATCCAAGACCAACTTTACTTGTCATGCATACCAACTTTACTTGTCATGCATTGTTGTTTACCCAAAAGAGCATCAAGGTTTGCTCTACCCATTGTGAACTTTGATAAGGCTTTTGTAAGGTAATTTACCTTAGGTTTAAGCACTTTACAATTAGCACAATTAGAGGATGAAGCATGATTATAATGAGAAATGATTTTGAAATTCAAATTTTCATCTTTTAAAGCTTCCATTTCTTTTTGAAAATCATTCATATGCCTTGACCTTTTTTTTGTAAACATCATTGAAGCGACTTATTCTTTTAGCCTCACCATGCAATTCAACAAAAGCTTCTGGAAGTTGATCATAGCCACAATCACAAGAAGAGTTAGAATCACTTGCCACTTTCTGATTCAGCTTTTGTCATTAAGCATAGGTTGGCTTCTTGGTCATTTTCACTCTCACTTGAGGTGGTGCTGGAAGCATTTTCTTCCCAAACAATGTAGGTCTTCTTCTTCTTGTTCTTTATAAATTTAGGTTTGAGCTCTTCATTGTTCTGTTTTCTGGATATGGAGGGTCAATCAACTTTCATATAACCTGTCTTGCCACACTCAAAGTAACTGAACTTAGGAGGAGAAGTGTCTGCCTTCTTTGATTGCTTTTTGCCATTTTAGTACTTTCCTTTGCCATTTTTCTTCTTCATGAACCTTCAAAATTTTCTAACCATGAGATTCATGTCTTTAGATTTCGATGATCCACTATTAGTGTTTTCTTCATCACTTGACTTCACATTTACTTTCAATGTTAAGTCTTTGCTTTTCTTTTCTTTTTGTTCTTCTTCTGCCATCCTGGTCATGTCCATCTCATATTCTTTGAGCTTTCCAAATAGTTCAGCACTAGACATAACAACCAAATTCTTGGATTTTGTTATTGTTGTTACTATGGGTTGCCATTTGCGGCTGAGAGACTTTAGTATCTTCATATTCAGCTCTTCTTCCTCAAATTTCTTTCCAAGCCCTTTCAAGTGGTTAACTATATGTATAAATCTCTTTTGTACATCCATTATAGTTTCACCTTGATTCATCCGGAACATTTCTTACTCTTGAATTAGTGTGTTCTTTCTAGCATGTCACACTTCAAGTGTTCTTTCATGGGTAACTTGGATTAGATCTCACACTTCCATAGTTGTATTACATGTTAAGACCCTGAAAAACTCATCACTATTTAGAGCAAAATTTATAATATTCAAAGCCTTAGAATAATTTTCAACACGTCTTATTTCATTATAAGTCCACAATTCATAAGGTTTTTCAACTATTGCATTGTTAACTATATATGTAAGAATTTTATAGTCAATTAACACAACTTGCCATATACCACGATTTACAGATTCCATAAAGATTTTCATCCTTATTTTCCAAAAGAAATAATTTTTACCAATGAATAATGGAGGACTGTTAATAGAGGCACCTCACTGAAAGGTATTTGATTCCCTAACATGTTTAAAAAAAGATTGATATAATCTTGAATATTTCTCAAGATCCCCCTCTTGATGCCAATTGGTCCCCAGGGGGAATCTAGAAAAGAAATTGAATAGATTCTAAAATATTTTTACAAACTTTTTTATTCAAAAATCAGAGTTTTAAAAAATCTCCCCTTTAAAGAAATTTCCAAAATCTACTTTAGTATTTTCAAAATGGGTTTTCAAATCAAGCTTGAAACAATGTGTGAGATTCAACTCTTTCTAAGATTTGAACACCAAGTTTGACCAAAACAAATCCTTCACTAATGATTTCCAAATAACACTTAGTCAAATTACAATATGAATTCTAGACCCAATCTTTTATAACCTAAAATAATAGGTAATAAAAATACAAATATCAAGATTCAATTAAAGATTCAATCACCCAATCACAATCTCAATTATGTAATGCTAACAAATTAATTATACTGCATAAAAGATTCAAATAAAGTTGCAGCTGTAAAAACCCACTTGCAAAACAATCAAGAAATCAACTCAATTAATCACATAGAGTTTAGGAAAGAGAGAATTTGCACAATTTTTTATACTAGTTCAGTCAACTTGACTACATCTAGTTTACAGACTTAGTCTTTCACTAATTTGTTTTCCACTAAAAATCTAATACATGTACACCACACATACATTTTTACCCAAAAAGATTCAAAACAACACAAGAAAAGAGGTTTCCTTTTGCACCCCACAAGATTTTGCTAAACTGTGACACCCCGCCATTCACAACACCTCACTCACAACATCCCATTACAAGATTTCACAATAATCTCAAAAGAACCTCAAGAGATTATAAAAAACATGTGCAGAAGCACAAGAAAAAGGTATAAAACAATATCACCTTATTTGTGATGAATACTCAATTTATAGATCAATTCTTTATTCTTCAAGACATCAATTTCTAGGTTTTCCTCTTGTATAAAATGGGTTTTTTAGTTGTAGTCCGCAAGCTTTCTTTTGGACCTTCTTAAAACTTATGAAAAATTGTTTTAAAATTGCTTTTATAAGAGTTAGAAAATAGAGTAATCAATTAATTAGTCAATTACCTTATTAGATGCTTCAAAACAGGCCCAGAAAGCTTGGTCTCAAGTTTAATTTATTAACTTTTTCAGGTAATCAATTATTCTTGAGAGAATAAAACTTGGAACTCAAATTTTAGGTAGGGTAATTGATTAACTTTTTATGGTAATCGATTAACCCCCGAGAAAAATAAGTTTTGATGACTTTTTAGCACTTCCAGCTTAGTTAATCTATTACCAACTTAAGTAATCGATTACCTATGAGGTAAATCAATACTTAACTTAGTAAATTTGATCCATTTGCTACTCAAACATATTCTCATACCTATTCAAACAATCAATACAAGTATTACACCTATTAAACGTGTTTGATACCATAAAATGAATTAAGCTAACTCCACAAAACCAAAACTTCAATGACTTGAAATGCTTCATCATTGTTTTCCAATCCTACAATCTCAACATAAAGCATTGAGAAGAAATGAGAAAAGCAAAATTGTGTAGCTCAAAAAGCCGAGGTAGAGTTTGAGCAATGAAATTAAGAAGGAAGAAGAAGCATGGGAGGATAATATGTTTGGTTTTGAAATTAAAATTGTTTTCTCATTATCATTTTCAATTTATGACTTTAGTGTAGTGGTTCCCATTTTGGTTGTTGTTTATGTTTTGATTTGTGTTGTATTGTTAGGAAGGTTTGTTGGAAACGACATGAGAGAAGGGGAGAAGAAAGGAGATAAGGTTCAATTTGGAGAAATTAGGTTTTGAAAGAAATTATAGAAAAATTGGGGTTTGAAGGAGGAAGAAGAATGTTTTAGTGGAAAGGGAAACAAATATTTTCTAGCAGTTAAAAACCCTTACAAATGTTTTTTAATTTAAAAAAATTAAATAAAAGAATATTTGAGTATCACATAATTATCACGTATAGAGAGAGTCCTCCCAACGTGGCATTTAAAGACTAATTGGATTAACCCTTAACGGTGTGAACAAAAAAACTTAGATGCATTTGGTTTTAAACTTCAAGGATTCATATGTCTAAAAAACTCTTTCAAAAACTAAATTGCAAGCATTCCCATTTGATATTTCCCTCAATTTTTTTTTTGTTACAGAGTGGTTATGGTGTGAGCTGAATTGTGCAAATTTATGTAGCTGTTATATGGTGTAAACTGCATGCAGTACCCTATCGTTCCCTATGCAGGTACTGTCTTGCCCTTGTTAAATAGACTTGTCTGTTTTTTTAAAAAATTAACTACATTAAATCTTCTAAATCTTTTCAGATTATACCTAATAGTATCTTTTTTAATGCCTACACTAACTCTTATGGTTAAAAGCATTAGCGTGCTTTCCTTATATGTTATACAACTTAGGCTAACATTCATTTAATTTTAAAATATTACATTCATATTCCTTTTATATTACAATAATACTCTTCCAAAAATTAATTAATTGGTTAAAAAGTAAAAAGTATTTATGTAATTTACAAAACTTCAGAAATAATCAAATAATTAATGCAATTTCTTTTAATTAGTATTTTTAAATCTTATAAGATTTTTTTATTATTTTAGGAAACCAACCATAAAATAACAACGTTTAGAAGTTCCTAATTCCTCAAAATGTAAAATTCTTAAGTTGATGAATACAACAATCACTCCACTCATAATCTAGTGAACTGCAATCATAATTAATAAACATTCAATTTTATAAAAGTTTATAATTAATTGTATTATTAAATGAACTATGATTTAATAATAATTAATACATTTTTATTCTATTTAAAATACAAAAATACCCATCAATATTTTTAATTGATATTTTATTTGGTTTAAAAACTGATATTTTATTTGACGTAAAAAAATTTTAAAAATTAAAAAAAAAAATTTTAACGTTATTTTATTATTTTTTTATCTTAACATTACTAAAAATTAAAAATTAAATTAAAATAAAATATTTTTACTATTTTGATATTTATTTTTAATTTCAGTAAAATTAAAATGAAAAAAAAATAGTAAAACAACATTTAATAGAAGCCTTTGATTAGCAATATTAATTGAATTAATGGCATTTTCGGTCGTAGATGATAAAACAAAATTCTGGTTAAGTCTACAATACCATCGTCCTTAAAAAAAAAGTACTCTAGTTTAGAATTTATCGATATCAATCAACTATGGCCCATTTCCCCCTTATAAATTTGAAATTGTCAACAGCCATTTTGCAAAATGAAAAGCCATAATTTCCTAATGAAAGATTTGGTTCAAAGTCTTCGAACATTAGAAGCTTCCCAATTGAAACACAATTACGAGCCAGATAATGAGATAACAGTTGTCTGCTAAACAAATTCTACATCCAACACTTAAAAAATTGTCAGTACACATGCTTCAGTAAACACAATTCTTTTGTCTTTTGTATGCTTCACTGCTAAAGGTGGAATCAGCTAATTTTTGAAAAGGTTCCTTCATATTTGAAGGATCGTACCCAATTGCAGTTTTAAAATTTTAAATAGGCTCTGAAAAAAATTCTTTTGAGAATAAATTAGTTTAGTTAAATGGTTATGACAAATTGTTATATATATCTACATGCTTATCATTTATGAATAGTAGGTACATACAAGCTAGTATATGGAATTTACATCATCAGTTAAAGAGGAGATTAAAGGGCAATAAAGTATATAAAAAAGTTGGAAGGAAGATGACTAGCAGCTGCAAAGTTGAAGAGCTTCTTCAAACCTCTTATTCTCTGATTCAGCTTTGGGCACCATATTGTATTTAGCAATCCATTTTAGTGCATAGCCTTTCAGCCTAAAATAAGTTGTTGCAGATGAAGATGATGATGGTGATGAGGGTAGCATAGTGACTGATGGGGCGTGTGTTTCGCCATTGTGAGAGAGCAAAAGCATTGCTGCTGTAAGTGCCATAGATTATCCAAAGTTATGTGAATTGTACAATCAAGCCAAGTTAGGAAAATTATTGAACTTCTGTATTTTCTATTTATAATAACAATAACAATAATCACATGGAGTGTAGCAGAATATCTGTGGGCTACTCTTTACCTGTTTCTTCTTGGAATCACACTGTTTAGAAAAAGGGGGAAATTCAAGGGGTTTAAAACCATGGAAAATGGAAACTGTTGACTGGTTTTGCCTCTTTCCCAATGAAATGAATGAATTCTATATATTTAAGAAGCTTTTACACGTGCAGTAGTTACACAGGATATATTCAAAATAAATTAATTCCGACTTTTTTTATATATATCGAAAATAAACTAAAAATTATCAAAAAATGAGTTACTCTATATTATTTATCTAAATAATATTTTTTATTATTCATGTTGGAATATTGATGGGAAGAATTGATTTCTCAGAGTAATTTATTTTTTATGTAAAAAGTAAATTGTTCACCGAAAACAAATTTCTTATAACTATTTTTTTTAGATTTGTTTTTAAGTAAATTTTTTTAAAATTTATTTTTTATTGATGTATAGTGTGTTATATGATGTGTTTTATTTTTATGTTGTGTATATTTTTTTGTTGGTTTAATTTTTTTAATATTTTGTAATTTATTTTTCATTTTATATTTTTTAAACGCTTTTTATCAAACAATTTAAAAATAATTTCAAATATTAGGTTTAAAGATCTTAATTTAAAAAATTTATACTGAAAAATAAATTACAAAACATTTTTTAAAAAATTAAAATAATGGAAAAGATACACAATATAAAAATAAAACACATAAAAAACAAAATGAAATACAAATTAAATTAAAAAAATTTTAAAATGTGTATTGTTTCCGTTTGAAATACTTTGTATTTCCTTTTTTTTATGTATTTTATTTTTATGTTGTGTATCTTTTTTTTATTTTTTAAAATTCTTTGTAATTTATTTTTTAATTTTTAAATTAATATTTTTAAACATAATATTTCAAATTATTTTGGTAAAAAGAGTTTAAAAAATAAACTAAAAATTAAATTACAAAGCACTTAAAAAAATTAAAACAACAAGAAAAATAAACAACATAAAAATAAAATACATAATAAAATAAAATAAAATATAAATTAAATAACATTCATGATTTAAAAAAATAGACATAAATAAAAAATAAATTTTAAAAAATTAAAAAGTTGTAAAAAAATGTAAAAAATACCCTATCAGAAATTGATTAACTAATAATCAATTTATTATAGGTTTTTTACTTAAAAAAACCAAATCACATTGAGAAATGAGTTCCTCAACCAATTGCTCAACATAGTTAATAAAAGAGATTATTTAAGTAAATAATGTGGAAGTGAGTTATTTTGATAATTTTTTATATATAAAAAAATAATTAATTCCACATTTTATAAAGAATGAACCAAAAATAAAAAATATAGTATAATATATATATATATATATATATATATATATAAGTTTAATTGGTATACACTATCAGTGTAAAGATTTTTACACTGACATTCAATCACAACCTTTCATTCATTGTAATTTGTTGACTTTATTCATTACTATTTTAAAAGTCACATAAATGAAAAATCATGATTGAATGTCAGTATAAAAATATTTTACACTAACAGTGTATACCAATTAAATTTTATATATATATATATATATATATATATATATATATATATTGTTTAGATTCCACATGTTTTTCATAAAGAGAATTTTATATTTTTAGTGTAATAATGAAACTAATCCTTTCAAAAAACATAACAAGAATAAAAAATAAATTCTCAATTAAACATAATCCACTGTACACTGCTTATTAATTTATATAACTAATTATATATATATATATATATATATATATATTTTGTGAATGACTAATGAATATATTTAATAAAGTCAAATATACTAAATAAATAAGTTATTATGATACAGGCTATTTCTTCTCATTTTATAATACAGACAATTTTTTACACTGGATTTTAAATTTTCGTATGTTGTAATGACAACTTAATAATTATGACATTTTAAAGCAACCACATTTTGATTAACTATAATCAGAGGTTAAAGAAAAAGTCACTACAAGTTAACATTAACCGACACCCAGATTAAAAACTGAAAAAAAAGAAGAAAAATTCACTTTTTTTTTTTTTGTCCTTTTTTCTCATGTAGAAACTCAACACAAATAACAGAAATTTACAACAATTTATTTATACAGGCCGCTCAACTAACCAATCGAGGTAGATTCCTTCAGCATTTTAAGAGAACAAAAAGTTGAACCAGCATTACTACCAACCGCTTTTTTAACTAACCACTAATTTTTTTTTCTTGAAATTAAGAGACACTAGCTTAAATCTTTAAAATATTTTTTTTCACAAATTAATTTTCATGTAAGTTAATTCTTAAAATATTTTAATTAATATTTTTAAACACTTTAAAAATACTATCTAAAATATTTTAAAAACTAACATACTTACAAAATTCAGAAAATATTTAATATTTTTCAAACATGGTAATTTACTGCTCCAATATCCATGCAGTATTTGGCAACCCATGTAGAATTCATTAACCTTTCATGTTGGATAAGGTTATACCAGTATGTTGCTTATTGCAACAGGTGGGATATTTCTTCATGCACTTGTCTCTCTTTTTTTATATGGCTATAGTCAGAACACTCAACCAATCAAGTAGCAGAGAAACAAAGCGTGAGTGTAGTAAACCGACAATTTTGGTAAGTAACACCAACACTGTTGGTCTCATATATTACATAAGAACATTTTCGTAATTTTGAAAATTATGAAGGTATAGGAAAAAAAGTGTCCAGGTGTCATCTATCATACACAAAACGAATCAGGTGATGTGAAGTGAAGCCAAGTAGGATAAGGTATAATAGAGATGCATACCAATATATGTACATTTTAAAATAATCATTGAAAAAATCCTTTAAAATATTAAACATACTTTAACTTACTTATTTGATAATATGTTTGTTTATTATCAAAAGTATTTTTGCAAAAAAAAATTTGTAGAAAATTAAGTTTTGTGGAAGTAAGATTTTGGTTACTTTAATAAACTCAGTTTACATGTACAAACACATTCTTAATTATTTATATATTAAAGGTTTTTTTTTTAAAAGAGAAGTAACTTTTAATAAAATAAGTAATTTGTTTATGTTTGTTTAAATTTTTAAAAAATTATTTTTCTTTTTTTGAAATAATAATCCTATCTATTTTTTGAAAAATCATTTTTTAAATTACTTCTTTTAAACAAACTTGTCAATATTAATATATTACTTTCTATTTTTTAGGAAGTGTGAAAAAATATAATTAATAATAATGAAAAAATATATTTAACAAAAATGAAAATTAAAATATGATACTCTCATTATAATTGCTAAGGATTATAAATATGGATACAGAGAAAGCTCATGAAAGAGAAGATAAAGTTTAAACAAAAAAGTTTGGCTGTGGGCTAAGACTCCTTACCGGTTTCTTAGAATTAATGTTTTGCAAACTAGCAAAGGATGAAAATCTTTTGGATTCAAAACTACGGAAAAAGGAAAACTGTCTACTCCTGCTGGTTTTGTTCAATAACGAATTTCATAAAATAATAGCTATACAGGGTAAATAATATACAAAATTAATTTTGTTTTCCATGAAATAATGGTTAGAGGACAAAACTTTATCAGAAGGGGAAAAAAATAAATTCTAATCAAACCTTATCAGCAATGTCAAATTTTTCCCATAATCATCCTAACCCAGTGAATTGGACCTTGTATGCTAGTAAGAATATTCTATCAAACATAACAAAACCACAAGGGTAAATAAATGAATTACAGAAAAAAGAAAATTTTGACCAAATTGATATATCAGATATATTTACAATGTTATGCCCAAGATGGTGAAACATAGTCTAAGCAAACATAGTTCTAAATAATTTCTACCAGAGTAGATGTTAAATGCTATGCTACCAATAGATTCTTGTAATCATTTTCCTTTACCTAAAGTAAAAAGTTACGAATAAAAAAGTAGGGCAAAATTTTCAAAAAAAAGAAATAATATTAAATAAATGAACGCTATATACATTTCAATGTGCCCATCATTATGAGAAACAAATTCTAGCTGGACCAACATCAAAATATATAAAGAAATGAGAAATCAGCAGTCTTGGGATTGACCAGAAGTTGATGTTTCAGCAGTTTTCTCTTCAAGCAACGGTGCAGTGCTTGTTCTTTCCACGCTTGATACTTCATGTTCACTATCTTCATTATATCTATCTACACTGTTCAAAAATATTCCTGCAATAATACCATCACACAAGCCATTCAGAAAGCTCTTCCATAGTACTCTAACTAATTCTATTATAGCCAAGCAAAAACATCCATCATGGTATTACACATTTATTAGTTCATTATGAACATAGTACTCTAACTTATTCTATTATGGCCAAGCAACAACATCCATCATGGTATTTTGTTTTTTAGGTGTATGTAAAACAACTTTTGGTAAATTGGATATTGGAGACTCTTCAGGGTTAAGCAGACCACAAGACTTAAAAATGCTAACAGATATATTTACAAATTACTTATCAACAAAATTCTCACATTAGGGGAGGGAAACTCGTGTCATATCCATGGAATGTGAGTTGTTAACTTAGTAATGTGAGATATTTGCAGCAAATCTATAGGAAGGTTTCCATAATGACTTACCTAAAAACCATATTGCAGCTGCTGGAAAAAATATAGTTGTTAGAATCAATGCTGTCGTTCTCCAGTTATTAATATTATCCTGCATTACAGAACGATTATCTTAGTATTATACATAGTTAAATTCTGTTTTTAGGGTACTTTTCTACTATTTACAAAATATTGGCACAAAGGCTTCAACTCATTTGTCATTTTCCACCCTTTGAACCAGAGAAGCCTAAATCTGGTCATCATTTTGTGGTGAAATAACCATTTAAAAATTGAAATGAATACAACTTAAAAATAGCTAACCTGGATAACTCCAACAAGAGGTGAAGAAGGAACATCTCCAAAGATATGAATAGCAACAGTAGAGATAGCCATAGACAGGGGCCTCAAACTTGGTTTAACACAATGGAGACAGATATAATTCACAGGACCCTGAAAAAAAAATATAAATTATAAGGTAGAATTAAAAAGGTGTGGAGCAATAATTAGACCACAAGTTCTAATGATCACAAGCCATAATTTGGACATAAAAATAAAGTAAGAGAAAAGTATCCAAGCTAGATATAGTATACAAACAAACTCTATTCCGTCGTTTCCATTAAAAAATTGATCTTTTTAAGATATAATGTTAAAGAAACAGGAATGTACCATAGCCAATAGATAAAAAACACGTTTACTCTGGAACAAGTACAACAGAGTTATCATCGTTTGGTGCCAAATTTATGTTTGGTTACCTATAGAGCAGAATTCATTTTACACCTCATTAAGTATGATTGAGCTTGACATACATTTGGTCAAAATTTATAATCAAGATTTTACATGATTTTTCAATTTTGTACTCATTGATAATATTTTAGCTTAGCCTTGCCAAAGACAGAGAGAGAGACCAAGAAGGAAAAATCAGTTTTGTTGTTGATGATAATATTTTAATTTTTTTAATGCTTCTATAACAACTATTTCAGACTCAGGTAATTTAACATTGGTCCTCAAAATTCCATTTTCTTGGAGGGAAAAAAAAACATTCCTCCAAATTTGATAGTTTCAAAATATATTATACCCAAAAGTAGTTAGGCATTAGTCATTCCAGCACACTGAGATTTGGAAAAGTAAGTGTTCGGATGTAAGGAGAAGGATAGGGGAGAGGCAGTTTTTGTTGTCATTGTAAATTGAGCATTAGCTCTTTGTGAAAGAAGAAATCCTTTGTGAAGGGGAAACCCTTGGAGGAGAGAGTGTTCTCTTATTTTCTGTTCTTTTCTCACTATTCAATAAAACTCTTTTACTTCTTTCTCTCTTATCCTTTTTGGGTTCCAAATAGTAAGCTTGTGTTTGCTGATAAAATAAAGAGTATGCTTGCATTTAACTTCTCAAATGTATTGGTGGTTTTTCATAATAGTAAAATATAATAATTCATTAAGAATGTAAGTAGGGAACTTCAAAATCTTCCTTATACAGAAGTGAATTTACCTGAGTGGCAAAAACAAGTAGTTCACCAACAGCAAAAAGGGCTAGGAAACCATACTCGCTTCTAAATAAGAAAGCACCAAAACAGCAAGCACCACCACTAAATGTTGCCATTGAGAGAAGCTGCAAAAGAGCTGAAAATATCAGAAAACAGCGATGGAATTTCTATGAGAATCTAAGGAGTGAGACTTAAGTGATCACAACATGGCGTACCAGTTCCACTGATTAGCCCATTACAGCCCGAATCAATCCACATGTACACTTTTAGGTGGGGTGCATTATAGAAAATCAGTGTTAAAAACCCTGAAATCTTTTATTTTTTGCTGAGAAACATTTTGAATGATTAATAAATGAAATTTACTTGCACCAGAGATAGAAGACTTTCCCATATTTGACGGGAAAAAATTATATTTACACAGGCAAATAATTTCAAAACAGAAACCATTATGCTAAAAAATTAAATGATGCATTTAATCCATCAAATATCAGATACTGTGACTGAAAAAAAATTTGGCTATTCAGCTACAACAACATATACTCTGAAGTCCTAATTCGTACTGCAATCTAGTATAAAGGATTTTAATGAGGAAAGGCCCACTACTTTTTGGTCAATTAAAATCAGTTCATTTCATATTTATAGAAGATTGCAGTTTGTGTTGGGGATGACTCGGGCAGAGTAGTTTACAAGGGCAAATCCAGTTAAGTAGCTTAACTTAGTCATCATTGTGCTCAACAGAAAATTAAAAAAAAGTACATTAGACAGTGCATAAGCCTGTATGAAAAAATTCCAGAATTCTCTCTGGATTCAAATACCAACCTTAAATGCATTTGATATTGAGCTAGTCATGAAATCAAGAATAAAGCCTCCTGCTAAGGTGCCCAATATTCCACATACAACAGTAATTCCTCCAAACATCATATCTGCATTTTCCTGCCAAGTAAATTGTTCTTAGTACAATAAATTAATATAATAATAGTACAGCAATAATATTACATTTAACTAGCAAATTATAAAATTACTTGGTAATTTGGTATATATTTGTTTTCAGGAAGTAAAAAGATATAAAAGAAAGAAGGAGCAGCTACACTAATAAAATCTTATGCTTAATTGTGCTGAAATAAAATCTCACCATTTGATATATACTATAACCAGCTTTGGGGCCCCAATATGAGTAAGCGCCTATTACGAAATTGTATGCAATGTAACCTGCAAATAGACATTCAAGCATCATAACTAACAGGAGATATGACAAAACAATATAATTGATGAATATGGTATACAAATTAAGTAGAGGAGATTGATATATGAAATTCCCAAAAAGTAAGCTAGTCTTATGATAGCTTCTAAGACGAACTTAATAAACACAAATTAAATCTAAAGAAATAAGTGGATGATTATAGTAGATCAGTAGGAGGAAGAAGAAGTACCTAGAACATTGACAACAAAAACCTTATCAAGCAAAAGTTCTTTCATGTCTTTCAAAAATCTTGAGAATTGGCCTAATATTGTGGTTGATTTTGACCTAAAATAAGACAGGATTTAAATATAATATATATATATATATGTCAGTCAGTGAATGATGTCAAACACATATAATAAATCAATAAAGGGAAAAAGTAATTAGTTTAGAAGGATCATTGGATAATCATTCTCACTGGAGCCTGGAGGGAGAGAATTTTATCCTTAAAGGAAAAATGCATCTATAGGCACTACAATGGCCAATAGTTTATAGATCATATACTCAACATAAAAACACTAATCAATAAATAAATTGAGGATAGGGGTACTGTTCTCACCTGGAAGGTTCATGTGAGCTTTTGTTTCTGAACTCTTCCCTCAGGGACAAGCCTTCATCTTTTCCATTTGAAGCCTCTGCATCTTTTCATCAAATAAGTGAATTTTGTTAAGTTAAAAAAAGATATTGTGAATCAGAAGCAAACCAATAAAACAGAAACATAAAATTTAGTTAAATGAAAGAAATTTAGTGAGAGTTGAGCTTGTCCCAGAGAAAAAGTATACTATTTTCCACACAATCATGAAAGGGGAATGGCTACAGACACTTCAAAAGTAGACATTTTTAGCCTTTGATCAATAGAGTAGTTTTGAATTATAATTATAATTAGTATACTGTATACATTTACATCTTTATAAGACAAAACGGCTCTTCTCCCTACATGTCTTCAGAGAAAGGGGGGAAATAGGAAAAAACATGTAAACCCTAGTTGTCTGATAAAGCATTAATCTGAGTCTGCTCAACAAGGGTCTCATCAGAGAGGAATAGATTTTATCCTTTTTTTTCAGATAAAGTCACAATTTAAAGGAGTAATGAAGGAATAACACAGGCAAATCAAAAGAGACAAGCTGGTAAGAATCTACAGATAAAAAGGTAAAAATTTCTTGACTTTCATTATAGAATTTTTTTCATTCACATAAATTAGTTTTAGATGCAATTCCAGTAAATACTCTTTCCAATTTATAAAAATTTCTTTGGCTATGTAGTTCCACTCTAAAACATAACAGTACCTTGAACTTCTGACCCAACGGTCTCTAGTGTCGGTGCCTTTTCTGAATAAGTAGGGGCAAAACCTGGATGCACAAGTTGTTTAGTGATGGGAAACAATGTTAGGGACCTACAGGAAATCAATGCAGGAGAAAAATGCACACCTTTCATCTGTAAAGGCTTCATGACAAATCCCAAAATAGCAAATGGACACATCAATATAGCTTCCACCCAAAATGCATAACGCCAACCAACATGACTTCCAACCTGTTTATAAACAAAACAAAAGGATAAAATAAGAAAAAACAAGTTAAAGGCCATTAAAAAAAGAAGATATACATGATTGTTTCTGCTAAAGATATGATTTGATTAGATTGAATGTAAATAGGAAAATAGAGTATATCTCATAGATATGTTGGGATTTTATCATTATTTTATTTTCTTTAATTACCTTGTACATATTGTTATATATACATTACTGTGTACCTAGAGACACAATTCCTATATTGTATCAGTTTAGGGTTCAATCCCCTATGCCTTCTCTTTTTTTCCATCCAGGTGAACAGTACCAGATTGAGCTTAGGCTGCTCAATTCATTAAAAACAACCTCCAACCATTGTTGCCCTGCCACAATGACCAATTCTCCAGCGCTTGTGCCTCCAATTGCCATCACACACGCCCTTGTGTCTCCCTTCTTTGGTACGTGTTCTCCACGTGCCCTCCCTATTCCAAGGCATAGAGACTTTTTCCAGTGACCCATTCATCGGAAAACCTCTCCCCTTGTTTGTCCTTCTCTGACAAACCACTATGGACTTTGTTTGGCCCCTTTTGACTGCGTACTGATAGTATTTGGCTCTTTTTGGTATTTTTTTATAGCATTTTGAACCTGTATTTTGCTTGTTTCTCTTCAGCCACAACATTTTAATAACGTCCTTGTCATCCTGTGTGAGAAACTCACTAGATTGCCTAACTATATTACACGGGCAGCCATTGTCTAGCTTTGGTTTTGCAGTCAGGATGCTCCAACCACTTGACCAAGAAGGCTGTAAAAATTCTCAAGAAGGACCAACCCCATTGGCAGCAAATTGATGTGTTTTTATGCAATGTTCTTTGATTTCCAATTGCCCCCAATTTCCAACCTTCTTACTAGGCGTTTGACATATGTTATGATGTATGGGACAAAGCCAAGAAAGTATACTCTAATGATATTTAGAGTCTCTACAGTGTGATCACCACTAGGATGTATGCATGTCCACCAAACTTAAGAATATGGATATGCAAACATATCTTGATAACTTTGATCGCCTAATTGCTGATCATAACAATTTGATGATGCATTTCCTGTCTATTGTAAAAACCTTTCATAGACAATGTAACCAGTACTTCATAGTTGTTCACTTGTCGGTCTCCCTCCTAAGCTTGAATTTGAGCAGAATCAGATTCTATCGACACCTACTATTCTTACTTAGGAAATGATCAGTGAACAATTATTGCATCTCTCCACCCCACATGTTTTTGGCCAGTGCTCTATCTCTTCTATTGATTCTTTCACCCTCATGTCACACTCATTTAATCTTGGTGGTTGTCCTTTCAATGTAATTTTCATTAGCAAACTCACTCCCTTAATTTCTCTATCTTGTTTATTAATAATTTTGTTTTTTGTTCAAGATTGATGTAGTAGACAGACAATTGGAGCAAGGTAATAAATACGCTACATCACCTTTTGCTGTAGTGCATTCCAATATTTAGGGTTCTAGTCAAGTTTATTCAATCTTAGGATTTTATTATTTTGTCACATTTATTGATAATTTTTCTTATTGTACTTGCATCTTTTTAATGAAAAAACATTTTAATTTTAACTAAACTTTTCCCATGAAATTGCTACTTAATTTGGGTCATCCATAAAATTTATGCACCATTAAAGCTAGAGAATATTGATCTTTCCAATTTCATTCTTTTCTCACGTCACATGGAAAACTCTACCAAATCTCTTATGTGCACCTTTATTAATTGGGATGTATTTGACAAAATTAGCTAAAAGCTGAAAAACTAACTAAAAGTGTTTGGTAAAATTAGTTGATTAACTAGCTAAAAGTTGTAAAATGATACACAAGGGCATAATTTAATTATTAGATCAATAATGAGGTATTTAAAATAATTATAATATATTTTAATAATATAAATTACATATTTAAATTATAAATTACTATAATTACATATTTAAATTATAAATTTATATAGTTAGATATTTAAATTATAAATTACAAATTACTAAAATTTCATATTTAAATTATAAATTTCTATAATCACATAATTATAAATCACTATAATTACATACTTAAATTATAATTTTCTATAATTAAATATTTAAATTTTAAATTACTATAATTACATATTTAAAATATAAACTTCTATAATTACTTATTTTAATAATCATAATATTAGGTAATTAAATATTTAAATTATAAATATTATAGTTTGAGGAGAGAGAAATAGTCGGGAACAATTTATTAATGAAAGACAAACTTCATTGTTGAAGGGTAAAGTTGTGAAAAAAATTAGTTGGTAGCTATATATAAGAGATTTTTTTAAAAAGTTAGTCATAGTAGTTTTTCAAAAAAAAACTACTAGTTTTTTGCTTATCAAATGGAACTAAATCATTTTAGCTAACTTTTCAGCTTTCAACTACCTAAGATGGAAAGTCAAACACACTGTTACTCCCGTCTCCAAGAAGGATATCTTGCTTTTGTCCACAACTTCAATAGTATCTTACTTCTACTTATGTTACTTTCTTTGAGAATATTTCGTTTTTCTCTGACACTGTTATTAGTAATGCACCTATAGCTTATCCATCTCTTGCTTCAACTCCAACTATTGTTGTTGATCCATCACCTTTAATTATCTATAAACAAATATCGCAACATGCTCCAATGGTTCCACTTACTGATCCCTTCAACATCATCTCTTGCCTTCGAACAACCCTCCAACTATGTCACCTGCTCAAGAGTTTCCCGTTGCCCTACGAAAATATATCTAATTCACTTGCAATAGTATTCTCTTCATTGTATTCTTCATTGTCACAAATTATTTCCCTTTAATTTCTCTTCTATATTCTCTTTGGATTCTGTGTCTATTGCTGACAACCCATGTTGTATGAAATGGCTACTTTACAGACTAGTGGCACATGGAAGCTAGTCCAATTGCCTCAAGAGAAAACTATTGTGGGTTGTCACTGGGTGTCTACAATGAAGGTTGGACCAGATGATCAATTGATCGATTCAAAGCTCATTTGGTGGTCAGGGACCATACCTAGATCTTTGGTCTTGATTATGGGGGTACATTTTCCCATGTGGCAAAGACTACTTTGTTCATCTATTTCTTGCCATGGCTATTATTCGATATTGTGCATGTCAAAAACCGTGATTTGTGCAGCAGTAATTGACATGACGTAATTTTAGGATGTCTTTATATTTGATGTGTTGTATTCATGCAACAGTTGTGTGTTGTTTTTATTAGGATCATTTATGTTTAATTAATTCCATAATTATAGGGATCTGTTTTAGGATTGGCAGTCTGCATTTCCTAAAATATGTAGCTGACTCATGTATATTTATAGAGGTTAATAACCTCATAATAATAAGATAAGAAACTATCCTATTTCTTCTAAATTTCAGATGGTATCAGAGCACCCGATCACTGGGAGTCTCTGACCGTGCCGTCAAACCTAAACCGCAGCCTTCATTGTTACGCGACCTATAACCTAAAATCGCAGCCTTCATTGTTGTGCTACCTTTAAGTCTTGGTGCTAGCCTTCATTGAAGCAGAATTCTCTACCTTAATCTCACCTTGTTATGGCTCAAGTCGTGAACCTGGAAACTGGGGACAACCCTCAAACCGTTGGAGAAATGCAGAATATTCATCCAACTTATCGGTTAAATGGGAAGAACTATCTCAAATGGTCTCAAATCATTAGGACCATCTTGAAAGGAAAAGGGAAGATCAGTCACTTGAACGGTAATGCACCTAATGAAACTGATCCTAAATTCAAATCATGGGATGAAGAAGACTCTATGATTATGGCGTGGCTGTGGAATTCGATGATTCCAGAAATCAGTGATACCTGTATGTTTTTGAAATCAGCAAAGGAAATTTGGGAGGCAGTTGAACAAACTTATTCTAAGGCGAAGGATGCTGCTCAAATCTATGATGTAAAAGTGAAAACCGTGGCTGCCAAACAGGGAAATAAATCAGTCACAGAATATGCCAATCAACTTAAGTCTCTATGGATGGAATTGGATCACTATCGAGTTATAAAAGCAAAGTGTTCAGAGGACTCAGCAATTCTAAAAGAGTATATTGAACAAGATAGGGTCTATGATTTTTTGGTAGGCCTAAACCCTGAATATGACCAAGTCTGAGTCCAAATCCTGGGAAAAGAAAAAGTTCCAGGGCTTAATGAAGTGGTGGCCATTATCCGGAGTGAAGAAAGCAGGAGAGGGCTGATGCTGGAAAACCCAACCATCGAAAGCTCTGCAATGATAGCCGAAGGAGGAACAATTATGATTGCTAACCAGAGAAAAAATTGGGTTCCCAGTATGGAGAAAAAACATGAGGAGGCTTGGTGTACTTATTGTAACAAGCCGCGCCACACAAGGGAAAAATGTTGGAAATTACACGGAAAACCCCCAAGCCGAGAATGGGGGCTGAAAGATGGAAAGACCTCAAGCAGAGAATGGGGATCGAAAGGAGAAAACTCAAGCCGAGAATGGGGGCCAAAAACCCCAAGCCGAGAATGGGGGCCGAAAGGAGGCTTACACAAAAAAGGAGGGCAAGGACAAGCATACATTACTAATGGGCAAAGTGAAGAATCTATATAGTTGAATCATGAAGAAATAGAACGGGTAAGATCAATTCTTAGTAAATTGGAGAAGCCCACAAGTACAGGTACGTGCTCATTGACATATTCTGGTAAGTTTCCATTTTTGTTTGGGCTCAATGTTTCAGATACACCATTTACACATTACTGGATATTAGACTTTGGAGCCACTGACCATATGACCCCCTTACCCAAATACTTCTCCACATATTCCCCATGTCCTAGCAACAAGAAAATTTCCACCGCAAATGGAACCCTTATAACTGCAGCCGGACAAGGAGAGGTCCAAATAAGCCCATCCATGACTTTAAAAAATGTCCTTCATGTCCCTAAACTATCTACCAACCTGATTTCTATACAAAAACTCACCAAAGATCTTTCATGTAATGTTGTCTTTTACAGCAATGCTTGTATATTGCAGGACAAGAACTCGGGGAGGACGATTGGACATGCTAGAGAATGGAATGGCCTATACTACATGGAGAATCCTAATCTGCCTACCAAGAGTCTTATATCTACATCCACCATGACCAATAAAGAGAAAGTTCAACTTTACCATTACCGGCTAGGACATCCGTCATTCCGAGTCATAAAAGTGTTGTTTCCTTCCCTGTTTAAAAATTTAAATGTGGAGAGTCTCCATTGTGAGGTATGTGAGTTTGCGAAACACAAGCGTGTACCTTTTCCCATTAGCAATAAGATGAGTTCTCTCCCGTTTTCTCTTGTTCACACTGATGTATGGGGTCCTGCTTATGTTCCTAATATCCCAGGTGCTAAATGGTTTTTAACATTCATTGATGATTGCACCCGGGTGACTTGGGTGTTTTTATTAAAACAAAAATCTAAAGTCAGCTCTGTTTTTATCCAATTTGTCTCAATGATTAAAAATCAATTTGGAGTTAGTATCAAAAGAATTAGGTCTGACAATGCCACGGACTACTTTAATCTTGTACTAAACTCCTTTTGCCAACGGGAAGGGATAATCCATGAGTCCTCATGTGTGAACACACCTCAACAGAATGGAATTGCAGAAAGGAAAAATGGGCACCTATTAGATCAAACTAGAGCTCTACTTTTTCAAAACCATGTTCCTAAGAGATTTTGGGGGGAAGCTCTTCTTACTGCCACCTACCTAATTAATAGGTTACCCACTAAAATTTTAAACTCAAAAAGTCCCATGGAAGTTCTATCCTCATTCTACTCACACTTAGACCCTACAAATAAACTCCAACCTAGGATTTTTGGGTGTGTATCCTTTGTGCATGTTCATAGTAATGAAAGGGGAAAGTTGGATCCTAGGGCTGTTAAGTGTGTCTTCTTAGGGTACTCTACCACACAAAAGGGGTACAAATGTTTTCAACCCCTCTCAAAAAGATTCTATGTGTCAAGAGATGTCACCTTCAATGAACAAGAAAGTTACTTTAAACAGCCTCATCTTCAGGGGGAGACAGTAAGAGAGGAAGATGAGACTTTCATGTTCCCAAATATGATGTTCGGACCTGAAATTGTACCTGAAACTAAGGGAAGTATTGAGCATTCTGCACCTGAACCACCTGAACCAGTGAGACCTCCTACATCTGCACCTGAACCAATGAAACAGCCTGCACCTGCACCTGCACCTGAGGCCATTCCAAGATCCGGCAATGTCCAAGAATCCAAACCACCGTCACTGCATGAGGTAACACCTTCAAATCCTATAAATTTAAGTGATTCTAATGAACTCTTGTCTGAAAATATAGAAGCACAAGTGGACCAAAATCTGGACTTGCCCATTGCCCTTAGAAAGGGAACTAGAACATGCACCCAACAACCACGTTACCCATTGTCAAATTTTTTATCCTTTGAAAAATTCTCTCCTACCCATAAAACTTTTCTCACTAACCTCAACTCCACACACACACCTTCCTCTGTATCTGAAGCATTGACTGACAGGAAATGGAAACATGCCATGGATGTGGAAATGGAGGCGTTACACAAAAATAGAACATGGGAACTTGTCATCTTACCTCTTGGAAAAAAACCAGTTGAATGTAAGTGGGTGTATACAATAAAATATCGGGCCGATGGGACAATCGAACGTCACAAAGCAAGGTTGGTGGCTAAAGGCTTCACTCAAACCTATGGAGTTGATTACTTGGAAACATTTGCCCTGGTTGCTAAGATGAACACGGTCAGAGTAATATTGTCATTAGCAGCTAATAATGATTGGGATCTGCAACAATTTGATGTGAAGAATGCCTTTTTGCATGGAGATCTTGAAGAAGAAATATACATGGAATTGCCACCTGGTTACAACGGACATGTTGCTGCTGAAACTGTTTGCAAACTAAGAAAGGCTCTATATGGGCTGAAACAATCCCCAAGAGCATGGTTTGGAAGATTTACCAAGGTCATGACAGGTTTGGGCTACAAACAGAGCCAAGGAGATCACACATTATTTATCAAACATTCAGTTTCAGGAGGAGTAACACTTTTATTAGTGTATGTAGATGATATTATAGTAAGTGGGGACGACAAGCAGGAACAACAAGTGTTAAGTGAATGTCTTGCCACTGAATTTGAGATCAAGACGCTAGGGAGACTTAAATATTTTTTGGGAATTGAAGTGGCTCATTCCAAGAAAGGGATCTTTATATCTCAACAAAAGTATATTACTGACTTGCTTAAAGAAACAGGGAAGACAGGCTGCAGACCAGCAAACACTCCAGTTGATCCAAATATAAAATTGGGAAGTATGGAGGAGGATATTGCTGTGGACAAGGAGATGTATCAAAGACTTGTGGGCAGGCTTATCTACTTATCTCATACTAGACCAGACATTGCTTTTGCTGTAAGTCTAGTTAGTCAATTTATGCACCAACCAAAGAAAGCTCATCTACAAGCTGCCTTAAAATTGTTCAGTACTTAAAAGGAACCCCTGGAAGAGGAATTTTGTTCAAACGAAACAAGAGTGTAAGTCTTGAAGCATATACAGATGCGGATTATGCAAGGTCAGTTGTAGATAGAAGATCAACCACGGGATACTGTACCTTCCTTGGTGGAAACTTAGTCACTTGGAAGAGTAAAAAACAAAGTGTAGTGGCTAGATCAAGTGCTGAAGCGGAATTTCGGGCAATGGCTCACGGAATATGTGAACTTCTATGGCTGAAGATTATATTGGAAGACTTGAAGATAAAGTGGGACGAACCAATAAGATTATACTGTGACAATAAATCGGCAATTAGCATAGCCCACAACCCGGTGCAACATGATAGAACTAAACATATTGAAGTTGATAGACACTTTATCAAGGAAAAACTTCACAGTGGCATGATTTGCACACCATATGTGTCTACTCAGAACCAACTTGCAGACATCCTCACCAAGGGACTGAACTGCAGTAACTTTGAAGGAATTATATCCAAGCTGGGAATGGAAAACACCTATTCACCAGCTTGAGGGGGAGTGTCAAAAACCGTGATTTGTGCAGCAGTAATTGACATGACGTAATTTTAGGATGTCTTTATATTTGATGTGCTGTATTTATGCAACAGTTGTGTGTTGTTTTTATTAGGATCATTTATGTTTAATTAATTCCATAAGTATAGGGATCTGTTTTAGGATTGGCAGTCTGCATTTCCTAAAATATGTAGCTGACTTATGTATATTTATAGAGATTAATAACCTCATAATAATAAGATAAGAAACTATCCTATTTCTTCTAAATTTTAGAGTGCACTTCACCAGTTGAATATTAAATGCATTATTACATGGTGAATTGCAAGAATAAGTTCACATGGATTAACCATTAGATTTCATTGCCTTTGATGGATCCTTCTTGTTTGCTGCTTGCAATGCTATGGCTTGAAGAAGTCTCCTCATGTCTAGTTTGGTCATTTTAGCTCCGCCTTAGTCCAGTTTGGTATGATTTGTTGTGAAGCTAATCAGTTTATTTTCTTCCTCCACTCTTACTTCATTTGGTTTGTGCATTTATTTGGTAGTCTATGTTGATGACATTGCTATTATGAGTGATGACTCTAAAGGTATCAACCAACTCAAATCTCACATTCAGAGTCAAATTTAGATGAAGTATCTTGGTCCACTAAAATAAATTTTGGACATTAATGTTGCTTAATCTACTCCAGGTATTGTCATTTCACAAAGGAAATGTTATGGATATCCTCATTGAGACTGGTATAATTGAGTGTCATCCAAGTGACACTCTTATGGATCCTAATCTCAAACTCTTTTTGAGTTAGGAGGAACCTTTGGCAGACCACAAAAGATATCATAGACTAGTTGACCAGCTCATTTAGTTCATTTACCTCACAGTGACTAGGCTTGACATTGTGTTTGCAATTAGTGTAGTAATTCAACTTCTCAATGCCTCTTGCGATAGTCATTGGAATGTCATCATGTGTATCCTTCATTATAGAAGAAAACACTAAATCATAGACTCTTATATGAAGATAGAGGCGATTTCAAAATTGTTTGTTGCTCTAATGCTAATTGGATAAGATCATCATCAAACAAAAGGTCTACTTTTGGCTATTATGTTCTTGTTGGGGTAATTTGATCTTATGGAGAAGCAATAAGCAAAATATAGTTGCAGATCTAGTGCTAAAGTTGAATGTCGTGCCATGACAGCTGCTCAAGTACAATTTGCATGGTTACCACAACTTTTCTAACAACTATAATTGGCGGACACTCAAGATACTAAGCTTTATTGCAATAATCAAGTCGCTCTTTAAATTGCATCTAATATGTCTTCATTAATGGATTAAATACATAGATTGCCATTTTGTGAGAGAGAAAGTATTATCAAGGGAAATCATTAATGACTTTGTCAACTCTAGTGAACAACTATAATTAGTGAATGTGCTCACAAAATCGCTCAAGGGATCTCACATTGATTATATTTGCAACAAGATTAGTACATATATCCTTCAACTTAAACTTAAGGGAGATGTTAAAGATATGATTTGAATCATTAGATAAAATGTAAATAGGGAAATAGAGTATATCTCATAGATAAGTTGGGATTTTATCATTATTGTATTGCAATAATCAAGTCGCTCTTTAAATTGCATCTAATATGTCTTCATTAGTGGATTAAATACATAGATTGCCATTTTGTGAGAGAGAAAGTATTATCAAGGGAAATCATTACTGACTTTGTCAACTCTAGTGAACAACTATAATTAGTGAATGTGCTCACAAAATCGCTCAAGGGATCTCACATTGATTATATTTGCAACAAGATTAGTACATATATCCTTCAACTTAAGGGAGATGTTAAAGATATGATTTGAATCATTAGATAAAATGTAAATAGGGAAATAGAGTATATCTCATAGATAAGTTGGGATTTTATCATTATTGTATTTCCTTTAATTACCTTGTACCTATTGTTATATATAGATCAGTCTGTGTGCCTAATGACACAATTTCTATAATTTCTAAAGTATAAGTACTGATACTGCTGAAGAGAGTTCCACAACTTGCCATTCAAGATTTCCTTTACCTACAGGTTCAACATTTTTTTCTATTGTAACCGAAAGGGGAGGAGACAATTGGCATTCCAGATTTATTATCAATGGACTACTTACACTCCCTTTCTGCTTTTAAGGACCTTCCAGTTTAAGATTTTTCACTTGTAAAATATTCTACTTTTCATTCAGTTTTCAAATTTTATTTAGAAAATTATGCTGTCATTCCATATATAATTAAAATAAAATTTATATATTTCCTCTGTACCAACGCTACAGGTTTTAGATCTAGAATTTAATAGAGGCATTAAAACCAAAAGAAATCTTACCAAACCACCATAGATATAGCCAATTGCATATCCTGCTGGTATACACATGTAAAATATAGCAAGCCACGCCGTTTTCTGACATATGCACCAATGTAAGAAAGGTTTCCACCATAGAGAAAACAGAAAGCAATCATAATGACATATAACATGTCAACTACCAAGAAGGGTAAGGAAAACATCAGTCAGTTTTATCCGAGGTTTTATCTATAAAGCATTAAAAATGCTGAAAGGAAACAAACATATAAGTCATACAACAAATGTAAATCAAATCTCCATAATGGTTAAAGCTAATATTCAACATTAATAGTTAAAAACATCAAATGACAATACAAATTTGAGTTGGTTTGAAAAATATATAGTGCTAGCTGTAATAATCTCATAACGCTGGAAACAGTATTTGTCTCATTTTTTAGATAATGATGGTTTTGCCAAAATGGACAACTAACAAAAACCACTGACTACTTGTCAAAGCTTAAAACAAATATTCTAATTCTTTAGTGTATAATTTTTAAGAATTGAATCCAAAATGTAATAGCACAAAGCAAATAGTATTTGTGACCCACTGAAAACATATATTAGGACCTCGCAAAACAATTACTTCAATGTTCAATAACTAAAATGTAAAAAAAGGCTACACATGAGCATAACAGCCAATAAAAACATTCTAAGATGATTTCCAGGGACAGAAATAAACCTGTGAAACTGGGGCATTGTCATCAATGAAAGGTGCTGCAAGACTTATAAATGAAGCCTCCCCAACACCAACAAGCCTATAATGAAATACAAAAGTATAAGAAAAAGGATAAGATGATTTTTAGACCGGCTGACCATTTTGCATCTTTATTACAAACTATTTTTCAAAATAGGTTTCTTTTAAAACTAATTATTGGCATGAGTCTGTTTATACCAACTGACCAGGTCAAACCACTAATTTGGCTAGCACAGATTTTGTCACATAATTCATCTCTTTTAAAACTGAAAAATATTTGCCAATTAATTTATCAGTCATGACATAAAATCACAAATTAGAATTGCAGTTTGACTAGTCGAACTGAAAATTAGAATTGTGGGTTTCTCATTCTGCACGCCCCCCTGGGCCCACATGCAAATTAAAATTTCACACACGAGTATGGGCATGCAACTAAACTAAATGTTTATAGTATATGGGATTTTGAATAAAAAATTGACAGTAAAGGTGAATTTTTATTGAAAAAAAAAAAGCAAGATAACTGATTCATGAATTTCTAAAAAAAAAAAAAAATAGAAGCTATTTTACTCTAAAAAGAAAATAGATACTACATTTTCTATTTATGTTTTGATTTATGGACTCCAGAAAAATATCAAGTTATCAACCACCCAATCCTTTAAATAACTTTACAGTTGCTACTATTCATTGTGAAATCATTGGGCATAAAAAACACTGAACTGAAATTGTTTTTAGCCAGAAGAAATCATAACAAACAAGAGTCAGCTGATCGACCCAGGCAACAAACCACAAATGACAACAACACTGGTTTGCAAAAGTGCCAAGGGAGACATTCAAAAATAGAAAACTGTAATTCTCATTTGCAGATTGACTAATCAAACTGCAATTCTTATTTGTGATTTTATGTGGAAAACATTTTCCAGTTTAAAATAAAAAAAATTAAAATACATTACATGACAATGAATACACTGGTCAAACTAGAAGTTAGACCTAGTTAGCAAGTCAAAACAGACCCAGACTAGTAATTAGTTTAAAAGGAACCCATTAAGGAAAATAGGTTATTATAGAGATCCAGATTGATCATTCAACCATGTTACATCAAGTACTATTGTGTATGTATTCAACACAAAAACCATAGAGTTTGAAAAATAACTGGTGACACTTACATGCGACAGACTGCAATGGACCAGAAATTGAAAGAGAAACCACAACATAAGGTTGCAAGGGTCCAAACTGATAATCCAACTCCAATAAGTCTAAATGGGTTTACACTGCAAATTATAAGAATTTATACAATGATTAAACATTTACTTAAGCCAATGACAACAATTAGAAATTGCATAAATGGTAGTGGTGTGCATGACAGAGGTCAGAAATTTTCATTAGATGGTTATGTCTAACATAGGAACCTAATTTTAATGGAAAATAGGTGTAAAACAAGGATAAGCAAAATTTTATGAGTGCAAACATATAGAAATATGCAGTTTAAAAAGATGAAAGTCATGCTGAAGGGACACTTTGGACTTCAATATAACAGAACAATGGTTGTTCAAAACCTTGTGCAGTTTTCAGAAGTTACATAATTTAATGAACTGACAAAATATCTTCTGAAGCATTAGAGGTTGAATATTTAAGTTAAATAAAGCTGAAAGAATCCAAAAAGCAAACAAGTAGCTGCTGATGTATAGTTCAAGAAAACTAAACTAAAAATATTAGCAGTCTTTAATGCATACATCATAAATTGGTCATCGGTATTAGCTTTTAACCATAACAACTCTGTAGTTATATGGACCATGGAAATATAAAAACCAGAGACTGCTAGCATAACTGAGTTTAAACTAGGATGAGCACAAAGCTGGATGGTTAGGTCAGAAGTACTCGAGTAAATTATGTTTCAACTTTCAAGTAGATCATTTACTTCACAAACATCCATCCAAACAGGAGGTGCGGATTATAAAAGCTGTAGTAACAATTTTTTTGTGTTCCCCTCCCCCTCCTCTTTCACCTTGCGCAATCTAAATGGGGTATAGTACACCTTTGGAGCTCCCAATATATTTATCAAAACAAACAATAGTAAAATCTCCCAACCATCAGGGAAAGTAATATTTTATGTGAATGTCTGTAAGGTCATTAGTCAGTTTTGATATAAATATGTACATTTAAAATTATGTGCCAACTGTATTTCACTCTTCCACTTCCCTAATTCCCTGTTACCAAGATAAATTCAATCTAGTACAATGAGATATTAAGACTTAATCACACAAATGAGTCTCACTTATTAGAGGTATCATGGCAGGAATATGTAACAGCTATTTCAACACAAACAGTCATTACCTTTTTGCTAGAGAAGCAAATATTGGAGAAGCCACAAGAAGTCCAACCATAAAAGCAGATGATAGAACTCCATCTTCAAAATTGCTCAAGTTAAAATCCCCTCTGTACACAAGGAGAAAACAATGTTCTCAAAACTAAAAACTTTAACCAATGAAAATTTAAAGCTCTAAATTATCATACAACATGTCATGGCACAACCACACAAAGCACAAGGAAAAGCTCATACAGCCAATAGTTAACTTACTAGGTATAAATGGAATTTTCCATCTAAAATTTAATACCGAAGTCTAAGACAATTGTATATGTTTTCACTGTTTATGTCGAAGATCCTAGCATATCTTACACTTACTGTATTCCAGCTCCAGGTTTGCAGGTACCACCTTCACAAGTTTTTCGACTTCCATTAACCCCATTGCTTGCTATTGCTCCCCGGTCCAAATAGTTTAACAAGTTAATCACACAAAATATAACCAGCAACCTACAAAACAATATTAAAACCGATCAAGATTTTTTTCAAAAACACAAAAACATAGAATTTTCAAATCTCAGCTTAATCTACACCAGCATTGATCAAACACGAATAATACGACACCCGACAACACAAATCCATCACCAACAATTAAAAACAAAAGAAAGCCCAGTATATCTAGAATTTTAAAAAAAAAAAAAGTTCAACAAGCCCAATAAAAAAATTGAAAAAAAAAAAAAGAGACATACCCAGACTTACTCCCTCTCCATAACACATGCCCAATTCACAAAAATTCAAAATTTCTTTCCTTTTCCCACTTCTTTTCCTGCACGGATCTATTTACAAAAAAAATAAAAAATAAAAAAAAGAAGAAAAATACCTCTTTGGCGTAAACCATGAAGTTGACGGAATCATGGCAGAGTTGGTGTCATCCATGTCGGGGTCCAAAGAAGGTTTAGGCTGAGGGGAAGAAGAAGAATCAGGCTTTCCTTCATGATCGTGTTGTTGTGCCATGTCAATATATATTATATAGTTTGACAACAACCCTTTTATTAAAAATTGGAAATTGCAAGGTAGTTGAAGGAATGAGAGCAATGGTCAAAGAGAAAGCAGTGGCCTTGCTCTTATTCCTTCACACCACCAAAGCTTCTTTTTTGTTTTCTTTCTTCTTCTCCTCCTCCTTCTGCTTCTTTTTCTTCTTGGTTTAACCAATGTGCTGAAATGACACTTTTTCTTGTTATCATAAATAAACAGAATTGCTTAGAAATAGGGATGTATTTTTTATAGGTAACATAATTAGAAGTCCAGGTGGTGTTTGCTGTAACAACGAATCCCTTTTGTGATTCTGAATCCTTATCTTACTCTCTCTACTTTTCTGGTGCTATTTTTCATTTCTTTTTCTTCTTTTTTGTCGTAAACTTATCAGATTTTCTTAATTTAAAGGTTAAGAGATTATTCTTGTTCATGCTTAGCCAGGACCTCGCTATTTTGATAATAAAAAGGATTGGTAATAAAAATTTAATAAAAGAGGTCGTGGTACATTACATGTGTCAAAACAAGAAAGTCCCACGACACATAAAAAAATTGTATTTGTCGAATTTTTTGTTTGCTTATGAATTATAATTATAATTATAATTATAAACAATTGAATTAATTAATATATTAATTTTTTTGTTTATAGTAATAATTAAAAAATTAAAATTTTTAAAAATTATTATTATTATTTCAAATAAATTATATTTAAAAATGACATTATACTCTTCTATAAATTATAAATTGTATATGATGACGGTACTTACATTTCTGTAAAAAAATTGAAGCTATGCTTATAATCAAAGTATTAATTTTAAATTTAATTTTTAATTTTTAATTTAACATTAAAAATAATAAAATAAATAGAAAATAGGAACAAATGTGATATCTATATAAATAATAAGACAAAATACATTAATTTCCCTAATAGTTTTTTTTAAAAATAATTTTGCAACATGAATCTCATAAGTATTATAGATTCAAAAATTATAAATATATCAATTAATCATCCTTATAATAGAATCGTAAATATTTTTATTTAAGAAAATTAATAATAAATATAATTAATAATGTAATAAAATTTAATTAAAATGCATTGTTATGTTTATATATTATTTAATTATAATTTGACATATATAATATATTTGTTAATTTTTATACATCATACGTGTCCTAATTAATCGTTTGTTCATTAAAAACATAAAATTAATTTTCAAAAATAATTCAATTTCAAATCATAATAATCTATTTCAATCAAATTAAATATATTGTTTCCATTTTGAAATTTTATTTTCCGTATTAAAACCAATTAATATATCATATATTTTTTTCCAAAACATCTCCAATATATTTTTTTCAAAATATTTTTTATTTTCAGCTACTAATTTGTTTTATTTTTATATATTTACTCTAACATGATTAATGCATTGTCTTCTATTATCTCTCTTTCATCACATTATACAAACTCTTCCTCCTTCCTTTTTCTCTTTATTAAGATACTTATAGTAATTTACGATATAAATATATAATTATAAACAATTATAATTTAAATATGTAATTTAATATATATATATATATATAATTATAGAAATTATAATTTAAATATTAATTATAGTAATTTATTGTTTAAATATATAATTACATAAATTTATAATTTAAATATATAATTATAATACTTTATAATTTAAATTTATAATTAATTTATATATTAAAATATTTTATAATTATTTTAAATACTCATTGTTGACCTAATGATTAATGATGTTCTTATTTACCATTTTATAATTTTCAATCTGTTTTATCAAATACTTACTATGTATTTTTTACCTTTTAACTAACTTTTGATCTAGTTTTGTCAAATATATTCTTATTTTTATAAAGTGAAATTTTATTATACCATTTAATTTGATTGTTTACACATTAGCTGTAAAATGAAATGTCACGTGCAAAAAAAAATAATTTATTTGCCTCTAAAATTCTTCGCAATGTCACTAGAAAGAGGATCCCTGCAATTTTTTACAACACCAGTAATGATTTGTGTGATTTTCTTTGTTTGTTAATGATCACACTTACATTATTTTTTATATTTGCGTGTAGAAACATCAAATGGTGAAGAAACAATAATTATTGGAGTCATGATGTAAACTATGTAATCGTTAATTTTGTATATAAAGTGGTGTATATTTTCGGAAAAAAAGATAAGGAAGGAATTTGTCTTTAAAAATTAATTTAAAAAATAAAAACAAAAGAAGGTGCAAATATTCACTATTTTCTTTATCTCGTTTGGGTTTTAAGCTTTCAGTGATATTGAAGATCAAGAGATTTAAAAAACATGATACGATATGAATTGGTGGTAAGGTTGCTGATATACTTGGAATATAAGCTTACTAATTTGTCATTAATTAGTATGCCCTGAAAGCTTAAAAAGAGTTAATAAATTTATTAGAAATAAAAAATTGTAAATACCAATGTAAAATTTTCCCGTGTAAAACTTTTTATAATAACCCTCTAGTAATTAATTTTTTATTGGAACCTCTGGTAATTTGACATGGATTTATCTTTAACGTGGTTAATGATAGAAAATAATGGACTAATTCTTTATGTCAATTTTAGTTCATAAATAAAAAATGTTAATTCATTAAATGGTGTATTCATCTTTTTTAGTTTATGTCGTGAACAGTATTATAAAACTATCCAGTGAGTATTTTATTCATCTTTTATCTCTAATATAATAATTATAACTATGATTTAATTTAAAAATAATATGATAACAAGTTTAAATATTTTAATTTAAATTTAAAAATCTACAAATAATTATCTTAATTATTTTTTAAATTAATAATTTTATCTATTTACTTTTAATAATAAATTATTTAAAAAATTTTAACCTGTGAGATAGGGTCACCTTACTAGTTTTTGTTATTTATTATTTATTCAATATTTTTAATTACTCTTTTAATTTTATTGTTTCTATGGATTATATTTGCTCATTATTTCTCTTTCTTTTCAGTTTTTACATTCTTTTCTCCTTATGCACTAAGTTGGATATACAAACAAAGTCTTACTTAATACCGAATTAACTAACAATATTAATAGTAAATTTTCTTTAACAAATGTTTAAAATTATCTAAAACACCATTAAAAAATTATTTTATTGATAATGAAAATATAATTTTCAATGCATTAATTGATGATTAATTATAATCAATAAATTCTATAGGAAAATTAACTATCATTAATAATTTAATTAAAGGTGATAAGGCCTAACCAAATAATTAAATGATTATTAAGTATTAAATATTAATTTTGATATATAGTTTTCTGATTAATAATTTTAAATACCAAATAATTATTTTAATTAAGCCACACTTACTCATTAATTTAATAGCAATTAATTGTAATTATAATGAATAATTTTTTAATAAATAGTATCTCAAATGAAAATAAATGAATTATCATTAAAATTCATCCAAAATTATTAATATTGTTAGTTTAAATAATTATGAACAATATACATTGGTGTGTATATGTGTTTAGAGGTGTTCAAAATAAAACCAAATCAAAATTAAAACTAAAAAATCAAACTGCAAAAACTCACTTTAGTTTTTTATTTTTATAATTTCTAAATCGTGCGGTTCAGTTCCATCTATAATTTGAAATGTAAATTTATCAAATTAAACCAAATCATTCATCCTTAGTTATTTTACCAAATCTCCAAAGCATATATAATTACTCATTGTTTTATAAGTTTATAAGATTTTGACTTAATATTTTTAATTAATATGTATTAGTTGATTAATAGATATTTTAGTAAAACTATTTAATTTAATTTTGTCGGATATAATTTTATGATAATAATTAAAATGTAATGTTTAAATCAATGGATTGTTTATACTTTAATAGTTCCTACTTTTATGTAATTTTGTTGGGAGTAAGTAAACTTCTATATAGTTTTAAAAAAAAATCAATGTATTTTTTAATACATAATCATACAAATTTTAAACTGGAAATGCAAATCAAATTGCAAGAGACTGATTTGATTTTATTCAAATTTATAATTGATCTAAACCAAATTAAATCGTACCACACTTATTTTTCCAGTTTTAATTCGGACTAGTTTTAGACTCACAATAGCATATGTATCACGGATATCCTATATGCGTGTGTTTATGTTTGAGTACATGTCAATCTGGATTCATGTCTATATTTCTATTTATGTGTTTATATGTGTGTATGTATGTTTATATATATATATATATATATATATATATATATATATATATATATATATATATATATAGATAGATATCATATCAGTAACATGTATATTTTAGTTTAAAAAATAAACTATATTAAACTAAGATAAAAAAATTATTTTAAATTACATTATAAATTACTTAATATAATTTTAAATTAATTTTACCGAACATTTTTTTTACTAAAATTTTAGAATAGATTAAAAAATGACAACAAAGTCTTATTTGATCAATAAAACTATCAACCTTATTTAACAGGTCATCAGTATGCATTTTGAATATTATATTATCATTTTGAAATTATTTATTATATAGTTTTAACATAATTTTAAATTTTGTGATTAATTCTGTATTAAAATAGAATTTTCGTTTATTAGCACAAATAATTTAAAATTTATGTACTTCAAAATTAATTTATTTTAAACTAGAAATAATCACAATATATTTAAATATTGATTTTAATTAAACAAGAAATTTTTATTTATTATTAATTGAATAAACAAATGTCATTTCAAATGATAATTAATTTGATATGAAAGTTGCATTTGAAAAATGATTTACACACCGGATAACGAGAGCATGTTTTTCTATAATAACACAATGTAAATAATTATTAAATTATGTTATCTAATAACACATTAATTATTTAAAATATAATTTTATTAGTTAAAAAATTATTAAATGTAAATATATTATATACTATCAGTTAGACCCCTTACTCCGGGATTGAGTATTATATATATATATATAATTTAAAATTATAATGATAATTTTTATATTAATAATATTTTTTATAATATATATAATTTAAAATATATCAGCTGCTATAATATTATTATATTTACTAAGTTAAAATATTAATTTTGTCTATTTAACATTGCAATTTAAAAGTAAATATATTATATTACACATTAAAGGTATAATATGAATTTATATTATAATTAAAATTAAAAATATAAGCATCATTAATATTTTTATATTTCATAATAAGTTTGTTTTCAATTTATTATATATCATATATCTTAATATGTGCGATGCATGAGTTATTATGCTAGTTAATTAGAATATTAAAATATGTCTCTATTTCAGTAGAATATCATCTTTCTTAAACTAACTTTTTTTTAAAGAAACTAATATTATTTTTTTTCTCGGATTGGTAGAATATACTTTTAAACAGGATTAATTTTCAGTTTGAATCCTGTGATTATAAAATATGGTTGGAGGAGAAAATTTTAAATAGTCAAATTCTTTTTTTTAACTACTACAGACTAGTATTTTAAATATTAAAATACTTCTTTTTTTTAACAAACTATAATGCAAGGACCATGGTAGGTTAGTAAACTTAGAATCTTCAAATGATAACAATGATCTTGATTGATATGGCAAAATTGAACTTAAAGATAATATTTAGATTATTAAATTATGGTAAGACCTTTTTTTAACAAAAATTACTGTAATACTAAAACAGTGAAAGCCCATAGCAATATAATTAATTGGTGATGATGATGATAAAAAAATATAAGATGATGGTAGAATAAGCTAATGAAATAAGCGCAAAAAATACATACGAAATGTTTTACATTTTCTAAAGGACTGAATGACTAATAAACTAAATTATTGGAAAAATTAAGGGTAAAGACTTTCCAATTACCTTCAGTTTTACTTTCGAGAAAGAAATCAATTCTGTATGACTATCGAAAATTAATTTTATAGGAAAATTTTAGTTTGTAAAAAAGGTCAATATTTATTTTATATAATCAAAAGTATAGTAAATGAATTGTATAAAATGTAAAGTATATTATAATTAAAATTCATAATAAATAAATAATTTTAACATAAATTATATTTTGTATCTATAATAAATAATTTAAATTGTGGTCATAGGGTTATTTATTTATAACTATGGATATTTTTTTCTAAAAACATCTATTAAAATTCAATTTAAAAGAGATTTTTTTTACCCAGTTACAAGAACGAAATATAGGAGGAATAAAATGAATCGAGTTTAATGAAAAGTTGTAGTGTTTGTTTTACGTGTTTTTGGTTTTATTTTTATAAAAAAAAAGTGAAAATATATTTGGTTATAATTTAGAGGACATTTTTTTAAAATATTTTTTAAAAAAAACTAAAAATAAAAATAAAAAAAAGTTTTTTTATTTTCTTCAAAAATTAAAATAATGTAAAACTTAAAAATAATATTGTAATTATAAAAAAAATAATATACAAATATATAAATATATTTTAAATTATATATAAATATTTTATAATATTTGTTCTAATATTAATTAAATTTAATAATATTATTTTTTTAAAATAGAAAATATTAAATGAAAGCAAATATATTTTCTAAACGTTAAAACTTTGAAAATAAAAACATTTGTTAGAAAATAAAAATAGCAAATATTATTTTAATTTATACAAGTTCAAATTATGTTCTCTCAAATGACCCCGATGATGTGGTGGTAAAGTAAAAAAATGTGAAAAAATGGTTGTGAGTTTTGTATGGGAAAAGGGGAATTCAAATAATAAAAAGATCAAAATACCCCTACTAAGCATAGAAAGAATCTCCAAGATATTTCAGATTTTGATCAGGCCGAAATACGAATAATATTGAATTTTAACATAAAAGAAAATATAAAGACTTACGGACTTTGGATTTTGCATACGCTGAAATCCATGACAAGAAATTCACTAAAAGACAAATTACAATTAAATAATTTAGGTTGGCACCACATTCAATAAGACTTGACGGGCAAAGGTAATATATATGGAATAAAGGTAGCATCTTTTCTTAAACAGATCGTAGAAACCTATATACTTACTATAAATAGCAAGTGATATCAAAGTTAAGGTATATATATCTATTACTCATTTGAAATGCAAATATTCTATAACCCGAATACTATTTGACTTAAGCGCATGTTGATGTCAAGATTCTCTTCCTCTGCAGATAGACATCTCGAGGTGGGTACTTTCATTAGTTTGTCCGAGGAACCGTGTTCACTCTCATTAAAGTAAGAACAAATTTGAATTCTTTCATTACCAAAAACTAACACATTAACAAACTAATATATTTGACATATAAAAAATAAAATGATTTGATTATTTTATTTATTTATTAAAAATATAAAAATTAATATTATTTTATGTAGATAACAAGTGTTTTGGTGAAATCAGTATGAATGACAAAAATAATTTTAGGATAAAATATTTACTGAGTTTTGGTACAAAAATAAGCATTTTTTATCATTTAGAATTCAAAAATAAGCATCATGGCGTCTGTTTTTGATGAAAAAATGCTGTCTTTTTTTATTCAACACGATGATGTGATATTTCTTATCACAAGAGAATACAGATTAATATTTTAACGCATTTCTATACATCTTTACGTCATGAAAGTCACGGTCCCAACAGGATTATGATTTATGAGCATCCCAAAGTTACGCATTAACTGGTTTGCCAGATTTATTTTCATTTGAATAAGTAACGACTGAAAGCAACAAATTAATTTAAACGTAGCATGTGACACCCAATTTGGATATTCTCTGTCGAAAGATTCTATATGAGTGGAAGAAGTGACATACATCCTACTTTTTAACTTTTCATAGGTAAGAGTGTATTCCTTGCCATTTCAACCTTAAATGCTAATTGATTTAAATATATAATTATAAAAATTTATAATTTAAATATACAATTAATTTATAAAAAGAAATTTTATATTATTAAAATAGATTAAAAATATTTTGAATACTTTATTATTAATCTAATAATTAATAATATTCTTATATATTATTTTATAGTTTTCAACTAGTTTCATCAATTATTCTAGTTAATTTTTCCAACAAAATACTGCAGCTAGGTGAGGTTTAGCCTATCATGAACCCTGCAGAATAATTTTTATAAATAATGATCTTAACATGAAGTTTTATGCATCATCATCATAAAAAAAGAAAAATTCACAAACCATCAATCTTACTGCTACATTTTAACCTCTTAGCCTGATATCACCTTAAACTGTTTAAGGACTTCCCTGAGGAGATAAAAACTGTTTTAAGAGAAATGATGGTAACATACTACACTTTTTCACCTTGATTAATATTTATTGAAAAACAAATTTTAGTTAGCTATACATCTATTTCTCTTTTAATTTTGTAGATTTTAGTAAACTTCAATCAATAATATAAGAATTTGTTAAAAAGAGTATACTAGAGAAAGTGTTGGTAACACTTCTCTTTATTTTAATGGTGTAAAATTTCTATACATTTTGTGATTCTCAAAAGAATTGAAGCAAGCATCAGAGTAGGAATGATGCTGTTCTACGAACTATTACATTGGGATGTTTCCTATACATATACGTTAGCACTGCAATGAAAAATGACAACTTCCTGAAATCTTTCAGAAGTTATGTTTACGAGGGTTAGAAGAGCAAAATAAATCGGAAGAAGCCCTGTTCAGGGTTCTTCAGTGGCAGTATGGGAAGAAGGGATTGATGGGTCTACAACCATTGAGCTTGCTTCACTACTTTGTTTGCTAAGTAAAACACCATTTCCTTCTAAATTCACAGCTTCATTTAGTACATGATCCTGTTCTTGTGGATTTTCTTCTCTCTGATTTCTAACTGAAGAAGGTTGATCTTTCTGATTCATTTCTGATAATTCAGATTCCGGTGAAGGTGAAGTTGTTGCCGCTGGTACCCGTGCTTCCCTCAAATCAGAAACTTTCACCTTACAATACAAACACATGATTTTTTTCTGTCATGTAAGTTTCTATCACAGCAATAGAAGCTAGAAAATTATAAAATAGGACAGGTTATCTCTAGTTATCAAAGATAATTTAAATTTCCTTGAAAAGAAATTAATAAGTCATGTGGAAAATAAGAAGTTGGATCCTCTAAAGCAAGTAACTCACTTTAGAGAGTAAAGTAACAAATCCTAGTCACTAGTGAGAATATCGACGGTCAATATTACATGCATATTCATAACAAACCATGCATGTATTGAAATATTAACAACTAAGTTTCTCATTAACAATTAATGTTATTTTTAACACTTGCTTACTTTAGAAGAGTCAAATCCACAAAGTATAGAAGTTAAATTACATTTATGGACTCCCCGAGATGGAACTGATCATTTCAAGGACAATTTAAACAAGTTAAACAATATAAGGGTCGTCCCACCACTTTCTTTGCCCAAACATCTTTACAATGAATAGAGAAACATGGGGGGAATAACATTGAAAGTGAAAAAAATCAGAAGTAGTATATGTCTATATACAGTCAGGCATGAGGAAGGAAACCACACAACACCATATAAAAGCAATTTAGTGTTAAAGTTTACTTATTAGTCATTACATATTTTTTCCACTTCTTTGTTAGAAATCCTACTAAATTCTGATAAATCCTGGAAACAGCTCACACAACCATATTTTAGCATTTACCCAGCCAAATAATTGTTTTGAAGTACCTGCATCGGTTTCATAATGTCTAATCCACGATCTTCAGATTGGCCAATTGCTTCTTGAGCTTGGATCTCCATGGAATCTCTAATAAGCTGACTCAAAAATGCTACATCATCAGACATCACACCAAGGCCTTTCAGCAGCTTAGAACCCAGATGCAAGCTAGTCTGCAGGAATAAAATATTTAGCGGCAGTTTCCAACCATTGGGAGGGAAAGAACTTTTTGACAGTACCTCTGCATTTTCCAAAATAGCATCCGTTGCACCTGCTTTCTTCAGATCTAAAAGATGTTTGAGATCTCGCGCTCTGGCATAGATTGGGATCTGAGGAATTTCATCACTAAGTATACAATTAAACAAAGAGAGAAGAGACCATAATTAAATGAAGATAAGAAACACAGTTACAATTTTTTATCTGTCAAGTTACTCCTAATGGCCAGCACAAGTCCTAGTGCATCAGAGATACCGTTTGCTTCTGTTTATGGTTTTGTATGTGTAAAGTTGGGGGTATGATATTTACAAGAGATCTCCAATTACAGAATGATCTTTTTGAAGCTTCTTAAGATAAATATAGGAGTCTACACATTTATTTTATAAAGAAATTAAAACTAAGCTAGCCACATCATACTATCATAGTTTCTTTCAGATAGGAACCCATAATTTCCCCCCTCCTGTGTATATACAATTATACATGCTCTCGAACATAACCAATTGAAATAAGAAGGGGTTGACAGTGAGATAAGGCTGGGAAAGAGATTATTACTGCAGGAAAAGCCAATCTTAGCCTCTGAACAGCTTCAATTGTCTTCTTCTTCCCGGTATACATAATCATGAAAGCTTTTGGAGAGGAGACACCAGCTGACTGAAGAACATCCGGACGTGATCCATCCCCATAGAGTACAGGGAAGCCAATATTTCTAGCTGCCTGTCAGCAGTTAATGATGAGAGAATAAATTAAATGAAAGGTGGATAAGAGATTGCAATAGGAAGGTAAGGAATTACATAAAATAATGCTTTCATTCTCCAAAAAAAAAAAAGAAAAAAAAAAGATAACAACAAAAAAAGAATGATTGATGAGTGAACACTTATATATGCAAATCATGCTATTCACAAGATTAGTGAAATTTGATTTTTTAAAAAAGAGAAAACTGTGCATCAGGTGCAAATATAAATAAGAAATTGCCCATATAAAGAAGCTTTTCTTTCTATTCCAAGCCTCATGTAAGACATCAGATAGAATGTCTCAACATCTAATTAATCCATACCAAATTGCAGATATTCAAAACTACTGATCTCTACTCAAGAATTAAAACAATGTCTCAAAAGGAAAAGAAAAGGGTCACATGCAATGACCTTGCACAACACAGGAATACACTGACCTTTACTACTGCAGGATCAAGATCGAATGCCACATATGGCCATCCTACTTCATCACTATCTCCTCCTGAAGCTAATGGATTGGACAGGAAATTGGCAAGCACCTTTATATAACAGAAGGATAAATTTTAGAGATGAGCAATATAAATGACAGGTTTTACAATGTATTGGTTGATCTACCTGGCCCATTTGTCCAAATCCAAGGATAATAACAGGTTCACTAACGTTGAAGTTAACCATCTGTGAAGCTTTCTGTTTCTGAAAATAATTTGGTACTCAATGTAAACTTGCAGTTAAATGAAATCACTATAGCACAGAGATTACACACATTTCTTGAAGAAACAGTTCTATTTTGCTTTTTATATCCTATGGTCTCTCCTATAACATCTTAAGTTGATAAAAGAATAATAACAAAAAATGAAACTCATGGCTTGAAGCATAAAATCCACAGGGCATGAACTTTGTGTCAAAAGGACCTAAATACAGCATGTGAATTTTCTGGTATCTTTTAATTACAGATCTTCTGTATGACTTTTTTTTTAAATACACCAATGATTCATCATTGCTACTAATAATCCTTATATGCAAGTATATGTGTGTTAGTGAACATGTGCATGTAACAGCCAAAATTGTAAATCTTATAAAAAAGACATACATTCTCAGCATCATATTTTTCTTCAATAAAACTAGCAGCCCTTCTTCCAGCTTCATTCAGAAATGGGGTTAATGCCATTGACAATACAACAACAATTATGAGCAGCTTGTTGAGCTCAAGAGGAAGCACCCCAAGCCTGCTTACAAGAAGCCACAAAATTTTAAAACTAAAAAAATCCCAAATTTCTCTTAAATAGCATCAATGCATCATATTAGATAATTACTTACCTATTTGCTAAAGAGAAAACAACGAATCCAAACTCGCCACCTTGGGATAGAAGCAATCCTATTCTTACACTTTCTTGTAAAGAAAGCCCAACACGAGGACCAATTGCAGTTATGATCAATGTCTTTATAACAATTAAACCTCCCAAGAGTGAAAGTACATTTGGCCACTCTCGCAAAAGGAGCTGCAACAAAAAAATAAATTATAGAGGGGGAAAATACATCTATCTATAGTTTCACTGTGCAGGATGTGTAAATTTAATGATTTCATGGAAACAACAAATTGTTAGGTTCCTTTTCACAGATCCAACAAAGTCTCTACTCATTAAACTTCATAAATTCATGGATCCAATTGCATACAGATAAATGAGAAATCACTTAGCTGAAATTCAAACAAGAATTGTTTTTAATAGAATAACACAACAGGCGTGAGGGTGAGGTGGTGGACAAATATCCTCACTTCAGGCTAACAAAAAGGCAATTGCTATTTACTAGTGTATTTGAATTTGAATTCATCCAAAGTACAATTTCAGTATGTTTTAATTTACTAGAATGTGATAAGTACCTAAGCACTTGGGGAACCCTTTATTTGAAGCTAGCGGTTAATTGGGAGAATCAGACAATTAAATACTCCACCGAACATCCCATAATACTAGATGCAGGACTTAAGCTCCCAATGATACCCACACGGGCTGGCTATGCACTAGTTCTTTGACTACTCCCAGGAAAACACTATAATGCCAACATCATCACCATTTCCACTTGTATGAGAAATGGTGGAAGGCATACCAATTGATAAGCCCTGTCGCACTTTCGAGAACCTTCCCTTAAAAGCTAGTTGTTCAAAAAGAGAGGAACGCACCAAGCACTTAAATACTCCACCAAGCATCCAACACTACTCAATGTGGGACTTAGGCACCCTATAATACCAAATCCCTATTAGAATGTTACATTAAACGTCACCAAAATCTTGGGCCTCTATCTAGTTTGATGAATCTGATAAATTAAAGTTTGCATATATGCAGACACAACAGTCAAATTAACATAATAAGTAATCACCACTCTTAGAATATCCAAAAACCATTCTACGTATATCATAAATGATAATCAATTAACCTGCATGTCAATTGAAGTTCCCGTAGTTAGAAAAAACAACCCAAGCAACAAGCCTCTAAATGGTCTTATGTCAGCTTCAATCTGGGTCCTGAAGTTTGTCTCTGCTAAAATTGCCCCAGCTAGAAAAGCCCCAAGCTGCATTATGATATTTCATACAATTGTCAAGTTACTATTCAATTTCTTGATTCTCCAAAATCCCAAATTATAAATCCTAAGCATTGGAAAATACAGAACTGTGTCACTAAAGCCCAAATTCTGAGTGACTAGTGAAGTCCCAGCAATAGTCAGCAAGCAAAGAGCAACAAAAGCCTCTGAGCTCCTTGTATCTGCAACAACCTGAATTTGACCAACAGTTTACTGCCTAGCACATATGAAAAATGAGTTTGGACAAATTTTATTTTTTGGAAAAAAATCTTTCTTGAAATATATTTGATACAAACCTCAAAAACTCTTCTGAGAATATACTTTGCCCCAAGAGAAAGCAGACCCAATCCACCTAATGCCTTTAAACTTTCTTGAGCGAGCGTGGGCCAAATACTTCCCGCAGATATATTCTAGAATGAAAAATAAGAAAGCACAGGATGAAGCATGAAAACAAAAGTTTATACATCTGATTATCAAACAACCAAATTAGTTTATTGTAGGAAACTTACAGTCATGTAGCAATAACATACCATAATTGTTAGCCTCAAATTTACAGTAAATTAAAAAGAATACAAAAAAGACAAACTTACCATTTAAGAGCATAACTAGCACTTTACTTTAACAAGGTGTGCATACACATACATGCAGTCATGCACACATACATAGAGAAAGTATTTACTAGAAAGGTATTACAACAAATTAACAATCAACATACAATTTTTTTGGGGAAAGTGAAGGGGTCTGTATGACTGTATCTTTGACAACATAACTTTCCAAGATTTGCAAGCTAAGAGCTTAGCATAGATTTTATATTTATTTGGAGTGGAAGTAAAGTAAGCCTTTATATATGTCAAGGACCACCATCCTATCCTAAGATCATGATTGATATCCATTAGTAAGCTACGTTTGAAACAAGGAGAATGGGGCTGCAACTATTATACCTATTAAGGGTGGTTTATATTAACCGAACAATAGCTGCTTACGAAAAGGAATAACTATAGACAGTTCAGGAGACTTTTGATAGGGAGAAGTGTATTGGATCCTAGGGAGCTTCTCCCTAGTCTCATTCAATAAAAAACTCTTTCCTTTTCACTGTTATGATAGTGATTGTATGAGATCACTTCACCAGAAAGGCCCAAATACTATGTAAGGAATCAACTCAGCTTAAGTTGTTAGGTGGAGGCTCATGAACAAAGGCTCATACACTAATATATATCATAAGCCTAACAATTACAAATAGTTTAAATATCATCACCAAACAAAAATCTAATTTTTCATGTATGTTAAAGTGGGAGGTGGGACACACACTAGTTTATAACAAAACAATGTGAACCACAATTCAAAGCACGATATAGAGCTCTAATAAATTTCAAACTGTTAACTCCATCAGTTTATAAACAAGCAACCAGAAAGGAATATGTTAAATTAAAAATAGCATGTGTGAGGATATTACTTATAGTTTACATCTCACCTGGGTCTCTAGTATTGGAAGTATGACCAAAAGAGGGACAACAGCTAAGTCCTGGAATAACAAGCAGAAAAGGAACAGAGTAAATTTATCAAAGCTTTTCTTTACTAATATCTCATTTATCAATCTACAACATCAGAAGATATCAACAAGTACACTCATACAAAATTAGTTCTAACAAACACATCTTTTTTATATATAAAAAAACTGCATACTTGGAGAATGTGACTGTAACCAAGCAAGAGTTTAAGACAAAAACCTGCAAAAGAAGTATTCCAAGAGTTGCAGAACCAAATCTTGTAGGAAGTTCACCTTTCTCTGCAAGAAGCTACATACGTATATACTTGATAAGTCGCAATATCCACATTTAGTCTCACATATGACAATAGATTCATGCATGTGAAACATCTAAAACCATTAATATAAAACAGACTTAAACTTAATTTTACCATGATTTCTTCTCAATGCAGTAGACAACTCAAAGTAATAGAATATAAAGAACAAGCCCATGAAAAGAAGTTTACAGACCAAGAGATTTAATACTAGAAGCAAAAGGAGCAACATATTCACTAACCAGTACATTTAAATCAAAATTATCTTTAAAAATTAATGAGATTCATAATAAATCACTGGATTGTAAGGGAGGGAAGGAAGGATACAAAGAATTCCAGCTATCAAAATTAGCTATATTTTATTGTATTAACTACAAAAAATAACAACCACAAGCTTTTCCACCAACTCTTTCTCCAAAACTTATATGCTATGTTGGAATATGGATACCTTCAAATCATTTTATAAAAGCACAAATGTGTTGGTCAGTGTCAGTCTAAACAAATTAAGACTCTTCCGCCCTTCCACAGATTTGTCAATAGTACTAGCGTACCCCACTGCCTAGAGGCTCCTCACAGTGTGAAGGTACAAGGGAGGGTTATTGCACCCAGCCTTATTCTTGCATATGCAAAGAATCTGTTTCCGAATTCAAACCCATGACCAATAGGTCACCATCACCAAGACACAATTTTAATGCTATGCCAGGGCTTGCCCTCTCAGATCTATTAATAGTCATGAAATTATATTTATTTTTTGTTAGTCATGTGCATTATTTTCTCTTGAAAGCATAAAAATGTTTCCTCTTTATTTTGAAATAAGAAAAACTAAAGTACTAGTGAAAAATATTAGTCACATATGTCAAAACAAGGTGCTATTGATGTATCTAAGTAAATAAAAAAAGTTAAATATAAGTATAATTAATTAATATAGATACGACTCAAGGTACTATTGATACATCAACATCATCATCACGTCTTTTTGGGAAACAAAGTGCAGAAATTTATCCTTCTTTACTGTCAATTTTAAATAGACATTCAACACAAACAAATACCAGCCTATAAAAATAAAAACACAAATACCTGTAAAACAAATGCTGAAGAAGACAGGGAGAGAGCAGCCCCAATCACTACAGCTTCATCAACACTTCTGATGTTCACCTATGAATATGATTTCAAAACAAATTAAAGATTAAAGCAATGAAGCCTACTCAAGTTTTTTTTTATATTATACCTCTTCATATCTAGCTATATTAATTATCTATGTAAGCAAACAAAACAATCATCTAAAAAGATTAGGCTATTACTCTATTAGATATAGCCATATAGGTACAATTGTTTTTACATGAAACATGCCCCCAAATGAAAAAGCTATTTAAGTGGGAGAAAACACATTGACTTTGAGCTGAAGCTATAATTTAATTTCAAGAATAAGGGTAGTAAGGACTGAACTCCAAGCTATCGGGGCTCTACCTAGTATCTGATCAACTAGGACCTTGAAGAACATATAGGAAGTGGGAGCCATGTCCTAATAGCTCAAGCTTTTGGAAGTACCTATAGCAATTTTTCTCAAAAAATTTAGAAGATGCACAGTCAAAATTCTCATATGAAAGGGTCTGTACTATGCATGCATGCATTCAGTCTGTATATTTCTCACCAGAATTCTCTCAAAATTTAGAAGCTTTGCTATCAAAATTCTCATTTGTAAGCATGTATACTCTGACGCATGCATTCTATCTGTCTGGCTGTAATTTATAATCAAGAAAAAGAACAACATGAAACTAAGAAAAGTTGACAGATATAAAAATCTTACCAGATCAGGCCTAGAGTGGAAAAGGAATTCCAAAATTTTTGTTCCAACAGCTCCATTTGGAGGAAGTTCAAAAGCAGTAAACGCTAAAGTAGACAATACAACCTTCAAAAGTTTAATTTTATAAATATTGAAGAAATTAGTACTTTCCTTACAAGTTCTTGAGCAATTATAAAGAATGAACAACTAGATACAATAATCAATGGTAAAAGCCATCATCTATAAATAAATTTATAATCTTTAACATAGATGAAGCTAAATGATGAATATGAAATGGCTTAAGAAATTTTCTTTGCATGCCCATTATCTCTCAAAAAACATACCTGAGCCAATCCCATCCCAAAAGCATATTTTGCAAGAGCTTTCAGACGTGCAAGTGAAAGCTCTAAACCCATCTCAAACAACTGAAAAGAAATAAACATCACATTAGAGTTATACATGTTTATCAGAAATTTTGCCAAGGATTATCACCAGGTAAATCATATAGGTTATTCATATTTATATTTTATACTTTAGAAGGTTCCTCCATAACCTCCAATCATATTTTAATGTGCATGATACCTTATCATACAACAAATATGAACAATAGAAAAAAGGTTAGATCAAACAATGTTACTTTGAAATTGAAAAGCAAAAAGGTTAATACCTATGAGTTTCAGGAGCTGTGTAGAAAATAAAAGCAATCAATACAGTAAATATTATGGGTGTTCACTTGAATTATTATTTTTTATGAAATGGAATAACATAAAATAGGTTAATACCTGCAAGTTTTGGATTATCAGGTTAAAACGAAATAGAGTAATAACATGCTAAAATATGTTTATATATCACAGTTGCAATGCTTCATTATAAGGTGATACACATGAAAAAAAAAAAAAAAAGTAGAGTAACTGCAACGATGTATCTTACCAAGAAAAGAATCCCCCATTCGGATAAAACTTTAACATCTGTAAGGTTTCTAATTAAACCAAACTGATTGAGTACCACACCAGCACAGAAGAAACCAAGTATCTGAAAATAATACCATAAAACTATTTCAATTATTAATATAAGAAAGTAAAATGATAACACTAAATCCAATTCTACTATTATGTGTGTGACATTCAAGATGCATACTTTTATAAATATTAAGTAGCCTTAGATATTTATTTTTACAATTTAAAGTAAATTCCAACTAATTTCTGCATTGTACAATCAATTTCAAATTTCAATCAACTACAAATCTACACTTTTCCAGTAATAGAACTGCAATCTTAAAGTTGTAGAATAGTAAAGCTCAATTCAAATTTTGTTTATCAAGTAATGACAAATTTTGATAACTAATGGGAACCAATTCGTACACAAAGGGTTTGTTTGGGTGATTTTCTCAAAAGCATTTCTAGGAGAACAAAATCAAAACAACCTCTCCATAAATTTTTTTAAAATGACAAAGAACTTTTTATACACTAATTTTTAAAAAGTTCCACATTTAAAAAAAAAAATGAAAAAGCTTTTACATATTAACTAAAATAGCTTGAAACAAGTCTCACATTTTTCAAAAAGCTTATGGAGAAGCTTTTTAGACTTTTTTTTATATTTTTTTTTCCTAGAAGTGCTTCTAGAAAAGTTTATCCAAACAAGCCCAAACTCCAAAACCAATATTTGTAAAAATAACTTGAAGATCAAGAATGCTGATAAGTTATTTCGGTGTATAATATGTACAACTGAATGAAAATAGATTCTGAGTTGGTTGTAAATCATGGCATCTCCAATCTATAGCCATTCAGATTATCATCAAAACTTAAGTTGTGCATCCTTCTAATTCTTGATGCTTGCATTTATCTTGTTTACTTAAAGAATGCCTTAGTCCATTTTAGCTAGTCAAACTAATGCAGCAATTACCTAAACTAATACAGAGCATTACATGATAATAACAGTTATGATTATTGAGATGAGAGACTATCAGAAGTTAGAGGGCATAACTGAGAAAAAGAAAAAGAAAAAGAAAACTCCAAGAATTTCTTACAGGACTGGCTTTAAGTGACTTGAATGTAGGCACAATTAAGACAGTCACAGCCAAGAAAGTAAGAGTATCCAATCCTAAATCATTGATGACTTCAACAGCACCAGCAACATCATATGCTACATTTGTTCGTAACCGTTCCAAATGTGGCCTATACAATCCTTTCCATGATAGATCATTGAGAGAAGACCTTTTAAAGGAATTTTCTGACACAGAACTCCTATGAAATATCCGATGACTAGCACCATGTGGTAGCAGTGGCACTTGCTTGTTAACTGAATAAAACATGAAAATAGAATTTCTATAAAGTCGTGAAATAGTGTGAGAGTAACCCGGACTCTTCTGTTTGGTAAGGTCGTATCCCTGCAAAAGAACAATATTGCAAAGCAAATTTCAAAATAAGCAACGACTTTCTGAATACGGATTAAATTAAGCAAAAGCTGAATTTAGAGTTTAACACAGACAAAACTCAATTCTCAGTTCTGGCTTCTTAATGAAAGTAGGAATTGACTCTATTATTTAAATATAAACTAGATTTTGAAACAACTTCAAAGTTTAAGTATCTTCAATTTCTATATTACTAAATTTTCGTGAAGGGAAATGTATGAAGGTTGAAAAGGAAAATTTCTTGCCACTAATATCTACAAAAGAAAATGTTAACAACTGACTCTAACAAATACACTGTCTTATTGGCTAAATCCTATTGAAAATTACAAATTTGTATGCCCTCATTCCTTATTTAAAAAATTTGGCAGGTAAATTTGTAATTTCACCAATAATAGAGTGTAATGCTGACACTGCCTAACTAATCAACCATATATGCATGACAAAAACTGACCCAACAATGATAACAAACGAAGCTGTAAAAAAAACACAAGGAGATGTTACCTTAAAACTTTGGCACCAAGCTAAAGACTCCAACATAGTGGTAGTGCTCATGAAGCAATGAAACCCAGCTTGGGAAAGCTCATTTGGGTTTGTTTGTGCCGGTTATAGACACCCAGAGAGAATTTGAATTACGCAGAAAGAAAACAAAAGAAAATAATTGATCTTTAGAGTATCATGTCCTTCCCTGCCTCAGAAAATAGAGGTGGATAAAGCCACACGTACTACACGTGGGAAGCTGTGAAAGAAAGAAAACTTTGCAGAAAATGAAAGGGTCGTAAAAAGGATTTGGATGAGCTGGGAAATTGGAATATTAAAATTAGATAAATGTCTGATGTGGTTTTCGTGGATCACAAACACTGCTCAGATTTTTCAAGTCATAAGATACGCAATCTCCACGTGGCGATTGCTTTTATTCTCCATGTCATTATCGGAAAGTAAAAATTTACACTATTTTTTTTAGTAAAATAAAAAACATTACAATATCAATTAATATTAAATTTTAAAAAATTATAATTAATTGTAATATTAAATAAATTATTATATTAATATTTATTAATATATTTTTATTTATTTAAATAACAAAAATATTCATCAATGTTATACAACTCTAACTAAAAAAACTTAAACAAACAATGAAACATAACGAAATTTTAATTTTTTTATTTTTTATTTTAACATTACTAAAACTAAAAAATAATTAAACATAAAATATCCAGATATTAAAAATATAAAGTAAATATAAAAATCTAAATTAAAGGAAAAAAAACAAACGAAAATAAAAACGTGAGAACCCAATTGTTTTAATTTATGTTTTTAAATTTTGTTTGTTACTTTCTCCTTTAATTTAAGTTTCTTAAGTTTACTTTATATTCTTAATATTTTAATATTATGTTTAATAATTTTTTTAGTTTGTAGCAGCATTAAAATAAAAAAATTATAAAACAACATTAAAATTATTTTATATTTAATTTTTTAATTTTTTTATATAAAATAAAATATCAATTATAGGTGTATAATATTGATAGACATTTTAATCATATAAATAAAGTAAAAATACATTAATAATTATTAGATAAAAATTCATTTATTGTCATAATTAATTATAAATTTTTATCAAATTCAATGTTTAGTAATTATTTTTAATTGCAAAAGCACCGGTTAGCAAGACTAATCATATAAATCAAGGTAAAAAAAGACTTTTTTTTCTTTTTACACCCCATTTAAAAAAATTTTACACTATTTAAGGATGAACACGAGTTGGGTTGGGTCGAGTTTAAACAAATTCAAGAATCAACTCAATCATAAAACATTGGGTTGAGTTGAGTTTCTTTTTTTTTTTTTTGAATTAGCACATACCCTTATTTCAATTATCATATATTATTTTCAAATTTTTTTATAAATACTCATTTTACCCCCACTAGCCGTCTCTCTTTTATTAAATTTTTTCAATCATCTCTCTCCCCACATTCTCTCTTAACATTGCTTCATTTTTCCTATTCATGTAGTTTGGTTTGGTTTTCTTGTTACATGTTAAATATTGTTTAACTCTCTGGCGAGATCTCGCCGGAGTGTAAAAAAATTCCAAATTCAAAAGTCAATTTTCTTTATAAGTTTCTTCTATGATGGTGGTGATGGTGCTCCTTTTGCAGATTGACGTAGAAGACGCGAGCGATGGTGCCAGATTGAGAATCATGTTTTATCAAAAAAGGTGAAGAGACAAAAATGGACTTAAAATCTCAATGAAAGATAAATAGGTATAAACATTAGCAATTGAGAAACAAAATTACAAGATGATTTGATGAAAAGGAGGTTGGATTTCTTACCTAAGATAAGAAGAAGAGTACAGTGGAGGAGAGGAAGCTCTTAGAAGAATCTCTACCATGTTTTTGCCTTTTCACTTTTCTACAATTCCTCATTCTCAACTTTCTATCACTCTTCAAACATCTTTGTCGAAGGTTCTATCCCATTTTTTCTATTTGGAGAATGAGGTTGATGATAGTGCTCCTCTTGCAGACTAGCGTAGGAGATGCGAGTGAATTCTGCTATTTTCTATTTGACAGTGACTCTTGCAGGGTTGTTGTGGGGATCTGGCATTTCTTGTGGACCTCTTATAGGGTTGCTTATATCTCTAGATAAACATCTAACACATAAACTCTCTGGCAACAGTTTACTCTCCGACGATACCTTACTGGAGAGTTAAAAAATTGAATTTTTTTTAACTCTTCAACAAAAGGTTGTCAGAGAGTAAAAAAAATTGTAAATTTTTTTTTAACTCTCTGGCAACTATTTGTCGGAGAGTAATGAGAGAGATAAAGTGAAAGACATATAAATCTTTTTTCATGGGAGTAGATGTAATTTCAAATTATGAGACGTATTAATTCAAATTCTCCTTCTTTTTTTTATTAAACCCAACTCAATCTGCTCTTGAACAAGTTGAGTTGAGTTAATTGAGTCACAATTTTAAAATGAATATTTTTTAATTTTTTTAAAAATTAGAAAATTATTTTGTTAGGTTTTCTATTATATTAAAAAAATGTATAATTATTATAAAATAAAAATAAACAATAAATTATAATTAAAAAATTATATATCAAAACTAAAACAAATTAAAACTAACATACAACTAAATTTTCAAGTAATAATAACTAAAGAAACATTTGTCTAAAATAAAAGTAAACACAATTTGTCAAAGCTAGTCAAGCCATACAAATAAATACAAATTATATAATTTGTTCAAACTAACAAAAACATAATATCAAAAGAAACAAATAATTTTAAATAGTGATATATAATAATTTGATATTATAATTGGATCGAGTTGGGTTGAGTTTCAGGTTCAATTTATTGAATCCATCATTCAATGCGTAGTGGATTGAGTTTGAGGGATTTTGAAATCCCACTTATTCTATTTTCAAATCTCACTACTTTTCTAAAAAAGAATTGTTATTCCTAAATTACCCCTATCCCTAATTTTTCTTCACTTTATCACTTCAGTCGCCCCCTTTCTTCTCTCTCTTTCTCTGCTTAACTTCAACCTTCAGCGTTTGTCTCTCTCTTCCTTAATATTTTTTTGTGAAGCTCACCTCGCCCCATTCCCCACTTACTCCTATATTTGTATCTCTCACTCCTTCTCCGTCAAGTTTTTTTTTTCTCTCTCTATTTTTATCTCTCACATTTAGTGATATTTTGTTAAAAATTACTTCCCCGGATATGGTTATCTGGAGAAGCAACTTTTTTGCTTCTCTAGAGACCCTTCTCGGAGAAGAAAAAATTTAAATTTTTTTCCTTCTCCGTAGAAGTAAAAGAAATTCAATTTTTTTTTCTTCTTCAGAAACCCTTCTATGGAGAGCAAAAAAATTAATTTGCTTATGCTATTTTAATAAGGAAATTAAAAATTTTTTTGCTCTCTGAAAAATGGAAAAAATTGCTTATGTTATTTTATTATGGGCATATTCATCATTTTATTGCAAGTAGGTTCTATTTTAAATTTCAATAGGTGAGAATTATAATTCTCGAGTTTGATTGGGTTGGATCAGATTTCACTCAATCACAAGAAAAATCAAACCCACTCTATCTGTATTAAATTGGGTCAGATTGAGTCTTCATGTCACCCCACTTAATGAACACCCCTAACAGGGAATTTCTCTCTACACCTCCATAGCTTTTTAAAATGACAAAAATGTTCTAGGTAAAAAAAATTAAAAATTTAATTACCTCTCTCTCGTGTCTCTTGTAAAAAAATTGTAAATTTTGTTGCAAGTCCGGTCCAAACACTCATGTCCAGACTTTGTAATTGCAATTTTTTTACAAATCAAAATACCTCTGTTCGAACTTTGTTATTGAAATTGTCCCAAGAGAAACCTCACAGGTATGGAAGAAAGGTTCGATGTCACAATCTCATGTAACTTTTTCTACTCTACTTCTGACGAAGACGGTGATGTCAAGGCCTTCGCCTTCTGATTCGACCTCGATAAACTTGGAATGTGTTTCTTAGCGTATTGAAAAGTACAAGTTTCAATTATCTTTGCCTTCAACTCATCTTTTCATGGCAAGAATTATTTGTTTGAACGTGGGTAAACCCTAAAAGCATAAACTTCTACAACTATAAATCATCATCTCCACCATTTCTTCTAGTGTGGAGGAGCAGTATGGAAGCAAAGTTGCTCACCGGCCAAATTTTTCTTACAAGTTCGGACACCCTTATCCGAACTTTGTAATTGTAATTGAAATTCTCTAATCATTCATTGCCAAGAAGAAGGAGGTGCATGAGAGAATTTGGATTAGTGGTATCCGAAGGAAAAAGAAAGAGAATAGGAGTTAATTTATTTTTTTTACGTGAAAGTATTTTAGACTTTTTCTACACTTAAGGAGGTGCATGGAAAAGTTATAGGGTTGCAGGGAGAAATTCTCACCCTAACATTACGCTTTTTTCTTTTTCATTCTTTGGTGTCCCTCCACCAATCTTCAATATGAACAAACATGTGCTTGAACTCATCCTTTGATTCGCAAAATAGATAAATTGATCATCTACCAAAGAACTATGGTAATTAAATTATGAATTACTGTGTGGCACTCATCAATAAATTGCGAACTACTTTATAGAAAATGTCAAAATACATAAAAAATACATTGTTAGTCACATGATTCAAAGTTATATAATTACTAAATGTGTGTTCAGTTTTTAGAAAAAAAACACGGGTAATTTAGATATTTTATTGAAAGACAAGTGTAAAAACTAAATTCACAAGTATAGAACCATTTGTCAATTCGTAATTCATATGATATTATATATGGGTTCTAACTTTTTGAACTTGTATAAAATTTAATTTTTTAGTCTAATCTATTTAAGAGAATTTGAATTAACACTCCCTATATTTTGAATTCACATCAATTTCTCTAAAAAAAGACTTATATGCTCATAAATTTTATCTCTCCTATAAAAGTAACTTTTTCTTTTTTGATTTATCCGCTTCGTGCTTCCTTCTTCTCTATTTCACTATTTTTCCTTTGTGTTGCGGCACCTCTCTTCCTTATTCTTCTAGGTAAGCTTTTTTCTTTACCTATTTCATATATGTATTTCATGCCCTCTTAGAGTAGAAATAGAGTAATGTCATGAGCGGTGTTAGGTTTCCGATTCCAATGTGCCTTTTTTACTCTCTGTAAACACTTTACTAGAGAGCATGCAAATTGTTTATAGAGATAAAAAAAAGTTGCAAATTTTTTAGAGAGTACAAAAATTTGCATGCTCTCCAACAATGTGTTTAAGGACAAATGAATTGTCTTACTCTCATTAATGTTAACATGTAAGAGTTGAATTGTTGGGCGATTTCAATGAAAAATTTAATTAGTATTTAAAATTATATTTTTCTTTTATCTGGGTTCTTTTATTACAAATTTTTAATTGGTATTTAAAATTAATTAAATAGTTATTGGTTAATTAATTTTAATTAAATTATTTATTGTTTAATTAAGTTTTATTAAATATAAAGAATAATATTTAGTGATAATTTTATTTTCTTAATATAATTATTTGAATTGACAAAATTATTTATCATTAAATAGTTAATTAAATGTTATTAATTTTCTTTTATGATGTTAAAAATATTTTAAATTATTTTTTTATTTTTTAAGTTAAATTTTTAATTAACTTATTTGCAATTGTAAACTTGGATGAATTTTTTAAATTATTATTACAGGTTTTACTGGATTTTTTCAGAAATATTTTTTATGAAATAAACGTGGAAGACAATGAAGTAAACTTGAATGATGATAGACAACTCTACATTGATCAAGGACTATAAATTATTGAGAATGACATTGATTTTACTAAAGCATTCATCAGCATGGAGATACAAATCATATCAATATTTGCGTTAGTTTATTTTTATTTAATCATTAAGTAAAATATTTATTCATTGAAGTAAGTGTTTTTGACTCGAGATGAGTTATTAAAGTGGGTTAGAGGAGTAACATTTCAAAATGGTTTTGTGATCGTCATATTAAGGCAATTACAACCAAAAGTAAATTTTTTGTTAATTTGGAGTGTGAGGGAAGTGGTAAGTATAAACCATACAAAGAACACGAGTAATATGTTCGTAAAACAATAGGGACTACAAAGTGTAATTATCCATTCAAATTAAGAGGAAAACATCTAAAGATTCAAGATGAGTGGAAACTGAAGATAGTATATAATCATGTATTGATAGAAACATTAATTGTCATTCATATGTTGATCGTTTGGTAGATGAAGAGAAAGCATTGCTTGGTGATCTAACGAAGAAAATGGTGAAACAAAAGAAATTCTTTTGACAATGAATGACCACAATGAACAGAATGTTACAACCATTAGTCAAGTGTATTGTGCAAGGTACGCATTTATAAATCTCAAAGAGATCCTAGAACAGAAATGCAACATTTAATAAAATCACTAGAATGTGATATGTATACTCACTAGCGTAGAATGGATGAAGTCACAAAATTTTTGTGTGATATCTTCTAGACACACCCTGATTTAGTAAAACTGGTTAATGCATTTAACATTGTTCTACTGTTAGATAGTACATATAAAACTAACAAATATCGATTGCTTTTGCTTGAAATTGTTAGTATGACATCAACATGTTTTTTGTTGTCTTTTCCTACCTAGAGTCTGAATGACAAAGTAACTTTGTTTGGACACTTCAACGTCTTAAAGACCTTTCTTCTGAAAAGTGATTTAATGCCCAAAATGTTTGTTATAAATAGAAATTTAGCACAGATAAAAATTTAGCTCATATGAAGACAGTTGAAATCGTTTTTCAAAGGTGTTTAATAGGTTGTGTGAGTACCATATTCAAAAAAATGTGAAGGTTAAATGTAATTATTATACTAAAACCAAATAATTAATTAAATAATTATACTAAACACATAATTTATTAAATAAATTAATATACTAAACATGTAATTATTATACTAAAAAAATAATACGCTAAATAATTATACTAAAAAAAATTAATTAACTACACTTAACATTAATTAAAAGTCATATTAAAAAAATAGTAAATTAAATAATTGTACTAAAAATAACTATTTAACTACACTCAACATTAATTAAATTACTATATTAAAAAATAAAATAACTATACTAAAATAATTAATTAAATAAAAATAAATATATTACATGTAATTAACCACACTAACTAAATAATTAATTAAATAACTATACTAAATATGTAATTCATTAAATAAATTAATATACTAAGTATGTAATTATTATACTAAAAAAATAATTAAACCTAACATACACTTACTTCACTATTCCAGATTATATGTGTTACATGATTATGATATGATGCTAAAAAAGTAGCATTTCCCGATCCTCCTAGAAAATCCATTGTCACGAGTTCTTCGTGGATAGCATGTTAGTCTTCAATTGTGTCATGTTGTATTGACATCTGCCTTCTACGTGCAGATGTAATTGGATGTACACGTTCATGACCGACAATATCAAAATCATATATAACTCCACATGCCCTAAGCATATTTGTAAAAGTGTTTAAACAATATAAATAAATAAATAAATAAAATAATATTTTTTTACTTAAAAAACATCTTAAATAATAAAGTAAAAAAATTAGCAACACTAAAAAATTAATAATAACTCTATGTCTAAAACAATTTTAGTCACTCTAAACTAAAAATGATTAAAATTTGAAATAAATTTATATATAAAATTTAAAATGATTTTTCTTATAATTTTTTTTAACTTTCCGTAGAGAGCTTGCTAGAAAGTTAAAAAAATTTCGCACCACAAAATAGCTAAGAAAAACAGAGAGACAAGGGAGGAGCTTCACGAAAAAAAAGGAAGGAGGACCTGCAAAGATGAAGGATAGGAGTGGAAGTAAAGAGGGGAAGATGAGAGTTAGTTTTGGAACTAGAAAAAAGTAAAGAACAAGTAGTAAGAAACGAATGGGAAAATGAGGTACCGATATTTAAGGAGAGAGAGGAGGGGAATTAAGTAGCATGAAGCACTAGAGAAAATGAGGGTAGGATATTTAATGATAGAGAGAGAGGGTGAAATTAGGTTTAGGGGTAAAATAAAAATTTGGAAAAAATGTTATAATAATAAGTGTAAATTCAAATTGATGAGAGTATTAATTCAAAATCTCATCATTAACTCATGGGTTTAAAAAGACTCTTGTTTTTATTACGGAAATTAGGCTTTTCTTTTTATTTTGCACTTCAATTTTTTAAAATTCCAAAATTGTCTTTGGTCATTTTAAGCTAATCTCATTAATGTTGCGAATATGTACATATTACATATTATGAATCTTCTAATTTGCAATATGTGTATTCATATTGCACATCATAATATCTACAATATGTATGTAAATAATGCATATGTACATTGAATTAACATATTGTTAATTATATTGTGCATAATTATGTAATTACATACTTGCAAATCATGTAATCCGCAATAAATAATAAGTTATACATATTATGAATCATGACATCAATAATATAAGATGATATATTGTATATTACATGGGTCACGATTATTTAATTATATAATTGTGAATCATATTTTTAGGTTTATATATAATTTATGTTCTTAATGTTTTTCAATTTTAGGTATTGTGCCTTCATATTTTAAAATTACGATATTATGTCTCAAATTTAAAAGATGTGTGAATTGATATTTCTTCTCGAAATTGTTGACATTGATAGTTAATTATGAGTGTGTTTGACTGTCAGGTGTAAGAAATTTGGTCACGTAACACACAATTACTACTTAATAAAATAGATAATTTAATATTTTAGGGTTCGCATAAGTATTAGTGGGTAAAATAATATGACATATAATTTTCACGTAAATCCTAAAATATTAAATTAATTATTTTATTAAATAGTAATAGTATGTTATATTACTTAATTTCTTACAAGTAACACTCCACAATCTCACAATTAACCATTAACATTAATAATTCACAAAATATGAATACACAATATCTATTATTTAAAAAAATAGAAATATTGTATTTAAGCCTATTTTTTATATACATTTCACCTATGTAAATCTTCAAATTTGTAGCTCAAAATCAATATTGTTTTGTGGTTTTAGAATCCGCAACGTAAACTTCCTTGGTATAGATTGCAACGTTAAACAGCCAATTTTTTATCCCTCTCAGATATTGTATGTCAGATGGACTCCTTGGTATACTTTTTCCCATTTTTACATAAGCAAGCACATTTTTTATGCATTTTCACCATTTCAATAGAAATTTGCAAGAATATTGCTGTTGGGGCTGTGGTGATTGGTGGGCTGCGAAGGGAGCGCAGGCAGGTCGGGAAGGTCGCCGGAATAGGACTGCATAGAGGTGGCCATGAGGGGGGTGGGGCCCACAAGGAGAAGAGGAGCAAAATGAGAGTATTTGGGGTGGCAATGGCAAAAATTTCAACTGCAGCGAGTGCTATTCCAGAACAATCGGTCAATCTTGAGAATTCTCATTGATTCTTCCTTGATGGAATGGAAAGAATTAGGGGAAGAAGCATCCACACACAAAAGAAACATGTTAACCGAAAAGATGAAGTATTAGTTATTAATTAAGCGTAACATTTATTTTCTAAAAAAAATTACGATTATCACCATAATACCTAAATTTTAATAAGAGAATAAAACCCAATTGATAAAAGCAAGTCCATTTATTCCCTGTAAATAGGATATAGGTATCAAGTTAACTGTTTACTCATTTGATGTTTATTATTATTATACTCTTAACTAAAATCTTACTTGACTTGAGCGTCAGAGTGTTTTTTGCTGGTACCTCACCTTCCGGAGTTTGGTTGAAAACTTTACTTTCTACAAGATTCGTGAGAAGAATTATCTAGCTATCCTTAACAGGTACATTTTGGCGCCATTGCAGGGCACAACTCCAACTCTCACACTCTCGTTAGCCACAACTGAGAGACTTGTGCTAGTACAAAGTGGATAATACATTGATGGTAGGAACACAATTGGTTTCAAAATGTTTAAAGTTTTTTAATTTCAAAATTAAAGAAAATTTTTAATGATATTAAAAAATAAAAATAATTTTTTAATAAAAATATAATCTTAAATTAGGTTTAAGTAAGTTTTTTATCCCTAAAGTTTCACAAAAAATCATTTTTGGTCCTTTGATATTTAATTTTTTTTTTTAGTTTCTGATTCACTTTAGGTCCTTATTTTCTCACTAACGTCGTTAAAAAATTGCTCATAGGAACACATTTTTGTACTCATGAATCATTTTCTTTCTAAATCCTGACATCTCAATCTTCAATTTCACATCTAACACAATCAAATATACAAGAACTTATAAACAGATAATGTTAATAAAAAAAACAAATTAATATCAAAGAATAAAAATATATGTTTGAATTTCAAAGATTAAAAGTGATTTTTAATAAAATTTTAGAGATAAAAAAATTATTTAAGCCCTTAAAAAATAAAATAATAATAATAATAATAATAATAATAATAATAATAATAATAATAATAATAATAATAATAATAATAATAATAATAATAATAATAATAATAATAATAATAATAATAATAATAATAATAATAATAATAATAATAATAATAATAATAATAATAATAATAATAATAATAATAATAATAATAATAATAATAATAATAATAATAATAATAATAATAATAATAATAATAATAATAATAATAATAATAATAATAATAATAATAATAATAATAATAATAATAATAATAATAATAATAATAATAATAATAATAATAATAATAATAATAATAATAATAATAATAATAATAATAATAATAATAATAATAATAATAATAATAATAATAATAATAATAATAATAATAATAATAATAATAATAATAATAATAATAATAATAATAATAATAATAATAATAATAATAATAATAATAATAATAATAATAATAATAATAATAATAATAATAATAATAATAATAATAATAATAATAATAATAATAATAATAATAATAATAATAATAATAATAATAATAATAATAATAATAATAATAATAATAATAATAATAATAATAATAATAATAATAATAATAATAATAATAATAATAATAATAATAATAATAATAATAATAATAATAATAATAATAATAATAATAATAATAATAATAATAATAATAATAATAATAATAATAATAATAATAATAATAATAATAATAATAATAATAATAATAATAATAATAATAATAATAATAATAATAATAATAATAATAATAATAATAATAATAATAATAATAATAATAATAATAATAATAATAATAATAATAATAATAATAATAATAATAATAATAATAATAATAATAATAATAATAATAATAATAATAATAATAATAATAATAATAATAATAATAATAATAATAATAATAATAATAATAATAATAATAATAATAATAATAATAATAATAATAATAATAATAATAATAATAATAATAATAATAATAATAATAATAATAATAATAATAATAATAATAATAATAATAATAATGCTTAGCTCAGGGGCCAAACTAGTTACATGGTGACTTAAATAATTTTTCACCTTATTTAGCTTCAAAACTTTTTAATATTAATGATACATGATATATGTATAATTTTAGACAAAATATATCCTTTTCAGATATTAGTAAATAAGAAAATATTAGTTTGAGATTTTAGCATTTTATTCGCATTGTAAATTTACTATTAATTAAACACAATACAAATGTGGATTTTTTAATAATAAAACAGCACAATTTATTACTTTCATCAAATCAAAGGAGAAAAAAAACTATTACTTCCATAGAACAAATTATATACTTGTTGTGTTTGTTTTTTTTTTTTAAAAGTCAAAATTTATTAATTATTCACATGTCACAATAGATTACAATGAATAAACATATTACCAGACTAAAATGTACACTTAACTATAAGAAAAAAACTCACCAAAGAAACAACTGATTATTGTATCTCCAACTTCCCCACTTAAGAATACATATATCAAGCAATACATTATTCTGCTTAAGATGCCCCACAACTTGGTCATTCCCAAATCACACTAAACCTTAATTCGCATCATACACATAACCGGATGAGAGGACCATTCAACAAAAGACACTGCAAAGACTTTGCAATAATCTTTAATTCACACCCAAGACCTTTTCAAAACCAGTTGTCAAACTTCTCCAATGAGGAATGATTCTCCTTTAAAGACAACAACATTTATAGTTAGCCATATACCCCACATCATAGAATGTCAAACGATATTAAGGACATGAGCAAATTCCTTACCTGTTGAGATGCGCAGACCCAGGAAAAGCAAGAAACTTTTTTCACATTCATCAATCAGGACAAAAATGAACCCCAACCATCTATAACATTGCATCTAGAAAGAACAACTATAATGACATGAGAGTAACAAATGACTGACAGATTCTTGATGAAGACCACAAAGAGGGCAAGAAACCTTAGTCAAAGGAAGAATGGACCGCCTAACCAATTCGAGTTTGGATGGAATTCTATTCAACTCCACCTTCCAGAAAAATGCCACCACTTTTAACAAACCCTTGGATTTTCATAACCTACTGAAAAAAGGATAAGCATTAGCCTGACCCATCCCCCTCACTAATCTATAGGCATCCTTTACCAGATAAGTATTTGAGATCCTAGACTCTTCCCCTATCCCAATCCATCATTCTTTTCCTGCCTCATAGATACCCCCTGCAACACAACCTCTAACTCCCTTACCAATATCTCCTCCAACTAAACAGAGCCTTCCTCCATATTAGTCTCCAATATCATGTTTCATTACACCACTAGCCAACCTCAGATATAAGTGTCTGTCTTTGACTAGACAGACCATATAATCTAAGGAATAAAGACTTAAGCCATCCAGGTACCTTCTAGTCAACCTCCCAGAACTTAAACAAACACTCATCCCCTACTAGAGATATCACCAAATAACCAATCCCTACTCCCCTATTCAAAATATACTTTTAACATATCATTCCACCATTGAGAACATCCTTTCGTATGCATAATTGCTAAGTTCCTTCTAATATTTATCCCATATCTTGTTTCTGACACTTATATCTAGGGAGTATCACCTCCCTGAAAAATCGCCACCACCATTTACCTAACAAAGCTTTATTAAAAACCCCCACATATTTAATTCCCAGCCCTCGACTACATTTATTTTTGCACACCTGCTCCCAATTGATCCAGACCACTTTGGAGTATTCTTCTAACCCACCCTAAAGAAACCTCTTTTGCAGAGTTTGGATGGCATTAGCCACCTTCTTGGAAACCCTGATGCTGAAACGGTGGATTTAATCAAACAAATCTTCCCCCAAAATGACAAGTTCTTTTGTCTCCAAGGAGACAATTTTGCTCTTATTTTATCAAGGGACTGGCTTTTAGGCCCTATCATTCCTCATGTTTGCCCTTACTGGAATTCCAATGTAGGAGAATGACATCGTCAGCACCTCACAATTAAGGATCTTAGTAAAAGAACACACCTTCGACAACTTCACTCCAATCCCCCAAGCTACTTTTATGAAAATTAATCTTAAGGCCAGAAGACATCTCATAACACCTCAAAGTACTTTTAAGAGGATACATTTTAGAGATCAGGCAAAATCATGAAAATGGTGTAATTTGTAAACTGTTGGATTACAACTTAAAGGTCCTGATTACCCATACTAATGCTTGAAATAAGGAGTTCTAATAATGCTTCCCGAATCAATCCCCTTAATCCCTTAGCAACTATTAAGAATAGGAAGGGGCTATAGGATCACCCTAACACAGACCTCTTTGCAAGTTAAACTCCTTTGTAGCACTCTCATTCACCAAAACTGAGATCAACGAAGAGGATAAGTAACTAGTAATTCATCTAATCCATTTATCCCCAAATCCAAAGTGTTTAAGCATATATACTAAGAATTCCCATTTCATAGAGTCACATGCCTTCTCAAAATCAGCTTTAAACACGTGTATGAGTTTCTTATGATGTTTAGCCTCCTGAATCATTTTATTGACAATGACCACACTATCAAGCAATTGTCTTCCTATAATGGAAGTTGTTTGAGTTTCTTCAATGTTACACCTTCACAATGATTTTATAAAGTACCTCAATAAGTGAGATCGGTCTACAATCATCCAAACTCCTGGAATATTCCTTCTTGGGGATCAATGAAATAAATGAGGGATTGACCCCCTTAGGAAGTTTCCCATTTTTGTGAAAGTCCAAAAATACTTTCCTAATATCCTCCTTTAGAAGTGTTGAGATGGAAAGCTAACTTGGTGAAGTATCTCAAGCCTTGAAGTTTTGGTTTTGTAAGATGTAGTTTGTAGTTCTAGTTTTGCTCATCTTATGGTACCAAATACATTTTATAAGTGTGATACTTGTATTGGATGTTTTAGTTAGGCATGATGATATGAATGAGTAGAATTCGTGATTTCATCTTTTCTATTTCGTGATTAAATCTTGAATTTATTATTAAGTATTGTTTGGAAGGAAAAAGGGATCAAATTACTAAGTTAAAACTTGATTTTCCTGTTGATTAATCGATTATTTAAGTTGGTAACAGATTATCTAAGCTGGAACAAGCAAGAAAGTCATACATATGAGTTTGATGAGAGTTAATCGATTACCCTATTTAGATAATCGATTTCTTGGGTAAAAATTTAGAATCTTAAAAAGCAAGCTCTTTGCAATAATCGATTAGTTGCAGAGTTAATCGATTATCATAGAGAATGTGTTTGTTCTGGGTTGTTTCAAGTTAACTACCAGGTAATTGAGTTAGTAATCAATTACCATGGTTCGTGACAAACATAAGATCATTTCTAAACTGATTTTTCACAAGATTAAAAAGGGATTTTAGGTTTTTAAGAGAAACCTTACGAAAGTCTTTGAGAAAACCCTTGAGAAAAACCCAGAAATATGAATGCATTGAGAATAAAGATTGTGGACTTAAAAAGGAAAGAATTAAAGATTTAACCCATTATAGTTTTGGGTAATCATAAAAAATAAGGTGATATTGTTTCTTTACCCATCTTTCAGTTTTTGCATATTGTATGGTAATTTCTTGAGGTGTTCTTCAGATTATTGAGAATCTTGTAACGAGGTGTTATAAGTGTGAGACACCGTGAGTGACGGGGTGTCATGGTATAGCTGACTCTTGTGGGGTGCAATGAAAAGTCTTAGCTTTATGTTGTTTGAACCTTTCTATGTAAAAATATGTATGTATTGAGTGCATGTAATTTGATTTTTTAGTGGAAAGCCAATTAGCGAAAGGCTAAGTCTGAATCTGGATGTAGGTCAATTGGGCTGAACCAATACAAAAACAAGGCATGCAATTTGTCTCTTTCTTTAACTCTTTTATGATAGATTGAATTGTAATTTTGATTGTTTTGAGTTGGGTTTTGCAAAAGTAAAATTAAAATTGAATTTTGCAAGACAAAGTGAATCCTGAATGATGTAATATTGAATCTCTAAATTGTGAAACTAAATATAGATCGGAGGAATATAAAATTTGTTCATTGGTTAATTGAAATTGAACTCTGAAATTTAGATTGTGATTGAAAGACATTATTGTATGAATTGTCATTATTAAAGCTTAATGTTTAAATCTTAGAAAGAAATTGGATCTTTAACATTGTTTCAAAATTGGAGTTGTATTTAGGAAAACTTAAAGGTAGATTTTGAAGATTTCTACAAAGGGGAAATTTTGTTTAAACTCTGATTTTTGAAAAGAAGAAATTTTGCAAAAATAATTTCTTTGGAATCTATTGAACCCCCTTCTAGATTTCTCCCTAGGACAACAAGAAGATCCTAGAAATGCTTCATGAACATCATGTTATACCCATTAGGACTAGGGTCTTAGAACTATCACATTCCCACACTGCTAATCTAATTTCTTCCAACGAGAATTCTAGTAGACATTTGAACTCTACCTCATCTAATCGAACTCTATCTTCCCCTTGAGCTAGGAACCTTTGAAGAAAAAAAAAAACCATGAACCTCCTGTTTCATTCACCTTGGGTCTTCCATCCATTCACCATTTGACAGCACCCCTAGAATACCATTTAGCTTCCGCCTCTAGGCAATAGATGAGTGAAAAAATCGAGAATTCACGTCACCCTCCTTTAACCACTTAAGCCTCACACTCTATGCCAATAGTGTCTCTTGATAAGAGCCTCATTTTCTCAGGTTAGCAGTAGGCTCCATTCACATTTTAACACCTTCTTCCTCAAGATTACCCTCTTAAGCAAGTTTGTCGTGACTTGCTATTTTATTCTTTAGCTCACTAATGTTTCCTCCACCTTGCCAACATTCATCCTTTTCCAAATCTTGATCTCAACTTTTAGGGCCTTTAGTTTCTCTTTGAATACATTCCCACCCAAGGACTTCTAATTTATTATAACTTTGAATGATGAACTCCTCAAATCCATTGCATTTCATTATCTATTTATAAACTTGAAAGGCTTCAGCTCCCAATCAACATTGGATTGTTTTAGTATTATGGGACAATGATAAGAATAATCCCTGCTCAACTTCAGCTTAAAGCTATCAGGGGCAAGACCCAACCATTCCTAGGATACTAAGAACCTGTCAAGGACACTACATCCTCTTTCTTTAACACTGAACTAAGTAAAGCGATGCCCAACCACAAATACCTCTACAAGCTCCATATTACTCAAAAAGTCCAAGAAGTCATTTGTACCATACAGATCATTTCCAATCAATCCATTTTCTCATATCCTCTCTTCAGGAAATCCTATTGCATTAAAGTCTCTCCTGCTACACACCATATACATCCTTAGAACCAATGTTTATGCTTAATTAAAAACTGCCACATAACCTTCATCCCCGCCAAAACAGGGAGCATATACATTTACAATTATTCAATCCACTAATTCCTTCTTAAATCTACCTTGTTACACCAAGGAAACTCACGCCCTACAAGGATTAAGACACCACAAACTGTTTATCGTCTCACACACGCAATTGTCCTCCTGAACCATTGATTATAGGAACATCTAACCAATTCAAGCTTGAATAACCCTGGATTGCACTACAAAGGGGTCTATCAATTTTTTCAACTTTCGTCTCTTGTAAATAAAGAAATCTAACTTTATGCTTTGTGACTAACTATCTCATAGACCTTCATTTCTCCCTATCCCGAATCCCTCACATATTATAAGAAAAGACGTTAAACATATTAAAAATGGTTCACATTCCCATTAGTAGCCCTGTTAATGGCCACCCTCCCCCTCTACTGTTCCTCTAGTTCAACCAACCTTCTCACAATCAACTATTCAGGCACACTACTGGTTACACCCATGTTCTTCCCTAGCATCCACAGAAACTAACCTTCACGAAAGCTTCCAACAGACATCCGAAGGTTACCTTGATCTTCCTCCACTCCTATGTCAGATACAATACCACTTGATCTTTTGGATTAACAACCACTCCTTCTATTTGAACACCATCATCTGCGCCCCCAAGGTCTACCTGAGCTATCTGGACGTCAAATAATTCTACCCAAAACGCGAAGAGAAAGAGTGAGGTGGCTTATTCCGGGTTTAAGTTTCTTGGTTCTACCGAGCATTCAGACCGTTGAAGAAATTCAACTACCCTCATGATATTAGGATATGAATAAGCAATCCTAATTGAGATTTGAAATCCAAGTTCGATGAAGATCCCCTCCCCCGAGTCTGAATTATATGAAAGGGGCCACGAGTGCCCCTATTTGCATATGAACGACGTCCTAGGGCTTTACGCCCACAACCACAATTCTAAGCAAGGAGAGACAAAATTAGATCATTCCTACACTCAACTAAGCTCTAAGCAGCCATATGCCGACGAGTCTGAATACGGGTGAGAAACTTAGCCTGATTGCCCCTGCCATCCATCGATTGACGAGGTTCCGAAATGGCCTCCACCATTCGACTTTCATCATCACCACCTCGCTGGATTTGCCCTTCTTGAATACCTAGCCCCTTGTTAGCAGTGAATCACAACTACTTTCAACAGTTTCCATCCTTTCCTGCAAAATTGCAACCCCCACCTTCTCCATTGACCTCCATATGAAGCTACCATCTTCCCCTAATGTGTTGTTAATCAAACCATGCACAATCATGTTTTCCTTGTTGCCCAAGTGCTTTCCCAAATGCATGAAGGAACTTTTGTCTACCAAAACCAGATAAAGGGCACACACATTGCATGATTTGTTTGGGTCGGTCTCCACGTGGGCAAGGGTCAATTTTGCTAGTCGCACCCTCAATACATTCAGGCCTACGATGGGCCAATGGGCAAGTGTCATCACTTCCTAAAGTGCCCAACATTGCTTGATGCACTCCCCTTCACCTACAGCTGAACTAGATCATTATCGGGCCTATTCCCAATTACTCCAAAATATCTAATACACCCCCTTATGACCACTGGATGGTTTTGGGCCAAGCTTAATCCATCATTCTGATTTTCTGCTACACTCCCCTATTTCCACCTAATTCCAATTGACCCTTGGTCTTTTCCACTATGTCTACATGCATACTTCCAATGGTTAAACCCTCATCAATTGCCCCATCCATTAATGCATTATTGCTGCAATTATTCCCATGCACCACATTACCGAAGCAGCAATAGAGAGGTAGATCATTTATACATGGAGAAAGAGATGAAAACTTTTTCTTTTCCACCATCGTTCCTGGAATTATAGTTGCTTTACCAATAACCTCTATCATCCTTCTAGATTTCAGCACTTTACTTATCTCAGAAGAATCCAATTCCATTCTATCCCAACAATGGAGGCAACTTCCCATTTTGATGTGAATGAACATAATGACTCACTAAACATGGAGTTACAATCGTTATCGGAGAGAATGTCATTGCACTGACTACACCTTATACCAAGGAACTTGTTACTATCCATAACGTCTTCAACTATTGATAAAGACACAAAATTCCCATTAATATTAACCTTTTTCCCAATAAATTGGCCCCATAAAAAAGGTTAACAATAGTAGCTTGGTAGCTTCCACGTTTTGAAGTAACTTAGTTTCATCAAAACATCTATCTCACTAGTTACTTGCACAAACCTATCCTAATTCCAAAGATTTGGAGGGAGCCCCTTATAGATCACCCATGACAGTCAATTTTTTGAAACGCAAGATGGAGACCATATTTGAACAGACACAAACATTTCTGACCACCACCCATCTTTTGAAGACCAAACATCCTCAACTTTTACTTTCTCGAGTCCCGCCAATAGAACTAGATCACCACTCAAAGGTTTCACTTTTACTGTAGGCAAAGCTTGCATAAGGAAGTCTGCCTCAACATTACAGAGTTGATTCAAATCTTTTAGCTTGCCTACTGCATACCTACTCAACCACTCCATATTTGATTTTGCAATCGTCCATTTGTCCATCACCGAGGAGCCCCCGACTCACCTAACTTGGACTTCAACTGGTTTTGGGATGTCTCCCCGAGAGTTTGCCCGTGCTTCACTCTTTTTTATAACCCTCCAATGTTGTGACTTTTTTCTTCTAATTGGCAGAACCTCCTCTTGATGACCTCTCATAAACACTCTAGGGGTGAATCGAGGGAAATTCACTCTTAGCTTAACATTCCCTATAGCAATTTCGTCGAGCTCTTTCTTCAATTTTCTTGCATTCTTCACACCCTAAAATAGAACAAAGCCAAATCTAGCTCCATCCTTCCTCCTGTGTCTTCCTAAAAAAAATTCTTCCACATCACCTCATTTACTGAGCATCTTACCTAAAGTCTTCTCATCAAAATCCTCTGGGAAATGAGAGAAGTAGAACAAAGTGGGATTCTTAACCGGTCTCCTCTTTGCTTGAGATGTCATTCCCCTATCTCGCTCCCCCCTCATTCTTATATACTTGTTATATACCTGACACTATTATAGTCTTCGGTGTCATTCACAAAAAAAACTATGTATATTTGCGAATAAAATCTGCAAAAATATTCGCACAGATAAATCAAATAGATACCTGTTACTTGCAGGTACAATCTGTCCACTTTTTAACGGGCATATGTATGAGCATCTACTCATTATATTAAAATACTACATATATTTAATTTGAAGAAAACAATATTTTTGTGAAACAAATCAACTTAACATATTAATTGTCAAATTTTATTGTTATCTATCAATGTTATTTTTTATGAAAAATACATAATTCACAAAATTAATTTTTATAAAAATGTCAGGAATGTGAAATGAAGATTTTATTTATATTAAATATTTTGTATATATTATATTAATCTATTTTTAAATCTAATTAATCTTATAAAAATTAGTACAATTTTTTTTAAAAATTTTTCAAAAAATAAATATTTATTTGATAAAATTTCATATAATTTTTTTTTCTATTTTTTAAAAATATTTATAAATACCTATAAATATTAAAAAAACTCATATTTCTATAACAAGTAACTAACGAATTATAAATAAATAAACACAAATATTCCATGACAAATAAGAAGAAAAAACAGTTTAAAACACTACTCATAACTGTTCAGAGACGTTTCCATACATAAATGTCAGTTCGTAACGAATATAAAAGATTCATCATTCATTCGACGTACACTTGATAATTTAAGATGTAGATGCATTATTTGTTTTAGTGGAAAGAAGTAGTTTTAAAATGAAATTCCATATTTTTAGTGATAAGAAAACTTCGGATTTTAATATTTGGTCAAAGAAATTAGGTTGAACAAGTAGAAAAATAACAATTATAAGATCTTATGAATAATAATAATAATAATAATAAATAAATAGAAAAGTTATGGGAGCTTGGTCCAATGGGGTGGTTAAGGAATGGGTCGGCGAGAGCGTGTCTTACACCATATCCCATCTATCCCATAATAATATAAACACCCCTTCACCACACTTTTTGGTTGGTCAAACAACAAACAACAAACAACACGTCCTATTTCCATTCTTATTATTATTTTTTCTCTCTTTCCCTCACCATCACCAACACCCATGGCGGCAGTCGGTCGATCCTCCGCCGCCGCCGCCACCTCCCTCAACTCCTCCGCCCTATTCCGCCGCTCCCTCCCTCTACCCCCTTCCCAACTCTCCTTCCGTCGTCCTCGCTTTTCCGTCAATGCTGCATGCCCCCTATTCTCCGATAATAACAATAACAACAACAATAATTCCCTTTCCCAAAACGGCGTCGTCAATCCCAAACCCTCCCCCCTCGAGTTGCTCAAAACTTCAGCCGCCGACAGTGAGTCCTCATTCGTTATTCCTCCATTCACAATTTCTCCCAATTTTTCATTATCCGGCATGGGGTTGATGTTGTTCTGTGTTGTTTGTGTTAGGATATACGAAGGAAAAGAGTAGCATTATGTGTATAGGGCTTAACATTCACTCTGCTCCCGTTGAGATGCGTGAGAAGCTTGCCATCCCTGAAGCCCAATGGCCTCTCATTATTGAAGAGCTCTGTGCTTTGAATCACATAGAAGAAGCCGCCGTACTCAGCACGTGTAATCGTATGGAGATCTATGTCGTCGCTCTTTCCCAGCACCGTGGTGTTAAGGAAGTTACTGATTGGATGTCTAAGGTATTTTATACTTGTAAAACTTATAATTTTCTGTTGTGTAAATAACCTCTTTGGTCTTTCAAAGTGTCAGAGCATTGTTACCATCTATTCTTGAAAGTATTAGTGGTTTCATATATGTCCCTAAATTTAATCATTTACCGATTGGTTTCTCAACATTAATCTTGAGACGTCATACATTACATGCAATGCTTGATTTATCCATGTTTTGTTCTCTTTTTTTCTCTTTTAGAAAGGAAAATTTATTGTTTTTTTTTCTCTATTTTTGTTTAGATAAGTGGGATTTCAGTGCCTGAGCTTCGTGAGCACCAAGTTTTGCTGTCTAATGCGGATGCTACACAGCATCTCTTTGAAGTGGCGGCGGGGCTTGACTCGCTTGTTCTTGGGGAAGGTCAAATTCTTGCTCAGGTGAAGCAGGTTGTGAAAGCTGGACAGGGAGTACCTGGTTTTGATAGGAAAATCAGTGGTTTGTTCAAGCAGGCAATCTCCGTTGGGAAACGGGTTAGAACTGAGACTAACATTTCCTCCGGATCGGTTTCTGTCAGTTCAGCTGCTGTGGAGCTTGCACAGATGAAGCTTCAGGATGCCTCCCTTGCTGATGCTGAAGTGTTGGTAGTTGGTGCGGGGAAGATGGGGAAGCTTGTGATTAAGCATTTGGCTTCCAAAGGGTGCAGAAGAATGGTAGTTGTTAACAGGACTGCGGACAAAGTCAATGCCATTCAGCAAGAGTTGAAAGATGTTGAGATTGTATTTAGACCAATTTCAGAAATGTTGGCATGTGCTACTGAAGCTGATGTGATCTTCACCAGCACAGCATCTGAATCACCATTGTTTTCTAAAGAAAATGTGCAGAGACTTCCTCTGGTTAGTCATGGGAGAAGGCGGATTTTTGTTGATATATCTATTCCTAGGAATGTGGAACCAGGTGTCTCAGATCTTGAGACTGCACTTGTGTTTAATGTGGATGATCTGAAGGAGGTTGTTGCAGCTAACAAGGAGGACAGGATTCAGAAAGCTGCAGAGGCCAGGGAAATTATTCTAGATGAGTTGAATAAGTTTGAAGCGTGGAAAGACTCCTTGGAAACTGTTCCTACTATTAAGAAGTTTAGAGCTTATGTGGAGAGGATAAGAGCCTCTGAGATGGAGAAGTGTTTATCGAAGATGGGTCAAGATGTCTCAAAGGAACAGAAAGAAGCTATATATGCCCTAAGTATGGGTATTGTGAATAAGGTACTTCACGGTCCCATGCAGCACCTAAGGTGTGATGGGAATAATGACAATAGTCTGAGTGAAGTGCTTGAGAATATGCGTGCCCTTAACAGAATGTATGATCTTGAGACAGAAATATCATTGATGGAAGAAAAGATCAAAGTCAAGATAGGGCGGGTTAAGAAGTAAACTCTTCAATTGGTTTAGTTTTATTTTATTCCTGTGGGGGGCTGTAATCCTCACCATCATTTTGTACACTACGATAGTAGATTGATTGAGGTCCTTTGTAGGTTAATTCTTTCGATTATTTTTAATATTATACATAAGTAATTAGATACTGGTGCCCTAATAAAATGAACAAGTTAGTTTTTTCAACGAGCTTGATGTAGAGCAGTTGAAAATTCATGATCTTCGTGATGACAACATATGATTCTTGCATCTTTAATACCACAAATGTTAGGGCAGAGTGTAAATATGAGTGTAAGATGTTATCTTCAAATGACTTCATTTGATTCTTGGTTCTGATCTTATAATTCTGTCTGTCTTCTAGTCATGATTTGCCCTACAAATTTGAACGGTAATATATTCACAACTTTACTGAATTTTCTGAGATTTTCACGATAATTGCAGGAGTTTCAAGTGTTTTTTAATAATCAATAATCTTGGATACACTTTTTTACTTCAGTTTCTTTCTCCACAACCTTTTCTTCTTCAGTACTACCAGTTTCAATATGCAAATCTTCCTTGTCAACTCTGGATGGCTCTCAGCAGCTGGTTTTGTTGTATGCTATGATATGAGCTCCTCTTAGAACTGTTTTCTGATCGTGTGTTTATCTTCATTTTTTAACTTTATAACCATTCTCTGCTTAAATACCAAAGACGCATAACAGTAATGTGTCAAACCATTGATGCCTTGCCCTTGATGGATTGCCAGTGTACCTAAGAAAACAATGAAGGAATTTTGTCCTTACATAGCTTGCATTTGCCGTCCATGGTTGATGAAAGATCAATTGTGTATCTGTCTTTACTCTTTACAGACCTACTGATTCATTGACAATGAATTTCCTTTTCAATCTTGTGTAAATAGTGATTAAAAAATTGGGTATCAGTTACCGAGTGAAATTCATGGTATATTTTAGTTAGAGTCAAACCAATAGACACAAAATATGACCTGCACATACCAATGCCTAATGGTCCGAAAGGATCTTAATTTCCTATGAGAAAGATCTTAAGGATCTTAATTTCCTATGAGAAAGATCTTTGATTTGAGCAGTGAACAAAAATGTGATAAATGTTTTGTTTAGCCCAACATTGTTTTGAGATTTTTTAAGTTAGGCTAAACACTTTTGTTTTTTCACAAAACTTCTTAAATGAAAAAGCTTATCTTTAATAATAAGAAAAATAGCTTTAAAAACTTTGTTCATTAGTTTTTATTACTTATGGCTCACTTATTAAGGAGACATATCTTCTATTTTTAGGTGTATCTCTTTTGTCACTTCTTAACATGGTAGTTTTATCTCTATAAATAATTACATGTTTGGATTTGTATTTGCAAGTTAGGAAAAACATCCTTACCATTGATTTTGTAAAATGGATTTCACAAAAGCATATACATCCTTAAACTCAAAATCCCGCTTTTAGTATGTAAACTTTAGTTTGATCGATAAAAGTTTCAATTTTTTTTTTTAAATTTCAACTTTTAGTTCCTAAAAACTTTTTAAAAATTTAGCTTAGTCTCTAAAATTTCGTTAACTAGTGTAAAATTAATTGCGACATTAATTTATAATTATTTTTAATTTATTGTGTAAAATAAAAAAATTAATTTATGAGTCTATTCTGATAGCATCAAGACAATGAAATGGGGGAGAAATAAAATTACAACATGATACAAATAAAACTAATATTCTCAATGTAAAAAAAAAAACAAACTCAAAATTGTATGATATAGCTGAGGAAAGGTATTAAAAATCATGTTCTGAGATTTCTTTCTCCAAAACGTTTCTAATAATTTTTATTGAGGTACAAAAATAATAATTGAGGATTTGGCTTGAGACGGCCACACGACGTTGCCGCAATCGCACTTCAAAGCATAAGGACGGCGTCCACCAATGCGAAGACAAAGGCGTGATTTAGAATATAAATTTTTAATTAGACTCCGAATATTTAACGACTTCATGCCAAGACTCGAATTTAATTTAATAAGAATATGATTATGATGAAACAACAGATGTTATTGTTTAATTGTATTATTAAAATAAATCTTTAATCTTAATTACAAAACATAGTTAAAAATAACTAAAATTATGCTCTAAGTCTAAACTCTAATTGACTTTAATAGTTATAAAAACATATATAGTTGACCTTAATTGAATATGATGATTCTTTTCTCATGTTCCATACTTCCCCAGTTCCCATGGATTAAAGGGTAGAAAGGTAAACACACACGCTCGCGTTGGGGCCACCAGGCACCCACCAGTTGGATTTCAGAGTTTTCCTTCTCTGTCAGGTAACAGTAAAGTTGTTTTTCCCATTTTATATTTTCCGCAAGTTGTTTTCATTTTTACGTCACTCTCACCGCTGATTACGGATTAATAATCTTTTATTAAAAGTTATGTTAAAACCCAATTATTATGAATATTTGAAAAGTAGTTAGTAAAGCCGATTTGCATACAGAAATGTAGCTCTGCAAACCATTTTTACCATCAAGGTTTATTATATGATTTTGGGGATAGCATCATTAATGAATCTGGTGAGTTGGAAGCAACTACACTACACTAAGATCTGCATTGTAGGAAATGCATAGATTCTAGAACCTACAGGGGTTAGAAACCTGTTCAGAATGGTTGTGCCATTAGCCAGTAATCAATCAATTATGAAGTTATGAAAAAGCAGTGTGCAGTTGTCCTGCAGAAGCTACAGTTGTACTCGGCAAACAGCTCTATTGCCCATGTGTTTGTCAATTTCTCTATATTTAAAGGACGCAGTACAGCTTTGGCAGCTTTCCGTTTTCTATATAAACATTCTTGCTAAATTTAGTAAATAACATTTGATAATTGATATGACCAAATCAATGAATAAAATTGACAGAGTATTTTTAGATGAAGGCATCTGCAAGAAGTTCGAAGAAATAGGATATTCTAGTTAGTTCATAGCATTTGCAAATAATAATCTTATGTGTGTCATCTAGATTTTTTTTATAAGTCAAGCAATGGTGCACTTTGATAAAAAATGTTAGAAAAATAAAAAAATAAGATAGATATATTTTAAAAAAATATGTTTGTGAAAGAAAAAAAATTTGGAAAAAATAAGATAGATATATTTTAAAAAAATATGTTTGTGAAAGAAAAAAAAATTGGAATAGCTAATTTTTTTCTTAAAAAACTCTATATTTACTAAAAAGAAGAAAAAAAATTTAAAAGAGTTATGACTTTTTTCGACTCGTAAGAATATCTGAAGCCAGACAATATATATTATAAATACTAGGAAAAACAAAAAAAAAGAGTATAAGACATGCACACTAGCACACAGACGCAGATACCTAATATAAAAACCAGATACAGATTGCATCTAGATTACATTATAATTACAAAGTGTGGCAGAGAGTATAAATAAATTCAACAAAAAGATCTATGAATTTCATTTGATCCGCCCATCTCATTTCGTGGATTAATATCTTCTATGGATTTGATTGATCAGTCGTGCAGCATGCATCAGTTTTAGGCCACACCACTTATTCTTCATAAAAAGGATAATGCACTCATTTAGTATTAAGTTTTTCCTCAGAAACTAGCAAGTCTGCTACTCTGATATGTTATGCACTTGCTCAACATCAAAACTTCGAATAGAAAATTGCCTACCAACAACAACAATAATAATCTGAATGAAAGGATTAAAAATCGCTAGTATATGACAAGTAGCTCTATGGCGAAGGTATTTAGAATGAAGCTCCTTTCAGTGTAGTTCATGCTTGACCAATCAGTTGCTTCCTCCGTCAAAGCTTTTCCTCCAACCAAGATCAGCCTTGAACATTCATAACTCAAGATTCTCATATCTTGGTCCCAGAACTTGGCAGCATGACCGCCAACATCTCGGTGGAAGTTTTCAGTTCAAATTATGTAAGATTGAATTGGAACAGCTTCTTCAGTTTCTATAGCCCACCACTTCTTCCTAAGCCATCATGGATCAGTTGTGACAATATATCAATCCATGTGTCAGGAACACCAGGCAAACACCAATGCATGCAGTCCTGGCCCCAAATTGCAACTGCATCCTTCCTTCCTAACCAAATTGCTGGATGAGCGTCAGCTCTAAACTCACTTAAATGATTTAAGTCAAGCACTTGAATGTCTGTGCCTTGTAATGCCTCTTCAATCACAAAATTCAACTGTCTTGCTTCCTTGTTAACTCCGTTGTTCCTGGGTTCAAACCATAAGTCCAGCTGTCCAGGTATTAGTATCTTGTTCCTCAGGCCAATGCTTAAAACTTCTATAGTTTTATCAAAAGCTAGCCACAGTTGGATGCTTATGTTAGATATTACACAGGTACATAACCATGAAATTCAGGAAAGTAAATCCTACTATTCTAGTGTTTCAATTTCATGGCCAAACGAGTTGGAAGGACCATGAAAGTGATTAGAAATGCAAAGGGAAAAAGCTTTACCTAGGAAACATATAAATAAAGACAAGTTTCACATATACACACCTCATTCTCCTCAAGGGGCTTGCTGAACAAGCAGCTCCCATTTTGATTCCAGTCACCACCATAAAAGTGCCTTGGGGATTGTAATCGCCAGAATTTAAGTGTGTTTCCAGGAAATTCTTTTTGAATGTATGGAACCATGTTATTAAGAACAACTTTAAGTCCATCCAAGGTCCCAAGAGGTGGAACTATCGGCTGTCCTGCTTTATAAAAGACGAGAGGTTTCTCCTTTGGGAATTTGTCACTATTCCACCTATCAAAGACAAAATCAAGTAATTACAATTCCAAGCACAAGAGAAGTTCATAAAAATACTGAGGCAACCCAAAATTAACCACAGACCAATTGCAACAAAATATGTTATAACATAGGTAATTCTCAAAGTTCTTTTCAATGTTTTAACTATTTGTAGTGTTTAATTGTAGAAATTTTACACTTTAAACCAATACAAAATTATTATTAGTATGAGGGTACTTATGCAACATACAAGGAAATATAATTTTAAAAAACTAGTTAATAAAAATTAATAAACTGTAAACAAAAATTTTAATTAATAATTTAGATTAAAAGATCTGTAAACATGAATAATTCTTTCTTTAAAAAAATGTATTAATATAAAATATGCATGAACTTGGTATATAAAATAGAAGATGTAATTCAAAATTTGAAATATACCATATATACTAAAATGGTTAAACTATTAAATATTTTAAATTTAAATTGAATGACTTAAAATATCAAGAATATAAAATATACCAGATCACGAAGTTAAAATATTAAGAATTGGATGATTTGGTATATTTAAATTTTAAATTCAAATTTTAAAATAGTAAAATTTAAAATATTTTAAATTAATTTTAGAAAACGAATGATTGCTACATAAGAAATTATTATTCTTTAAAAATTATTAGGTGATATTAAAATATTATATCAGTCTTGTCAATGGCAGAACATAGCAAAATGTCAGGCAGTTATTTAACAACACTGATTAACATGCAAAATGAGTTTTATAACAACACATAGCATGAACAAATTTTTACGGCTCAATATATATAATATATATCTTATTGATTATTAATATTAATTTATTATAAAAGTCAACGTACAATTAGTAGTGGCTTGTAATCATGATAATATAAAATTGTTTTACATTATCAATATATAAACTATTTTCTCTTAATACTATGACTTGTTTAATTCAATGAATGCTTACATGTCCTTTGTTGAAGAGTTGTTGAATGATTCAAAAACTCATTCAGGATTATATAAAGACAGTCAAACTCAATATTATCAAGTGACATTGCATCATCCAAAAGTTACAAAATTGAAGAAAACAAACAAAGAATTACCAGTGGCCAGTATTAAACACCAGAACATCATAGAATCCAGCAATTTTAGCCCATTCATCTGCAGGAACATCAACATCTACTCGATAAAAGCCTTCAGATCCATCTTGCATCCCAGCTTTCTTTTGTTTTGGCTGCCACCTTTGTTTGATCAGTAATGAGCACATAAGGTTTCAATTTTGAAATTCCCATTAAAGAAACAAAGTAAAATGAGACAATTAACCAGGAAGGCAGCAATCAAATAATAGGAAACAGTCAGTAGATGGAAATCATAAAAAATGAAGATTTCACAGAAATAAGCTGCAAGTTGAAACTGTCAAAAACATACCCAAACAAGGTAAAAGAAGGAAAAAGAGTTGGCTGACTTTATGGATTGCCCATATTTAATTCCAATTTTTACCAAGTTCAGTTAGATCAAACATTTACTCACTGACTCCATATAATCACCATTGCCTAATTTGAAAGTTCCCCACAGCCTGTTAAAATTACAATTAAACATGCAAGTGGTATTGAAACCAAAGCAAAACAAAGCCATCAAATATCCATAAACATATTTTAATAGCCAAAATGCAGGATAACTATTCTTAAAATCTTAAAATAGGAAATGTGAAGAGTAAGAAGCCCTGTGTATCTTCGATCAGATTCGTGTATAATATATACTGTCATGTGAATGTGATGGACTTTGGGTAGATTAGAGATGCATAAAGGAATTAGTATGATGCACAGAAAAGTGAATTTGTTAATACGAATACATGTAGAAGCAGTAACAGAAATCTTATGCAGCTTCAACTGAAAAAGGATGGGTAAAATGTATTTGCGTAGATTTCTGAGATGTAGTAGTCTTTACATTTGAGTGTTTCTAATGTATTAATGAATCATCACAAACTATTACAAAAGAAGGACTTCAGTCCATGCCTACATGTGTTTCTGATCCATAAAATGAGCTGCCGGCTGCAATCAGTATTGGAGAAATAATCTCAAAATGGGAAATCCTATTAAAAAATATAGCTAAATTTGTGAACCAACATCAGGACAATGTATAAGTAGGATAGTTCAGTGTTGCAACTTGTAATCCAGCTAGACCTTCCTTCCAGTCATTAACTATATCTGCCAACTAGACCATCTCTGGCCCTGGAGTTTAAAGTTTAAAAACACTACTGTTTCAATCCATCGACAAGTTTGTGGTTTTAACCACCGTAAACTACCACCTATTAAACTTGAATCCAGTATTCCACTGGTATAAACCCCTGAACAATGTATACCTCAAATATCATACCATTTGCTTAAATTTTGGGTACCCAATGCAACCATGGTTGCCATCAGTCTTCCATTAAAAGTTCAACACTTCAACAAATCTCTAAGAATCTACGTTAATTCTCTACATGATCTACCCCAAAATAATCTTCAAATTAGACATAAAGTTCCATATTTGCAGCCACCCCTTCATGTGAAATGCACCGACAAACTATTTGGCTGCGAGTTAGGCACCTATGACTAAGTACTCAAATGATAGTAAAAAAACAAAATAAATCCATTTGCAAAATCCTGAACCAAAAAAATGCGAAATGAGAAAATTACTGGTATTTGGAAAGCAAAACGGCACGGTGATAAGCGACGATGACATTGAATTTCGGAAAATAAGCACCCCTCCAAGCACCCTTCTTTTTCCACCTTTTGGCGCCCTCATCAGCGACTCTGAGAATGCACAGAAAAGAAACCAAGAAATTCTCGTTGAGGGAGTCACCGACAAAGCCAATATTCATGTCCCTCATGAGAGTCAGAAAGCGAAACGGGTCGATCCGAGGCAAGTGGCAGTTGTGTGGGACCCACTTCCAGGAATTGATGAAGCTCATATTTTGCCTCTCGTTTCGGAGGCAGTTCCAGGCGTTTCGGTGGAAGGGGCATGTTTGGTCGTAGAGAGGGGCGCGGTGGGGATCGGAGACCCAATGACCTCTGAAAAGGTTGCAGTTGGAGATTGCGAGTGATTGTGAGATTGGGGAAGAAGAGAATGTGTGGAGAGAGAGGAATGAACAGAAGAAATAGAGTGATGCAAATGTTAGTAAGATCAGCCAAGGTAAGAGATGTGAAGGGAGCTTTGGAGACATTCTCGTCTTCCGCCGTCTGATGTCGGAATCTGTTTCATGCTCACACCATGTTCATTTTCATTTTTTTTCCCTTACTCTGCTATTTACACATGTAATCTATCTGTTAAGGATTTGGATATCGTAGGAATCAATGAAACACAAACTCTTTATGAAACTTATTACCACAACTACCGCATTTAATAACATTTTTAATAAAAATATTTTATTTTTAATTTTTTTAACAGGTATTTTAAGAATAAAAACATTCTATCAAAGAGCTATAGTTGTTTGGCAAGCGGGATTGCGAATCTGTTTATCTCCGACTTTAGTTCTACTAATATAAAATATGGTACTTATTGTATTTGTTAATATACGTAAAACTTAAATTAATTTATTATTGTAACAACCTAGTCATCTTTTGGCTCACCTCTTAATTTTCATTTTTGTTCTTTAAGTACTCGCAGTCAGAGGTTACATAACCTTAGTTGTTGCCTTTCAGTCAACTTCATTTGTGTGTTTTTTATCAACTGATTTATTAAACTTTCATAATTATAGTCTGATTGATTGAGTATTGTCAATTTCCTAATCATTATTTTCTATATTTTATATATCTAAATATCATGTAGATCCGTATCTCCAATAATCAATTATATTTGAATATTTTATTCTTCATATCTTATCTAAATTTTTATTAGATTTGTATCTTTAACTAGCTCATTATATTTGAATATTTTATTTTTCATATCTTATCTAAATCTCTTTTGGATTCATATCTTTAACAACCTCATCATATTTTAATATCTTTTTCTCATATTTTATCCAAACCCCTACACCCACCAGGTGTGGAAATAACAAATTCACACTTATAAAACTTGATACTCCGAGTTTAAATATACTCTTGTTAAGGTTGACTTTGATTCTAGAATAATTATTTTTTTAAAGAATTGTAACACATTTAATCCAAGTTAAATAATATTTTTTTTCCGTTTAAAAATTATTGACTTATTGTTGTTATTTACCTTCAAAGTTACCATTGTTTGAATTTTTTTAAGGAATTATTGTTTGAATTAAAGTATATAAAATTAGAAATGTTTGATTGATGTAAAATATCGTTATTTAAATTTCTCTGTATTTTTTGTTATTATAGATAAAATATATTGTTATATTTAATAAAAAAATATTATTAAATTAATGATAATTAAAAAAAGTGTTCTATATTGATTAATTCAAAAGAAAATAACATCTACCAAAACAGATAGTTGAATGAGACTTTTATGAATTTCCTTATATAATTTCAAATGTAACCATTTGTAAGAACGCTCAGGTCAATGATAGTAAAAAATAAAAGATAAAAAATAAGAAATATGCAAATCTCATGACTTTTATTATTTTACAACTTGGTCAATTCATTAAAATAATTACTTAATGTCTTTTTGTATGTGTGCATATGCATTTCTTACAAAATTATAGAATTTTTATTGAATATTTTTTTTATATTTAATGTATTGTTTGGACTAAGACATTTTTTCTTGCACTTTCCATTTTGTTATTAACACCCTCCTATACCAAAATTAAACTCTTCTTTTTCTCTTTGCCCAACCACCTGGGCATTCATCGGCGACCTCTAAGGTGGCATCCAATAGGACAAGTCCCCCAACCTCCTTCTTTGCATCCTGAAACCCAAAATATTCCTCGCCATTGATGCAAAACTCCTCTTTAAGAAAGAGTCCCTCCCAAACAAAATATTTCCCTAAAAAGAGCACCTCCTCCCACGACAACAATTAAATATTATTATCTTATTTGATGGTTTCAAATAATTAGGTTCTTATTTTTCTCGATCAAAGAAAAACTACAAATGTCGTAAAGTATATTTACATGATTTACCTAACTTGCTATGGTATTTGCATACTAGGTAAAAAGTACGAGAAGTTGGTTTTAAGTTTAAAATTTTGTGTGATTAATTACAAACACATAATTTTTTATTAAAGATGTTTTGTTGTGGGAGAAGGTGCTCTTTATTGATTAGTTATGTTATTGAAATATTTAATTATATGTTATTTATAAATATTTTTTATTATTGTTTATATAAAGTAAACTTTTACAAGTCTATGAATTGGATTTACAAGTTAAGCTTATCAAACTCTCATGAATTTATATAAAATCTTAAGTTTGATAACCTTGTGTGTAAGGATTTTATATAAGGTGTGGTGGGTTGGGGGAAGGTCAACAAATGATTGATGGATAGAGGGACAAGGACAATTTTGGAGAAAACTTTGGTAGGATGGTGGTGGTGGTTTTTGGGGAACATCTGGTGATTATGGAGTGGCTAGTGTAGAGGTAAAGAAGGAAAAGAGGGTAATGTAGTCATTTTAGATTATAGAGGTGTCGATAGTAAAATAGTAGCTACCAAAAACAATTTTTTGAAATTATTGTTCCATTCAATGTTATTTACACTTTTATATATTAATTGATAATTTTATCTTTTTTATTTCAATTATTTCTTAAAATATCCTAAAACTGCACTTTTGATTTGATATACAATATTTGTTCCTTTTTTTCACACCTCTCACAACCTCACTACCTATCCCTCCCAAAATCTCACCATACACTTCCTCCTTCCATAACCATTTTCTCTTTAAATTTTTTTTATTATTGTACTACTATTGCATACATTATTATTGATGAAACACACTGTTTTATTTAAATGGTTATATATATATATATATATATATATATATATATATATATATATATATATATATATATATATTTGTTAATATTCGAGACCCTCTTCTCCCCTTATCCCTAATCTTTTCCTTTCTCAACTTTTGCAACCTTAGTCTCACATTTCCTTTTTTTATTTCTCTTCAATAATCAAAACTCATCAAATTTCTACATTCTTAGGGCTCTATAATCATTGGAAAAGTGATTTGAGCGGGAGAAAACCATTCCCTTCATTTTTAGAGTTCTCTATTTTATCTCTTTAAGGTAAATTTTTAATCTTTTGAGGTAAATAAGTAATTTTACATCATAGATTAGTTATGAGATGTAACGAATTCAATTATTGAGATTTTGATGCTTCTCTTAAATCATAGACATTTCAATTTGGGAGTTTTATATAACTCATCAATATTTTTCTTTTCATGTTTAGATTTCTTGTAAAATATTGTGGTTGTTCCCACTAGCAGTGTTGACAGACTTGACTGAGTTTTCTATTTGAGTGAATAGTTGTTTTACCTGGTGGCATATTTAAATCATTTTTTTGGAGAAGCAAGTTATTATTAAATAAGTTATTTTGATTATTTTGACTTCTATTAGTAACTAAGAATGATGAATGATATTCAAATTTACGTAGTTTTGACTTGATTATTTATTACTCTTTGTGATTTAATAAATATTTTAGTAGTTTTGATAATTATATATAATTTCGTTCATCACAACGAAGAGATAATGTGATATAATTTCATTCATCACAACGAAGAGATAATGTGATATATTTCTATTCGCCACAACGAAGAGAGAATGTGGTATAAATCTATTTGCCACAACAAAGAGATATTGTGGCATTGTTAGTTAATTGCACTTTAAAGTTATTTCTATAAGTATTATATTTTTAGATTTCAATAGAGTAAATTTTAGTTTTGGAAAGTGATATGCGTTATGTATTTTTTTATTTATTATCACTATAATCTTTTTTTAATAAAAAATATTCATGCTATATTTGTTTCTCCTTCCTGTCCATTTTGTATTTTATGCTCTCACTAAGTCCTTGAGACTTACCTCTCTTTCCTTCCTTTCCCTCATATACATAGGTGCTTAAGTAGCAGATTTCTTAGAATTTGTCATCTTATCTAGAAATTTGTGCATCATTTTGGTAGGCCTCCATAGGCATAATGGAGAATGTATTTTGGTAACTCCAATTATGCAGCTACAATGGTATTAAATGTACATGTTGTAAATTTTTATATTTTGAGAATCTATGAATAATAACTTTGTTATGATAGGAGATCATATCATTTGGCTTTTATACTGAATATGTAAATAAATGCAATGTTTTCTTTTATAGGTTACCTGAATTGTAGTATGTCTCATTTTTAGGGGAAACTCTATCAATTTTTTTAAATAATTTCAATTTTTGGTATAATGATTTATTTAGTAAGATTCAAATCTCAGGTTATTCATACTATATAGAGGTAGTATGTGCGTTGATCACGGCTTAGGGTGGGTTGTAACAAAGTTGGTATTAGAGCTTAGGTTAGTAGGTCCTATAGTTGCATAATTTGGTTTGTTGTATAAACTTGTTTGTAACTTGTGTACCTAGACACAAGTTACATGCAAGATACTATGATAATCAATTTTTACACTAGAGTTGTTTGTCTTAGTTAATGTTATCGATTCTAAATGTGTTTTTTTAATTGTTTCTCATTATATAATTCAACATTATTGTATTAGATTAAGATGCCTCCCAAGACTAGGAAGTAACGAGCAAGTTTCTTATGAGGCTTTTACTCTACCGTAAAATTTAGTCCCAAGAGGTCATGGATGTGGAAGCACTCACGTTAGTGGTCAAGGAAGACATGGTAGGGGTGGTGGAATGCCAGAGGTTGAGGTTCTTAGAGCTACTCGTGGTAATCCAACACTAGCTCAATTAAATGCTAACATGCAAAATATGCAAGACATCCTACATCGATTAGTTGATGTAGTAGGAAATCATAGGCAACAATAAAGAGAGCAACAACAACCAGGTTTAGAGATTAGTCGAAATAGTGCATAATATAAGCATCCACTTGTGTAGCCTAAATGAGGCAAAAGTTTCCTTGACTGCATTCACTAAGTTTAACCCACCAACTTTTAGTGGCTCAAATGTTAATCAAGATCCTCAAACTTTTGTAGATGAGGTGTCTTGGATATGTGAATGTTTAGGTTATTCTTCTACTAAGAAGGTGTAGCTTGTGACCTTTTGTTTGCATGATGCAACTAGAAGATAGTATGAAACCATGTTTCTTGCAAGACCAACAGGATCACCTCTTTTAGTATGGAATGAGTTTGTTGACTTGTTCTTAACTCACTTCATGCTTCAAAGCGTTAGAGATAATAGAACACATGAATTTGAGGCACTTGCACAAACCGATCAAATATTGGTGATGGAGTTATGAGACTCTTTTAATAGTTAATATACTTCACACTTGGTTACTACCGAAAAGCTACGAGTTTAGAGGTTTTTGGATGTTTTAAAGAGTTACTTGTTCAGAGTGATTGTAGGGTAGAGCGACAAGACTTACGAACAAGCCTTGAATAAGGCTTTAACAGTTGAGCAAGGAGACAAAGATAGATGTAACAATTTTTGTGACTCACGCAAGAGATCCAACATTGAGACATCTCGTGGTGGTCACCAGGGTCATGGTGGCAAAGGTTCTAGGGATGATGTAACTCAATATCATAGAAATCAACATGGAGGTCGTCAGCCCCATGTCACTTAAGGTAGTTAGATAGCTAACACAACTCATAACCGAGGTGTTTCCCAACATCATACTACTTCTGATTGGGCTCCTACTACTTATGCTACATGTGAGAATATGCACATTGAACCTTGTAGGCAATGGTCAATAGGTTGTTATCGATGTGGACAAATAAGACACTTAGCTAGAAGTTGTCATATGCTATATTTCTAGCCTTCTTTTAGTATGGTGGCAACACCTATGACTCAAGTGGGACAATCTGATGCACTCATTTGATCTCTTCAACCAAGGTCCCTTCCTCCAAGAAGATGGAGATGCTAGGAAATTGGGGAGGGTGACGCCACTTTCTCCAAGGAGAAAGATGAGTAAAAAATTTTACAAGGTTTTCCACAAGGGAGAGGTCCCTTGATAAAAGCTTTTAGGAAGAGATTCCTTAAAAGAGAGGATTCTCAATAACACTCAACTAAGAATAAATAGTTCAAAGAGAATAATGTTCATTCAAGTGCGATTTTTACAAGAGAGACTAGGTGTATTTATAGCTCAATGAGAAAGTTAGGCACTCAAAGCTAGACAATATGAGACTTTGGGTCTAATTAGGATTAGGAGCACTAATCCCTTTTAAGCCCAATAAAAGTGGCATTTAACTTAAGCATGGGGAGTGTCACGGCCTAAACAATAGGGTGTGGAAAGAGATCCAACACTCCTTTGGGTTATTAGGCCCTCTACTCCCCCCCACTTCCCCTCTTAAGCTAATTGCACCCTATAATCTAAAAACAAGCATTAATGGCCGAAATACATGACCCAAAAGGAAATTAAGAGCTAATTAATATTTACAAGGGGAAATATATAGACTATGGCCTAATATATCTATCTCCATCATGAGTTGGGGTCTTGATGAGTCTTTCTCGGCCAAGTCTTCTTCTATCCTCTTAGCCATTGCTCTAGTGAAAGAGCCCTTAGTAGGTAGGATTGCATCACAATCTAGTGGTTCTAGATCACATGCACCGACTGACTCATATCGAGGTGGAAAAGGATTAGGAGGTAGAGGAACCAGAGGTAGATTTCATCAACAAATTAGTGGTTGGCTTGTATGTTTACCTTGACTCGTCAGGATGCTCAGGCATCCAATGCTATTGTGACAGGTATACTTTCCATAAATTCTCGAGACTCATGTGTTTTGTTTGACTTTGGAGCTACATACTCGTTTGTGTCTCCTTTCTTTGCATATACTTTAGGAAGAGATCCATCACCTTTGGATGAACCTCTGGTAGTTGCTACACCCATGAGTTACACCTTGTTAGCAGATTTGGTATACAAATTATGTAAAGTTTTGATAGAGGGAAAATTGTTGATGGTAGACCTCATAGAGTTAGATATGGTTACTTATGTGATATTGGGTATTGATTGGTTGGTTTCTTACCATGCCCTGTTATATCGTCACAATAAAGTGTTGAAGTGTAACATTCCAGAGGAACCAACCTTTGTGTTTCTGGATGATCAAAGTAGGTCATCTTGTAACTTAATTTCAACTATAAAAGCTCACAAATTGTTAAGGAAGGGTTGTCAGGGGTACCTTGCAATGGTAAAAGATGTTGATGTGATGGTAAGAGAGTTGGAGCAAGTTTTAATCGTATTGGAATATCTTGATGTCTTTCCTAAAGACTTACCTAGCACGCCACCAGGTAGAGAGATAAAGTTTGGTATTGATTTACTTCTACGAACTCAACCCATATCTATACTTTTATATTTAATGGCTTCTGCTGAACTTAAGGAGTTGAAACAATAATTGAGAAATCTTCTTGATAGAGGTTTTATCTGCCCAGTTGTTTTCCTTAAGGTGCACCAGTTTTGTTTGTTAAAAAGAAGGATGATTTACTTCGTTTATATATTGATTATCAACAATTAAACAAAGTGACAATAAAGAATAAATATCTTTTGCCCCAGACTGATGACTTATTTGATCAACTTCATGGATCTCAATGTTTCTCGAAAATTGATTTGAGATCTGGATATCATTAATTGAAGATAAAAAGTGGAAGATATTCCTAAGACAACTTTTTGTACTTGATATAGGCATTATACGTTTTTTGTTAGATAGTGTGGTATTTTTAGGCTATGTGGTTTCTAAGGATGGCTTAAGTGTATATATGAAGAAGGTAAAAACAGTCCAAAGTTGGCCTAGATCTACTATCAGTAACATAAATTCGTAGTTTTCTCAAACTTGTAGGGTATTACCATTGCTTCATTAAAGATTTTTCCATATTTGTAGCTCCTTTAATTAGATTAACACAAAAGCATGTTATGTTTCAATGGGACAATAAATGTAAACAAAATTTCTAGCTACTAAAGGAATGTTTAACATCTATTTTTGTCTTACCCTTACCTTCTGGTGATGGTGGCTTTGTGGTATATTGTGATGTCTGGTCGATTTGGGTCGGGTACAGACCCAATCAAGTGAAAAAAACCAAATCAAACTTATTTGTTCGATTCGGTTTGCTGGATTCATCAAGTTGACCTGAACTAATGAACACCCTTATTAGAAATGTAGTGACAACTATTTGTAGGAACAAAATTATCTTAAAAACAAGTTTATAAATAATCTAAGAGAAAATCATATTAAGTGTTATGGGAAATTTTTTTATTGATAGTAAAAGTGCAATTAATTCAACTTCATGTATAAAATGGCTTTAGAAAATAAGGGGAAAAAAGAGTTAGAGGAAGATGATAATAATGCAACTAAACTCAAATATGATATTCATCCTAAAAACAAATGTAAATGTTTCATGTATGGTCATAATACGGTTAGTAATCACTGGCCATTTATCCTATTATTCACATGGGTGTTTATCAAGGAGATACATGTGAATTTTTTAATATTCATAAATGTCAAAAGTATGCATGGATATTTTAGAAAAGCTACTAAAAAATATATTAATAAAAATTTTATTATAATCATCTAATTTAATATTTTCTGTCAAAAAATATTTTTAATAGCTACAACATTATACAAAAATAAAAGTATTTATGAATATTCAAAAAATAAAAAATTATATTTGTGAACTCCAAGCAAAATTATTTAAAAATTACTTTCCAAAGTATAAAGTCAAATTAAACTACGTTAAAATTATATTAAAATTAAAATACACTCTAAACATAAATACCATTAAATATTTAAGTATTTTATTTTTGCTGGTATCCTTTAAGTATGTTATTTACTAATACATAAAATATTAATACTATGTACTCGTTTTTATTCAATGTGAAAGATACTTCCATTCCATTATTAATTGCAAGTACTTATTAAAGTTATTCATTTATTTTTTTTTAATAAATTACATGTATGTGTGGGATTTGATCATCTTACACCTAATATTCATTTAGTTTTAAATTTATATAAATCACTCTTAATTTTTTATGTTTATCACACCAGCTCTTTAAGAGATTTATTCTCATTACATAAATTCTCTTCTCAAATTAATAATAATAATACACCAATTCTTTCAAAGGATTAAAAGTAATATAAAAAATAGAAAACAGAAAATATAATAAAGACAAATTTCAATAGTAATTTTTATTTTCATACGAAGGAGTGATAGCAAAAAGAGTGAATATTTTAAGAATGAATAATAAAAACATTTTGAGCATGTTTTAGTTGGAATTGAGTGAGGATGGACTGAATGATAGATGAGTAGATAGATATGTAAATGCAATATAATTTTAGTTGATTTGATCGAAATGGAAATAAAAGGCACTAATAATTTTAATAAGTTGGGAGTAGAGTACGACACTCACAGTGCGAAGAAGAAAAAGATAATAAAAATAAAAATATGATGCATTCACTCACTCACCAGGAAGATTCCTCTCTGGATCTGCAGTTCTAGGGCAGAACACGTTACGTGGAAGGAAACACTTGATTGAGTTTTGTTGTCTGCAATCGGAAGAAGAAGAAGAAGATGGATTGCGGTGCTGGTACGAGTCTTTTTCCGTTGCATCGTTGCAAAACCATTCACATGGTTGGTAATAATATTCACTCAATCTTCATTCTTCAATCCAACGCGCGCGCGAGCGCACACACTCAATGTTATCAATCGTTGGTTGGTTTCGCTGTGGCTCTGTTCAGGTGCGGCACGCGCAGGGGATCCACAATGTGGAGGGTGACAAGAACTACAAAGCCTACATGAACCCCGATTACTTCGACGCTCATCTCACCCCCTTGGGATGGCAACAGGTACAACAATAATAAGTAACCACCTTTTTCACCATTTCTCAATTTTTATTTTTTATTTGCTCTGTCCTCATTCGTCATTTCACTATGCCTCTCACAGGTTGACAATTTGCGTAAGCATGTTCATGCCTCTGCCCTTATTAACTCCGTTGATCTCGTCATTGCTTCTCCTATGATGAGGTTTTCTCTCCTCACTTACTCCTTCCAGTTCCTTTCTATGCTTTCAATTCTATTTCGTATTATACATGCTGATTTTGAATATAATGTGTTTGAGTTAATGTACAATTGGATCCAGACACTTAGCTACTTGGTCTCTACAAGTGTGTGTTTTTACAATTTTGTTGCCAGAACTGACAACGTAATTAGTTTATCCTTCAGTCAGAGAGTGCTCGTGAGATATAACGGAAATGCCAGTGTGGAATTTAGATTTTAAAGTATACGCCTGTGGTGTTATTTGACAAGGTTTTCACTCTGAAATTGGAATCCGTAAACGATGTCATCACTTTGTAAACTAGAAGAACACTGAAATTTCCCGCCCATTCTGTTCCAAACAAACTTTTTTTTTTTATTTGTGCAAAATGTTAATTTTTGTCCATTAAGTTTTAATGTTTTTCCGTTTTGGCACGGTAAGTTTTTAAAAAGTTTTATTATGATATTTATGTTTCCGAAAATTTCGTTTTAGTCCATTTTTCGTATTCTGTCAACTTTCAATAACTTTAAAATTTTGAAATAGTGAGATTAAAATAGCTAAAATGGTTACTATTTTATTTTAGTCCTTTTAATCTTCTTAAACTACATCCACCATAATTACTATCACTTTTTGTAACACAGTTCATCTTCAACATATAACAATTGTAGTTGTGCACTATTCATCTTCAACTTAAATGTACCAAAATAAAAAAAATAATAAAACATAATGGACCACAATTAACATTTAGTCTTTTATTTGTGTAGATTCTCGAATCACTCTAACCAAGGTAATGATATCATTTAGGCATTTCATCTATGAAAATCTAGATGGCAAATAGTGCCGTCTGTGCATTTGCTTTAGTACAGGATGATCACTATGTCTAGGTAACACCAGCTGATGGACGAATTCACTTGGTATGGAGCTATCACTTTTGAGAACCATTTTTGTATAGATTTGCAGACTTTGATGGATCAAATTGTATTTAACTCAAATATGTTTTTTCTCTCATGAATTCTAGAGGTATTTTATATTAATGTCTGCTTGGGAAAACTACTATTTATCTGCATTGAGGTAAATGGCAGCTGTTGACTTGTATTGTACCTTTTATGTCTTTAGGACTCTACAAACAGCCGTTGGGGTATTTGGCGGTGAGGGTTACACTGATAAATCAGATGTGCTTCCTCTTATGGTGGCAAATGCAGGAAATAGCAACCGTGCTGCTATTTCAAGTCTAAATTCCCCACCAATTGTTGCTGTTGAACTTTGTCGTGAACATTTGGTATAGAATTTTTACACTCTAAACATCTTTTTAATTGTTCAGGAGAGAGTTCATCTTGCTGCTACATGTACTCTTGTTAACAATTTCAATTTCCATTTTTGCAATGGCAATTTTTGTGTCTTGGTCATAAAAGTCTTTTAGTCATCAAGATAAGGCCTGCACACCCAAAATAAATTTGGAATAATTTCTAATGGGGGAGGAGGGAGGCAAAACTTTGTTATTTCATGACTAATAGACTTAAAAAGACTTTATTTATTCTGACTGTAATTCATTTTTTTTGCTGAAAATGGAGGATGGAGCAAGAATTGTATAAATTCAGACCTACTAGCCAGAATGACTAGTGATATTGCTTCCCATATTTTGTAGTCTTGCTTAAATTTTTGCTTGTAGGGGGTTTTAGAAAATCATTAAGTTATGATATTAGTTTTAAAATCCCCACCTTTCCCATAAACAAACGACATGCCTTTCTAAGTCGGGCCTTGGTTGAATCATTCACTCTGATACCAGTTTGTTGGGAATCCAAGGGGGTTATTGGGGAGATCCTCACACAATAAACTTGAGCACACCGCATAAATGAGGACTTGACATTATCTTCAATCTAAAATCTTAAGACATTACGATTATGGGTTTTCTTATTTATATATAGTGCTCAACTTGTCAGTTCCTATTCAGCGTGGAACTTCACTTTTGCACTTGCATACAACAATATTTGATAGCAAAATTCTAAAACAAAAAAAGATTTGGCATATTAGGTACATGTGTATCCAATTTGGGCTTGTACCTAGTACAGGTACAGCAACCATTTAAAGTGCCCATGCATCATAATGAATCAAACTACGAATAATCAATTTGATGGTGTGAGCAGCAATTATTGAGCAGTGATATAAATACAGGTTGCTGAATGCTTGAGGCACTAAAATGTTGTATGAAAAAAAAAATTTAAATTTAAATTTCAGGTTCACATAAATTACTAATAAAATAGGAAGTATGCAACAATTCATGCATTTCAGCTTTTTCATGTCTGTTTCCCAATTATAAAATTATCAAAAGCTTTTCTTTTATGAGCAAAGACAGTTTTATTACATTTTTCCATGAGATTCCTAAAGCTTGATATTAACATTGGCATATGGCGTATCGACCTTAAAATTTCTCCACATTTTCCCTCATGCAGGGAGTTCATCCATGTGACAGAAGAAGAAGCGTTAGCGAGTATCAATATCTTTTTCCTGCTGTTGATTTTTCCCTGGCAAGTTCTTAGACTTAAAGTGCCTGAATGTTTTTGTTAGTTTTAAAAATGGACCAAATTTATCTTGTTTTCGTTGGGTTTATGTTAGTCTCTTCGAGCTTTGGTTTCAGTTAGATAGTGATGAGGATACCTGGTGGAAGGCCAATGTTAGAGAGACAAAGGAAGAACTTGCAGCTAGGGGACTGAAGTTCCTGAACTGGTATGATTTTGTTACCATCTGAAACTTCTAAAGGTTTATTTTATGAGTTTTGCATCATCAATACTACTGTATTGGAATGTCACTAAAATTGGACTTCAATGTATTCCAAGTTAATATAGTTCTACTATGTAAGGCTCTTTGCAATAGGAAGATAAAAGCAACCTATCATCAATACTTCTGGAAAGGCTGTCACTGAACTCACCTGAAATTGGAAGACAGACTAACTTGCCTGATTCCTTATTCTGATATTTCAGTGGATCACTATGTATATGTCTCACTCTGAGAAATAAGTTCATATCTACTTGTCTTATGGCTATAGGAACTGGTATATTGGTATAAATTCTGACATTCAGTAATTTTGTTGATGAATTATGTAATTTATTGTTCAGGAAAAAAGTGTTTATTTATTTTTTGTTTTAACGTTCCATTACTTTTATGTAAGAAACTGGAAATTGCCTTCAAATGTGATGTGATTCTAATCTGTGAGGCCTCTTTTTTACTTTTCACTTCATCACAGGTTGTGGACACGAAAAGAGAAGGACATAGCAATTGTGACACACAGTGGGTTCTTGTTTCATACCCTAAATGCCTTTGGAAGTGATTGTCACCCCTTGGTAAAGAAAGAAATATCCAAACAGTAAGCTCTCATCACCTCATGGCTTCTGACTAACCTAGTTATCTGCGATTCGTTTCCCTAAGCTAACTGTGTTGAATATACTCTTTTTGAGGAAAAAAAAATCTTGTTTCTTTCTTAGAGTACATTATAAGATCTATTTCCTGATGACTGATGTCTATATTAAAAAAAATCATTACTGGCTTTGTGATTACAATTTACAAATAAGTCTTATATATGTAGAAGGTAATTGCTATATTTTAAACTTATGTGAAACATATTGTTCTTATGTGGTAGGGATTTCCTACAACTGTTAAGCATGATGAAAAATCTAGCCAATCCTGGGGGATATCATCTTCTTGTACATTGAAGTAAATGATTGACTCATTTCACATGTCCTTGCAGCTTTGCCAATTGCGAACTTCGCTCCATGGTCATTGTGGATAGAAGGTGAGTTTGCTAATTATTATATATAAAAATAAAGAAAAATAGGCTTCTTTCATCATAATCAAGATCTGTTTGTTTTTCCTCCAGTATGTTAGGATCGGAAGCATCAACCACTAACTATCCAGGCAGGATACCTTCAGGTCTGGACCTCCCAAGTGATGTTGCGGATGAGAAGTCTGAGAAATAAGGGGTTTGGCTTCTTCTACATGTTTGTATGTTTTCAGTATCAATCAAGCTGCGATATAGCTATTACAAAACCTTATGTGATTATTTCTGATTATACATATTGAAACCCAACAATTATTGTCTGCAGAAAATATTTGTTAAACCAAGTAAAGAAACAACAAATTGTAGGAAATCAGATGACCCGATTGTGGCAACCTAGTCACAAAACACTTCGTTGATGGAACTATTTCGGTAGAGGATTGGTTGCGTTGCTCGTGTCACCATTTCATTGTTAACCAAGTTCGATTTTAAATCAATATTAAAATTAACCGCATCATCCAAACTTATTTTTTAGTTAATCACGTATCAACTTAATTTTGAATTCGTATTTCGTATTTTACCCCGGACAAGTCAACATCTTTCACGTCTCCAGTTATCGCTCTTTCCCCAATTACAAAACCAGAATTATAGAACACCAACTTTTACTTTCTCCTTTTTCAACTAAATGGGGAGAGAGACAAACAAATAGACACGGATGATTGAAAGAATGAGCCAGCAAATTTCAAACTTACGCGCTCATTTGACGTAGTGTGCATATATATTTTAACACAAACAAAATGTTATCTCAATTCTCAATGATATAAAATCGATTTGACATTGAAATTTACAAGACTTTATCATTATTACTTGATTGGTTTAGTTGTTTAAATTTGTTATTTAAGTTATTATTAAAGTGTCTGAACAATATTCAAACTAAACAAGTGGCACGAAATTGGAAAGTGTGTGTATTTGATTGTGCGTAGAATAAAACAGCGAGATTCAAGCATTGTCTTCATGTATTTGTATTACGTCAAGTTATTACATCGTAATCTGACAACACTACGTATATAAAAATGTCAAGAGATGAATTTTATTTTTTTATATATAGGTAAATGTTAATTATTACTTATAAGTGTGTTAGTTTTGTTGGTGAAGGTTAGAGGATTCAAATCCAAGATTCTTCTTTTTCTCATTGTTCATATATCAACTTTATTACTATATCAATCTTATACTTTTTTTAAAAAATAAATTTTACTAAAATATGACTTGGACACCTATAAATTTCAGTTTGAGTTACTTTTTCTTTGTTATCTAGATTCTTTTGGTAAAACAACTTCACCTAAATGCTATTAAATTTTAGTAGGCTTAATTCTTTAGGTCAAATTAAATTTTATGAAATTTAATTGAAGACCAAACAACTAAATTCCTGTTCAGGATAAATTTGAATTTTTGGTTTTTAGTTTTGAAACATATTTTAAAAAGAAAAATGTGTTTGACAAAAATGAGTTATGATTTGATTTTTTAAGTAGTTTCAAAATAGTTTTGTCTAATTTTTTTTTTAAAAAAAGTAAAATAGTCATCCGACTGTTGTTTACGATCGTCATCATCGTCGGTTATCGACTACTACCTCTGATCATTAGTCACTAGTCATCACTTTGACCGCTATTTATTCATCGGTTGTCACCTATGATTGTTTCTCACTAGCTGCTACCTCTAACCTTTGGTCACTGACCACCACCTCTAACCATAGGTCCTGGTTACTACCTCCAACTACTGGTCACCGATTGCTATATCTAGTCACCAATTTTAGTAATTAGTCATTGATTACTAGTTGGTACCTCTAATCATTGATCATTAGCCTTTGGTCATCAATCATCAACCTCTGGCCAATGATTGTCCATCGTGAGTCACTAGACACCGATTGTGCAACTCTGCCTAGTAAGGAATTAACCTAGGACCAGTAAAGGAGAAACATGATTTGGATAAAGCTTGAAGGAGCTTAGTTTACGCCATGGTACATTAATTTGTAAATAATTAGACATTTTTAGGCTCATAGTTTGCGCCCTTATGTCCTTAGGATTTTAAGGGTGTAGTTAGTTTTATTTTTTATCTTGTATTTTGGCCTACAGGTTCTATTTTTCTTTAGGAGGTGTAAATAGTCTCTTTGTGGAGTGTGTTAATTAGTTGGACTTGGTCCATGAGGGTTTAGATGTGTGGAATTTAGTTTCTACACCTTTAATTCCTTTTCACACCCTTCTAACCAACACATGAAGCATGTAGGAGACATGTGGGTCCCATTGTCCCCTTGTTTTACTCCGCATGTGCTTTCTCACTCCTACATGATTCTTATTCCTTCTTATTTTAGTTTGAATTTTGGAGGTGTCATGTCATTTCCCTCAAAAATTCAAATTTAAACTAGAAGGAACATAGATCCATATTTTTAGGGTCATGTTTGGATCTTTAGTTGGATTAAATTAGTGCTAATTGAAAACATGTTAAATTAACACTAAATTAAGCCAATTAACCCTTGTTTAAGCATATTGGACATTCTCATTAGTGCTAGGCTCATAGCTTAGGTTTCTACTCTATAAATTAAGAGCACCTTCTCTTGTAAAGCTCTCAACACTCATTTGAATGAAATTACATTCTCTAAATTTGAGATATCTTCTTCTTCTAAGAGTGTTCATTGTTCACTTCTTAGTGAAAGTCCTTCATACTATTATCAAGGGTTCCTTCCCTTGTGGCTAGGCTCCCTCCTCCTTTGGCTTATCTCTTTCAACAAGAGTGACACCAATTCTTCTCCATTTCCTAGTCTTCCACCTCCATTTCTACCTTTTGGAACCTTTATGAGCAAGATTTATGGGAGAGCTTCCTTATACCTCATCATTCTTCACTTATGCTTAAGGGAGGGTTGCATCACTGATTGTCATATATGATTATCAATCACTGATCATCAGTTGTTAGCCAATGATTGTCAATCGTTGGTCACGAATCTTCGGTTGTCACCTTTAACTACTAGTCACTGATTGTCACCTCCGACTGTTAGTCATTAATCGTCTATCACCAATCATCGATCACTAATTAATAGTCATCAATCATTGATCATTGATTGTCACCTCCAACAACTACTAATTACTAATTCTAGTAGGATTAAGATTTGACAACAATATTTAAAAATTGGAAACTAAAATAATAATGTTTTTATAAATTTAAAAACTTAAAATTAAAATTAGTTTTTTGTTTTATAAATTTAATAACTGAAAAAAAAACTAGAGACCTTACTAATTGTTTTTAAATTAATTTCATTTCTAACAAAGTTGTATCATATAATGCATATTCTTAAATATTAACCTACAATATAGTGATATACGACACATCTTACCTAATAATGGACTATTATTTCTCATTAGAAAAATAAGTGTAATGTAAGTGGCATGCTTGTTTCACTATTTCGCTTGCACTCTCCGCTGTGGGTCTTTGCTCTGTTTATTAAGGGAATTTGGACTTGGTGTAATTATTGCATTTAATAAATGAATGGAATTCAACTTCCCATTGGATTTTTTTTTTGTTATTATTATTATTATTATTATTATTATTATTGAACTTTGCATAATTTTTTACCATAAATGATAAATTCTTTACCTCTTAACTGCATCACCTGTTATTTTGTAGACTTTTTTTAGTGAAATTTATTCATATTCAAAGGACCAATACAAGAGATGACATAATTAAATGTGTAGAAACTAAGTAAAAATAGAGTCATTCTTGCAAGTTTATGAGCAACGCCATTTAATTATCTATTGATGAAACCTATATCAAAAGTAGAATTAGCGAGTAATAATTTTTTACATTCACCAATAAATATAGCCAAAATGTGAGTGATTTAGAATTTGCTTCTTGATCTTGGCTACAACAATTTTACTATTAAATTGTCTTGAAAATATGAAAATGTTTCTATGTGTATGAAGTTTTTAAAACAAAAATACAAAATTGAAAAACAAAACTATGCATAATTGTTTTTGTTTTTTAGTTTTTAAAAGGTAACAAAACAAAAATATTTTTTAAAATTATTTAAAATACACTAACCAAATAAGTTTTTAATTTTAAATACTAAAATTCTAAAAATAATTTTATAAAACTCCAGTAAAGGCACTAAAACACTCAAAATTTTGAAGAAAAAATACTAAAAGAAGTATAAACTAAAGTACCAATTAGCATTTGCTCGAAACTTTTAACTACAAATTATATATAATCTAGTAATGATATATAGTTAAAAGATTAATTGAGTAAGTTCCATAAATTATTATAATTTTTTAATTTTTAGGGATAAAGAAAATATTAGCATAGTAAGATCATCTTCTATTAAAGCTTGAGATTGTAGTTTTATGATCATTCTTTTCTTGTCATTAATTTGTAACAGTGAGATCAGTATATAATATTGGATCGGCAAAGCAATGTCCACGTAGTAAAAAACGAAATTCACTTGCTCTTGGTTCAAATTTCAAGGTAACGAATCTTGACAAAAATATGTCCATATGCTTTTGTTCAATTACTTCGAAGTCAATGGAACAAATCCCTTTCTCTGCTCATTTATCGAAATAAAATTACCTTCACTTATTTAATAGGTCTAACAAATTGTTTTTAGTAACAGTTAACTACATATTAGTTATTTCACAGAAGCATCAAGCGTGTTACAGGAAAAAGAGAAAGATGAGATCATCACATGCATGTAGCGGAAGTTATGCCTGTTACAGGGAAGAACACTCTGCCCTTGTTGCGGTTGATTTTATCGAATGTTCACACAAATTCGAATGCTAGGGGAATAAATCTTCTGGTAGCGAGTCTAGTACTGTTGAATCACAGGTGTGACTCGCAAACTGTAGAAATTTAAAAGTTAAGAAATATATAATGAGAAAAATACATAAATTTAATACTTTAATATTTTGGATTAAAAATATATCCTATTCTTTTATATGCAAGTTTTATGATTATATATTTTTTTACTTTTTAGGCTAAATTAGCACCGATTTTGGATTAAAAATAAACACTTGCGTAATTAAGTGATGTGGTTATGTTGTAATTAAGAGTTAATTAAAATTTAATTAATTATTTAAAAATATTAATTTTAAAAATATAAAAAACATGCAGCATGGAAAGAATTGAACTCAAATTCTAAGAAAAGAAAAGTTAAAGTCAATCTACTAAACTAAAGCCAATCTACTAAACCAAAGTTCAAAGCTTGATTTAATTTGGAATTCCAACGTATTTAAACTAATCAATAGTAATATTAATTTGAAAAATATAGAAAAGTTGAGAAAGACTGGAATTAAACCTAGGTCTGACCTTTGGTCTAGTGGATTGACTTTAGTTTTTCTTCTTCTAAGACTTGGATTTGATTCTTATCATGATACATGTTTTTTATAGTTTTAAAATTAACAAAAATTTAATTAACTATTAACTCTTAATTACAAAAACTAAACTTTTAAAAAAGTTAGAGGGCAAAAGGTGTGCAAAAAAAAGTTGAGGGACATAAAGTGAACTATTTAGGGGAACACCGATGATAATTTAGCCTACTATTTATTTCTTTCAGTTGTACCAAATAACTAGTATTAGAGCTTTATTTTTGTGTTATAAGGTTTTGTTTCTTCTGTGTAACATAGGTTTTTGAAACCTGTATACTTTACAACTTTAATTGTTGTGCATCTATGAGTCTATCAACAATATATGACTTTATTCTCTTTACATCGCAAATCTAATGTTATAGCGTTGTTGACAGTGTTGGAGTTGTGAAAAGAAAAATTTAATTTTTTTTTTATGTTGTGAAAAGGTTTTATATATTTGTTTATATATATATATATATATATATATATTTTTTATAGTTATAGAGATTAACGTCTGCTATTGAATATTTTATCATAAAATTTGATTTTAGAACTGTGAGAGTTGTAAATGCTAATTGAAATAGTTTTAATTGACCAATTTTAGCACCCATTTTACATAGTATATTAGGTGTAAATTACTTACTAGAAATTATTTGACAACCAGGGAACTTATACTTAATTTGGCATAAGATGTAATTTATAATTAAATTTGAGTGCCTAAACAATTTAGGAGTGTATAAATGATTTACTGATACAAATAGAAGTGACATGAGAGGACTAGTATATTATTATTTTGTATATGATACATGCCTTAAATTGCATATATATATATATATATATATATATATATATATATATATATATATATATATATATATATATATATATATATGTATGTGAGTCTATCAATAGTGTATGAAGGTTCATCATACACACACTACCTCCACAAAATCGTGCATGTACTTCCCCTACCTACTCACCCACGAAGTCAAAGCTAGCAACCTCAACTACTATTCATCCACATGGTTGTGACCTCGACCTCTCATACTTAATCAATTCCCGCAACACAATGCCTTACCAACCTTCCCCAAAGTAAGACAAACTCAAAGAGACTGCTCCAAAGGATTTATGATAGCCCCCACAAACAGGCAGTTACAACACAATTAAAACAGTGATTAATGAGTATTAAGACTTGAATTAAAGGTGCATCAATTATGTTTCAATGACAAATATAGGGAAAAGGTGCTTACGCTCCACCTAGAAATCAATATTAAACTACCACTTATCTTTCATTTTCTAGTAAGTACAATTGATATTATTTGAACAGTGTGGTAGAAGTTTGGGCACCTGCATGATTAGAAAAGAAAATTAGTTTTACTCCTTTATATTGTCCACTTTGGGTCAAAGCTCTCACAATTTTGCTTTTGGTTACATCCCAAAAGCCTCTTATTATATAAAGTAGCGTTGCTAAACACAACATTGACTAATAAATTAATGTTGTTGTAATCTTTACTAAAGAAAACAATGTTATTTGATAATTAAATTGAAGAATTTAATTTTATCAAGATAATCATTTTTCTTACCCATGAAATATTATTGTATTTTTTGTTAGAACCAAAAATAAAATAATATCTATTCTATTTAGAATAGACAGAATGGACCACACACACCACACCTCCACAAAATCATGTTCCTTTAGATTTTATTTTATATAAATAATATTGATATTATTTGAATGAGTGTGGGTAGAATTTTGGGCGGTTCAGATTTATTTTATATAAATAATAGACTTAAATTAGTTTTTTACTAAAGTTTTACAAAAAATCACTTTTGATATTTGAAATTCAAAAATATTCTTCCTAAAATTAATTTCTTTTTTGTATTAACGTTGTCTATTTATAAATTCTAGTATATTTAATTGTGTCGAATGTGAAATCGAAGATTAAGAGGGTTAGTGTTGAAGAGGAGAATGATTCACAAGTAAAAAAGCAATGCTCCTTGTTAGCAATCTTTTAACGGCATGAAGAAAAATTAAAAGTTAATCAGGGATTAAAAAAATATTTTTGAAAAGTAAGTTTTTGTGAAATCTTAAGAACTGAAAACTTATTTAAGTCTAAATAATATTGATATTACTTAAATGGGTGTGGTAGAATTTTGGTCATGTGTGTGATTAGAAAAGAAAATTAGTTTCTCTATTTTCTATATTGTCCACTTTGGGTCAAAGCCTTCATGTTTTGTTTTTGGTTATATTATAAAAAGTTTTTGACTAGTAGAAGTGTTCTATGAATGAAAATCTTCTGTCCCAACTTATGTCTCGATTTTTATCCCAATCAATTAATAAATATCATCTTATTTAGTAAGTTATAAAAAAATTATAAAAACAATTCATTAAATTACGTTTATTGATTAACCGACATAGAAAATAAAAAGGATTTCGATGTGTTACCGTATATATAAACATTTCCATCCGTTATGTAGTTATTTATAAGTCGCTGAAGGGACATTTAATTAAAAAGCAATGGCAGTTAAATTTGTCCTCTTTCATTGGATCACTTTGTGTGATACACAATTGATTGAGCACTTTTGTATTCACGTGAAATATTACTTTTTTGCCAGCAGAACATGCAATGGAAATAGTTTCACGGTGGGAAGCATCCTCCACCTATATTACATATATAACCAATTATTCAGCATCAAGTTTTTTATCAGCACTTACAACCTTAACTTATGGTGACAGACCATTAAAAACACAAATATATTCTCATAATTCTTTACTCGAGAACTTAATTTCGTATAATTTTATTTAAACTCAGTGTTTCCATATTTTACACCGAATATGTACATATCAACTGATATTAGTGATATATCGTTTTTATGTTTAAATATAAAAAAAAAAATCACTTCCATATCTTTGCAAATGCATTACTAATATCTGAGTGTATCCAATCATTAGACACACTTATTCTAGATCTGTTTCCGTGCAAGATGAGTACAGTGGGAGTGTTTAGCAGTGAACAAATTAGAAAGTATCTAGTGATTAACTTAGCTTTCAAACACAAAATGATCAAGACGATGAAAGAAAGGTATACCATGCGTCCCTTTTCTAGAACAATATGTAGTCCACCACATAGAAGCAAAAGGAAGGAGAAAAGAAAAAGTGGGTATCCTAGTCAGAGTTTCCATCTTGTTGCATGTGTGTTTCCTGATTCTGGTTTTGGCTCTATATTATATATGTAGAACCTATATTTAACTTTTTGACCTCTCCAATCTCTAATATGAATTCAGAGTCTCCCGTAATTTCTTGTTGTTTCTTCTACGTATAAAGAGTAAAAGCTAAAGTAGCAAAATAACATTGACAACTTTATATGCAAAGAGCACGAATCACAATAAATGGAATACTATCCTTTATATAAATGGCAACACAATTTGCTTTTAATTAACAATAATGTTAATTTCCTACCTAAAGATCGCAACCAACGTTTTTCTATTTTTATTTACACTGGCTATAGCGGTATAGCTTGTCAATTCAAGATACTTTATCAATTTAAGCCGCTGAACATGCTGGGACTGTGGATATAGTTATGGTAGGATGTCAATTCTCGCGGACTACCTTGACAAATTATTGGATTTTTTAGATTGTTTAGGAATTGGGAGGGGAACAGGAGCTGGATGCAAAAAAGTAAAATAAATATAAAATTTTAATCTGTTTTAATTTTTATTGGATATTTTTTAAACTCGAATATGTCCGTAGATATTTGTTAAATTATTTTTTATAATTTATATTTAAATTTACTTATAATTTATTAAATAATAATCAATTATATAATATTATTTAATCATCATAATTATTGATTATAATATCTACATTTATATAGGCTGATTTGATCCATTACTAAGATCAAATTAGAGTAGATTATTTTTTATTTTAAATGTATGAACTCTATTTATATATTTTTATCAATTATTTGACTTAGCCATGATTTACATCACATGCCAACTAAGAACGGTATATATTCTGTAATCGGTAATTTGATTCTAAACTCACAGCTTTGTAGGGCATACAACACAAGTCAATAGTGAGGAATCAAGTGAGCTTTGTTATGTAAAAGCTTTTGTAACTTAACTGCAACTGCATCACAAGTCAATTATTAGTTGTAATTTCCTCTGAGTCAGTCAACAATCACACTGCAAACTGCAATAGCGTGCGAACAAACAATCCAATTGGGTTTGTTAACAAGCAATAGCTACTTCCACTCTAAGAAACACTTGCCTCAATTATCCGTTGATGATTTGTAGCTAATACATAAATATGTGATTTTGATATGAGATTTTCACAAAATGGCAGTCAACAACTCTGATAGTAACATAGAAATTAAAAAGGAAAAATACATTGAACAATTAGAGTTGTCTAAAGTTTGAAATTTTGTGAAAGCAACCTATATTTTTTATACATGTGATATCTATCCACCCACACAATGCATGGCATAGAAGCAACAAGTTGCAAAAACTAAAGGGAAAGAGAGAATTGAAATGCATAATAGTGTAGAATGAAGGGAAGAAAAAAAAATGTTAGTGTAAAACACAAGAAGACTGTCACTCCCTTATCCCTTGTCGCACACTCCTTCAATCAATAGGATGCGGGACCCTCCTCACACCCTATCACCCAAAATTCCAGCTATACCCCAAGACAAATGTTATCGTCACCAGGACAAACACGCTCGCAGCCTCATTTTCAGCCACGTGACACAAGAAAACAGAGAGTAGCATCCAAAACTCGACGCACCCAAAAAATAAACCGCCAAAATATAAATAACAAAAAAAGACCACTAACTCTCTCATTTTCCATCTCTCACTCAAATGGAGAACTACCAGTACCCGGCGTCGTACCCGGACTCCGGCGACTCCTCGCCGCGCTCGCGCGAGATCGACTTCGAGAACCCACCGCCCTGGGACGAGCAGCAGAGCCAAAACTACAAAGCAAAGTTCATGTGCAGCTACGGCGGCAAGATCCAGCCGCGAACCCACGACAACCAGCTCTCCTACGTCGGCGGCGACACCAAAATCCTGGCCGTCGACCGCTCCATCAAGTTCTCCATCTTCATCTCCAAACTCGCCGCGCTATGCGACGCCGCGCCGCAGGACCTCACCTTCAAGTACCAGCTCCCCGGCGAGGATCTCGACGCGCTCATCTCCGTGACCAACGACGACGACCTCGAACACATGATGCACGAGTACGACAGACTCTATCGCCCTAACACCAAACCTGTCAGAATGAGACTCTTCCTCTTCACGCTTTCAAATACAAACCCTAATTCCTCTTTCTCTTCCGATCGCGATCGTTTTGTCGAGGCTCTTAACTCAGGTACTATTGCTCCGCAACCCGACCCGGTCAAAACCCCTCCTGTTACGCCTTCCAATGTCGACTACCTGTTTGGTTTGGACAAGGCCGTTGCCGTTGCTCCTCCCACGATTCCTTCTTCGTTTGCGCCTGTTAAGTTCCACGATCCCACGCCCGAGCCTGTCGCGCCGTTGCCGGAGTATCAGTCTCGCGGCGGAGTTTCTGTCTCCGATCGCGGTGTCGGATCGGATCCCAATAACTCGATCGAGATTCAGCGACAGTTGCAGCAGGAGATGCAGCGTTTGCAGATTGCTGAGAACGAGTACCGGAGACGGAGTGAGGACGGTTTTGCCGGGGGTTATGGTGCAGCCGGAGGGGATTATTACTTGCAGAAGGTGCCAGAGAAGGTTCCTCCGGCGAATGCTCCGCCTCCGCCGGGTTACTGGCAGGAGAAGCAATTTTCAGGCGAGGGTTATCAGACGACGGTGACCACGGCTCCCGGCGGTGGTGATCAGCAGGTGTATGTTATCCCGGCGCCGGGAACGTTCTACCACACGCCGATGGTGCGTCCGCCGGCGGCGCAGGGATACTACGCCGTCCAGAGGATGGGGTCTGAGGGTTACCGCGAGCAGGCGATGTACGGCGGCTTGGCGCCGCAGAAAACGGCGTTTTCGTCAGCGGGAACGGCGCCGCCGGTTAAAGCTCCGGCGTATGCGGAGGGATATGGCGGCGTGGTGAGGCCTGCTGGGGTGCCAGATAACGCAGCGTACGCACAGGTGGCGTATGATAGTGCGAGTGGGAGACAGGTTTACTATACTGCGCAGGGAGGTGTGATGCACGCGCCGCCGCAGTACCAAGGGGTTCCGCCGGTTGTGGGCGATGGCAGGCCGGTTGGGGTTTCGGTGGGCCAGGATGTTAAGGTGGTTAACAAGGCCTCCCAAGGTTCTGTGTGAATTTGTGATTATATCTGTCAGTAAGATTGTGATTATGTTAATTTTGAAATAATATACTAAATATGTTTTGGTTTTTCCTCTAATGATTATATATATAATATATAATATAAGATATATAATACGAATATTGTTAGTTAATAATATTATTGTCATTGTTTAAATTTCCATACATGTGTCAATTAATTTCTTGTGTTTTCGTCCGCCCCATCTCTGATTAACGATTATACATTAGTTGTACTTTAATTTGAATTACCAGCAATTTTCTATTGAGATTCTAAAATGTAGAAAACAATTTTTGGAGGGAACGAAACCTTAATGTTGCTGGGTTTGTTGGAGTTCATCGTAATGCTGTTCTGGGGCCTTTGGGTTTTTGTAGAGCTTCAAATTTTCAATAGCATTTTAGTTTTTAGAATTTTACCTTGAGAAATCAAAATTACTAGGACACGAACTAAATTTAAAAGAAAATTTTAAATGGTTTATGATGAAATATATTATTTGGATGAGAAGTTTAAAAAAAAAAATTGAAATTTTACTTTTTTAAAGTATTTTGAATAATTAAAATTGGAGAATTTTAAATTTTTTTAAAAATAAGAAATTAAAAATTGTTAAACTTATTTTTGTTTGACTAAATTTGGTCGTCGTTGATTTATATTGGTTAAAATTTTTTCGTTAACAATAGAACTATTTTTTGTTAATTTTTATAACATTTTTTAATATGTTGCTCAAGTTATTTGTTAGCATTAGAGCTTGAAAAGATTAACCATGACTTTAGATTCACACTCTGATCTAGTTAACCATGGAGTTAAGTATCAGATATACTAAGCTATAGTGCGTAAGTCATAATATCATGCTCTATTCTCGTCTATTCCACAGCTGTGTGAGTATGAGATGTGGAGGTTTACATTTATGTTCATACTTCTATAGTTTACCTTATTATGAAAGTTGTGTGTGAGATATGACTTTTACTGAGTCATCCATAACACTGAAATATTTTACAATTTTTATGATAAATATGTTGAAAACGATTGCCGTGGAGGGCCCTCTTAAATATAGGGTTGTAACTTATTCTACAATATTGTTGAAGAATAATCTGAGACTAACACTGTTGTTAATCCTTTTTGAAATATTTATCTAAAACAAGAAAATTAAATTTCAGTAAATTTAAATTAAGTTATATAAATAAAATATTTGAAAAATAAAAACATGTATCGCAAACATTTAAAATTATATTCTCAATCTCCATCAAAACACATTAGAGGAGTATTTTTTATTTTTTAATTTATTTTAATCTTTTAAAATGATGAAATACGCTGAATTTGATTTTTACAGATAAAAAATGTAAAAAATTAGCATGCATTTTAAGTCCTCTTAAAAGATTGAAATTATATAACTATTTTTAAAATTGTAGCAAGTAAAAATAAATAAAATTTATATAAAAAAAGTTAAACATGCATTGTGATGTTTTTAGAAATTAAAATTGTATCTAGATAATAGTGGTCACATAATATTTATTTATCGTTTTTTTAGGTACACATTAACAATTATTAAAATTCAATTTTCAAATTTTTGATATATTTATTTTGTGAGAGAGTGAAGATAGTTAAAAGTATTAAATTTATTTTCTAATATTAATTTACTTTTAATTTTAATTTTGTCTTTTTACCTTAATTCTTCTTTAATTTTTACTTCTACATTTTTTAATGTATTATTAAAAAACAATAAAATCAACATAATGCATATTCATTTAAAATATAATAATTCTTAGCACTATTATATTTTTTAATTAGGGGTAGTGTTGAATTTAAACAACATTATTGAAGACTTTGAAACTATTTTATTCTTTTAGCTCTATTTTATCCCTTTCATACAATTATTTTCACATTTTATTTATAGTTGAAAGAAACAAATAATAATATTAAAAAAATTAAATAATAAAGACATTGTTTTTAATATAATAAATATGCATTATGCCGAGTTTATTCTTTTTTTAAAAAAAAATAATATAAAAAATGCAGAAGTAAAATATAAAAAAATGTACAAATAAAGATTAAAGAAATATTGAAATGAAAAGATAAGGTTAAAATTGAAAATAAATTGTATCATAAAACACATTTAATGTTCTTTTACTATCTTCACTTTCTTGCATAATAATAAATATAAAAAAATTTACATTCAAATTGGATTCTAATCATTGTTAAACATATGCTTGAGAACACACATTAAAAAAATTGCTTATTTATTTAATTTTTCTAGTGTGTGCCCTAAGCCACATATTAACAATAGTTAGAATTCAATTTTGAACATAACTTTTGATGCATTTATTACGTAAGAGATTGGATATAGTTAAAGAATATTAAATCTATTTTCTAACATTAATTTATTTTCAATTTTAATCTTGTATTTTCACTTCAAATTCTCTTTAATTTTTATTTCTACATTTTTTATATTATTATTTTCACATTTTTTATATTATTTTTTTAAAAAAAAGAATAAACTTAAAGCAACGTATATCGATTTAGAATATAATAGTGATCAACACTATTATATTTTTTAATTAATTATTATGTTGAATTTAAATAAAATTATTGAAACTTTAAATTGAAACTATTTTATTATTTTAGTACTATTTTATCTCTCTCACACTATTACATTTCACCTTTTATTTATCATTAAAGCTCATCAAAATGATATAAAGAAACAAATAATAATATAAAAAATAAAATGAGAAGACATTGTTATTAATATAATATATATGGTTTACACAGAGATTATTTTTTTTTTAAAAAATAATATAAAAAAGTGCAAAAGTGATAATATAAAATAAAAAATAAAGAAAAACTAAAATAAAATAAAAATAAAAATTAAAAATAAATTAATATTAAAAACAAATTTAATATTCTTTAACTATTTTCACTCTTTCATATAATAAATACAGTTACATTAAAAAATTATATAAAAAATTAAATTCTAATAAATATTAGCATGTGAACTATAACACACATTAGAAAATTAATTATTTATCTATTGTTACAATTGCTCCGCAACTAAAATTTAGTGCAAAAAAGAAAGTGCCAAAAAAAGTGTGGAAGATACTAGTAGCGGAAAGGCGTGTACAGGAAATTGAAAGCTTTGTCTTGGTATCAATTATTGTTGAACAAACACTTGAGTGTGCGCATCACAAGGGAACAAAGGTGTAGGAATCAAATGTTTAATGCATGCATGATATTATGGGCAGTTAAGATAAAATTGTATCCACCTTTTTCTTCCAACAACTAATACCACCCTTTGACCAGCTGCAGAATTTAATGTTAATGCACCCTCGGATAATTTTATGCTATATTCAGTTATAAGAAAAGAAAAGAAAAAGTGTAAGGTAAGAAAATAAAAGAAACATAAATACGTGGAAAATTAAAGTTGTTTAATTCAGTTGAGTGAAAAATAGTGTAAAAAACTAAAAATTTATAATAAAATTTTTACAACTACAAATATTATCTGTACGAATTATTTCTTATAAATAAGGATACTTTTGAAATGTTTAACTTTTTAGATTTTTTTATGTTCAGTAAAATATATGTGGCCAACTACGTTAATGACACTTTCCTTGCTATTAAACTAGAAAAATTATAATTTTTCTTTATATTATTTTTCTTTCTTCACTTTTCTTACAGCTCAAACGAGAGCTTAAGGTGTGTAATTTTTTTTCTAAAACAAAATTTATTTAGCAATCTGTTATAAGATGTAACAACATAATCAGAGAACTATTAGACAGAAACACCTCACAATCAAACACAAAAGTAATTATATAAATAGAGTCTTGTTAACCACCACTTAAAAATAATAGTTATAAGGTGAAACTAAAAAAAAATTGAACTTAAAATTATAGGTAATATAATTTTATACATTTTAATAAAATATTTTTTATAACTTCTTAAAACACCTCTATGGTAGTAAATTTTAGAGTGATTTTTTTATAGAAAAATTTAGCTTTTGTTAGTAATATTAGTTTTTTTTAGTGGTTAGTCACACCTTTCTTCACTTCTTTCTTCTTTACCTTATATATATTTTTTAGAATTATTTTTAACAATAAAGATTATCCTTTACAAGAACCATTACTTTAGAAGTATATTAGTTCTCTCTAGAGAAATAATCTCTTCTTGGAGAACCAATTTTTTGTTTAAAATGTGAGTACCTATCATAAGATAATTAAAAATAAATTATGAATTCGAAAGAAATTTACAATTATAGTAAAAAATTATAAGAACCTTTCGATCGTATTTGACATTAGGAAATTAAAAAAAAAAAACCTCTAATAACTTATTCAAAAGAGTTTTATAAAAAGATTTTTACCACATTCCAAATATACTAAAATACTCCCTCCTATGTCATTTATAAGATCTCTAAGTGAAGTTTAAAAGATTTGATATATGAGATTATAATTTTTTTGTCTTAACAAAAATTGAAAAATAAGTATTAAGACATTTATAACAACACACCATCCTATTATCTAAATCACATTTAGATATATAAGATTATTTTTTATAAGATATAATCTCTAATATTTCTTGTATTAATTGTTTTGTACTTAAAACACTTATAATTAAAAACAAAATTGTAGTATAAAATAATTAAAAAATATTAATAGCAATAGTATTTTTAGAAAAATATAAATATATGACATTTATTGTTATATTAAAATAATGCATTTTTCTTAATAGTATTGGTGATTTAAATAATTATAAGGAAGTTTAGAGAGAATAATTATTTTTTACCATGTTAAATGATATTGGAAAATAATATGAAAAATTAATAAAATATTGTATTACGTTTTGTTCAAAATAATCTTCTGAGCATAGTTATCTTTTGAAGAAAATGTTTTTTTAGGATATATATTATTTTTAGGATTTTTTCTTAAATAGTAATATTTTAGATTATTATTATTATTAGAATTTAATTGGTATACACTGTCAGTATAAAGATTTTTACAATATTTATACTAACATTCAATCATAACCATTCATTCATGATAGATTTGTTAACTTTACTCATTACTACTTGAAAAGTCATATAAATAAAAAGTCATGATTGAATGTTAGTGTAAAAATTCTTTACCCTGACAGTGTATACCAATTAAACTCTATTATTATTGCTCTCATATGTTTGATTTTTTTAATTATCTATCTCTTTCATTTTACTTTTTAATTTTTTTTTAAATTAAATTTAATGTTTAAAAATACATAAATAATTACAAATAATTTTTTGTCATGATATAAATTATTTATTATAAATAATATATATATATATATATATACACATATATATATATATATAAATAGACTGATTTAGGTAGAGAGATTAAGTATCAAATAGAAGTTAATTAAACAAATATTTATTTATTACAAATTTTATTTATATAAAAATAAATATTTATTTTTATAGCAATAAATATTCATCTTATTGTTGAATAAACTAAAATATTAGTTAGTGATAATTAATAATATATAGTTTACTAAAATAAATAATTAATAAGATAGATACTTTAGTTACTTTTTCTAAAAGATAAAGATGATAAATTTTTTGTAAGTAAATAGAGATCTAAATTGAGTATTGTTATATTTTTTTTACAATTTTATCTAATATTTTATAAAAAAAACATTTATATAATGTGAATGTAAAATGATAATATTCAATCACAATCTTTTATACATTGTTAGTTTGTTAACTTTACTTATTATTTATTAATGTTTTACAGTAATATAAATTAAGGGTGGTAATTGAACATCTATGTAAAACTTTTTTTTTATTAAGTGTTAAACATTTTTATAAAAACATAGTAAATGAAAATAAATATATTTGATGTTTTAAAAACTTAAAAATATTTAATTTTTATTTAGTGAGTATGTAAATTAATAAAAAATATAAGATACTTTAGAATTATTATCACAAAATTATAGACTCGAATTTTCCTGGAACAAGAATTCATATTCTCTATAATCAAATGCTAATTAATTGTCCTGAATCTCTCTATAATTTCTCAACCAGTGTGGATAATAATACTTATTAGCTTTAAAAAAAAAAAACTGTTATGATGTTTTTTTGGTAGAAAGAAAAGTGGTGATGATTGTTACCACTTTCCACTACCTCTTCCTTTGAATTAAAGAAGGGTCTCCCCCTGAATTTCCTCAAAGTTTCATTGCGGCTCGGCTTCACCATTCACACTTGTACATCATTGCAACTACATCATGACATGACATGCTATGCCAAAAAATTCTTACACCCACTGGAACTATAAAATTAGGAAGAATCTTAAACTATGATATATATAATCACATTGTTGAAATCACTCACCAGTCACCAATTGCCTTTATTTATAAAGCAAAATCCTTTATTTACAGAACCAGTTGAAGATACAACCAATTATCTCTCTCTGATGTGTATTTGTGACCCCTTCGGTCCAATTAATTTATATAGATGTGGATATAAGAATTAACCTAGTGTATTACTATTAACTAGAACTGAGATGCAAGAAAAATGTCAGCTGTCTAATGAGTATACTTGCTTTTTTAGTTTTTGAATATTGGATAAGTAGTTCGTACGATTATATTCCATTTTATCAATTACCTTTGAATTTAGTTGAGATCTACCAGTATTTTAGTCAAAGTTTACGGCTGTGTAACTCTACAAGTCCAGAGGTGTGATTATTCAGTGTATATTTTCATTTATAGACTTACTTATTATTACAAATTAATACACAATTAATAAGTATATTTTTTTCTTAAATGCAATTTTGACTTCAGAAATAAAAGTAATTTTAGTTTTCGATTTTTAAAATCAGTATATTTTAGGGCTTAATTAATTTAACTTTATTTTTTAGTTTAAAAATAAATTGGAAAATAATTTTCAAAAGTTATTTTTATAAAACTGTTATCAAGTATGCATTTGGTCTCCTCTATTGAAATCAAAATATTTATTTTTTCAATTTTATAAAATTCGTTATTATGTGTTTCGGTAAAATTAAAAGTTTAAGAAATTAACTTGACATAATTCAAACTTAGGATATGATAAGATTATTTATTTATGAGGTAATTATGAATACACATTTTGATGTTTTGTGTAATTGTAGATGCATTCTTTTTTTTTTTCTTTTTTTAAATTATACATACTTCCTTATTTATCTCTCCTTCCAAAACATTGTAATATCATACATAAATTTAGTACACATGTATTTTCTAAGTTTTGTATGATATTAAACATGTACCCCTAAATTTTGTGTACTATTACACATACATTTCCTATATTGTTCAAACTTTACAGCGACACCCCTTTTACTTTCATTGTCGGACTATTACAAAGTTTGAAAAAAAATATATTCATATCATATTCACATGAAATAAAAAGTAATAATACAAAATTAAATAGATGTTTGTGTATTTTGAAAAGGAGAAGTACAATTATAATGAATACGTAAAAGTAAGCAAAATTTGTATAATTAAAAAAAAAGAAAATATATCTATAATTATACTAAACTTGAGGGAAATATTTGTAATCAATTATTTATTTAATTAACATTTATTTATTTATGATCAACAATTTCAATTTAAATGAATGGCCAAAACTTTTTTTGTTTGAAAATTGAACGAGAAAATGTTTCTATCTTTAAATAGGAGATTTTGTGTATTTTACAAAATTAGTAACTAAATACCTCTTTTTTAAAACAGTGAAAAAATTGTGGATTTTGAAAAATAGTGGAACCGAAATTGCATTTACACCTTTTTTTTATACAGGATAAACAGTTTTAACATCAGCAGTATAAAATAAAAATTGAAATGTGAAATGAATATTTATAACTAGTATTAAAAAAATATAAACATCATTATTTTATATTTTTAACATTAACAGTATAAAATAAAAAATAAAAGAAAATACTAGGCTGTATAAATCATAAAAAATTTGAGATGAATAAGTAAATATAAAAATAATTATTTTGAAAAATAAGATATTAGAATGTACGATGTAAACAAATTTTAAAAATAAATAATAGTTTGTAATATTTTAAAATTTCAAATTTATATAATGACGATGCTATACGTTTTAAGAAAAAAAAATGATAAAAAACAACTTTACCCACTAAAAAATTAAAAAAAAATGTTATTTTATTTTATATGCTAGGTTGAATTATCTTTTCTATTCTACCTGATGATATCATCGTTCAATATGCTAGATTGGATTATCTTTTCCATTCTACCCAAGACGGTGTTGGTTTTGTGTGTTTTCAATTTTTATTTTTACAGAAAATAGTAATAAAAATATGTTTTATTATAATTAGAAAATATTTTATCTAAAAATAATTTCAAAAAACAGAAAATAAAAAAATAAAATATTTTCAGTATTTTCAAAAATTAAAATTGTATAAAATTTAATAATAATATTGTAATACAAAAAAATTATCTATAAATATATTTTAAATTATACATTTAAATATTTTATAATATTTTTATTGATTAAATTTAATAATATTATTTTTAAAACAAGTAAAAACAAACATATTTTTAGAATATTAAAACTTTAAAAATAAAAATAATTTTAAAAAAATTAAAAAAAACACATTTTATGCAACACCTCCACTTTATTTTCATAGAATCGTACTAAAAAATTATAAGTATACTTGTTATGTTGGTTCATATTATAAGGCTATAAGCAAACAGTCCAACATCCCAACTCTATTCCAAACAAAACTTATATATATATATAATTCAATTGATATACACTGTCAGTGTAAAGATTTTTATACTGATATTTAATCACAATCTTTCATTCATGATAAATTATTGATTTTACTCATTACTATTTTCAAAGTCAAATAAATGAAAAATCATGATTGAATGTTAGTGTAAAAATCTTTTACACTAACAGTGTATACCAATTAAATTCTATAATTAATTACTATATACAGATAATGTAAAATATTATATTGATATTTAATTATAATCCTCCATTTATAGTATATTTGTCATTAATATTTTAAAAGTCATATAAATAAAGAGTTATAATTAAATGTTACTGTAAAACTCTTTTACATTGTCCGTGTATATTAATTAAATTCTATTTTTAATGTTATTTTAAATTAAAATTAAAAATTTTATTCCTCTAAAAAAGTTATTTTAGAAGATAAAATGCTATAATTATAATTTATTAAAAAAATTATAATAGAAATTTGTGATAAAATCATATGTATATCTATATATTAAAAAATTTAAAATTAAATACAATTTTAACTGTTGATATTCAAAGCAATAATTATTAATGTACTTTATTCTAAGTTTATTTAATAAATATTTATTTCAGGTATATATATATATACATGGACGTAAATTCTATTTATGGTTTCATGTCTAAATCCTAATTACAAGTCTAATTTAATTATATATATATATATATATATATATATATATATATATGTGTCATCTCCATAGATTTCCAATTTCAACCGTAGTTTTAATAGCTTAACTTCTTTTAGTGTTTGTTTTTTTCTTTCTCTTTTTTAGGCATATTGTATTAAAAAAACAAAATATATAAACGTAAACACCTGTGTAAACTGAATAAGAAAAGGGTATCATAAAAAATAGAGAACACAAAAAACTTGTTTTTTGGAGCATTAAAAGCAAGGGAACAAAAATAAGTGGCATTTAGCCAAATATTTTAAAGGATTCTGCAAGACATTTACTGGAATATGTGCGGGCGTTACCTGAATATTTTTCACAACAATAATAAAAAAAATTATGTTGATTCTATCCACTAAAAAAGATGCATTTCTATAGCTTAAAATCAAATCTTATAAATATGTTTTTTAGAGGTTACTTTATAACGTTTAATCAAAATTAAAGTAATAAAAACTTTAAATGATGAAATAAATCAAATTAAGTATTAGAATAATGAATGAAATAAATAAGAAAGTGCAAAATAAAGTTAAAGAACATGAATAAAGTAAAAAAGGAAAAAAAAAATAAAAGAATTTGAATAAAATTGATAGTCGAATTATGTATTCAAATCCGATCTTAGAAAACAAAATTCATTAAACTCATATTAATCACTTGTCACAAGAGATGACAGTGAAAAAGTAAGGGTTATAAAAATCAACAAAAGACAAGTACATTCTTAAGAGACTCCTCCCACATACAACACCTGGCTAAAAATCCCCTATATAAGAAAATATTAAGCAAATAAAATATTATTCTGCCAAGAGACTCCTACAAAATTGTGATTCACAAATCACACTAAACCTTAATTCACTTCATGCACAAAACTGGATGACAAGACCATTTAGCAAATGATACAACTGAGACCTTGCAGTACCCTTTGATCCACAGTTAAGATCTTTGCAAGGCTATCTGCTAAACTTCTCCAATAAGGAAGGACTCACCTTTAAAGACTTTTGTGTTTCTAACAAGCCAAATACCCCACAAAATTCTCAACCAAATAACACTGAGAATATAAGCAAATTCCTTTACTGGTGAGTTACAAATGCCTAGCAGATGCCAGAAACTTTTTTCACACTCCGCATGAAATACACACTTATACCGTAGCCACCTATAACATTGCATCTAGACAGAATAACTACACTTACAGGAGAATAACAAATGAATTACTGATTCTAGCTCTAAGTCGCAAAAGGGGCAGGATGCCTTAGTCGAGAAGAGAATAGATCGCCTAGCCAATTCAACTTTTGAGGGAATTATGTTCAAAGCCACGTTCCAAGAAAATACCACCACCTTGGCTAAAACCTTTGATTTTCATAACCTGTTGAAAAAAGAAGAAACATTAGTCTGAACCATCCCTCTCACTAATCGATATGCATCCTTTACCAGGTAATTCTCAGAGATCCCCAGACTCACTCCCTACTCCCATCCATCGTTCACCTCTTGCCTCATAGCGGCCCTTTCCAATACACCTTCCAACTCTCTCACTGACTTTTCCTCTCAACTAAAAACGCCCTCCTCCAAGTTAGGCGCCAAACCTATTTGTTATTATACCATTCCCCAACCTCATAGATAAACACCTCTTTTTGGGTAGACAGACCATATAACCTGAGAAATAAAGATATAAGTCCTCCAGACACCTTTCATTCCCCTTTCCAGAACTTAAACAATGAGCCATTCCCTACCAAAGATTGAACCTCACTAGAAAACCAATCACCACTCCCCTCTTTGGCAATAATTTTTCAGACATCATTCCACCATTAAGATCCTTCACTTGTACTCCTAACTACTAGGTTCCTTTGGATATCTCCGCCATATCTTGCGTCCAACACTTTGATCTAGAGAGCCTCACTACCCTGAAGAATTCTCCAACGCCATTTACCTAACAGAGCTTTATTAAACGCCTTTACTTCTTTTATTCTCAGCCTTCCACTACCTTTTTCTTTACACACATGCTCCCAATTAATCTAGCCACTTTGGACGAGTCTTCTGAACCTCCCCATAGGAATCTCCTTTGCAGGGACTAAATGGCATTATACACCTTATTCGATACCTTGAAAAAAGACATAAAAAAGAGGAATTGAAGAAATGATAGATTTAATCAAACAAATCTACCCTCCAAATGACAGGTTATTTTGTCTCCACGGAGACAATTTCATTCTTATTTTATCAAGGATTGGTTTCTAGACCTGCTCACACCTCATGTTTGCCCCCATAGAAATCCCAAGATAGGAGAATGGCATCAACAACACTCCACAATTTATGATCTTAGCAAAAGAACATACCTCCAACAACTTCACCCCAATCCTCCCAAGCTTCTTTTATGGGAATTAATCTTAAGACCAGAAGCCAACTCAGAACAATCTTGAATGTGAATACATTTTGGAACTGAGGCGAAATCATAAAATGGTATCATCTACAAACTGTTGAATTACAACTTGGAGATCTTGATTATCTAACTTGATTCTCGAATAAGGTATAATGATAAAGCCTTCATAATCAACCCACTTAATCCCTCAGTCACGATTAAGAATAAAAAGAGGGCCATAAAATCCCCCTGACGCAAGCCCCTTTGCATACAGAGCTCCTTCGTTACATTGCCATTTACCAACACTGAGATTAACTATAAAGATAGACATCTATGAATCCACCAGATCCATTTATCCACAAACTCGAAATGTTGAGCATGTAGAATAGAAACACCTAACATATAAAGTCATATATCTTCTCAAAATATGCTTTTTTTATAGATTATAAATTTGTCAACATTCTATTAAATTTACGTAAAAAAAAAAATCTTATTGAATTTATATTGATATTAAAAATTTAAAGAAACATTGCCAATATATATTAAAAAAATTCTTTCCTTCCTTCCTCTTTTACATTTATTTTTTAAGTTATTATAAATTTGAATTTATTGATGATTAATTCCATCGGACTAGTGATGTTTAAAGAAGTGCTTAATTATGGTCTTTCCCTGGTATTGAAATTAGTCAAATGAATTAATCACATTCAAGTCCTTTAACTATTCCTAACAGATAGATATTGACACAAATGAAATGAGACAAAAGTAGCTTCTAAGAAAAGCAACAAAACAAATACACGTATGAGGAGAAAATCAATAGTTTGATGCTCAGGGGTGACGAAGCATTAAACCGTTTTGAATGGTGTGAATTTTCTGTGTTGAAAGTTGTCAATGCCATGAAATCCACGCAACTAACAACTAAAATAGTCTTAAAAAAGGACCTTTCATTTCCCAACTAGATTTCATCATCAACGTTAAACTTGCAAAGCATCCCGAAGGAGAAACAAGTGTCTTTTAGGCTCAAATTAAGGTGTCACTAGTTACTGTAGTTATGAGAATGACTATCACTACAATCATGTATTTTTGTTTTAACGTTCAAATTTTGTTAAAATATTTTAATAATATTTAAGAATTTCATTAAATTATAAACAAATATTATTGATATTTTATCAAATTTATTCATGTCTCTAAAATCTATTAATAACATTTTAAGTTTTTTTCTTAAAAATATTTCAGATTTTACGTACATGAACTATACGTAAAATATTAAAAAAAACATATTATAATATTTATTAATAATTTGATGATATTTTTCAAATATTACTAAATACTTTTAAAAATATTTTTATGAAGGTTACATGCATTTTTCAAAATTGGTGTTGATATTTTACGCAATAAAAAAGGGTTTAATATTAAAATTATGATATTAATGTGTTTTGAAAAACATTAAAATTGATTTTTGCTTCCCGTCGTCAAACATCAATTTAATGATAAGCACTCATTTTATATTAAGTTAAACTAGGGAGGGGTTTAGGCCTTTAGGGTGGGACACTCCGAGAAGTCTCCCCATGGTAGGAAAACGTTTAAAACATTTAAACTAAAACAGATGGTACTTAGAAAAAAGGATGTGCGTTTAACATTGCCCGGTTATTAAACCATTTTTAGGTTTATAAGATACTGAGACAAAAGTGGGTAGTTTTTTTTTAGCATTTCTCAGTTACTATTTACAATATTTTGCAAATTTACTATTAGTTGTTCTAACCAAAGTTTTTTTTTTCACATAACATTAAAGTCACTCTTTAAAAGAACACTTATTGGCTTTTTCGTTGGTTTTCATGAATATACATAATGTGTATTCCAGATCAGGTAATCTAGAATGCAAATGCAAATTTGACAATTTATTCTGAATCACCTGATTCGGAATGTATATAATGCATTCAGAATCAGTTGATCTGAAATACATTATGTACATTTTGAAGTAGGTGATCTGGAATGCAAACGCAAATTTGGCAATTTATTCTGAATCACCTGATCTGGAATGTATATAATGCAGTCAGAATCAGTTGATCCGAAATACATTATGTACATTTTGAATTAGGCGATTCGTAATGCAAACATGAATTTGACAATTTTATTTCAGATAAGTTGATCCAGATACATTATGTATATTCTAGATAAAGTGATCTGGAATTATAAAAAAATTGTATTTCAGACCAATTCATCCGAAACTATAATTTTTTGTGTTCCGGATTGGTTGATCTAGAAGAACACTACAAATCAATCTTAATACCAAGGAACACTCCAAACCAATCCTAATCAACAAGAAACACCAACAAAATCATACTTGAACGAAACTGTGTTTTTCCTTTCTAAATAACACTTAAATTAATGAACACAATATGGCACAATGTGACAATTGCTATTTGACACACAAGATGAGTAACTAAGCAAAATCATGCAAAAACACAACAACACAGTTAAAAAAGATAAATTCAAGAATTTAAAAATCAAATAATAATAAGAATATTTTCATGTTTTGCAAAATATTGTAACCAGTAAAAATAAAAGGGTGTGAATAATAAATGAAGAATGAATAATAAATGAGAAATACTAAAAGAAATTATTGAAAAGTGTAACTTTAGAAAGACACTCAATGTGCCTATGTAAAACTTATGCTCTTACCCAAATAATGCATGAAAATTGAATTGAATAATTGTAGATTTAGAAAAACAAAGTCTAATAGTTTAGTACAATAGTTGCATTTAATTGTTGCATTTAATTCCTCTAGGAGTTGACTTTGGAAATTGTAGCTTCCACTTATGTATGACATTCCTTTAGTAACCTAGATTGATAAACTCAGATATATATGATTAAAGGTTTTTGGGAAAGCGCACCCTTGAGCAGGACCACATTCGAATGACGAAGAGAGCAAATAGTTGGAGAGGACAAATGCCGAGAGAAGGTTAGCCTTGTGAGTTTAATTTCTGCGCATTTTAACATAGTGAGATATAACTCTGATATTTTTAGAGTGGGAAGGGAAAACTGTTGGACATGTTATCATTTATATCTTTGAAATACTGTGGAAGAATCTTAGCCATGTTGCTCACTTTGCTGAACTGTTTTCACTTAGATACATCGATTACGATAGGAGTTTGTTGCAGCACGAGAGGGTTATGCCGGTGCACCTCAGATGGGAATACAGGTGACTTCTCTTCTTAACACTACAACTGGCCATTTCATTTGCAAATTGTACAGTCAACCTATGTTTGAGACATCTATTTGGTAACCTGGACTGGATTGATAAACTGAGACATATGTGACTAAAGGTTTTGGGAAAGCGCACCGTTGAGAAGGATCACATTGAATGAAGAAAAGAGCAAACAGTTGGAGATGGCTCATCCAAAGAGAAGGTTTGTTTTATCAATTGAATTTTTGGGTATTTTGATATTTTTAGAATGAGAAGGGAATGCTGGTAGACATGTTCTGATTTGTATATATTTGAAGTATGAAAGTTTTGTAATTTCACCTATGTTGGAATTTTAGACATGTTTCTCAATTTGATAAACCATACTTCTGACAAGTAAAGAGATGGTGTTTTAGACATGCTTTGTCAAATAGTGAATGGTTATTCTGATAGAATTAGGATGGAAAGGGAATTGTATTAGAGATGTTGTCACTTGTATTTTTCAAATATGTATGTTGTTGTAAATTTACTTGTGTGGGACATGTTTTCCACTTTGTTAAACTATCTCTAGTTCAGATACATGCATTGTGAGAGGAGTTACCCCAGGAAGGACATGGTGATGCTGAGAAACTAGGAGGAGAATACAGGTGAGTTCTTCTCTTAATTGTTGCATTTAATTCCTCTAGCCAGTTGACTTTGGAAATTGTAGCTTCTAATTATGTATGACATTCCTTTAGTAACCTCGATTGATAAACTGAGATATATATGATTAAAGGTTTTTGGGAAAGCAAACCCTTGAGCTAGACGATGTTCGAATGGCGAAGAGAGCAAAGAGTTGGAGAGGACAAATGCCGAGAAAAGGTTAGTCTTGTGAGTTTCATTTTTGTGCATTTTAACATAGTGAGATATAACTCTGATATTTTTAGAGTGGGAAGGGAATGCTGTTAGAAATGTTATCATTTTTGAAATATTGTGGAAGAATTTTAGCCATGTTGCTCACTTTGCTGAACTGTTTTCACTTCAGATACATGGATTACGAGAGGAGTTTGCTGAAGCACGAGAGACTTATGCCGGTGCACCTCAGATGGGAATACAGGTGACTTCTCTTCTTAACACTACAACTGGCCATTTCGTTTGCAAATTCTACAGTCAACCTATGTTTTAGACATCTATTTGGTAATTGGATTGGATTGATAAACTGAGGCATAGGTGACTAAATTTTTTGGGAAAGCGCACCGTTGAGGAGGATCACATTGAATGAAGAAAAGAGCAAACAGTTGGAGATGGCTCATCCAGAGAGACAGTTTGTTTTATCAATATAATTTTTGTGTATTTTGATATTTTTAGAATGAGAAGTGAATGCTGGTAGACATGTTCTGATTTGTATATATTTGAAGTATGTAAGTTTTTGTAATTTCACCTGTGTTGGAATTTTAGACATGTTTCTCAGTTTGATAAACCATACTTTTGACAAGTAAAGAGATGATGTTTTAGACATGCTTTGTGATATAGTCAATGGTTATTCTGATAGAATTAGGATGGAAAGGGAATTCTATTAGAGATGTTGTCACTTGTATTTTTTAAATATGTATGTTTTTGTAAATTTACTTATGTGGGACATGTTTTTCACATTCCTAAACTATCTCTGCTTCAGATACATGCATTGTGAGAGGAGTTACCCCAGGAAGGACATGGTGATGCTGAGAAACTAGGAGGAGAATACAGGTGTGTTCTTCTCTTAACTGTTGCATTTAATTCTTCTAGGCAGTTGACTTTGGAAATTATGGCTTCCACTTATGTATGACATTCCTTTAGTAACCTAGATTGATAAACTGAGATATATATGATTAAAGGTTTTTGGGAAAGCCCACCCTTGAGCAGGACCACATTCGAATGACGAAGAGAGCAAATAGTTAGAGAGGACAAATGCCGAGAGAAGGTTAGCCTTGTGAGTTTAATTTCTGCGCATTTTAACATAGTGAGATATAACTCTGATATTTTTAGAGTGGGAAGGGAAAGCTGTTGGACATGTTATCATTTATATCTTTGAAATACTGTGGAAGAATTTTAGCCATGTTGCTCAGTTTGCTGAACTGTTTTCGCTTAGATATATGGATTACGAGAGGAGTTTGCTGAAGCACGAGAGGGTTATGCCGGTGCACCTCGGATGGGAGTACAGGTGACTTCTCTTCTTAACATTACAACTAGCCATTTCGTTTGCAAATTGTACAGTCAACCTATGTTTGAGACATGTATTTGGTAACCTGGAATGGATATATAAACAGAGACATATGTGACTAAAGGTTTTGGGAAAGCGTACCGTTGAGGATGATCACATTGAATAAAGAAAAGAGCAAACAGTTGGAGATGGCTAATCCAAAGAGAAGGTTTGTTTTATCAATTTAATGTTTGTGTATTCTGATATTTTTAGAATGAGAAGGGAATGCTGGTAGACATGTTCTGATTTGTATATATTTGAAGTATGTAAGTTTTTGTAATTTCACCTGTGTTGGAATTTTAGACATGTTTCTCAGTTTGATAAACCATACTTTTGACAAGTAAAGAGATGGTGTTTTAGACATGCTTTGTCATATAGTCAATGGTTATTCTGATAGAATTAGGATGGAAAGGGAATTCTATTAGAGATGTTGTCACTTGTATTTTTGAAATATGTATGTTTTTGTAAATTTACTTATGTGGGACATGTTTGTCACATTCTTAAACTATCTCTGCTTCATATACATGCATTGTCAGAGGAGTTACCCCAGGAAGGACATGGTGATGCTGAGAAACTAGGAGGAGAATACAAGTGAGTTCTTCTCTTAACTGTTGCATTTAATTCCTCTAGGAGTTGACTTTGGAAATTGTAGCTTCCACCTATTATGACATTCCTTTAGTAACCTAGATTGATAAACTGAGATATATATAATTAAAGGTTTTTGGGAAAGCGCACCCTTGAGCTGGACGATGTTCGAATTACGAAGAGAGCAAAGAGTTGGAGAGGACAAATGCCGAGAAAAGGTTAGTCTTGTGAGTTTCATTTTTGTGCATTTTAACATAGTGAGATATAACTCTGATATTTTTAGAGTGGGAAGGGAATGCTGTTAGACATGTTATCATTTATATCTTTGAAACATTGTGGAAGAATTTTAGCCATGTTTCTCACTTTGCTACTCTTTTCACTTCAGATACATGGATTGCGAGAGGAGTTTGCTGATGCACAAGAGGGTTATGCCGACGCACCTCGGATGGGAATACAGGTGACTTCTCTTCTTAACACTAGTACTGGCCATTTTGTTTGCAAATTGTACAGTCAACCTATGTTTGAGACATCTATTTGGTAACCTGGATTGGATTGATAAACTGAGACATATGTGACTAAAGGTTTTGGGAAAGCGCACCGTTGAGGAGGATCACATTGAATAAAGAAAAGAGCAAACAGTTGGAGATGGCTCATCCAAGGAGAAGGTTTGTTTTATCAATTTAATGTTTGTGTATTCTGATATTTTTAGAATGAGAAGGGAGTGCTGGTAGACATGTTCTGATTTGTATATATTTGAAGTATGTAAGTTTCTGTAATTTCACCTGTTTTGGAATTTTAGACATGTTTCTCAGTTTGGTAAACCATACTTTTGACAAGTAAAGAGATGGTGTTTTAGACATGCTTTGCCATATAGTCAATGGTTATTCTGATAGAATTAGGATGGAAAGGGAATTCTATTAGAGATGTTGTCACTTGTATTTTTGAAATATGTATGTTTTTGTAAATTTACTTATGTGGGACATGTTTGTCACATTCTTAAACTATCTCTGCTTCATATACATGCATTGTCAGAGGAGTTACCCCAGGAAGGACATGGTGATGCTGAGAAACTAGGAGGAGAATACAAGTGAGTTCTTCTCTTAACTGTTGCATTTAATTCCTCTAGGAGTTGACTTTGGAAATTGTAGCTTCCACCTATTATGACATTCCTTTAGTAACCTAGAATGATAAACTCAGATATATATGATTAAAAGTTTTTGGGAAAGCGCACCCTTGAGCAGGACAACGTTCAAATGACGAAGAGAGCAAAAAGTTGGAGAGGGCAAATGCCGAGAAATGGTTAGCCTTGTGAGTTTTATTTTGTGCATTTTAACATAGTGAGATATAACTGATGTGACCATGCCTAGCCAAGGACCTATCACTAGGGCCATGGCTAGAAGGATTGAAGAAGACCTAGCCCTTGCAGACAAAGGAAGACTTCACCTCCTATGGAGAGTGAAGATATTAGGCTAGGGACTTTAGTTAATAAAATGTAATTTTCCTTTATTTTAATTTTGAGGAGCATTAAGAATTTAATTTGGGACACGTATTTAGTCCATTTTTTATTTTTAGGAGGTGTCTTAGGAATTTAGAGGGTGAATTTAGCTTTTTGGGTCTTAATGAAGGAAATAAGGGGTAGCCTTGATATCTACACCCCTCTTTTCCTACATAAACCCCCTAAGCTAATAAGAAGGAATCTTGGCCCTTGGTTTGAGAAACTTGGGCACCAAGTTTGATGATCTAAGGAGGGAATTGTTTCTCAATTCTCCTCCCTTAGATCTCTGTTTTTAATCCTAGCCCTTCTTTTTTAGGTTATCTTGTTCAAGAGGTTAGCTACTTCTATAAATAGGAGCTCCTCCCTCACTTGTATTTTTTACACTTGAATTTAATCCTAGAGACCATATTGGTTGAGGTTCTTACCTTTGAGTGTCCCCCTTTCTCTTTTGTGAGAGCTTCTAAGAGTTATCAAGGGACCCCTCCCTTGTGGCCTCTCCCCTTGGCTTATCAAACCTAGTATTTGTGGTGCCTCACCCCATTCTTTTCCTCTCCATAAATCTATTTCTCTTCCAAGTGACCTTAGAAAGGATCCTTTGGGCACGTGATCATCAAAGATCACATCAATAACTCTGATATTTTTAGAGTGGGAAGGGAAAGTTGTTGGACATGTTATCATTTATGTCTTTGAAATACTGGGGAAGAATTTTAGCCATGTTGCTCACTTTGCTGAACTGTTTTCGCTTAGATACATAGATTACGATCGGAGTTTGCTGAAGCACGAGAGGGTTATGCTGGTGCACCTCGGATGGGAATACAGGTGACTTCTCTTCTTAACACTAGCATTGAGCATTTCGTTTGCAAATTGTACCCTCAACTTATGTTTAAGACATCTATTTGGCAAACTGGATTGGATTGATAAACTGAGACATATGTGACTTAAAGGTTTTCGAAAAGCGCAACCTTGAGGAGGATCAAATTGAATGAAGAGAAGAGCAAACACTGGGAGATGACTCATCCGAAGAGAAGGTTTGTTTTATCAATTTAATTTTTGTGTATTCTGATAATTTTAGAATGGGAAGGGAATGTTGGTAGACATGTTCTGATTTGTATATATTTGAAGTGTGTAAGTTTTTGTACTTTCACCTGTGCTGGAATTTTAGAAATGTTTCTCAGTTTGATAAACCATACTTCTGACAAGTAAAGATATGGTGTTCTAGACATGCTTTGTCATATAGTGAATGGTTATTCTGAAAGATTTAGGATGAAAAGGGAATGCTATTAGAGATGTTGTCACTTGTATTTTTGAAATATGTATGTTTTTGTAAATTTACTTGTGTGGGACATGTTTTTCACTTTGTTAAACTTTCTCTGGTTCAGATACATGCATTGTGAGAGGAGTTACCCCAGGAAGGACATGGTGATGCTGAGAAACTAGGAGGAGAATACAGGCGAGTTCTTCTCTTAACTGTTGCATTTAATTCCTCTAGGCAGTTGACTTTGGAAATTGTAGCTTCCACTTATGTATGACATTCCTTCAGTAACCGAGATTGATAAACTGAGATATATATGATTAAAGGTTTTTGGGAAAGCGCACCCTTGAGCAGGACGACGTTCGAATGACGAAGAGAGCAAATAGTTAGAGAAGACAAATGCTGAGAGAAGGTTAGCCTTGTGAGTTTAATTTCTGCGCATTTTAACATAGTGAGATATAACTCTGATATTTTTAGAGTGGGAAGGGAAAGCTGTTGGACATGTTATCATTTGTGTCTTTGAAATACTGCGGAAGAATTTTAGCCATGTTGCTCACTTTGCTGAACTATTTTCGCTTAGATACATGGATTACGATAGGAGTTTGCTGAAGCACGAGAGGGTTATTCCGGTGCACCTCGGATGGGAATACATGTGACTTCTCTTCTTTACGCTAGCATTGAGCATTTCGTTTGCAAAAATTACCCTCAACTTATGTTTGAGACATCTATTTGGCAAACTGGATTGGATTTATAAACTGAGACATGTGTGACTTAAAGGTTTTGGGAAAGCGCAGCCTTGAGGAGGATCAAATTGAATGAAGAGAAGAGCAAACACTGGGAGATGACTCATCCGAAGAGAAGGTTTGTTTTATCAATTTAATTTTTGTGTATTCTGATAGTTTTAGGATGGGAAGGGAATGTTGGTAGACATGTTCTGATTTGTATATATTTGAAGTATGTAAGTTTTTGTACTTTCACCTGTGTTGGAATTTTAGACATGTTTCTCAGTTTGATAAACCATACTTCTAACAAGTAAAGAGATGGTGTTCTCGACATGCTTTGTCATATAGTGAATGGTTATTCTGATAGATTTAGGATGAAAAGGGAATGCTATTAGAGATGTTGTCACTTGTATTTTTGAAATATGTATGTTTTTGTAAATTTACTTGTGTGGGACATGTTTTTCACTTTGTTAAACTATCTTTACTTCAGATACATGCATTGTGAGAGGAGTTACCCCAGGAAGGACAAGGTGATGCTGAGAAACTAGGAGGAGAATATAGGGGAGTTCTTCTCTTAACTGTTGCATTTAATTCCTCTATGAGTTGACTTTGGAAATTGTAGCTTCCACCTATGTATGACATTCCTTTAGTAACCTAGATTGATAAACTGAGATATATATGATTAAAGGTTTTTGGGAAAGCGCACCCTTGAGAAGGACCACCTTCAAATGACAAAGAGAGCAAAGAGTTGGAGAGGACAAATGCCGAGAAAAGGTTAGCCTTGTGAGTTCCATTTTTGTGCATTTTAACATAGTGAGATATAACTCTGATATTTTTAGAGTGGGAAGGGAAAGCTGTTGGACATGTTATCATTTATATCTTTGAAATACTGTGGAAGAATTTTAGCCATGTTGCAAACTTCACTGAAGTGTTTTCGCTTAGATACATGGATTACGATAGGAGTTTGCTGAAGCACGATAGGGTTATGCCGGTGCACCTCGGATGGGAATATAGGTGACTTCTCTTCTTAACACTAGCATTGAGCATTTCGCTTGAAAATTGTACCCTCAACTTATGTTTGAGACATCTATCTGGCAAACTGGATTGGATTGACAAACTGAGACATATGTGACTAAAGGTTTTGGGAAAGCGCACCGTTGAGGAGGATCACATTGAATGAAGGAAAGAGCAAACAGTTGGAGATGGCTCATCCAAAGGAAAGGTTTGTTTTATCAATTTAATTTTTGTGTATTCTGATATTTTTAGAATGAGAAGGGAATGTTGGTAGACATGTTCTGATTTGTATATATTTGAAGTTTGTAAGTTTTTGTAATTTCACATGTGTTGGAATTTTAGACATGTTTCTCAATTTGATAAACCATACTTTTGACAAGTAAAGAGATGGTGTTTTATACATGCTTTGTCATATAGTCAATGGTTATTCTGATAGAATTAGGATGAAAAGGGAATTCTATTAGAGATGTTGTCACTTGTATTTTTGAAATATGTATTTTTTGTAAATTTACTTGTGTGGGACATGTTTTTCACTTTGTTAAACTATCTCTGCTTCAGATACATGCATTGTGAGAGGAGTTCCCCAGGAAGGACATGGTGATGCTTAGAAACTAGGAGGAGAATACAGGCGAGTTCTTCTCTTAACTGTTGCATTTAATTCCTCTAGGCAGTTGACTTTGGAAATTGTAGCTTTCACTTATGTATGACATTCCTTTAGTACCCTAGATTGATAAACTGAGATATATATGATTAAAGGTTTTTGGGAAAGTGCACCGTTGAGCAGGACCACATTCGAATGACGAAGAGAGCAAATAGTTGGAGAGGACAAATGCCGAAAGAAGGTTAGCCTTGTGAGTTTAATTTCTGCGCATTTTAACATAGTGAGATATAACTCTGATATTTGTAGAGTGGGAAGGGAAAGCTGTTGGACATGTTATCATTTATATCTTTGAAATACTGTGCAAGAATTATAGCCATGTTGCTCACTTTGCTGAACTATTTTCGCTTAGATACATGGATTACGATAAGAGTTTGCTGAAGCACGAGAGGGTTATGCCGGTGCACCTCGGATGGGAATATAGGTGACTTCTCTTCTTAACACTACAACTGGCCATTTCGTTTGCAAATTGTACAATCAACCTTTGTTTGAGACATCTATTTGGTAACATGGATTGGATTGATAAACTGAGACATATGTGACTAAACGTTTTGGGAAAGTGCGCCGTTGAGGAGGATCACATTGAATGAAGAAAAGAGCAAACAGTTGGAGATGGCTCATCCAAAGAGAAGGTTTGTTTTATCAATTGAATTTTTGGGTATTTTGATATTTTTAGAATGAGAAGGGAATGCTGGTAGAAATGTTCTGATTTGTATATATTTGAAGTATGTAAGTTTTTGTAATTTCACCTGTGTTGGAATTTTAGACATGTTTCTCAGTTTGATAAACCATACTTTTGACAAGTAAAGAGATGGTGTTTTAGACATGCTTTGTCATATAGTTAATGGTTATTCTGATAGAATTAGGATGGAAAGGGAATTCTATTAGAGATGTTGTCACTTGTATTTTTGAAATATGTATGTTTTTGTAAATTTACTTGTGTGGGACATTTTTTTCACTTTGTTAAACTTTCTCTGCTTCAGATACATGCATTATGAGAGGAGTTACCCCAGGAAGGACATGGTGATGCTGAGAAACAAGGAGGAGAATACAGGTGAGTTCTTCTCTTAACTGTTGCATTTAATTCCTCTAGGCAGTTGACTTTGGAAATTGTAGCTTCCACTTATGTATGACATTCCTTTAGTAACCTAGATTGATAAACTAAGATATATATGATTAAAGGTTTTTTGGAAAGCGCACCGTTCAGCTGGACGACGTTCGAATGACGAAGAGAGCAAAGAGTTGGAGAGGACAAATGCCAAGAAAAGGTTAGTCTTGTGAGTTTCATTTTTGTGCATTTTAACATAGTGAGATATAACTCTTATATTTTTAGAGTAGGAAGGGAATGCTGTTAGACATGTTATCATTTATATCTTTGAAACATTGTGGAAGAATTTTAGCCATGTTGCTCACTTTGCTGAACTGCTTTCTCTTCAGATACAGGGATTACGAGAGGAGTTTACAGAAGCACGAGAGGGTTATGCCGGTGCACCGCGGATGGGAATACAGGTGACTTCTCTTCTTAACACTACAACTGGCCATTTCGTTTGCAAATTGTACAGTCAACCTTTGTTTGAGACATCTATTTGGTAACCTGGATTGGATTGATAAACTCAGACATATGTGACTAAAGGTTTTGGGAAAGCGAGCCGTTGAGGAGGATCACATTGAATGAAGAAAAGAGCAAACAGTTGGAGATGGCTCATCCAAAGAGAAGGTTTGTTTTATCAATTGAATTTTTGGGTATTTTGATATTTTTAGAATGAGAAGGGAATGCTGTTAGACATGTTCTGATTTGTATATATTTGAAGTATGTAAGTTTTTGTAATTTCACCTGTGTTGGAATTTTAGACATGTTTCTCAGTTTGATAAACCATACTTTTGACAAGTAAAGAGATGGTGTTTTAGACATGCTTTGTCATATAGTCAATGGTTATTCTGATAGAATTAGGATGGAAAGGGAATTCTATTAGAGATGTTGTCACTTGTATTTTTGAAATATGTATGTTTTTGTAAATTTACTTGTGTGGGACATTTTTTTCACTTTGTTAAACTTTCTCTGCTTCCGATACATGCATTGTGAGAGGAGTTACCCCAGGAAGGACATGGTGATGCTGAGAAACAAGGAGGAGAATACAGGTGAGTTCTTCTCTTAACTGTTGCATTTAATTCCTCTAGGCAGTTGACTTTCGAAATTGTAGCTTTCACTTATGTATGACATTCCTTTAGTAACCTAGATTGATAAACTGAGATATATATGATTAAAGGTTTTTTGGAAAGCGCACCGTTGAGCTGGACAACGTTCGAATGACGAAGAGAGCAAAGAGTTGGAGAGGACAAATGCCAAGAAAAGGTTAGTCTTGTGAGTTTCATTTTTGTGCATTTTAACATAGTGAGATATAACTCTGATATTTTTAGAGTAGGAAGGGAATGCTGTTAGACATGTTATCATTTATATCTTTGAAACATTGTGGAAGAATTTTAGCCATGTTGCTCACTTTGCTGAACTGTTTTCTCTTCAGATACATGGATTACGAGAGGAGTTTGCAGAAGCATGAGAGGGTTATGCCGGTGCACCTTAGATGGGAATATAGGTGACTTCTCTTCTTAACACTACAACTGGCCATTTCGTTTGCCAATTTTATAGTCAACCTATGTTTGAGACATCTATTTGGTAACCTGGATTGGATTGATAAACTGAGACATATGTGACTAAAGGTTTTGGGAAAGCGCACCGTTGAGAAGGATCGCATTGAATGAAGAAAAGAGCAAACAGTTGGAGATGGCTCATCCAAAGAGAAGGTTTGTTTTATCAATTTAATTTTTGTGTATTCTGATATTTTTAGAATGAGAAGGGAATGCTGGTAGACATGTTCTGATTTGTATATATTTGAAGTATGTAAGTTTTTGTAATTTCACCTGTGTTGGAATTTTAGACATGTTTCTCAGTTTGATAAACCATACGTTTGACAAGTAAAGAGATGGTGTTTTAAACATGCTTTGTCATATAGTCAATGGTTATTCTGATAAAATTAGGATGGAAAGGGAACTCTATTAGAGATGTTGACACTTGTATTTTTTAAATATGTATGTTTTTGTAAATTTACTTGTGTGGGACATGTTTTTCACATTCTTAAACAATCTCTGCTTCAGATACATGCATTTTCAGAGGAGTTACCACAGGAAGGACATGGTGATGCTGAGAAAATAGGAGGAGAATACAGGTGAGTTCTTCTCTTAACTGTTGCATTTAATTCCTCTAGGAGTTGACTTTGGAAATTGTAGCTTCCACTTATGTATGACATTCCTTTAGTAACCTAGATTGATAAACTCAGATATATATGATTAAAGGTTTTTGGGAAAGCGCACCCATGGCAGGACCACGTTCAAATGACGAAGAGAGCAAGGAGTTGGAGAGGACAAATGCCGAGAAAAGGTTAGCCTTGTGAGTTTCATTTTTGTGCATTTTAACATAGTGGCATATAACTCTGATATTTTTAGAGTGGGAAGGGAATGCTGTTAGACATGTTATCATTTATATCCTTGAAACATTGTGGAAGAATTTTAGCCGTGTTGCTCAATTTGCTGAACTGTTTTCACTTCAGATACATGGATAACGAGAAGAGTTTGCTGAAGCACGAGAGGGTTATGCCGGTGCACCTCGGATGGGAATACAAGTGACTTCTCTTCTTAACACTACAACTGGCCATTTCGTTTGCAAATTGTACACTCAACCTATGTTTGAGACATCTATTTGGTAACCTGGATTGGATTGATAAACTGAGACATATGTTACTAAAGGTTTTGGGAAAACGCACCGTTGAGGAGGATCACATTGAATGAAGAAAAGAGCAAACAGTTGGAGATGGCTCATCCAAAGAGAAGGTTTGTTTTATCAATTTAATTTTTGTGTATTCTGATACTTTTAGAATTAGAAGGGAATGCTGGTACACATGTTCTGATTTGTATATATTTGAAGTATGTAAGTTTTTATAATTTCACCTGTGTTGGAATTTTAGACATGTTTCTCAGTTTGATAAACCATACTTTTGACAAGTAAAGAAATGGTGTTTTAGACATGCTTTGTGATATAGTCAATGGTTATTCTGATAGAATTAGGATGGAAAGGGAATTGTATTAGAGATGTTGTCACTTGTATTTTTGAAATATGTATGTTTTTGTTAATTTACTTGTGTGGGACATGTTTTTCACTTTGTTAAACTTTCTCTGCTTCAGATACATGCATTGTGAGAGGAGTTACCCTAGGAGGGACATGGTGGTTCTGAGAAACTAGGAGGAGAATACAGGTGAGTTCTTCTCTTAACTGTTGCATTTAATTCCTCTAGGAAGTTGACTTTGGAAATTTGTAGCTTCCACGTATGTATGACATTCCTTTAGTAACCTAGATTGATAAATTTAGATATATATGATTAAAGGATTTTGGGAAAGCGCACCCTTGAGCTGGACGACGTTCGAATGATGAAGAGAGCAAAGAGTTGGAGAGGACAAATGCCGAGAAAAGGTTAGTCTTGTGAGTTTCGTTTTTGTGCATTTTAACATAGTGAGATATAACTCTGATATTTTTAGAGTGGGAAGGAATGCTGTTAGACATGCTATCATTTATATCTTTGAAACATTGTGGAAGAATTTTAGCCATGTTGCTCACTTTGCTGAACTGTTTTCACTTCAGATGCATGGATTACGAGAGGAGTTTGCTGAAGCACGAGAGGGTTATGCCGATGTACCTCGGATGGGAATACAGGTGACTTCTCTTCTTAACACTACAAGTGGCCATTTCGTTTGCAAATTGTACAGTCAATCTATGTTTGAGACATCTATTTGGTAACCTAGAATAGATTGATAAACTTAGACATATGTGACTAAAGGTTTTGGGAAAGCGCACCGTTGAGGAGGATCACACTGAATAAAGAAAAGAGCAAACAGTTGGAGATGGCTCATCCAATGAGAAGGTTTGTTTTATCAATTTAATTTTTATGTATTCTAATATTTTTAGAACAAGAAGGGAATGCTGGTAGACATGTTCTGATTTGTATATATTTGAAATATGTCAGTTTTGTAATTTCACCTGTGTTGGAATTTTAGACATGTTTCTCAGTTTGATAAACATACTTTTGACAAGTAAAGAAATGGTGTTTTAGACATGCTTTGTCAAATAGTCAATGGTTATCCTTGAGCAGGACCACGTTCGAATGATGAAGAGAGCAAAGAGTTGGAGAGGACAAATGCCGAGAAAAGGTTAGCCTTGTCAGTTTCATTTTTGTGCATTTTAACAAAGTGAGATATAACTCTGATATTTTTAGAGTGGGAAGGGAATGCTGTTAGAAATGTTATCATTTTTATCCTTGAAACATTGTGGAAGAATTTTAGCCAGGTTGCTCACTTTGCTGAACTGCTTTCACTTCAGATACATGGATTACGAGAGGAGTTTCCTGAAGCACAAGAGGGTTATGCCGGTGCACCTCGGATGGGAATATAGGTGACTTCTCTTCTTAACACTACAACCGACCATTTTGTTTGCAAGTTATACCCATAACTTATGTTTGAGACATCTATTTGGCGAACTGGATTGGATTGATAAACTGAGACATATCTGACTTAAAGGTTTTGGGAAAGCGCAGCCTTCAGGAGGATCACATTGAATAAAGAGAAGACCAAACACTGGGAAATGACTCATCCAAAGAGAGGTTAGTTTTATCAATTGAATTTTTGGGTATTCTGATAGTTTTAGAATGAGAAGGGAATGCTGGTAGACGTGTTCTGATTTGTATATATTTGAAGTATGTAAGTTTTTGTAATTTCAACTGTGTTAGAATTTTAGACATGTTTCTCAGTTTGATAAACCATACTTCTGACAAGTAAAGAAATGGTGTTTTAGACATGCTTTGTCATGTAGTGAATGGTTATTCTGATAGATTTAGCATGAAAAGGGAATGCTATTAGAGATGTTGTCACTTATATTTTTGAAATATGTATGTTTTTGTAAATTTACTTGTGTGGGACATGTTTTTCACTTTGTTAAACTTTCTCTGCTTCAGATACATGCATTGTGAGAGGAGTTACACCGGAAAGGACATGGTGATGCTGAGAAACTAGGAGGAGAAGACAGGTGAGTTTTTCTCTTAACTGTTGCATTTAATTCCTCTAGGCAGTTGACTTTGGAAATTCTAGGTTCCATTTATGTATGACATTCCTTTAGTAACCTAGATTGATAAACTGAGATATATATGATTAAAGGTGTTTGGGAGAGCGCACCCTTGAGCAGGACCATGTTCGAATGATGAAGAGAACAAAGAGTTGGAGAGGACAAATGCCGAGAAAAGGTTAGCCTTGTGAGTTTCATTTTTGTGCATTTTAACAAAGTGAGATATAACTCTGATATTTTTAGAGTGGGAAAGGAATGCTGTTAGACATGTTATCATTTATATCCTTGAAACATTGTGGAAGAATTTTAGCAGGTTGCTCACTTTGCTAAACTGCTTTCACTTCAGATACATGGATTACGAGAGGAGTTTGTTGAAGCACGAGAGGGTTATGCCGGTGCACCTCGGATGGGAATACATGTGACTTCTCTTCTTAACACTACAACTGCCCATTTTGTTTGCAAATTGTACCCTCAACCTATGTTTGAGACATCTATTTGGGAACCTGGATTGGATTGATAAACTGAGGCATATGTGACTAAAGGTTTTGGGAAAGCACACCGTTGAAGAGTATCACATTGAACGAAGAAAAGAGCAAACAGTTGGAGATGGCTCATCCAAAGAGAAGGTTTGTTTTATGAATTGAATTTTTGGGTATTCTTATATTTTTAGAATGAGAAATGAATTCTGGTAGACATGTTCTGATTTGTATATATTTGAAGTATGTAAGTTTTTGTAATTTCAACTGTGTTGGAATTTTAGACATGTTTCTCAGTTTGATAAACCATACTTTTGACAAGTAAAGACATGGTGTTTTAGACATGCTTTGTCATATAGTCAATGGTTATTCTGATAGAATTAGGATGCAAAGGGAATTCTATTAGAGATGTTGTCACTTGTATTTTTCAAATATGTATGTTTTTGTAAAATTACTTGTGTGGGACATGTTTTTCACTTTGTTAAACTTTCTCTGCTTCAGATACATGTATTGTGAGAGGAGTTACCCCAGGAAGGACATGGTGATGCTGAGAAACTAAGAGGAGAATACAGGTGAGTTCTTCTCTTAACTGTTGCATTTAATTCCTCTAGGCAGTTGACTTCGGAAATTGTAGCTTCCACTTATGTATGACATTCCTTTGGTAACATAGATTGATAAACTGAGATATATATGATTAAAGGTTAGTCTTGTGAGTTTAATTTCTGTGCATTTTAACATAGTGAGATATAACTCTGATATTTTGAGAGTGGGAAGGGAATGCTGTTAGACATGTTATCATTTATATCTTTGAAACATTGTGGATGAATTTTAGTCATGTTGCTCACTTTGCGGAATTGTTTTCACTTTAGATACATGGATTACGAGAAGAGTTTGTTGAAGCACAAGAGGTTTATGCCGGTGCACCTCAATGGGAATGCAGGTGACTTCTCTTCTTAACACTACAACTGGCCATTTCATTTGGAAATTGTACCCTCAACCTATGTTTGAGACAGTTATTTGGTAACCTGGATTGGATTGATTAACTGAGACATGTATGACTAAGGGTTTTGGTAAAGCGCAGCCTTGCGGAGCATCACATTGAATGAAGAAAAGAGCAAACACTTGGAGATGCCTCATCTAAAGAGAAGGTTTGTTTTATGAATTTAATTTTTGTGTATTATGATATTTTTAGAATGAGCGGCGAACATGTTATCATTTGTATATATTTGAAATATGTGAGTTTTTGTAATTTCACTGTGTGGTAATTTTAGACATGTTTCTGAGTTTGCTAAACCATATTTCTGACAAGTAAAGAGGATGGTATTTTAAACATGCTTTATCACATAGTGAATGGTTATTCTGATATATTTAGGACGAAAAGGGAATGCTATTAGAGATGTTATCACTTGTATATTTGCAATATATATGTTTTTGTGAATTTACTTGTGTGGGACATGTTTCTTAGTTTGCAAAACTATCTTAGCTTCATGTACATGGATTGTGAGAGAAGTTACCCTAGAAAGGAGAGGTTGATGCTGAGCACCTAGGAGGAGAATACATGTGACTTCTTGTTCTTGTTTTAACTGTTGCATTTAATTCCTCTAGGTAGTTGACTTTGGAAATTGTAGCTTCAACTTATGTATGACATTCCTTTAGTAACCTAGATTGATAAACTGAGATATATATGATTAAAGGTTTTGGGAAAGTGCACCCTTGAGCAGGACGACGTTCGAATGACGAAGAGAGCAAATAGTTGGAGATGACAAATGCCAAGAGAAGGTTAGCCTTGTGAGTTTAATTTGTACGCATTTTAACATAGTGAGATATAATTCTGATATTTTTAGAGTGGGAAGGGAATGCTGTTAGACATGTTATCATTTATATCTTTGAAATATTGTTTAAGAATTTTAGCCGTGTTGCTAACGATTTTGGGAAAGCGCACCTTTGGGGAGGATCACATTGAATGAAGAAAAGATAAAACACTTGAAGATGGCTCATCCAAAGAGAAGGTTTGTTTTATGAATTTAATTTTTGTGTATTCTGATATTTTTAGAATGAGAAGGGAATGCTGGTAGACATGTTCTGATTTGTAAATATTTGAAGTATGTAAGTTTTGTAACTTCACCTCTGTGGGAATTTTAGACATGTTTCTGAGTTTGATAAACCATATTTCTGACAAGTAAAGAGATGGTATTTTAGACATGCTTTGTCACATAGTGAATAGTTATTCTGATAGATTTAGGATGAAAACGGAATGCTCTTGTGTGGGACATGTTTATGAGTTTGATAAACCATATATGTTTTTGTGAATTTACTTGTCTGGGACGTGTTTCTCACTTTGCTAAACTATCTTAGCTTCAGATACATGGATTGTGAAAGGAGTTACCCCAAAAAGGAAAGGGTGATGTTGAGTACCTAAGGGGAGAATACAGGTGACTTCTTCTTTTAACCGTTGCATTTAATTTCTCTAGGCAGTTGACTTTGGAAATTGTAGCTTCCACTTATGTATGATATTCCTTTAGTAACCTAGATTGATAAACTGAGATAGATATGATTAAAGGTTTTTGGGAAAGCGCACCCTTGAGCAGGTACACGTTCGAATGACAAAGAGAGCAAAGAGTTGGAGAGGACAAATGCCAAGAGAAGGTTAGCCTTGGAATTTAATTTTTGCGCATTTTAACATAGTGAGATATAACTCTGATATTTTTAGAGTGGGAAGGGAAAGCTGTTAGACATGTTATCATTTATATCTTTGAAATATTATGGAAGAATTTTAGCCATGTTGCTCACTTTGCTAAATTGTTTTCGCTTAGATACATGGATTACGAGAGGAGTTTGCTGAAGCACGAGAGGGTTATGCCGGTGCAATTCGGATGGGAATACAGGTGACTTATCTTCTTAACACTAGCATTGGCCATTCCGTTTGCAAATTGTACCCTCGACTTATGTTTGAGATATCTATTTGGTAATCTGGATTGGATTGATAAACTGAGACATATATGACTAATGGCTTTGGGAAAGCGCAACCTTGCGGAGGATCACATTGAATGAAGAAAAGAGCAAACACTTGGAGAGGGCTCATCCAAAGAAAAGGTTTGTTTTATGAATTTAATTTTTGTGTATTATGATATTTTTAGAATGTGAAAGGAATGCTGGTAGACATGTTCTCATTTGTATATATTTGAAATATGTGAGTTTTTGTAATTTCACGTGTGTGGGAATTTTAGACATATTTCTGAGTTTGATAAACCATGTGTCTGGCAAGTAGAAAGGATGGTATTTTAGACATGCTTTGTCACATAGTGAATGGTTATTCTGATATATTTAGGATGAAAAGGGAATGCTATTGGAGATGTTATCACTTTTATATTTGAAATATGTATGTTTTTGTGAATTTACTTGTGTGGGATATGTTTCTCACTTTGGTAAACTATCTTTGTTTTAGATACATGGATTGTTTCAGATAGCAGGAGAATACAAGTGACTTCTTGTTCTTGTTTTAACTGTTGCATTTAATTCCTCTAGGCAGTTAACTTTTGAAATTGTAGCTTCCACTTATGTATGACATTCCTTTAGTAACCTAGATTGATAAACTGAGACATATATGATTAAAGGTTTTTGGGAAAGCACACCTTTAAGCAACACTAAGTTTGAATGAAGAAAAGAGCATTCTCAAATGATTCAATAAATCCCTCTAAACTTACTCCGCCCCCTAGACTTTTAATCAACCAAATTGGGTCAAGGAGGCTAAAAATGGGCATAAAATAAAATTAAATGTAAAATGAATCCTATACAAGACTACACTTTCTTTCTGAAGCTATGCTTTCTTCCTAAACTTAAAATGAAAAGTAGGATTGAAGAGAAAGTAAATCAAGAATTGAAACTGAAACAAAAAACTAGAAAACTAAATCAATAATCAATAAAGAGAAAAATTAAAAATTGTGAAAAACTGAAAACTGTATTAAAAGAATAAACTAAAAACTGAATTAACAAGGAAAACTATAAAACTAACTTACACAGTAAAAAACAGATGTAATTGCAAAAAGAAATCAAGAAACTTGAAACACAGAACTTGTAGAAATATCAAAAATGGAAATAGAAGGAATTGAAATTGCAGAACGAATTCAAACTGTGAAATTGAAAAAAACTTGAATAAAGAAATTGAAGAAAGAAATCAAAATCATAAACGAATTTTTTTCTAAGCATGCATTCCAAAAAATCAATTAATCAATATGGTTTCTTCTGATTAACAACTATATCATTCAATAGAATTATTCAAGATACAAACATGACATTCTCGATAAAGAAGTGTAATCTTTAAAAGGTAAAGTTAGACAACAATACTTAGAGCGTGATGAAGAAGAACGTTAAATATTTTTTGAAGCTAAATAACTAGAAGAAAAGGAAAAAGAGAATAGGAGCCAAAAAAGAGAAAAGTTCTATTCCACCAACTGTAAAGAATTTCCCAAATTCATAAATGAATCTCAAATCTCTCTACTTATTGGGCGTCCTAGACTTGTAATCCAACTGAATTGGACCAAGGAGGGCTGAAAATGGGACTAAAAAAAATTAAATGTAAAATGAATTTTATACAAGAATTATGTTTTCTTCGTGAACTTCCAAAATTTATTAAAAATAGTTTTAGATTCCAAACGACACGCTCCAAATGTCCAAATTGAAAATTAAAGGCAGAATTGAACAGAAAGTAAATCAAGAATTGAAATTGAATCAAAAAACTGGAAAACTAAATCAAGAATCAACCAAGAGAAAAATTAAAAAAATGTGAAAAACTGAAACTATTAAAAGAAAAAACTGAAAACTGAATTAACAAGGAAATTGTAAAACTGACTCAACAAAGTAAGAAACTAAAATGTAGATGCAAAAATAAATCAAGAAACTTGAAAGATAGAAATTGCAGAAATAGCAGAAATGGAAATAGCAGGAATTGAAATTGCAGAACGAATTCAAACTATGAAATTGAAAAAGAAATTGAAGAAAAAAATTGAAATCATAAATGGATTTTTTCTAGCTTGCATTCCGAGAAATCAATTAATCGGTGTGGTTTCTTGTGATTAACGGATATATCATTCAATCGAATTATATCGATCAAGAAATGCATTGTTTAAAAGAAAAAGTTAGAGAACAATACTCAGAGCTAGATGAAGAAGAACATTGATTATTTCTTGAAGCTAAAAAACTAGAAGAAAAGGGAAAAAAGAATAGGAGCCGAAAAATGCAAGAGAGAAAAGTTCTATTCTATCAACTCTAAAAAATTTTGCAACCAAATTTACAAATGATTCTCAAAATATTTGTCCACTCACTCGGCGACCTAGACTTTTAATTCAACCGAATTGAGCCAAGGAGAGCTGAAAATGAGCCTAAAAGAAAATTAAATGTAAAATGAATCCTATATAAGAACTATGGTTTCTTGCTGAACTTCTAAAAATTTATTAAAAACAACTCCAGACTCCAAACACCACGTTCCATATGACCAAATTGAAAAATTAAAAGCAGAACTAAACAGAAAGTCAATCAAGAATTGAAACTGAACTGAAAAAATGGAAAACTAAATCAAGAATCAATGAAGAGAAGAATTTAAAAACTGTGAAAAACTGTATTAAAAGAAAAAACTGAAAACTAAATTAACAAGAAAAATTATAAAACTTGACAAAGAAACTTGAAACTTGAAAAATTATAAAACTAAAATGTAAATGCAAAAAGAAATCAAGAAACTTGCAACCTAGAAATTGGAGAAATAGTAGCAATGAAAATAGCAGGAATTGAAATTGCAGAACGAATTCAAACTGTGAAATTTAAAAAGAAATTAAACAAAGAAATTGAAGAAAGAAATCGAAATGGATTTTTCTAACCTTGCATTCCAAGAAATCAATTAATCAATATGGTTTGTTTTTATTAAAAACTGTATCATTCAATCGAATTATATAAGCTAGAGACATACGATTCTCGATCAAGAAGTGTAATCTTTAAAAGGAAAAGTCAGAGAACAATACTGAGAGCGTGATGAAGAAGAATGTTGAAAATTTCTTGCAGATAAAAAAGTAGGTGAAAAGGGAAAAGAGAATAGGAGCCAAAAAATGCGAGAGAAAATTTCTATTCCATCAGCTCTCAAAAATTTCCAAAATTCACACATGATTTTCAAAATCTCTCTCCACTCACTCAGCGCCTTGGAGTTTTAATCCAACTGAATTGGGCCAAGAAGGGCTGAAAATGGGCCTAAAACAAAATTAAATATAAAATGAATCCTATACAAGAACTATGCTTTCTTCATGCACTTTTAAAATCTATTAAAAATAGCTCCAGACTCAACTGGAATTAAAAGCAAAATTGAACAGAAAGTAAGCCGAGAATTGAAATTGAATAAAAAAACTAGAAAACTAAATCAATAATCAACGAAGAGAAAAATTAAAAAACTATGACAAACTGAAAATTGTATTAAAAGAAAAAACTGAAAACTGAATTAACAAGGACATTTGCAAAACTGACTTGATAAAGTAAGAAACTAAAATGTAAATGCAAAAAGAAATCAACAAACTTGAACCACATAAATTGAAGAAATAGAAGAAATGAATATAGAAGGAAATGAAATTCGGAGGAATTGAAATTGAAGAACCAATTAAAACTGTGAAATTTAAAAACAAATTGAACATTGAAATTGAAGAAAGAAATCCAAATGATAAACGTATTTTTTCTAGTTTGCAATCCAATAAATCAATCAATCAATACGATTTCTTGTGATTAACGACTATATCATTCAATCAAATTATACAAGTTAGAGGCATACAATTCTCAATCAAGAAGTGTAATATTTAAAAGGCAAACTTAGAGAACAATACTTAGAGCATGATGAAGAAGAACGTTGAACATTTCTTGAAGCTAAAAAACTAGAAGAAAAAGGAAAAGAGAATAGGAGCCGAAAAATGCAAGAGGGAAAATTTCTATTCCGTTAACTCTAAAAAATTTTAAAAATTAACAAATGATTCTCAACATCTATCTCCACCCACTCAGCATCCTCAACTTTTAATCCAACCATATTGGGCGAAGGAGGGATGAAAATAGGCGTAAAACAAAATTAAATGTAAAATGAATCCTATACAAGAACTATGCTTTCTTCCTGAATTCTAAAATTTATTAAAAATAACTCCACACCCCAAACACCACTTTTCATATGTCCAAATTGAAAATTAAAAACAGAAATTAACAGAACGTAAATCAAGAATGGAAACTGAAACGAAAAACTCGAAAACAAAATCAAGAATCTATGAATAGAAAAATTAAAAACGGTGAAAAACTGCAAATTGTATTAAAAGAAAAAATTGAAAACTGAATTAACAAAGAAAACTGGAAAACTGACTTGACAAAGTAAAAAACAAATGTAAATGCAAAAAGAAATAAAAAAACTTGAAAAACAGAAATTGCAGAAATAGAAGAGATGGAAATAGAAGGAATTGAAATTGCAGAACGAATTCAAACTGTGAAATTTAAAAAGAAAATGAACAAAGAAATTGAAGAAAGAAATCGAAATGGATTTTTCTAACCTTGCATTCCAAGAAATCAATTAATCAATGTGGTTTGTTGTTATTAATGACTATATCATTCAATCGAATTATACAAGCTAGAGACACATGATTCTCGATCAAGAAGTGTAATCTTCAAAAGGAAAAGTGAGAGAACAATACTGAGAGCGTGATGAAGAAGAATGTGGAACATTTCTTGAAGATAAAAAAGTAGGTGAAAAGGGAAAAAAGAATAGGAGCCGAATAATGCGAGAGAAAATTTTTGTTCCATCAGCTCTCAAAAATCTCCAAAATTCACACATGATTTTCAAAATCTCTCTCCATTCACTCAACACCTTGGAGTTTTAATCCTACCAAATTGGGCCAACAAGGGCTGAAAATGAGCCTAAAACAAAATTAAATGTAAAATGAATCCTATACAAAAGCTATGCTTTCTTCATGAAGTTTTAAAATCTATTAAAAATACCTCAGTCTCACCTAGAATTAAAAGTAGAATTGAACAGAAAGTAAATCAAGAATTGAAATTGAATCAAAAAACTGGAAAAGTAAATCAAGAATCAACGAAGAGAAAAATTAAAAAGCTGTTAAAAAATGAAAACTGAATTAACAAGGAAAATTGTAAAACTGACTTGATTAAGTAAGAAACTAAAATGTAAATGCAAAAAGAAATCAAGAAACTTGAAACACATAAATTGAAGAAATAGAAGAAATGGAAATAGAAGGAAATGAAGTTCGGAGGAATTGAAATTGAAGAACCAATTCAAACTATGAAATTTAAAAACAAATTGAACATTGAAATTGAAGAAAGAAATCGAAATCATAAAGGTATTTTTTCTAGTGTTGCAATCCAAGAGATCAATCAATCAATGCAATTTCTTGTGTCTAACGACTATATCATTCAATTGAATTATACAAGGTAGAGACATACAATTCTCGATCAAGAAGTGTAATATTTGAAAGGCAAAGTTAGAGAACAGTACTTAGAGCATGATGAAGAAGAACATTGAACATTTCTTGAAGCTAAAAAACTAGAAGAAAAAGGAAAAGAGAATAGAAGCCGAAAAATGCAAGAGGGAAAATTTCTATTTCGTTAACTCTCAAAAATTTAAAAATTAACAAATGATTCTCAACATCTATCTCTACCCACTCAGCGTCCTCAACTTTTAATCCAACCAAATTGGGTGAAAGAGGGATGAAAATGGACGTAAAACAAAATTAAATGTAAAATGAATCCTATACAAGAACTATGCTTTCTTCCTGAACTTCTAAAATTCATTGAAAAAAACTCCTGACTCCAAACACCACTTTCCATATGTCCAAATTAATCAATTAATCAATGTGGTTTGTTGTTATTAACGACTGTATCATTCAATCGAATTATACAAGCTAGAGACATACAATTCTCGATCAAGAAGTGTAATCTTTAAAAGGAAAAGTTAGAGAACAATACTGAGAGCGTGATGAAGAAGAATGTTGAACATTTCTTAAAGAGAAAAAAGTAGGTGAAAAGGGAAAAGAGAATAGGAGCCAAAAAATGCGAGAGAAAATTTCTATTCCATTAGCTCTCAAAAATTTCCAAAATTCACACATGATTTTCAAAATCTCTCTCCACTCACTCAGCGCCTTGGAGTTTTAATCCAACTGAATTGGGCCAAGAAGGGCTGAAAATGAGCCTAAAACAAAATTAAATGTAAAATAAATCCTATACAAGAACTATGCTTTTTTCATGCACTTTTAAAATCTATTAAAAATAGCTCAGACTCAACTGGAATTAAAAGCAGAATTGAACAGAAAGTAAACTGAGAATTGAAATTGAATAAAAAAACTGGAAAACTAAATCAAGAATCAACGAAGAGAAAAATTAAAAAACTATGAAAAACTAAAAATTGTATTAAAAGAAAAAACTGAAAACTGAATTAAAGGACAATTGCAAAAGTGACTTGATAAAGTAAGAAACTAAAATGTAAATGCAAAAAGAAATCAACAAACTTGAAACACATAAATTAAAGAAATAGAAGAAATGGATATAGAAGGAAATGAAATTCGGAGGAATTGAAATTGAAGAACCAATTCAAACTGTGAAATTTAAAAACAAATTGAACATTGAAATTGAAGAAAGAAATCGAAATCATAAACGTATTTTTTCTAGTGTTGTAATCCAAGAAATCAATCAATCAATGCGATTTCTTGTAATTAACGACTATATCATTCAATCAAATTATACAAGCTAGAGACATACAATTCTCGATCAAGAAGTGTAATATTTAAAAGGCAAAGTTAGAGAACAGTACTTAGAGCATGATGAAGAAGAAAGTTGAACATTTCTTGAAGCTAAAAAACTAGAAGAAAAAGGAAAAGAGAATAGGAGCCAAAAAATGCAAGAGGGAAAATTTCTGTTCCATCAACTCTCAAAAATTTTAAAAATTAACAAATAATTCTCAACATCTATCTCCACCCACTCAGCGTCCTCAACTTTTAATCCAACCAAATTGGGCGAAGGAGGGATGAAAATAGGCGTAAAACAAAATTAAATGTAAAATGAATCCTATACAAGAACTATGCTTTCTTCTTGAACTTCTAAAATTTATTAAAAACAACTCCAGACTCCAAACACTACTTTCCATATGTCTAAATTGAAAATTAAAAGCAGAATTTAACAGAAAGTAAATCAAGAAAGGAAACTGAAACGAAAAACTCGAAAACGAAATAAGAATCAATGAATAGAAAAATTAAAAACGGTGAAAAACTGAAAATTATTTTAAAAGGAAAAATTGAAAACTGAATTAACAACGGAAACTGTAAAACTGACTTAACAAAGTAAAAAACAAATGTAAATGCAAAAGGAAATAAAAAAACTTGAAACACAGAAATTGGAGAAGTAGAAGAGTTGGAAATAGAAGGAATTGAAATTGCAGAACGAATTCAAACTGTGAAATTTAAAAAGAAATTGAACAAAAAAATTGAAGAAAGAAATTGAAATCCTAAACGAATATTTTCTAACTTGCATTCCAAGAAATCAATTAATCGATGTGGTTTCTTGTGATTAACGATTATATCATTCAATCAAATTATACAAGCTAAAGACATACAATTCTTGATCAAGAAGTGTAATCTTTAAAAGGAAAAGTTAGAAAACAATACGCATAGCGTGATGAAGAAGAACATTGAATATTTCTTGAAGCTAAAAAACTAGAAGAAAAGGGAAAAGAGAATAGGAGCCATAAAATGCAAGAGAGAAAAGTTTTATTCCTTCAACTCTCAAAAATTTCCAAAATTCACAAATGATTCTCAAAATCTCTCTCCACTCACTCAGTGCCCTGGACTTTTTATCGAACAGAATTGGGCCAAGGAGGGCTAAAAATGGGCCTAAAACAAAATTATATGTAAAATGAATCCTATATAAGGATTATGTTTTCTTCCTGAACTTCTAAAATTTATTAAAAATAGCTCGTGACTCTAAATACCATGCTCCATATGTCCAAATTGAAGCCCTAAAAGTGAGAAATTAAATGCAAAAAGAATCAGCCAAAAAGAATATCTATAGAAAATATTATGGCCAAAACAGTAGACAAGGTCATAACTAAAAAATGCAAAATACAATATAAAAATATAACATATAATAAGTATTTACAAAAAGTCGTATGTATTAAAAAAAATACAAATACATACTAAATGCAAGAAATAAAGAAGAAAGAAGATTTTAGAAGATAAAAGAAGACTATAAATGTAAGCACAAAATATGAATCATCATACATGCAAGTCTCCATTCAAACGGCTAAAAATTAGGAAAAAGCAATAAAGTTGTGAACAAATTTCATGCAAAATTTTTTATACATATCTTTATTCAAATAGTCGTGTTAAGAAATAATAAGCCTTCTAAAGTGTAAAGCTCTAGTAAAAATTTGCTTTCAACATTAGATACAAAAAGTGTACCCCTGAGCTCGGTACTCGAGATTAACACCTTAGCACCCCCCGTGCTTGATACTCATGAACGAGTACCTCAGTATCCTGGCCTAGCTCGGTGCTTGAAGGACTTCGCCATCTCAGAATTGACCCAACAACAGCAAGGCCTAACTCCCTAAAAAAGGTAATTGAGAAAATAACACATGCTAAGAATGATATCAAAATGTACCAATGACTCCACTCTCATGTATTTAACAATTCTGGAAGCTATTATATAGTCTTACTCTTATTCCAACTTAAATGTCAGAGTTTTTTTTGCAGGTATTCATATGTCTACTAGGAATCCTAACGTTCAAGACTAAGATGTTACGAGTTATGTCCAATCCTGACAAGAACAAAAATTAACCTTGTATTTTTGCAATTATGTGGCTATTAATAAGAAGAAACAAATCTTGCTACAAAACTACGCATACGTGCCTCACTTCTTGACTTCCTCATACTCTCCCTCAAGACCTTGTTCACCACCCTGAGGAACCACCATTAGAGCCACCACCTGACATATGTTCTCCAATCTTGGAGACAACTTTGTTTGTAACATCAACCTTTGACTTAATTTCATCAGCACTGTCCCCTGCCATTGCCTTTATCAAATTTGAAACTGCACCTTCAATTTCTTTGGCCACTTCACTTGGAATTTTATCTCTGTACTCTCCTAAACTCTTCTCCATGTTGTAGATGGTTGTAACTGCACTGTTTCTGATGTCAACAAGAGCCTTTATTTCTTGATCTCTCTGAGCATGCAATTCAACTTCTTTGACCATCCTATGGATTTCATCTTCTGAGAGTCAGAGTCCTCAAGATGAACGGATGGTGATTTGTTGTTCTTTCCCGGTGGACTTGTCTTTGGCAGAGATTGTAAGAATCCCGTTGGCGTCTAGGTGAAATGTGACTTCAACCGCCTCCATAACAGAAACACATGAATTGGTAGTACCCAGGTCAATTCGGATGACATCAGTACAAGCAGGCTTTGAACTGCGATAAGGATGAAATTATAACACAAATAAATTTGATTTTCAGAAAGTGCCATATCTGTTTCGCAACGGAAGTGTAAAAATTAGAAAAAACAGAACAACAAATGACACCTGAATTGTCGACACAAACTTCCCCCTTGTGACATATATGATGACTTTGTGCCTCTCGTTAATTAATAATATTTTCTTTGGCTTAAAATAAAAGATTCATCATCATGTGAAACAAAATTATAACTACTTTCCTAGTAATGCTCACTGAACATATGATCAACACAAGTTCAACTATCAGCCCGTCATTATTCTATAAATGGTGCCATGATCTCAACAATTGTTATTGTACTTACCAGGTACCGATTCTGAATAGACAACCAGTTCTGTAATTGTCAGTCATGAAAAAAAGAACCATTACATACGACAAAAACAACATTGGTACTTGTATATAAGTTATAAATAATTTACAATGAAATCAGTAACCCAGAAAAACGCAAATAAATCTAGCAAAACTTCAAGCAACTAAAAGTCCGAGAACCGGTGAAAATGGTTCAACGTTTTTTTTATTTTGTTAAACACACCTCTTTTTCTTTCCTAAGCCAATTCATTTACTTAAAAAATTAATAAAAATAAAGGTAAACGTAGTAGATGAGGATGGATTTAGTAAAATTATTTTTTTCTTTTATAATTATATTCTTAATTCATTTTTTTCTTTCATAATCATAATAGTTATAGTAAATTAAGAATAAAAAAAAAACTATTTTTTAAGACTGGTTGAATAAATAAACTGTAAGCATGGTGACAAACCATTTATCTGGTATTGGACAATCCCATGTGTTAGGGACATATGTTTTTCATTCACCACCGACACGTTGATCTCTCCTTTTGTTATTAGGCAGTTTCTTTTAACATCCCTATTTGCTATTCACACTCTCTCAAGGTTTATAATTTTTGCAAATTTTCAATGTACCATTTGATTTTTAAACTTTTGAATTTATCTTTTTCTATCATCTTCTTGTGCATGATATTGCTCAATTGTTTCTCTTGTGTGTCTAACATCAATTGTCATGATGTGCCCTATTGTATATTTCTAATCATTCTTGCAAGTTTTTAGGATATTGTCCGTTGATTTAAGCATTTTTTGAAAAGGAAAAACGCAATTTCATTAAGGTATGACTTTCTCAATTTAAGGTTTATGGCTTAGGGTTTAAGATTTTTTTGTGTTTTTTATTGATCATAATTGACTTAAAGTGGTTTTGCACAAAGTGGAGGTTTTGTAGTGTTTCGTTTCAACCGATCCGAAATACATTATGTACATTCCAGATCATCCTGTCCGGAATACATTTGTTAAATCTTGTTTGCCTTTTAGATCCCTTGATTTGGAATGTACATAATGTATTTTAGATCAATTGATCCGGAATGTAATTTTTTAAATTCACATAAAGCATTCCAAATCACTTGATTTGGAAGGTAAACATAGACTTAGCAATTACATTCCAGATCAAGTGATCCGAAAGGCAAATGAGATTTAGAAATGTATTCCATATCAGCAAATCAGAAAGTGTATCAAATTTGTATTCAGGAAGAAGTGGTCTAGAAGGATAATGTTTGTATTACAAAACCTCTACTATCATCACGTAAAACCACTTTAAGCCAGTTATAATCTATAAAAATGCAAAAAAATCTTAAATCCTAAACCATAAATCATAAACCTTAAATCAAGAAAATTATATCTTAACGAAATTGCATTTTTCCTTTTTAATAAATGCTTAAATCAACGAATATACCTAAAGACTTGCAAGAATTATTAGGAATATACAATAGGGCACAATATAAAAATTGATGTTTGGCACACAAAAAATTGAGTAAGATCATGTATAAGAAGATGATGAAAAAAATAAATTCAAAAGTTTAAAAATAAAAAAAGGGTAAGGATACATTGAGAATTTGAAAAAAAATATAAACCTTAAGGGAGTGCTAATAGCAAATAAAAGGATGTTAAAAGCAATTACCATGATGTTATAAGAACCTCTATAAACTGATTGATCAAATTGAAACAACCTTTTTGTTGGGCTTTTAGCCCTCTTTAATAAAAAAATATTGCAAAATATACCTAACTTGATTATCTTTGTATTGATATTTAACTTTTATAAAATTTGATAAATATGATTTATGTTAAATGAACTTTCAATTTAATGTTTGATTTTGAGATAAAATTATTTACTTGAAAGTTATTTAGTATAACACTTAAATTGATATAATTATATCTTTCAATATAATTTAATTGTTATTTATCCTTTTCTTTTAATATAATATTCTATTTATTTGTAATACTTAGATAAGTATATATTTTTAATATGTTATCAGTTTATCCTAAAAATTATCATTATTTTAAAAATTATAAATAATCGTAGTTTGTTATCAACAATTAATTTTATAAACCTTTATAGATTGATAGTTTTAGATTTTAAAATATATCAACCAAATGACTAATATTCTATTTTATTTTTATTTTTATATATAGAACCAATATTCTATCTCTTTTTTTTTCCTGTCTCGCCTTTGCTCTTCTTGTCATTCTTTGGAAGATTTCAAAACATTTTTTTCCAGGTGTAAGTAAAAGGGTCTAAGCATATGTGTCGTGTAAACCATAGTAAAATAAATTAGATATTAAGTTGCATAAGAGGTACGTCGTAATTTAGTTTCGAAGTTTAATCCAGTTTTGTCGTGACACAATAGTTTTCTTTTTCCATTTTCAATTATTTGAAATCAAATTATTTTTTATGGCTACTATATATTATCATATAAGATAATTTAGTAAGTAATATAAGTTATTTTAATTTAATAGATTTTAAAATATATTTAATAATTTTTTTAACATAATGTTTATCATGAATATCAATAAATCCATTAAAATTCTTGGTATAGCATTTGAAATTGGTGATTGTGATTTCTAAGTTTGAGTCTTAATTAAAATTTTTTGCATTTATCCTTTATATAACATATTCTCTTTTATTTATGTGTAAATATTAAAAAAATATATATTATAAATATTATATATAAATTTGGATATTAGTACATTTATAATTTTATCAAATAAATTTTAAATTTCAAAATTAACCTCAAGATTTGAATCTTGGTTATGCCCTTGAACAGAAATAAGATAAGAAATATAAGAGTTATTTTTTACGCAAAATGGAATATATAACTTGCAATATAATAAAACATAATAAGTGTATCTATAAACACTAACCACCAATCAATTCAATGTCAACATAACATGTATCATGAAGTTGAGGAACATATCAAATATGTTTTACAACATAGGTTAATAAAGTATACAAAATATATATGAGTAATGCCTTAACAAACCACGATAAACAGATGAAAATATTTTAAAGAGAGAGGATTTTCATCCCCAATTTTTTTCTATTATTATCTTGTAATTTCCGAACATAACCATCCGTAGGATGCATCATCCCCCTAAACGAAATAAAACAAAACAAGCAGTAGTTTTTATACTTTAACTTTTAACCTTAACCATATTTCAGAGTCAAAATTTAACCTTAAATGTATTTTTCAAAGTAGATATAAAATTTGATAACTACTTCCTCTGAAACAAGATATGGAAAAAAAAAATTCAAATCGAAATATAAACAAATATATTTTAACCTGTATTTAACAATGGTATATATGGCTAAGTTATCCCTTATTAAATTTAAAAAAAGATTGAAAGTTTGAAAGGTATCTACTTGTTAAAAGGAACTTTGACCAAAAAGAAAATATTAAAAGGAATTGTTGCCTAGTGAAGTAAGCAGAAAGCCCAAAAGAAGTTTTAGTGGGAGGTAATACGATTTCAGTAACTGAAAAAGAAGGGACGTAAATTTGCTTTGAAGTGCAACAAAATAACATGCTGTTTTGATATCCACAACAGTTCATGCAGTTTTCTGTTCCTACGTTCATGGTACAAAATCCTAGCGACCAAGGTTCTTCATTTTCCAATCAAAATATGTTAAGAAAAAGTAACAAGATATCTATCAATCTGTTTATTAGTGAATGTTTGGCAAGTTACGAGGATAATCAAATCCCAAGATTTTCGGTTAAGCATAACAGCTTAAATTATGAAATAGAAAATTAAAAAAAAAAAGAAAGAAGTAAATATTTGCAGTTATTTAAGAGAAAAAAGAAGAAATAGAGAGGTAGAGGAATGGGGGAAGTGAAGAGTGAAGAGGCAGAAAAGAGAGATGTGGAAGAAGAGTCTCCAATAGAGGAAGTGAGACTAACAGTGAGCAACAGCGATGACCCGACCCAGCCGGTGTGGACCTTCCGAATGTGGTTCCTGGGTCTCCTATCCTGCTCCCTGTTGTCCTTCCTCAACCAGTTCTTCGGCTACCGTACGGAGCCTCTCGTTATTACTCAGATCACCGTTCAGGTGGCCACGCTCCCGCTCGGCCACTTCATGGCTGCGGTGCTCCCCACCGCCACGTTCCGGGTGCCTGGGTTCGGGTCGAAGCGGTTCTCCCTGAACCCGGGTCCCTTCAACAGGAAGGAACACGTCCTCATCACTATATTCGCTAATGCTGGAAGCGCGTTCGGGTCCGGGTCCTCCTACGCCGTGGGGATTGTTAACATCGTCAAAGCCTTTTATGGAAGGAGAATTTCTTTCACTGCTTCCTTGCTTCTTGTCATCTCCACTCAGGCATCTCTCTCCTATTCTCTCTTCCTCATTTCATACCCTTTTCCATTCCTATTTTCAATTAATCAAAGTCAAATTAAATAAATCTTCCTTTCTAAAATTATGCTTTTAAATTTTTGAGAATTTTTCTAACTTGGAGAGGAGAAAAAAGAGAAAATTATAAATTATAAAAAAAGTTGTTCGAAGAGTATTTTAAAATTTAAAATAAGAGAACATTCAAATGCCATTAATCCTCCAAACCATGGGTTGAAGAGATTAGTCTCTTGCAAAGTAACAGGAGGAATACCATGTAATTAATTCTTGCCAAGAGAGGAACACGATAGTCCTTTCAATTGGCTTTTGCCAAAATAAGATATACCTGTCATAAAAAATGATGATTGAAATGAGTCACCTTTACGGTTTCTAATTCTAATTAGACTATACCATTTACTTATTTTTGGAGATAAATATCTTTTATATTATATTTTTGAAAATGATATTCCTAATTATATTCTAAGAAATAGTACTTCCTAAATAGCCATAAAACAAATGTCCCAAAATGTTTTGATGTTCCAACTATTTGAAAATGGTTACATTGCTTTGTTTCGCTTCAATATCAAAAGTAAATTTTGCTTGCTTGCTTTTGTGAGAACAAATGTTACTTTTTCCTTAAAATTCTTTCCTTTTGAAAACAGTTCAAGATACACTTATTTTTAATATTGTTTTTGATAAATAATTACAGGATACGGGAAACGTAAAACATACTTTGGTCTTTATCACCTTTTTTTTTTTTTTTGTAATTAACTAAATCTATGACCTTATTTGAGTCTTACTTATTGGAATTGGAGTGTCCATTAACCAACGATGGTTTTCATTTGTTTGTTTCAAAATGATTTTTAGAGTCTAATAATCCTATCTTTGACATTTAATGAGAAATAAAGATAAAAAATATAAATAGAATCAATGTTATAAAAAGTGATTCATTTTTAGTAGTAAGAGTAAGGGTTTGATTGATTTTATTTTGTTTAAAAATAAAAAAATTGCTTTATATTTATTAAAATTTCATTAATGAAAAACAAAAATAATATATTATGTTTTCAATTTTTAAAACAAAAATAGAAAACTGAAAAACAAAATTACTTTTAGTTTCTTTTTTTTTTAGTTTTTAAAAACTAAAAAAATTTTCAAAACTGTTTTCAAAAAACACTATCTAAACGAGTTTTTTAGTTTCTAAAATAATTTTATAAAATTGTTTTTAAACAAACACTAAATAATCACTATACTTTACATAATTTTATTATATTATATACTTTATACTTTAAATAGTTTAATGTATTTTTAATGCTATTATGCGATGTATTTTTAGGTTTAATTCATCTTAGTATATTATTTTTTTTTATAAATTAGTATCCTTTAATATATTATTATGTTTTATTGTATGTGTTTGGATCGAAATAACAGATAACAAATAAAAATAAAATAAAATAGAGACTATTGCTGTAAAATACTCTCAAAAAATAGTTTTGAAAGTTGTGTTTGGGAATATACACTACTCAAAAGGGCAGAGAGAGTGAAGGTTGCTTCAACTTTTTATTTTAGGTTTAGTGACTTGAACTATGAAATTTAAAATTAATTTTTGATCTAGTAAATGATATTATTAAAAAAATACAAATCGAGAAGTGCATTTAATAAAAAGTAAATTTTGTAAAATAGAATAGTGTTTGACCAAGCATACTAGAACAAAAAATAGAAAGAAAACTAGTTAGTTCAAACTCACTTGACTGAGTTTTCTTGCCATATTCAAAAAAATATGTTGAGTTTTCTTGCCTAAACCAAATTGTTTTTCTGGGGTGATGGATTCTCAATCCGACTAGCAGGTCTAATCCAGTTTTTATAACATTAATTTTGAATATAATTGTTAATATGATATAATAAAAAGATAATTTTTTTTATAAACCAATAAGGAGGTAACTTAAAAGTGAGTGTCCAACAATGACTGTTTGTCTAAGAATTGAATGAGTTGGGTGCATGTGATTGCAGGTATTAGGATACGGGTGGGCGGGATTGCTGAAAAAGTACGTGGTGGAGCCTGCTCATATGTGGTGGCCCGGTACCCTTGTCCAGGTCTCTCTTTTCAGGTATATATTATTCATAATATATTTCTTCACTTTTAACATTATTTTCTATCATTCACTGTGTTTGAGAGTCAGAGTATTAGTAGCATTTCTTGTATACAAATATTTACTTACATTCAAACCTTGTTAATATGCAGAGCTTTGCATGAGAAAGATGACCATAGGTTTTCACGTGCAAAGTTTTTCTTTATCGCACTAGTTTGCAGTTTTTCATGGTACGTGATCCCTGGATTCTTCTTCTCAACACTTACAAGCATATCATGGGTATGCTGGATATTCTCCAAGTCAGTCACCGCTCAGCAGCTAGGCTCAGGCATGAACGGTTTAGGACTTGGGGCACTCACACTTGACTGGTCTGCAGTAGCATCATTCTTATTCAGCCCTCTTATTTCACCCTTCTTTGCCATTGTCAACGTTTCTGTGGGCTATGCAGTCATAGTGTATGTTGTCATTCCCATAGCATATTGGGGCCTCAATGTGTACAGTGCACATAGCTTTCCCATTTTCTCATCAGACTTGTTCACATCTCAAGGTCAAGAGTACAACATTTCTGCTATTGTCAATGAAAGGTTTGAGCTAGACATTGCCAAGTATCACCAACAGGGTCGAATTCATCTGAGTGTGTTTTTCTCCCTTACTTATGGATTTGGATTTGCCACCATCGCATCCACCCTTACACATGTTGCTTTCTTCTATGGAGGGTACATAATTTATGCTTTCCTTATCAATCAATACTCAAATTATTTAGCAATGTTGTTTAACTGTTTATGTTTGTTACGATTTTTTTAATGACTGACAGAAACAAAGGATGTTCTCATGTCAGGGATGTGATAGTATTAAGAATGGGAAAAAAATGTCTTTTATAATTTTATGACTTCTACTTTACTTTTAGGATTTAGAAGAGACTTTGAAGCTTAAATTTTCACAGGACAATCAGCTATATCATGCAATAAATGAACCAAAAAAATTGCTTTATTTTAATGTGGTGGTGTGGACTTCGCAGGGAGATTGTGGAGCGGTATCGTGCTTCAACAAAGGGCAAAGAAGATATCCACACAAAACTGATGAAAAAATACAAAGACATACCTTCTTGGTGGTTTTGTGTGATGTTGGGTGTGACGCTTGTGGTTTCTTTCGTGCTATGCATATTTCTAAATGATCAGGTTCAGATGCCGTGGTGGGGACTTGTCTTTGCTTCAGCCTTGGCCTTTATATTTACACTCCCAATTAGCATCATAACTGCCACCACAAACCAGGTTAAAATCTTGAAACTTTTGTTCCCTTTCTTGGTAAAAGAAAATATGTCTTTTCATTTTATCCAAAAAAAAAAATGTTGAATACATGAGAAATGCAATCTCCTTCCAGTCCCACTATAACATACAAAATTGGCACAACATCTGATCATATACATTTATCTCTATTTCTTGCTTATTTATTATCTTTTTTGTATACACACATCTAAAAAATGTACCACCACTCCACGAACAAAAAACTATATTAATAAAAAATTAACATATTTATAAAAAAAAAAAAACCACCAGTCCAAAACAAAGAGACAACTATTTGCTGTCCTAAATTTGGGTTCAAAAACCATTTGCTGTCTCTTTCTTATGACACGGCACCGATAATTTGATTCTCTTTTCGTATTTAATAGCATATGAATGCTTAACTTCTCAAGGATCAACCTATGGTTTTAAGTACTCTCTTCATGGTAATAGGACCATAAAGTTCAAGGTTTTAACCTATTTAATCTTTTGCTCTGCCTGCAGACACCAGGACTAAATATTATTACTGAGTATATCTTTGGTATCATTTACCCCGGAAGACCAATAGCAAATGTATGCTTCAAAACCTATGGTTACATAAGCATGACTCAAGCTGTTTCCTTCCTTAGTGATTTCAAGCTTGGTCACTACATGAAGATCCCTCCAAGGTCAATGTTTTTAGTTCAGGTATATTCATCATACTTCCACTCACCTTACCCTTTCAAGTTGATATTGGAGCCATGTATCACCAAGCCTATGTGCTAACCTTTGTGTCACTCACAAATAACTCCTCTAATACTCATATTACATTTCTTCTATAGTATCTAACTGATTCCATGCGTTTGTTGTAATTTGTATAGTTCATCGGAACAATGCTAGCTGGAACCATCAACATTAGTGTAGCATGGTGGTTGCTAAATTCTATCAATAATATATGTCATAGAGATCTCCTTCCAGAAGGAAGTCCCTGGACATGTCCAGGTGATCGTGTTTTCTTTGATGCATCAGTTATTTGGGGTCTGGTGGGACCTAGGAGGATCTTTGGTACTCATGGAAACTACCAAGCAATGAATTGGTTTTTCCTTGGAGGTGCAATAGGGCCAATACTAGTCTGGCTATTGCATAAGGCTTTCCCCAAGCTGTCATGGATTCCCTTGATCAATCTTCCAGTCCTTCTGGGGGCAACTGGAATGATGCCACCAGCAACAGCACTGAACTACAATGCATGGATCATAGTTGGAACAATTTTCAACTTCTTTATCTTCCGTTACAGGAAGAAATGGTGGCAGAGATACAACTATATTTTATCAGCAGCACTCGATGCAGGGGTTGCTTTTATGGCTGTTCTGCTCTACTTCACACTTGGCCTGGAAAACATAAGTCTCACTTGGTGGGGAACTAACGGGGAGCATTGTCCTCTTGCAACTTGTCCAACAGCTAAGGGCATAGCGGTTGATGGTTGCCCTGTATATTGATAACTGCCTCTTTGAATGATTTTTTCATTAAAATTTCAACATTCACGAACTACTAGTGAAAATGAAGAATGTATATATTTTTTATTTCCCCGGAAATAGTGTTATGTTTCTCATTTTCAATTAGGTTTCTTCCTTTGCAATTTATTGCCAGGGTTCACGTGGTGGCTTCAATAATTTCATTTCAAAAAACTAGAGAATTAGGAGAAAAGGGGTGATGTTGGAATCAAATTCCTAGAAAATATCAAAGGTAAAATGGAACACATTGTCCTGTTAGAGTATTAAACCCTTATCAATCCCGGGGTAAAATTTATCAACCAAACAAACGGGGTTAAAATTTCAGGCTGAATATCGGTCTAAACCCACACTTGGCAAAAAAAAAAATTATCTACACATAAAAAAAAGGTCAAAACTTGGAAAAGCAACGGTGAGAAGATAGCAAAGATAGAAGTCACTTGTTATTTAAGGATCCATAAATATTTTCAACCGCAGATTTGGCTGATAATTATAAAAATTGCAATATTAATAAGAAACTGCAACTAAATACTGTGAAGTTGGCAACTGGAGGTCGAAGAAACAGTGCCAGCAGCAGTAATGGAGCCTCAAACTCATAAAAAATTAGGAGAAAAGGGGTGATGTTGGAATCAAATTCCTAGAAAATATCAAAAGGTAAAATGGAACACATTGTCCTGTTAGAGTATTAGCTCTAGAGCAACCCTTATCAATCCCGGGGTAAAATTTATCAACCAAACAAACGGGGTTAAAATTTCAGGTTGAATATCGGTCTAAACCCACACTCGGCAAAAAAAATTATGCACACATAAAAAAAAGGTCAACTTGGAAAAGTGAGAAGATAGCAAAGATAGAAGTCACTTGTTATTTAAGGATCCATAAATATTTTCAACCACAGATTTGACTGATAATGATAAAAATTGCAATATTAATAAGAAATTGCAACTAAATGCTGTGAAGTTGGCAACGGGAGGTCGACGAAACAGTGCCAGCAGCAGTAATGGAGTCTCAAAAATTAATTGGCTGAGCTTGAATATCATCTACAATTTGTCCTTGAAGTCTAGCCGAACAGTGTATTGTTTACTCGTTTACTCCCAATGCTTCCAAGCTCTACCTTTTGTCTGTCTCATCACGTGTAGCATCAAAACCAGGACAGTCAATGGATCTGTTTTGATAACATTGCCATCACCTTGGGTATCATTTGGGGAATGCAAGAGTCATCATCTCGTCTGTCTCTTCCAGAATACATCCCTTTTAATCAAATGATCAACTTTGCAAGTAATTTCAGGAATAGAAAGCTTGTATACATTGTCATAAATGTTAAAAAGTAAAAGCCAACATTAGATATTCAAACCCAGAAATCATCATGATGAATTTCCTGAAATCCATTGGTTATATTCATCCATCCTTATAATGAAGGAGCTTGAACTTGGGGAACCACCTCCACCATACGCCTTCAGGTTTCAAGAGCATAAAACTTATTAATTTATAGTAAAAGTGTTAAACAATCAAAATGTAAGACAAAAATGTATCCAAGTGTGAACCAGGCAAGGCACACCTTTGCAACTTCAGAGGTATCAGTGGCACTATCAGTGCTACGCAAGCACATTTTGAGATTATTCCTTTGCATGAATATCACAGCTCCTATTGGTCTGTCATTGATGGATAATTGATCAGATTATGTAATTCAATAATTCTTTAATACATGGTAGTTAAATCGAATACAAATTGTGTATTGGAAAACCTATTTTTTGAATCATAAATCGAATTGCATCGTGAATCATAAGATTCATTATCAAAATTATAGTTATAAATTATTTATTAGTAATTAACACATAATAAAATAACTTAACTAGAGTTTTATAAAACAAAATTATTAGTTATATATGAGTTTGTGAAGTCTTTATTTTAAAAGGATAGAAACAAAGCAATTTAAAAGCTAAATAGTTGCATGCATTAAATGAATAAGTATCAAATAAAGTAGGGAAATAATAAAATAGAATAAGTTTAGAAATGTTATTTTAATTCCTTTTCATTTAACAATTTAAGTTTATATGAATTCTCAATTTTTTTAAGAGAACTAGTAAAAAAAAAAACACTAAAATAATAATGAATCGTTGAATCATATAAACCATAAGATTCATGTGATTCATTTATGTATCATAAGATACAAAACTAATTTATGTATCATATGATAGATAACCAAATCGTATCGAATTGTGAATCGGAGAATACTAATAACTATGCTTTGAGTGTATTGATAGATAACCAAATCGTGAATCGGAGGATACTAATAACTATGCTTTGAGCCTTTGATACAAATAAAAATTCCGCACAAAGGTAGTGTCAGACAATCATGGTTGTGACTGTGAATCGGAGATACTAATAACTATGCTTTGAGCCTTTGATACAAATAAAAATTCCACACAAAGGTACTGCCAGACAATCATATGTGTGTGTGTGTGTGATCTGCATTCTTTACAAAGCAACAGCCAAGATCCTGCCTCAGGCAGTCAATGTAAAACAGGACTCGAGAGTTGGAGACTGGCAAATGCATTTAAGGGCGATGTACCACAGAAACACAGGAACTCATGAGACCACCATTGTAGTTTATTATAACTTTCAGTTTCTAATTATGAAAAAATTTATCTATATGTTTGTATAGAAGAATTTGCATTACACATTACTTTGGCATCTACAACTCTAATCCCAGTGGAACAATGGAGCACAATTTATCCTTAGGCCAAGTTATCCCTGTAATTAGTTTGACATATATAGTCAAGCTTTAGATTGACTTTTGTCAGACAACAACCACAAGAAACATCATTCTTCTAACAAGAGAATAATATCTAAACATAAATTTGATAAACCTGTCTGCTAAATTAAATTGTTTTACCTAAGGCCAGTTGAAGCACTTTTCACACTAAGAAGCTTGCCAATTTCATCGCTCAAGTTGGAGTTTCCATCTGCCCGAACCCCCTAAATGGCAATCATGGCAACAAAACTTGATTATAAATTTCAATCACAAAAGTGGGGCGGGATAATCAATTAAAGTGGCTACAATTAGTCACATGTTGAGCACAAAAAAAGTAGACGAGGAAGTTCATGGTAAAATTTGAATTTCATTCACACTTACACAAATTAAAAGTAAAAATTATGGCAAATCAATAACAATAGAAACTACGATGATTATATCCTGAAATATTACCAGACACTCTCCATAAAATCCTCTACCCAGTCGAACCCTGAAAACTTTTTCCAGCAATTTACTTGCAGCATCCTGACGTGTTGAAAGATATGAGTTTCCTTTAGCCATTAAATCTTCAACACTTAATTCCAGCAACTGCAATGAAGATTTTTTAATGACAGAAAATATTCAGCAAAGACATAATAAATAGAGAGAAATTCATAGCAACTTACACCAAGAATAACAATATGCTTTTGCTTTTTTGGAATATTACACAGCAAGGCATATAAAATCAAGTTAGCAACATAATAGATGTTGTTGTAGGCATGAAGAGTTGTCATATTAGTATACGACACTATGACAGTGAGCTTTTTTAGAAGCAATTCTAAGAAAAAAAAAGTACAAAGAAAAAAATCAAAAGAACTTATTTGTAAGTTTGTCTAAACAGTGTTAGACTTTTTATAAGCTACTTTGTAAAAAGTCTCACAACTTTTAGATATCTATATGAAGGGCCTTTAAATAGATATGCTAATTTTAGCTTATGGAGAAGCTTTTGTGACTTTTTTATTTGTTATAAATGTTTCTAGAGAAGCCCATCCAAACAGGAACCAATTAACTTATCAATTGTTTTCTTTCCTTCCCAAGTAAGAAACGGGCAAACAACAAAACTGGTGGGGAAAGTTGTAAGGCATGCTTACGATCTATATATCTAACAAAATTATAGTTCTTTAGTTGGTATTGAAACATTCATTTTAAACTGAAGAATTTATTCAGTTAGCCTGGCTGAGCTCTTTGGATTCATAAAATTGCTTCTTAATCCATTTTTTAAATGGATTAAAGTAAAAATCTAAAATTTAACTCAACAACAACAATAAGAAGAGAACACAAACAATCTTAAAAGATGATCGATCAGTCATGCCTGCTTGTATATGTATGGATTAGAAATACAGCTAAACCTTGACCGCCATTCACTCAGTCCAATATTAAAGGCCCTAATACCAGGCAAGCTCCATCGGCGAAGATCTCCATCCTCAATATATTTAAGCATCAGCTCCACTCGACCTTTGTCTTTCGAGTCCACCAAACATGAAGCCACACCCTTAATGAAATTCAGGCGTCTTTCAATTTCAGGCATTGTTGTAAGAGGCACGGGAGAAATAAAGCACATTAAAGAATTTATATTTTGCACTTACAGAAGAAATATTAACATCCTTATGTTTGCCAGCGAAGTACTCATAAACAGCAATGCAGCTACTCTTCTCAAGGTTTACATTAATCATAATATTCTTAGGGCAATCATTGGCAGGGGGAATATGTCTAAGTACTAATTTTCGATGATCAAACCCAATAATCCTAGATGGATAAAAACAATCAAAACCACGTGATGAATTATACAAAATGTATATAAAGCTCGCATAAGCACAATACCGAGGGACAATTACCCTACTTGCATTTTGATATATGGGAAAGGTCGTAAAGGAATTCCTTTGGAGGAATAAAGTCAAGTAGATAACATGTCTCAAGGCCTTCAATGCACAAATCCTCAACCCTGTTGTCACAAATATGTAAGTTTATGAAGGGATAATTCAAAAACCACAACTTTCCGGCACCCCATCTCAAGTGAAGTCAAGTAAAGCACAGAAATTAGAAGTTCAAATGCTCCAAAACAAGAAACACAAAACCCCATTACGAAAGAAAAGAAATTGATTGAAATGAAGAAGGGGTGATAAGTGAACCTGAAAGCGAGAGCGGGAACAGAGGAGAAGGGCAATAGGAGGGAAGGAAGATTGTGGCGTGTGTGGAAGAGATGAGCAAAGAGAGCGGAGAAAGCTCCAGAAAAGGAAGGGTAATTGTAGAGAATTATGTTAGGAACTCTGTCTTCTGAAGCCTTAGCTATGGCTTCCAAGGCCGCATCAGAACGAAGGCTCCTACTGCCTCTCCCAACACAGAAAGGGAGGCTCCTCCTCCCTCCATTTCTGAACCACCATTTCATTTGAATGATTCCTCTTTTTTTCCCTCGTCTGATCCTTGTGTTGGGTTCTTTGTCTTTGTTCGTTCCCCTCTATTCTATGGTTTTTTTAGCATAACTTTTAATGTTTATTTTATTTCACATTTAATCTTATTATTATATTGACTATTTAATTAAAAAATATTAATTGTTCCCGTGTTAACTTGACATATCATCGTGTAATGAAAAATAATGACTTTTAGTATTTTTGGCTCTTTATTTTTCCTTGACAAAATTATGTTTTTGTTTTCTATAAAATTAGAATTGTACATTTTTCTTTATAAATTTATTATGTGTTTTTATTCATTAAAATCTAAATGTACTGATAAAAAATTTAAATGTACCGTTATATATAAAATTCTGCTCTTACCAATTATACATACACATGTTAGCAAAATATATATATATATATATATATATATATATATATATATATATATATATATATATATATATATATATTTTGTTGCCTTTTTTTAAATCACAAACTATTTTAAAACTGAATTGAGGGATGGAGTATTCTCAGTAGCTGAGACTTATGTGGTACTGAGCTCGCATCAGAACTCATATCCCCGAGGTGAATCCCAATCAATTGAGACGCATGTGGGAAGATAGACTCCCATCAAAGGTAATTGCATTCTCTTGGAGATTATTGATAGATAGATTACCCACCATTGATAATCTGCTGAAGAGAGGCGTTGAGATTCCAGAAGAAGGGATTCTATGTGTTCTCTGTAGAAGCAACATCAAAAGCAGGACTCATCTGTGTGCCAAAGCTCAATCAGTGTGAGTAATATAATCAGCTGGAATCCAGGGACCTATCCCGGGGGATCTGCATCAACTGTTTCTATCATCATCAGCATGGGTGGTTGGGAAGAGAAAAAAGAAGTGCAGGTATGTTTTTTGGCTAGCTGCTTGTTGGGGAATCTGGATGACTAGGAACCAGATTGTCTTTGATAGAATTCAGGTGGAGTCAGTAGATATTATGATGACTATTAAGATCATGTCCTGGAAATGGTTATCATATTCTTTTGGGTTTAATAAGGGGTGTGTCTTCTCGGATTGGTATGCTAACCCGAGAGAGTGTTTATTAAGTATGCCTTAGGCAGAGAAGACTTATTTCCCATTTTCTAATTGGACATGCAGTAGTATGGTGTTTCCATCCTTGTACTTCAAGAAACTCTTAGTTTCTCTTTAGAATAAAATCTTTGCTTTTTAAAAAAAAATAAAAAAATCACAAACTATTTTAAAACTTTAAGCCGTCTAACAAAGGGGAGCACTGTCGTTTATTAAAAAGCCTAACATTAATAAAGAGTTTTTGATGTGGCTAATGGAGTGTCATATCAACAATATTGTAAACATGAACATTTAATATAACACTCATGAATAAGTCAACTCTCATATACACCTGTTTAAAGTGTGTATAAACAAATAAATTTATACAAGAAAAAAGAAACAATTTGCGCTCAAAGACTTTGAAAGTTATTTTTAATAAAATGTTTTGTATCTCTTTAAAAACTTCAACATTCCATACTTATAATCTTCATGAAAATTTGCCCATTATAACTCATGAAGGTTAAAGTTAAGTGTTGTATCTTCATCTGACTTGAATGTTAAAATAATATTAAATATTTTTCATCAACTATTACCTAAGTCAACCCCTATGTTACATTTATCTAGGGAGAGTTAATTGCTTTGAAAGTTCAATAACGATTTGAGCAATGTAAATATATCTCGTGTTTAAATTTCTAACGCGCACATGGCACAGCAAACTCAAGTATTCCGCTTTCATAGTCACTTTCCTTTGCACGTCCTAATACCTTATTTTGGCGTAGTGATTCTTAGAGCAGACCGGGAAAAATTTCCTTTTAACATCATAAAGCGGTGAAGTTCCAATGAGGTAGGCGGGCAGTGCCTTAAATTTCCAGCATCATTGGATCAATATATGAAGACATTTATTTTTTTGATGAAAAATTTTGTCAACATGTGTTTCTTGAAAAATATATATTTAAGAGAAATATTTGCAAAAACTACCAAAAGCTCGTTAATTGTGCACTCAGAGGAATCGTTTCGCGGTTAGTGTGTGTAAGACTTTTCTCACTGGTCAAGATCTTTACCCAATCCTAGTCACAATTTAAAATATATTTACCTCTCAAGAAATCATTTTAATAATGTAAAATTTTTATTTATTTGTAAAATAATAAAGACCATCACCCTTAAACTTAATAAAAATATATTATATTCATATATTATAAATTATATATAACTTAGTTTTCCTAGTATATTACTCGATTAGTAAAAATAAATATAAAAAATAATATTTTATTAAATTCAGTTTAATTTGATTGAATATTTAAACTGATTCACTGGTAATTTTTTAAAGAGCTTGATTCATAATATATTTTTATATTATTATTTAATTATGATTTATTGACTTTAAAATTAAAAGTTAAAAGTTTGTTTTCATCATAATTTTTAATTGGGGGATAATATAAATATAAAATTATTTACAAAAGAAAAAAGTCCTTTTATTTAAGGAGAATGATCATTTTTCTTTTGTAAGTGATAATATATGTCCTTTTCACACCAATGTCCACCCTTATAAAAAAAGCGCCCTACATTCTTTTCAGTTTTTTTGGTTTAAAAAAAAAAATGATAACCAAAGGTAGTTCTCTTTAATATAGTAATGCCTCAAGTGTTTGTAACAAACATTTTAAGCAAGGAACAATCCACTGGTACTCATACATAATTTGTAACAATGGTAACATAAGAACCTTAATAATTAAATACATTTCTTGGAACAATAGTATGTCTTTGTCATTACCATAGTATATTAAATTATTAATCAAGTAGCCAGAATAATGGTAGGGTCGCAGCAGCAGCATTCGTCCAGTAGGCAACAGCAACATAAAGCTAGTAGGCTGCAGATTTAAGCAAAATAAGCAAAGAAAGAAGAATTAAACAATTTTTTTAAATAAGCAAAAAAACTATTTATTTTAAGTAAAACCAGTTCATATAATAATACACTAAAAAATATAAAAATATTTATTTTATTAAAATTAATTTTTTAAAAAAAATAAAATTAAACAAATTGATCCAATATTTGTTTTTGTGCGTATATATATAATTGCTTTTGGTTAATTACCATCCCTCAAGGAAACCTGGTTCTCTTCTAGGTGGTGGAGCAGCATAGTACTGTGGAGGTGCAGCCACTGGAGGTGGCCCTTGATTAGGACCTGAAGCACATGATTATAACAATCATTTATTACTACTCCTATAGTAATTTTTTTTTTGGAAGATTACTCCTATAGTAATTGATAAATACAAATTGAGAATGTTCAAAATAATGGTTTATATATATTGATTAGCTGTCGCAACTAACTAATTTTTTTATGAGCAAAATTCATTGATTAGATAGCAGCAACTAACTAATTTATTTTATTTGCATGAGAACCAACAAAACAAAAAGATGAAAGAAATTCAAACGCATCTAGCTTGGGTAAACAAAAGGTTCATGTGGAATTTAAATATCATGTACCTTGAGCAGGATATGGATACCCATATTTGATCTCACTCATGTCTTCAATCGAAAATTGCAAAACACAGATAAATTTAGAAGATTTCTCTTAAGACAGAACTTGCAAAATGGTTAAAGAATGTAGTGTGATGGCTTTACAAATACATAGTTATATACAGAGGGAAACATGATGGAAATAAAAGGAAACCTTAAATCAATAGATACAAGATTATAGTATGTATAGAGAATTAAATATAAAAGGATAGAGGAAAGAGAATTTGTGTACCTCAAATATATTGAATTGAAGTTCTTGATTTTCGAGAACGAAAAAAAAACCTGAATGATTATTGTATAGAGATATGAGTTCAATAAGAACTCTTGAGGGTTTTACTACCTACTTTCTAGGGGATTATTCTAGAGAGTGTGTATTGTTGTTCTTGTTATAATTTGCTTAATGGGATGACAAATTTATAATCCCCTAGGGTAGGCAGAGACCCCTCAAATGGGCTTTTTATGATTGACTCAACCCATCACAGAGTCAATCTTACTATAATCCCATTCAAATAATCATAAAGATATTATAAGATATGATTATCATCATATCTTAAATTGCCAGATAATGATAAAATATAATTGATTAATATCAATCCACTATTATTTCCAACATTCTCCCACTTGGATGGTATTAATCAATAATACAAAGATAAATCATTAAGCTAGAATGACAATTATAGACAAATCTTATATTAATGAGAAATTTGAGCTACAAAATAATATCCGATAGGGATATATATCATAAATATTTCTCATAAAGTATATAGAATAATGTAGTTCAATAAAATGATACTACATGGTCTCAAGCATCCAAAAATGCTAAGAGATATGTTACTAAAATGATATTACTTCACACATATCTCATAAGAAAGTTTTCAGACTCCCACTGATCTAAGACATCAAAACTTAACCAAACCATATGAGTTATAAAACTCCAAAGTTAAGTATTTGATCAGTGAATAAAAAAGTGTTTAATTAATATAATTTTTTTTTAATTGAGTCCGAAAAATTATATAGGTGAGAAAGCATAATTTACATGCATCTAATTATTCATCATAGCCCAATAACATATGTAATTACATATAGGCTACATAAATGCTCTATAATATTTGACATTTAACTAATCTGAGTTTCAAAAAAGAGTGACTATGTAAGAATCCAAAGATAAGTAGGAAATCCATAAATTCCCTACTAAAACCACATAGACACCTAGTTTATATAAAATGATACTCAGATTATTGTGGCCACAAAATGTCAATTGAGCAAACACTTAGATAATTGGTCCAAACAAAAAAAATTCATAAGTACTTCAATAGTGCAAAATTGTACTCAATAGGAGTACTATCATAATAAGCACTTTTTTACAAAGTAGAAAATAATACTCGATAGGAGTATTGCATCTACAATATACTTATAGAATTTTGACCAAACAAAATGTGAAATTTTGGGTAAGGAAATGCACAATACTTAATTGCATACCAAAAGAATTAATGTGCAATACCCAACAAAATGCTCTTAACATCCATTAAAGATGTCTATTAAGATACAATGAATTATGTATCTCAATTAAAATAGGACAAAAATAAATAGTCAAGTCCTATAAAGTATGTCATATCACAATTAAATGTGCACAAGAATATATGACAATACAAATAGATAAGTCTCGAGACATGATACAAAATTATATACTTCTAAAATTTTGATCAATATTAAATTTGGGTAAAAGAGATGCACAATGCATAATTTTATGCCAAAAGGATTAATGTGCAGTACCCAACAGAATGACCTTAACATCATTTAAAGATGTCTACAAAGATACAATGGATTTTATGTATCTCAATAAAAATAGGACAAAAATAAATAGAGAAGCCCTATAGAATATGTCATATCATAATTAAATGTGCACAAAAGTATATGACAATAAAAAATATATAAGTTTCGAGAGATAATACAAGATTATATATACTCCCACTAATCCTTAATATACCAAAACAAATATTAGGATTATCATTAGGGTACACTAGTATTGAAAGTTCTAGTGATAGTGGGATGATGACTTTATAAGATAATAATAAAAGTGAATTAAAATTCACTATTATTCTACTTAAGGAATTAGAAAGTAGTAGAATAAAAAATGATTAATGAGAGAAGTGGTTAAAATAACAAGAATATGAAACCTACAAATTCATCCATAAGAATAAATAATTCTCACAAATGGTTTCATAATTAACCACATATTAATCAATCTTTACAAAAATATTGACCCCTATGAGGATCTTGAAAAAATAATTACATGAGTGATAAAATAGATCACTTGATAATTTTACGTAGAATATGAGATCATAAGCAAATTCTCAAGTAATCATAAATAAAAATCAAGTGCTACAATAAACAATATTTACACACACTTGAGAATAAAACATGATTACATGCAGCGGAGACATATTCTTGCATATATTAAGGATATAATAATAAATAGTCTCTAACTCTCATCACAATTTATAATGGACATAGGTTTATTTCTATATCCCAAAATAAAGCCTCTAGCTTTTACAAGAATACCATTAACAATATTATAAAATATGGTATGGAGAAATTAATCTCTTAAAATTTGGGATTCCTATATTGTCCTTACAAGAATTGCATACTAATATTGCAAATCAATAGAGAGTTTGTTATACAAGAAAATATTTTACAAGAGACCAATATAAAATCCTTAATATAGATCCCAACAATGTGATTACAAATAATGTGATAAGAAAAAATAATTTTATCAAGAACATTTGTTTTTTTTTTTTTTCACATGTATGATTAATTGGACATTTAAGGTAAAAATCTTATATCACGAAAATTTATTTTATAAGATATTAATTAAAATTCTAATATACAAAATCCTTCCACTTGATAAAGAAAAAATAAGTTGACATAATAAAAAAATACTCAGAGGGCTAAATAAAATTCAACTATTTCTTTATCAATATATATATATATAGAAAATTTGCACCACAAAAAATGCAATATTTTTTTTTGTTTTGAAGGAAAAAATGTCCAATTAAAGGTTATAAATCAATATGGAACAAAAGGAAATGAGAGTGTAAATTTTGGTTCCATATAAATATAACTAAACATGATCAAATGAGGGAAATAAACTGAACATTACAAAAATAGGGAAACATTATGTAATTCTAAAAGTTCAGTTAAAAGAGAATCCCTAAAGAAATTACAATGTACTATAACTTATATCAATAAAATCCTAATACCGATAGGGTATTAAAAAATCATTAACATAAGCCAAGAAAAATACATTGTATAACACCAAATTACATTAATAACAATACACCGATAGAGTATAATTATCATCAATGTAATAAAAAAAATAATTATATCACAAAATTCACATAAATGCATCCAAAATAGTGAAATTATAATTATGTAAATGAAAAAAGAAATTATGCATATTGTCAAATAAATTTGCATAATTTTAATCATATATATTATATGACCAACATACAAAATTCACATTATTATACCCATGATAGACAAGTAATAATAATGCAAATTAATAAAGAAAATTATGCTCATAGAAGGACAATTAAGATTGTGCATAATTAATAAAATAACCTAAAATCAATTTATAAATGATAATTCAATATTAAAGAGAGTACAGTATAATTGGAGAATACAAATACTGTAAAGAATTATCACAATGAAAATAGGTTAAAAATTCAAGATTATAATAGTAAAAAAAATTTAATTTAATCTTGAATTAATTAATTTTTTTTATACTAAAAAATACCAATAATATAAAAATATTAAATAAATATGGTATTTGTGAAAAAATAAGAATATAAAAAATTAGCAACAACATTCAATGCTTTTGAGAATGAATTTAACACACGAATCATCATACATGATCGTATCAAAACCACAAAGTTCTCCCTTGACCAAATCACAAAAATATGGGTATAAAAATGAGTCCATGCAACCCCATTAACACTTTCCAAAGTAAAGTTAATACAAATATATTATGTTGCCCACACAAATGACTCATATTGGTCAAACAAGGAAAACCATTAAGTAATTTTGAAAACAATTTACCCCATAATTATTTAAAGAAGAAAACTAGGTTTTAAAGGGGTAGCACTTAAAAAAAAAGTTTTAATATTAATTTACCCATGTAAGAGTAAGGGAATGAAACTTTAACATGTTATTTTAACAATAACAAGTAGCGTAAACCCTCATTTTTTTTTTTGTGAAAAAGATAATAGTGAACTATATTATAAAATTTCACTAATAATACAAAAAATCTTCAATTCAAATTTAATTTTCTAATAGAAAACAACCATAATTCTCTAATAGAAAACAACTATAATATGTATCTAATTTGCATGAGAACCAACAAAACAAAAAGATGAAAGAAATTCAAACGCATCTAGCTTGGGTAAACAAAAGGTTCATGTGGAATTTAAATATCATGTACCTTGAGCAGGATATGGATACCCATATTTGATCTCACTCATGTCTTCAATCGAAAATTGCAAAACACAGATAAATTTAGAAGATTTCTCTTAAGACAGAACTTGCAAAATGGTTAAAGAATGTAGTGTGATGGCTTTACAAATACATAGTTATATACAGAGGGAAACATGCTTTCGGTAAAAGGCAGAGAGAATAAAGCAAGTGGCATTGAGAGAATTAATCAAGGAATTAGAAAGATCCAGAACAAAAAGCATTTCTATTTACACTTTAATATATTTTACACTAAATGTTCCTTGACATATAACATCACAATCACTACTATTTGAGGTTACTATATATTTTTCCATTTATATATAGTATTGGGAAGTGTGTCTGTGTGTTTGATTATTGAAATAGAAACATTAATTGAACAAAAGAATTTTCTTTTAAAATACAAGTGAAGAAAATGAGAAAGAATTAATATGGAGGGAATTTTTGCAAGTGGCTTGATGCGCTGGGAAATATGCAACTTATTTTATATTTGGAAGCTTCTTGCATTCACTTATAAATGAATAGAACAAAATTAGCATGCATGTGAACATAATACTTGAGTCTAACTAATAAAAACGTGCCTACATGATGAACTTGGACGGTGCTAGCTATAACTAGAATGGTGCTGTAAATTACTTTGTTCGGCTTTTTTAGTTAGGGACTATCTCGCTAAGGGCGAATCAAGTTAAATTGTTGGACCATTACCATTAAATTCAACTTTTAATTACACTTGGTCGTTTCAATTTTTTTAATCACATAATAAAATAAGTAAAGAATTATTAAAAAAAAATTTAAAATAGGAAAGTTTAAAATACTTTCATAATATTAAAAAAGTAAATAAATACAACAATCTTTATGAAACAAAAAAATCACAATCCTCAAAATTTGTACATCTCTAAAAAGAATACAGTTGAAAATAGAAATAATGAGAGCAATATTTATTCTAAATAACTACTGACCAATACTAAAAAAAAATATAATTGATAAAAACTAACTCTTTAAGTCTTTTTAACCATAACAGTTTCTCTATTACCTCTTAAATCAATACTCTTCATAAGACAATGATCTCATTAAATAAAATAGGTTTTAAAAAAGATTGACAAAAAGTCTTATTCTCAATTTGTGCTATGTGAATACTAAATTCTTAAATATAAATTGATGATAAAGATTAACATCGTAAATATAAACATAAATAAAAACACATATAAAGTATTATATACGTAACTTCCTGAAGCCTTCAAATTTAATAAGTTTCAATATACTAGCATATATAAAAGAATTTAAAAATTCAAAGGAATTTGGTCCCCATAATTCTGTTTCCTAAATTTATATTTAAAGTATGTAATTTCAGTGGTAATTAGCTAATGCTAAGAGTTTTCTATGTTATGCGTATTTGAATATGTAAATTTAAAGTGTAGTTTTTGAATTTGTTAACGCAAGTGAGACGTGAACCACTTTTACCCTAGCAAAGTCACTACCACATAAACCGAACATGGTCTAATGAAAAGGCAAAATACCAATGAAACAACACCAAATAATATTATGTCTAAATAATAATTTACCATAACATTTGGAATCATATAGCATTACATATCCAAAAGCACACGTACCATGATTGATTTTAAAAGAATGTTATATTCACTTTTGAAACAAAATTTTATAAATAAAATAGTATCCTATATCAAGAATTTATAGTCTATAAGTTTTATAGCTATTTAATTGAATAACTAAAATTGATCTCCCTCTCTTTTTATGAAATATTAGATTTATGATTCAAATTTAAAGTAGAATTAAATATTGTCTCATCTTATCTTACTATCATTTTAAAATAATATTATCTTAAATTAACTTATTATCTATTTAAAAATCCTAATAGTTTAATCTTTTAATTTATCTAACAAAATTTAATATATTATTTTATATTTATTTTTATTTTATTATTGTAAATGTGATTCATAAAACTAAATTAAATATAAGACCATCTTATCTAAATTTCATATTATATCTTCATATCAAATATATTTTCTATAAATATAGTATTAATATATATATATATATAAAGATAAAATATGATAAATATTTATATCATTATTAAAATCACCAATTCAAATATAAAAAATATTTTATCTAAGCTATAATAATAATTTTATAATAATAAATTTTTAATCTTTTAATTTGAATGTAGATTTTATCATATTCTCTTTTAATATCCAAATTAATTCTTTATTTTCTTTTAAATTATAATAAATCTTTATTTAAGTTAGACAATAACTTAATAGTATTATTTACTAAGTAGTTAAATTATTATATATCTAGATAATCATGATTTATTAATTTATTTTATGAGATAAGTTTTATTTAAAAATAGAGATGTTACGTTTCACCAATTTTTAAATCATATAATTGTGTCTCTAATTTTTAGAATTGTTGATTTTTTTTTCAATCATTAATAAATTGGTATTAACTATTAAGTGAAAAAAAATTATTGGCATGTAGCAATAGTTTAATAAATTAACAGATATTAATTTTTTTATTTAAAAATGATTTAAGTAATTAAAAATATTTTTTCATTTTGCAAATTGTCTTTAAATCATATAATTATGTTAATGTTTTCACTTAACAATCAAACTCAATTCAATAATAACTGAACATAAATTTAATGATCTTAAAATTTAGAAGCACAATGTCAAGATATAAAAATTAGTCACACAATATCAAAATTAGAAACTAAAAAAAAAAAAAAATTATGCATAGTCAGTGTAAAAAATTTTACATTTTAATCATTACATTCATGTATGATAAGTTTGTTAATTTTATCAATTAATACTTTAAAATACATATAAATAAAGGGTTATGATTAAAAACTAGTGCAAAACTCTTTTAAACACTCAGTGTATAGAAATAAACTAATTAAAAAAAACACAAGTGTAAGTAAACCTAAATTCAATAATTAACTCTTGATTCACAAAGTTTAAGATGGAAAATCTTTTAGTGCTGCAACAAATGCAATACAGCCCTAGGCCACCTAAATTGATACTAGAGTCCATTAACCAAGCACCAAATTTCATGAGATTCACCTTTAGAGGCATTTCACATGTCATTTAGTTACATACTTTTCCATCGGTTGTTATAAGATTCTTTATAAATTTATCCTTAAAAATAGTTAAATAATTATATTGAATAAGTTAATTATTGATACTATATTTCTAAATTTATTATTATTTTCTAATGTGAGTAGGTGCCTTGGGGAATATTTTCTAAAAGGATGATTGGTTAGGGGTTCAAAACCTTCAGTATGCATTTTCGCGTTTGTATGGGTTATTGACCAATTTGGCGAAGGAGATGTTGGATGAAGATGGTAGTTAGTGGAAATGGGAATGGCGAAAGGGGTTATTTGGGAGGAAAACATGTTAGGAGAGTTAGTGCTGAACATGGGTATGGTTAGGTATCGACCCAGGTTCAAGACAACTAGTTTTAAGAAGCCAAGAAGTCAGGTGTGTATTTTGTTTCTTCAACCTATGAGCTCTTGTCAGCAGAAACATGCTACCCAACACAGGATTTTTTCAAGATGATTTGGGCTATCGATATACTGCCAAAGGTCTAAATGTTGGTCTAAAGATTGGAGGTTGAAGTTGACAGATTACCACAAATGGGAACTTGGTCAAGCATGGTATCTTACAGAGTGAGGTAGACATGTGTGGCTGATGTGGGGAGGGAAGGGAAACAGGACGTGCATATTCATGTCCTATGCAGTGACTAAGAGTGTATGGGTTGAACTTTGTGGGTGGTAGAGGATTGATACAACTTTACAAATAACAGTGCATAGTCAAGGTTACCATTTCTTAGGGTTAGTTAGCGAGTCACAAGCAACTACAATTGTGTGATCTTTCATATGGTTTACAACTATTTGATACATTTGAAAGGCTAAGAATGACTCAAATTTTCACAGAAAGCCTTCTAACGTTAGTGCAATCATCTTTGCAGCTCAGCTAAATTCCTGAGAGTGGTACATGGCCACAAAGTTAACATCACATATCTTGTGTTTTTGTACTTCAGTAGAGATTCACACTCTCATGCATATGACAAACATCCTTGTATCTTATTTTTTATTTCATTTAATTATTTTCATTTATTTAATTAATATGCAGAGAGAAAAAAGAGTAATTTTATTAATTAAAGTATTAATATTTTCTAAGAGAAAGAAATAATTTGTTAACTGATTGATTAATGATGGTTTAAAAAATAGTTAATAATCTAGAAACACAAATAAATAATTAAGAAATTATTCGTGAAAGAAAAATAAATATTACAGAGAATTATATATTTAGTTATATTTAATTTAATATAGTGAAGAAAATTAAATTTAAGTTTTTATTTAAATTATTAATTGAATTGAGGTGTAATGGATTTATCATTGATGTTAAAAGGAAAAGTCACATGTATTCTCATCTTAGGTGCAATGGCATAACCCTCTCGTGCATCAGGAAACACCTTTCATAATCCATGTATCTGAAAGTGAAAATAGTTTAGCAAAGTGAGTAACATGTCTAAAATTCTTCCACAAGTAAATATACCTAAACTTAGATATTTTAATGATATAAATGATAACATGTCTAATGGCATTCTCTTCCCAATCTAAAAATATCATAATAATGACTTACTATATTAAAATGCACAAAAATTAAATTCATAAAAACTAACCTTCTCTTGGTATTTATCCTCGCCAAGTGTTTGCTCTATTTCTCATTAAAATGTGGTTCCTTAAGGGTGCGTTTTCCCAAAACCTTTAATCATATATGTCTCACTTTATCAATCTAAGTTACTAAATAGATGTGATACATATGTCGAAGGTACAATTTGCAAAGTGAATTGGCTAGATGAATTAAATGCTACTACTAAAAGGAGAAGTCACCTATATTCTCCTCTTAGGTTCTATAACATGACCTTCTCGTCCCTCTGGTTGTTGGAACCAAAGGCATTGCATTGAAGTTTTGATGAAGTTTTGGTTTTGTTTTTCCTCTCCTTGTTTTTGCTCCTAAATCAATTTTATGGTACCGAACACGTTTATAAAATGTGGTACTTGTATTGTGTGTTAAGATAGGCTTGGGAATGTATATGAGATAGTTTTAGATAGATTACATAAATTGGATTTGTGCTGGAAAAGCTTCAAAAGTGGGTTTTTGAGTAAGGTAATCGATTACCTAAAAATAATAATTGAGTACCCTTCGAGAATTTTGAGATTAAGAATTGATGCTTTCTATGGTAATCGATTACCTAAAATCAATAATCGATTACTCCCGAGAACAAACACTTTTGAACCAGTTTTGTGCAGGATATCAGGTAACCAAGTAGGTAATCAATTACCCTACATTAAAACTGATATAAAAGCATTTTGAAAATTGATTTTAACAACTTTGATCAATCCAATCAAGTGTTTGCTTCTCTTGTATCTCCAAGATTCATACCTATTTTTTTATGGTTTGAAGGTGCTTCAATTCAAGATTCCAGGAAAAGACTCTATTGAGTTTTGATCTTTTTGTTAGGGTATTCTTCACTTCAAGTGATATTGTTCTATACTCTTCTTTGTGTTTTTGCACAAGTTTGACAATCTCTTGAGGTGCTCTTGAGATTGTTGGGAAATTTTACAGCGGAGTATTGCAAGTGAGGCGTTGTGAGTGGTGGGGTGTCATGGTGTAGCAAACTCTTGTGGGGTGCAAGAGGAAACCTCTCTTTTGTGTGGTTTAAATCTTTCTGAGATTAAAATCTATATGTGTGGTGTGCATGTACTGAGATTTTAGTGGAAAGCAGATTAGCATAAAATCTATATGTGTGGTGTGCATGTACTGAGATTTTAGTGGAAAGCAGATTAGCGGATGGCTAAGTCTGTAAACTAGATGTAGGTTAGATGGACCGAACCAATATAAATCACTGTGCAAATTCTCTCTTCCTTATACTCTTTAATTTTACGTCTCTATTGAATTCTTCAAGCACTAACAACTGGATTTTTGCAGCTGTATTTCATTCATTAAGTTTTCTTGCGGTGGATCCAATTCTTTATATTCACTTGTTTGATATTGAATTTGAGTTTTAACCCATATTTTGTGGGTTTGATTTTCATTTTTTCTACCATTTCCTTTTGATTATGAATTACTTGTCATATAATTCTTGTTAAGTTTTTCTTCTATTACATTTGAAATCATTATTGAAGGAATTAAATTGATTGGTATTTTGCCTTAAAGGTTGAATTCTTGAAACCCATTTTTGTAAAAAGAGGTAGATTTGGATATTTTTTATATGGGACTCTTTTTGAAAATACTCTGATACCGTTGAGTAGAAAAGTTTTTGAAAAATAATTTAGTAAATCTATTCAATCCTCTTTCTAGATTCCCCCTAGGACCAACACGGGTAACTCCTCTCACAATCCATGTTTTTGTAGCTAAAATAGTTTAGCAAAGTGAATAACACATCTAAAATTCTTTCACAAGCAAATATATCAAAACATACATATTTCAAATATATAAACGATAACATGTCTAAAATCAATCACTTCCTACTCTAAAAATATCAGAATAATGAGTCCCTAGGAGGAATGTAGAAAAATTAAATTCATAAAACTAACCTTCTCTTTGAATTTGTCCACTCCAAGTGTTTGCTCTCTTCCTCCTTGAAATGTGGTCCTCCTTAAGGGTGCCTTTTCCCAAGACCTTCAATCATATATCTCAATTTATCAATCTAAGTTACTAAATAGATGTCATACATATGTGAAAGGTATAATTTGCAAAGTGAATTAACCAGACGAATAAAATGCTATTGTTAAAAAGAGAAGTCACCTGTGTTCTCTTTAGCGTTGCAGCATGACCCTCTCGTGCCACGGGTAACTCCTCTCACAATCTATGTGTTTGAAGATAAAATAGTTTAGCAATGTGAGTAACATGTGTAAAATTCTTCCACAAGTAAATATACCAAAACTTACATATTTCAAAGATATAAATGATAAAATATCTAATAGCAACCTCTTCCAACTCTAAAAATGTCAGAATAATTACTCACTAGGGGAAAATGCACATAATTGAAATTCATAAAACTAACCTTCTCTTTAGATTTGCCCTCTCCAAGTGTTTGCTCTCTTCCTCATTGAAATGTGTTCCTCCTCAAGGGTGCCTTTTCCCAAGACCGTTAATCATATATTTCTCAATTTCTCAATCTAAGATACTACATAAATGATGCACTCCCTTGATCTTTCTCCAACCAAGGTTCTTTCTCAAGAAAATGGAGGATGAAAAGGCTAGATATAGGGGAGAAAATTAACGCCACTTTCTCTAGAAAAAGATAAGTAAAAAAAATTAACTTGAAATTTGCCACAAGGGAGAGAACTCTTGATAAAAGCCTTGAGGAAGAAACTCCTCAAAGAAAGGTTTCTTAAGACACTCAATTGATAAAAAAGCTCACTATAGGAGTCTTATATTCATTCATTCAAGTGTGTGCAATACAAGAGGGGAGGATGAGTATAAAATCCCAATGGAGCAAATTAGAATTAAAGCTAATTAATCCAAGGGGGTGCAAATAGCTCATCCAAAAAGAAAGAAGAGTGAGCCAAAAATGCCTAAAAAGGGATCTCATACAATGTTTACTCCTCCAAAATACACATCTACATCCTATTTTAAAAGGAAATGGCTGAAATACATGAACCAAATGAAATTACAAGTTAATTAATACTTACAAATGATAAAACTAGGAATGATGGCCTAAGATCTTCACTTTAATCAAGAATTGAGGTCTTATGAACTCTTTCCAGGACATGTCCTCTTTTATCCTCCTAGCCATAACCCTAGTGATAGGATCCTTGGTAGGCAGGATTGCATTATCTCTTCCCTTTTTGGAAGGTTTTCACCTCAAATTTGAAGTCTCATCCTCTTCCTCCCCAGCACCTAAAAATAGAGTCAGATCACAAACATTAAATGTCATGCTAACATCGTAATCCTCAGGAAGGTCTAACTTATATGCATTGTTGTTTACCTTCACAAACATTAAGACTAATTAACCTAAGTCTTAGGCCCTAAAAAGGTGGCACCTAATTAATCCACCAAAGGTGCAAATAACAACTCCAAAAAAGTGATAAAATAAGCCCACATGCCAACAAAAAGGACCTCCCTCTAAGCCCAGTCCTCTAAAATAACCAAAAACACCTATCTATCCTATTTTAAAAGGAAATGGCCAAAATACATCTTAATAGAAAATACCATGCGCCCCTAATTAGCTAAGTCTAATTAAAATATTTACAAGGTAAAAAACATAAGACTATGGCTTCATGTCTTCATCTAAGCCAAGTCTCTTTTAATTCTCCTTGCCACGATGCATGATAGGTGGAATTGCATAATCTCCTTCCCCTTGAAGAGGATTTGACCTCAAATCCAGAAACCTTTCTTCTTCCTGTTCAAGGTCTTGATGCATTCCTCCTTAGCATGGGCTTCAGCTAGGACCAATAAGAAGGGAGCATGACTTGGATGAAGCTTCAAGGAGCTTAGTTTAAGACATGTCCCATTTAATTATATTAATTTGACCATTTCTAGGCTTATATAAGCACCCTTAAATCATTAAGATTTTAGGAGTGTAGCTAGTTTAATTTTCGGCCTTATATTTTGGCCTTTTGGTTCATTTTACCTTAGGAGGTATGTTTAGTCTCTTTGTGGAGTGCGTTAATTAGTTGGGTTTGGTCCTAGAGGTTTGGACGTGTGAGATCTTATTTCTACACCCCTAATTCCTCTTCACACCCTTCTAACCTACACATGAAGCATGTAAGAAACATGTGAGCCCCCTTGTCTCCTTGTTTGATGCCACCTAGGCTATTCTCTCTCCTACATGGCTGATTCTAATTACTTCTTATTTTAATTCAAATTTAGGAGGCATCATGTCATTACCCTCCAAAATTCAAATTCAAACAAGAGAGCATAAATCCACATTTTTAGGATCTAGATCCATATTTTTAGGGCCATGTTTGGATCTCTAATTGGATTATCTTAGTGGAAATTGATCACATGCTAAATTAACACTAGATTAAACCAATTAAACCCTCACTAGCCTAGTTGGATGTTCTGATTAGTGCCTAGGCCCATAGATCAATGCTTTGCTCTCTATATATAGAGAACTCCCTCTACATGTAATTTTAACACTCATTTTATGAAAGAAATATTTTCTCTGTATTGAAAGTCTCTTCTTCTTAAGAGAGTGTTCATGTTCTCTCCCCCTTGAGTGAGAGTTCTTCATGCTATTATCAAGGGTTCATTCCCTTGTGGCTAGCTTTGATGACTCCACCTTCTCCATGGTGTCACCAACTCTTCTCCAATATGAGATGTTGAAATGGATCTTCTTCAAGGGTTGAAATAGGTGTGAAAATGGAGCTTATGAAGGGTGAAAGTAGTTCATGAAAAATGGAGACAAAAGAATGGTGCTTTTGGTAGTGGTGGTTGGATGGTTTCTCTTTGGCTAGCTCACTTCACTTGGAGAGGGTAAAGGCCAATCCTAGAGAGACCCAAGCTCCTTCTAAGGTAGAGAGGAGAGGAAAGAGTCCAAGAGATCCCTAAATGACTAAGGAAGAGAAATGATGAGGAAAACTCTCTCAAATATCCAATATATCCAAAGTGCACATGTAGTCTAACCTAGGGTATTTAAAGAGAGGATGGGAGGCCTATAGGCCATTTGCACAAAATTTTGAGAGCTAAATGCCTCTCAAATGAACCCTAAATAGACCTCAAATGAAATGTAGGTCCTTTCCCCCTAAATGACTAAAATACCCTTGTGTCTAGAAAATAAAAGAAATGGACTTTTAACCTCATAAGTCAAGGTTTAAGTCCCAAAATAAATCCTAAACTAATTTGCCCCATAATACAAAGGCTAAATAAAAATACACAATGAAATCCTAAGTGATTAAGGTTCCCCAAAATACAAGGGCAAAATAAGGAAAACAAGCAAAAGACTAGGTAGATGCACCAAAGTCCGCACATGTGATCATCAATGCTTTTAGTGTGGTATGACCTTCCTCTTCTTCTATTCTTCTTGCCATGGACCTTGTGATGGGTCCTATTTGATGCCCCAAGGATGGTCCTTCATCATGCCCTCCTTCTTGAGAAGTATTTGACCTCAAATTTTCAAGCTCCTCCATGTCATTAACTCCTAGAAAAGGTGTAAGATCACAAACATTAAAAGAGGAACTAACTCCATAATCGGAGAGAAGGTCTAGGATGTATGCATTATCATTAATTTTCTTAAAAACGTGGAAAAGACCATCTCCTTTAAGACTTAGTTTGAATTTCCTTTGAGTGGGGAATCTATCTTTCCTCAAGTGAAGCCAAACCTAATCCCCAATTTCAAAGGTTACCTTTTTCCTTCCTTTGTTGTTGTAATTGACATATTTTTTAGTTTGATTTTCAATTTGACTCTTGACATTTTCATGATATTTCTTTATAAAGTCAGCCCTAGATACTCCCTCTTTGTGATACAAGGAGGTAGTATTAGAAAGTGGAAGCAAATCCAGAGGAGTAAGAGGATTAAAGCCACATACGATCTCAAAAGTGGATAAATTAGTAGTCTTGTGGACCACCCTATTGTAGGCAAACTCTATGTGAGGAAGACATTCATCCCAAGTTTTCTTATTCCTTTTTAAAATCGCCCTTAACAATGTGGATACAGACCTATTCACTACCTCAGTTTGCCCATCCGTTTGTGGGTGACAAGTAGTAGAATAGACAAGCTTTGTTCCTAGTTTTTGCCAAAGAATTTTTCAAAAATGACTTAGGAAGTTAGCATCCCTATCGAAAATAATAGTCTTGGGTAGACCATGAAAATGGACCATTTCCTTAAAAAAAAGCTTAGAAATATAGCTAGCATCATCCACTTTGTGCCATGGTATAAAATGAGCCATCTTGCTAAAACAATCCACAACCACAAAGATAGAATCAAATCCCCTTTGAGTCCTTGGAAGACCAAGCACAAAATTCATACTAATATCAACCTAAGGGGTGCTAGCTATAGGGAGAAGAGTGTATAATCCATGAGGCATCACTCGTGATTTTGCTTGAAGACAAGTGATACATATGGAGCAATGCTGTTGAAGATCCACTCTCATGTGAGGCCAATATAATTTAGATTTTAGAAGACTAAGGGTTTTATCAACCCCAAAATGGCTCATGAGTCCTCCCTCATGACTTTCCTTTACCAAAATTTTTCTAATGGATCCTTGGGGTATGCAAAGCTTTCCTATTCTAAAAATATACCTCTCAAGGATGTAGAACCCATCAAAAGGCTTTTGGAGGCATTTGGTGAAAATGGATTGGAAATCTTGATCCACTTCATACAACTCCTTTATATTATCAAATCCAAGAATTTGGGAACCCAAAGAAAAAAGCAAGGAGTGCCTTCTAGACAAGGCATCCGCCACAACATTGCACTTTCCTTTCTTTTATTTGATAATGTAAGGGAATTGCTCAAGATATTCAACCCACTTAGCATGTCTTTTATTTAACTTCCCTTGCCTCTAATGTACTTAAGTGATCATGATCAGTATGTATGATGAATTCCCTAGTCACTAAGTAATGCTCCCAAACTTGGAAGGCTCACATAAGGGTATAAAGCTCCTTGTCATAGGTGGGATAATTAAAGGTGGCCCCATGAAGTTTTTCACTAAAGTAAGCAATGGGTGGCCTCCTTGAAGTAAAACGGAACCTATGCCAAGACCAGATGCATCACATTCTTGTTCAAAGGTTTGTTCAAAATTTGGAAGGGCTAGAATGGGTGCATTGGTGAGCTTTTCCTTGAGCTTCACCCCAGATGAAAGGTACATCCTTCTTAACAAGCTCATTAAGAGGGGATGCAAGTGTGGATAAGTCTTTCACAAATATTCTATAAAAACTTGCTAAACCATGAAAAATTCTAATATCTCCAACACTGATGCAACTAGCCTTGCATGCTTCTCTCCCCAAGATCCATTCCATGGAAGGCCACAAACAAGATGAAGTGATGATTGAGAATAGAGGTGGAGATGGTAGACGCCACAAGGAGCTTGATAAGCCTAGAAGGAGGTGTTTGCCACAAGGGAAGGAACCCTTGTTAAAAACACTAGAGGAGACTCTCAAAGATTGAGAAGAAGAGACACCCAAGGATGAAGTAACTCTCACAATTTCATTCAAAATCAAGTGTAGCCAATACAAGTGAGTGGAAGGTTATATTTATAGCAAAAGAGGGAGGAGTGGTCATGTGAGATTTGGAGGGAAATTCAAATAGGTTTCAAATTCAAATAATTAGCACATGCTCCTAAAATCATGGATCTTAAAACTAACTAAGTGCCATGTGGCGGCCATTATAAGAATTCAACGCCTATTAGGGGGAAGAAGGACCCCACCTTGTCTCCTTCATGCTTTATGTGCTAACTAATTGGGATTTAATTATAAAAGAGAGGTGTGGTTAGTAAAATAGCCCACCAACACCCCTTAATGGCCCAATTAGTTAATACACTCCACATAATCACTACACAAACCACCTAGACCCTTAGCTTATGAAAAATAAGTGCCTAAATACAAGGCCAAAAGAAAAGCTAGACCACTCCACTCAAGGAAAACAATACAAGGGCAAACACAAAAGAACTATGGCATAATGACAATTCGCATGAAGAGGTGAGGTCTTCCTCCATCCACTCTAGCTATGTCCTCCTCTATCCTCTTAGCCATGACCCTAATGATAGGACCCTTGCTAGGGAGGATCACATCATCTCCTCCCCTTGGGAAGGATTTGTCCTCAAATCCTGAAGGTCCTCTTCATCATTAGTACCTGCAAAAGGGGATAAGTCACATATATTAAAAGTAGGGCTGACACCATACTCCGGAGGGAGATCTAAGATGTATGCATTATTATTCACTCTCTCTAGGATTTGAAAAGGTCCATCTCCTCGAGGACTAAGTTTGGACTTCCTTTGAGCGGGAAAACGTCCTTTCTCAAGTGAAGCCAAACCCAATCCCCTTTTTTGAGGATGATCCCCTTCCTTCCCCTATTAGTTAAGGCAGCATATCCTTTGGACTGTTGTTCTATGTTTACTTTGACCCTCTCATATAATTTCTTAACAAAATTTGCTCTTGCCTCTCCATATTTATGAAAAGAGTGAGAAAGGGGGAAAGGTAAGAGATCCATAGGGGTAAGAGGGTTAAAGCCATAGACAACCTCAAAAGGAGAATGCTTGGTGGTTCTCTGAACCACTCGGTTATATACAAACTTTATATGGGGAAGATATTCATCCCAAGACTTGTGGTTGTCTCGAATGAGTGCCCTTAACATAATGGATAGGGATCTGTTGACCACTTCAGTTTACCCATCTATTTGTGGGTGACAGGTAGTCGAGAACAGGAGCTTAGTTCCTAGCTTAGACCACAGAGTTTTCCAAAAATGGCTAAGGAACTTTACATCCCTATCTGACACTATGGTGGAGGGTATGCCATGCAAGTGGACCACCTCTCTAAAGAAAAGTCTGTCGATGTTGTTTGCATCATCTACTTTGTGGCAGGGTATATAATGAGCCATTTTTGAAAATCTATCAACCACCACAAAGATAGAGTCTGCACCACGTTGGGTACGAGGGAGGCCTAGGACAAAGTCCATGTTGATGTCCAGCCAAGGTGTAGAAGGAGCAGGTAAAGATGTGTACCATCCATAGGGCATTGCCTTAGACTTAGTCTAAAGACAAGTTATACATCTATTACAATGCCTATGGACGTCTCTCTTCATATGGGACCAAAAGAATTTTTCTTGTAAAAACAGAAGAGCTTTAGTAATCCCAAAATACCCCATGAGCCCTCCTTCATAGCTCTTTTTTTTTAGCAAGTTTCTGATGGATCCTCGGGGTATACAAAGCTTGCTCCCTTTGTAAAGATGCCCTTCAATGATAAAGAACTCATTAAGGGTTTTAGATGCAGATGCAGATGCAGAAGCTGCAAAAATGGGGCAGAAATCCTTGTCAGAGGGATACATGGCCCGTATGTCATCAAAACCCAAAATGTTAGCACTAAGGGTGGAGTAAAGAGAATGTCTTCTTGAAAGAGCATTGGCCACCACATTATGCTTTCCTTTTTTGTATTTGATGACATAGGGAAAAGATTCAAGGTATTCCACCCATTTTGCATTCCTTTTGTTTAACTTGCCTTGGCCCTTCAAATATTTAAGTGACTCATGGTCACTGTGAATGACAAACTCCTTAGGACCAAGGTAATGCTCCCAAGTCTGAAGGGCTTTTATCAGGGCATAAAACTCTTTGTCATAGATGGGGTAGTTGAGAGGGGCACCGTTAAGTTTTTCACTAAAGTAAGCCATAGGGTGCCCACCCTGCAACAACATAGCTCTCACCCCCACACCAGAGGTATCAAACTCAAATTCAAAAGTTTTTGTGAAGTCTGGTAATGCCAAGAATGGTGTGTTAATGAGCTTTTGCTTGATAAGAGGGAAAACTTTCTCTTGCTTTTCACCCCAAAGGAAGGGAACTTTCTTTTTCACCAAATCGTTGATTGGTGCAAAAAGTGTGGAGAAATTTGGCACAAAAGGCCGATAAAAACTAGCGAGACCATGAAAGCTCTTGATCTTTGTCACACTTTTTGGGGTGGGCCACTATTGGATGACTTTAACTTTTTTGGGATCTAAATGGACCCCTTGTTTGCTTACTACAAAACCTAAAAAGACCACACTCTCGACACAAAAGGTACATTTCTCAATGTTTCCAAAGAAGTGGTTTGTCCTAAGAATGCAAAAGACTTGTCTTAGATGTCCTACATGATCATTTAGATTCCTACTATACACTAGTATGTCATCAAAATAAACTACATAAAACCTACCTAAGCAATCCCTCAAAACATGGTTCATAAGTCGCATGAAAGTACTAGGGGCATTAGTAAGCCTGAAGGGCATTACCAACCATTCATAAAGATCAAACTTAGTCTTAAAAGCGGTTTTCCACTCATCACCCTCTTTAATCCTAATTTGGTAATAACCACTTCTAAGATCTATTTTAGAAAATATTTATGCCCTATGTAAATCATCCAACATATCATCCAGTAAGGGGATAAGGTGCCTGTACTTGATGGTGATGTTATTGATTGCCTAGCAATCTATACACATTCGCCATTGGCCATTTTTCTTGGGCACTAGCAAGACCGGCACAACACAAGGGCTGAGGCTTTTTTGAACCCAACCCTTCTCCAATAGCTCTAGGACCTGAGATTCTATTTCCTTAGTTTCAGTGGGGTTGATCCTATAGGCGGGCCTATTGGGTAGGCTAGCCCTGGGGACCAAGTCTATTGGATGTTCTATACCCCTAACAGGTGGAAGTCCTTTGGGATCTTCTTTAGGGAATATATCACCAAATTCTTTTAAAAGCATTTTCACCCCTTTCAGGTAGAATCTCCTATCCAATTTCTATGGTAGTGCTTTCAGGTGCAATATATACTACAGGTGATGCCTCTTTATAAAGGAGGAGATAAAAAGGTCTGTTAGTTAGGGAAGCTTCCTTCAAATCTTTTTATGTAGCAAATAAGCTCTCTTTACTTACATCCTTTTTGGAAGAGGCATCACTTTCCTTATCCCTCTCCTTACCCCTTTCAAGCTTTAGGGGTAAAGCTTTTTTTTTAATGATGTTTTTGTTTTTTTTTTTTTGTAATGCTCCTCATCTCTTTTGTTTTTCATGTTGAGTTGATCCTCAGCGACCTAGGCAAGTGTTAGAGGATACAACTTATCCTTTCTATCCAAATGAGTAAGAACTATCTAGTTGGTATGACCATTATGAATTACTTTTTTATCAAATTGCCACGACCTACCTAGCAAGATATGGCCAGCCTCCATAGGGACTATGTCACATAGAATCTCATCAAAGTAAGTCCCTATGGTGATTGGAACCCTAACTTGCTCATTGACTACCATTTTCCCTGACTCATTTAGCCATTGTAATTTGTAAGGTTTTGGATGGGGAAGTGGAGTCAAGGCTAACTTTTCCACCAACCGGGAGCCACAACAATTGCAACAAGATTTACTATCTACAATGAGAGAACATATCTTTTCATTTACTTTGCACCTAGTGTGGAATATGTTCTCCCTTTGAGATTGGGTTAGCTCCAAGGGTTGGCTTCCAAGAAGCCTTCTTACCATTAAGAGGTCCCCCTTATATGCATAGACATCCTCACATTATAATGATGCATATCCCCCTTCTTCCTCATTCTCATTGGAAGAGGAAACTGAGCTACTCTCACTTCTATAAAGGTTTAGGCCCTGCATGATCACGATTTTCTTATTAGGGCATTGAGAGACAATATGACCTCTCCCTAGACACTTAAAGCACTTAATATTACTATCTCTTTCTTGAGGATTAGCAGTAGGGGTTTTCTTTCTATATGAGAAGCTACAATTTCCAAAGTCAACTGCCTGGAGGAATTAAATGCTACTGTTAAAAGGAAAAGTCACCTGTATTCTCCTCTCAGGTGCTTAGCATCACCCTCTCCTTCCTGGGGTAACTCCACTCATAATCCATGTATCTGAAGCTAAGAAAGTTTAACAAAGTGAGAAACATGTCCCACACAAGTAAATTTACAAAAAGCATACATATTTCAAATATACAAGTGACAACATGTCTAATAGCCTTCCCTCTACTTGTCAGAAATAGGGTTTGGCAAACTGAGAAACATGTCTAAAATTCCCACACAAGAGAAATTACAAAAACTTACATATTTCAAATATATACAAATGATAACATGTCTACTAGCTTTCCCTTCTCATTCTAAAAATATCAAAATACACAAATATTAAATTCATAAAACAAACGTTCTCTTTGGATTAGCCCTTTCCAATTGTTTGCTCTTTTCTTCATTCAATGTGAACCTCATCAAGGGTGCGCTTTCCTAAAACCTTTAGTCATATATGTCTCACTTTATCAATCCAATCCAAGTTACAAAATAGATGTCTCAAACATAAGTCGAAGGTACAATTATGCAAAGGGAATGGCCAATGCTAGTGTTAAGACAAGAAGTCACCTGTATTCACATCTAAGGTGCAATGGCATAACCCTCTCGTGCTTCAGCAAACTCCTTTTGTAATCCATGTCTCTGAAGCGAAAACAGTTCAACAAAGTGAGAACATGGCTAAAATTCTTCCACAATATTTCAAAGATATAAATGATAACATGTCTAACAGGATTCCCTTCCCACTCTAAAAATATCAGAGTTATATCTCACTATGTTAAAATGCACAAAAATTAAACTCACAAGGCTAACCTTCTCTTGGTTTGTCCTCTCCAACTGTTTGCTCTTCATCATTCAAACATTGTCCTGCTCAAGGGTGCGCTTTCCCAAAAACCTTTAATCATATATGTCTCAGTTTATCAATCTAGGTTACTAAAGGAATGTCATACATAAGTGGAAGCTACAATTTCCAAAGTCAGCTGCTTGGAGGAATTAAATGCTACTATTAAAAGAAGAAGTCACCTGTATTCTCCTCCTAGGTGCTCAGGATCACCCTCTCCTTCCTGAGGTAACTCGTCTCACAATCCATGTATCTGAAGCTAAGATAGTTTAACAAAGTGAGAGACATGTCCTACACAAGTAAATTTACAAAAACATACATATTTCAAATATACAAGTGATAACATGTCTAATAGCATTCTCCCTTTATTCTAAATATATCAGAATAACCATTCACTATGTCACAAAGGAGATCTAAAATACCATCCTTTCTACTTGTCGGAAATAGGGTTTGGAAAACTGATAAACATGTCTAAAATTCCCACACAAGTGAAATTACAAAAACTTACATATTTCAAATATATACAAATGATAACATGTCTACTAGCATTCCCTTCTGATTCTAAAAACATTAGACTACACAAAAGATAAATTCATAAAACAAACCTTATCTTTGGATTAGCCCTCTCCAAGTGTTTGCTCTTTTCTTCATTCAATGTGCTATTCCTCAAGGGTGCGCTTTCCCAAAACCTTAGGTATATATGTCTCATTTTATCAATCCAATCCACGTTATTAAATAGATGTCTCAAACATAAATCGAGGGTACAACTTGCAAAGGGAATTGGTCAATGCTAGTGTTAAGAAGAGAAGTCACCTGTATTCCCATCTTAGGTGCACTGGCATAACCCTCTCTCGTGCTTCAGCAAACTTCTCTCGTAATCCATGTATCTGAAGCGAAAACAGTTCAGCAAAGTGAGCAACATGGCTAAAATTCTTCCACAATATTTCCATGATATAAATGATGACATGTCTAACAACATTCCCTTCCCACTCTAAAAATATCAGAGTTATATCTCACTATGTTAAAACGCGCAAAAATTAAACTCACAAGGCTAACCTTCTCTTGGCATTTGTCCTCTCCAACTGTTTGCTCTCTTTGTCATTCAAACGTTGTCCTGCTCAAGTTTGCGCTTTCCCAAAAATCTTTAATCATATATGTCTCAGTTTATCAATCTAGGTTACTAAAGGAATGTCATACATAAGTGGAAGCTACAATTTTCAAAGTCAACTGCCTAGAGGAGTTAAATGCAACAGTTAAAAGGAAAAAGTCACCTGTATTCTCCTCCTAGGTGCTCAGCATCACCCTCTCCTTCCTGGGGTTGCTCCTCTCACAATCGATGTATCTGAAGCGAAGATAGTTTAGCAGAGTGAAAAACATCTGCCACACAAGTAAATTTATAAAAAACTTACATATTTCAAATATATAAGTGATAACATGTCTAATAACATTCCCTTTTCATCCTAAATATATCAAAATAACCATTCACTATGTGACAAAGCATATCCAAAATACCATCATCTTTACTTCTCAGAAATAGGGTTTAGCAAACTAAGAAACATGTCTAAAATTCCCACACAAGTGAAATTACAAAAACTTACATATTGCAAATATATACAAATGATAACATGTCTACCAGCATTCCCTTCTCATTCTAAAAATATCAGAATATACAAAAATTAAATTCATAAAACAAACCTTCTTTTTGGATTAGCCCTCTCCAAGTGTTTGCTCTTTTCTTCATTCAATGTGATCCTCCTCAAGGGTGCGCTTTCCCAAAACCTTTAGTCATATATGTCTCAATTTATCAATCCAATCCAGGTTACTAAATAGATGTCTCAAACATAAATCGAGGCTACAATTTGCAAAGGGAATTGGCCAATGCTAGTGTTAAGAAGAGAAGTCACTTGTATTCGCATCTTAGGTGCATTGGAATAACCCTCTCGTGCTTCAGCAAACTCCTCTCGTAATCTATGTATCTGAAGCAAGAATAGTACAACAAAGTGAGCAACATGGCCAAAATTCTTCCACAATATTTCAACGATATAAATGATAACATGTCTAACATTATTCCCTTCCCACTCTAAAAATATCAAGAGTTATATCTGACTATGTTAAAATGCGCAAAAATAAACTCACAAGGCCAACATTCTCTTGATATTTGTCCTCTGCAACTGTTTGCTCTCTTCCTCATTCAAACGTGGTCCTGCTCAAGGGTGCACTTTCCCAAAAACCTTTAATCATATATGTCTCAGTTTATCAATCTAGGTTACTAAAGGAATGTCATACATAAGTGGAAGCTACAATTTCCAAAGTCAACTGCCTGGAGGAATTAAATGCTATTGTTAAAAGAAGAAGTCACATGTGTTCTCCTCCTAGGTGCTCAGCATCACCCTCTCCTTCCTGGGGTAACTCCTTTTACAATCCATGTATCTGAAGGTAAAATAGTTTAACAAAGTGAGAAACATGTCCCACACAAGTAAATTTACAAAAGCTTACATATTTCAAATATACAAGTGATAACATGTCTAATAAGATTCCTTTTAATCCTAAATATATCATAATAACCATTCACTATGTGACAAAGTATGTTTATAAAATATCATCCTCTCTACTTGTCGGAAATAGGGTTTAGCAAACTGAGAAACATGTCTAAAATTCCCAAGTGAAATTACAAAAATTTACATATTTCAAATATATACAAATGATAACATGCCTACTAGCATCCCTTCGGATTGTAAAAATATCAGAGTACACAAAAATTAAATTCATAAAACAAATCTTCTCTTTGGATTAGTAATCTCCAAGTGTTTGCTCTTTTCTTCATTCAATGTGATCCTTTAATGTATATCAAAATATACAAGTGATAACATGTCTAATAGCATTGAGGAAAGAATAGCCAAAGACTTGGTGCTCATTTAATGTATATCAAAATCTTGATTGTTGCGGTGTAATGGACCATTGTAGGCTTGGTAAGAAATTGTGAGAGTTTCTGAATAGAAAAGCTATATCCAGGCGAGTATTTGTGAGGTATATGAACCTTCCAATCGACTAGAAGCCTAGAATATCTCTGAATGGTTCACTTCTAGTCAATGGCTTCTACCATGTGTAAATGTAGCACTCAGAGCTCTAATAGAGCTTTAAAAAAAATCAAAGCTCTAATAGAGCTTTAAAAAAAATCAAAGCTCTATACCATATTAGAACAAAGACAGTAATGGAAGGATGAAAATTTCTCTGTTTTTCATTCATTTTACAAGGATGAAAATACAACTATATATAGAGAATGTGTCTTAACAAAAATTTGTACTACTCCAATAAAAACAAGACAACTGTCCAAAGATTTAAAAACAGTGAAGAAAAAAAAAAGCAACCAGTACTGCAGAAAAAAAAAACCAGTGCTGCAGAAAGAAAAAACAAAGGATGAATAGTAGAATTTCAAAATTGGTAGGAATTACAATATTGGTAATCTGTCAGCTTTTGCAGGATTGGTGATCCGTCAGCTGTCTTCTAGGAGTCTATTGTCTGCACCCTTTGATAAGCAGTTGTGAACATTCAGATTGCTAACCAATCAGATGAAATAGTGAATCCTGTAGATGCAAGTTCTCAAAACGGGCATCTAGACGGTGATTCACAAGATGTCATGAAATGGATGGAAATGGTACCAATGGAAGCATAGAGTTTAATAGATTTTTCTTTTACTTATCAAAATATTTGCTAATTATTTACTATTTCAAACAGATGTAGCTACTCTACTTCATCATCTCATGCTTAAAGTCTGGGAGATCCTCTCATCTACTTGATGTGCTTGTGGGGCTACAATATCCTGTGATTTGCTTGCAGGTTTGAGCTATATATTTGACTTTTGAACTTTTTACTTCTTTTTTGACTGCATGTAACTCGTTAGATTTCTTTACTTATCATATATTATTTTCATTGATTTATGCTTTATTTTAACAATTTGTTTGGTTTATTATTATGCTTTTAATTGTCTTGAGCCTTTAGAACTTAATTCTCTTACCAGCAATTTTGAGAGTTTATCATCTTCCAGTAATTAATTACAGGATGATATATGTTGACTTGGTTTTCTGTCAGCTTTAACCTTCTTTCAAGATTCTGGTTCCACCAAAATTGTAAAACAGTAACAAGGTTGTCCGTAAAGCTTATAATCAAATCGAGAATATAAGCTCCGGCTCCTAAAATCTCTGAAACTCTTAATATTTTGAGGCTACGGAAAGATTACTTGTGAATCTCTTTATATAACGACACTTTAATTGAGATATAATTTTGTGGTTACACACGATCAATGATCAATTAAACAAAGATAGAAGCTTCAATTTAATTGCTATATCTTTAGAGCAGCAACATCAAAAAATTGTAAAAGAAAAACAATGAAACAGCACCAAATTAAGAAGAACAAGGAAATGGACATAGTAAATTGAGAATGTGACCTATAGACTAATACTCTGAATGTTTTAGCATGCATGAAGCATTTGATGTAAAAGAAAATCATCACTCACATCATTTACTGCTGTGGAAGTTTTCTACCGGAAGATGGAAAGGAAGAAGTACTTGTCTGTGTCCTTCACATCACCAGAATGTCAAATCAGTCTCTGTCTAGTCTATACACCTATAAACAGTCTAGTTCAAGTATCAGCCTGATATGGAAGTTTTCTACCGGAAGATGGAAAGGAAGAAGTACTTGTCTGTGTCCTTCACATCACCAGAATGTCAAATCAGTGTCTGTCTAGTCTATACACCTATAAACAGTCTAGTTCAAGTATCAGCCTGATATCTAGTTCATGCTTCATATATCCAAGCAACTATCGATCATATTATACAAGGCAAACAATCCAAATGATTTCATGGACATTCAAACTTTGTAATGATGATAACAGAACTACAATACAAGGCAATGCATAAAGATTCTACCAACACACTTGTACACAAACAACAATTTAATACAAGAAGGAAAAAAGAAAAAGATTCTTACAAAATGATTTATTGGCCTCCTCCTTTAGTCCCATTACAAGTGTCCAATGGAGTCAAAGGAAGATATCGGAGTAAATTTTTTAGCAGCACTCAAACCCCCCTTAACCTTCGTGTCAAACCTACCAGAGTTTCTATCATCGCACTTGTACACAAACAACAATCTAATACAACAAAGAAAAAAGAAAAAAATTCTTAGACAGAACAAAGAACAAAGCGTGGAGTCAAAGAAAGCATTCATTTCCGGCCATACATACCCAAACAACAGCCAAACGGCAACATCGCGTCATCCTTGGGCGGCGCCCTCATCTGATTCAAGACTGAGAACGGCTCCACCGTGGAAGCTACGGCGATGTCAGCGGAATGGAGGGAGGTAAGACCGTAGATGGGGTGGTGGAAGAGACAGTGCTTTTCTTCCACTTTCTTTTTCTTCTTTTGTTTTGCTATTTTCAATTTCAATTGTAACGATAACCCTCACTCTTGTTGGCTTATATGCTAATTCCTTTGCCGCCTTTTCTTTTGTAATTTTATTTTTAAAGATTTGTTAATAATTTTTTAATATTCAATTACTAAAACAAAACAATAATTAAACTAATATTAATATTATATTAAAATTAATAAATTCTATTAAATTAAAAAAAAGTTTAAAAAATAGATGACGGAAAAAAAGATAAGTTTGAAAATTTTAAAACTTCAATTGTGAAAATAATATTAAAAATAAATTTAAATTATTAGAAATTAATTAAAAATTTTAAATAATAAAAAAATAATCTATAAAATAATATGAAAGTTTTTTTAAAAAAATTATTTTGTACCTTTTATATATATAGAAACAAAAGGCTCTTTTTTATTTAAAAGATAAACTGAAAGATGATATAAAAGATAAAATAAGAGATAAACTAGAATTATTATTATTATTATTATTAGTTTAAGATAATTTTTATTTTGATTAATGTGTGATTTTATATCTTCACCAATTTTTTACTCTAATTTAGTTTTAATTTTTAGTTATTACCATCATTTTTTGTCATCTTCCTTCTAGGAAGAAAGAGAAACTCTTTACAACATTGTATCTTTGTAAGGATTCTATGTTGTACTTTATTTAATTATTCTTATTTATTAATTAATATGCAAAGGGAAAAAAGTACTTTTATTAATAAAAGTATTAATACTCTCTAAGGGAAAGAAATAATTTGTTAACTGGTTGATTAATGATAGTTTAAAAAATAGTTAATCATCTAGAAACACAAAGAAATAATTATTAAAAAAGGGTGTTGTAAGTTGAAATCTAGACTTTTCGTTAAGAGTTTAATTGATATATACAGTTAGTTTAAAAATTTTTACATTAAAAGTCGCATAAATGGAAAGTCATAATTAAATGTCACTGTAAAAATCATTTATACTAACAGTGTATACCGATTAAACTATTTCATTAAAATCTTAAATCATAAATTCTAAACCCTCAATTTCAATAATCTTTTTTGTAATCCTTCAAATTTAATTTTTTTAGTCATTAAAACTTAAAATATATTTTTATTCTCCAAATTAAAAATTCATTTTTTTACTCCCTTAATTTTAAAATAAAATATTTTATTTATCTTAATTTATAAACAACTTATTTTAGTCATTGAATTTTCAACATTTGTGTCATATCATCACAAAAAATTATCTTTGAATGATAAAAAATAAAAAATAAGGACTAAAATAAAGTATTTTTAAATTGAGAGACTAAAAAATTGTTTTAAAATTTGATGTCTAAAAAAATATATTTTAAGTAAAGCGACTAAAAATTTTTTTTTTAAAAATTTGAGAGACTAAAAAACTATTTTTAAAATTTGAAACATAATAAAAAAACCTTGTCTTAATTTTAAAATACTAAAAAGAAAATATAAAAACAACTTTTTGACAAGTTAGAATATGAAAAGCTTAAACATTGAACTTCATAAAATCTTCTTTAAAGAATTTTTGCTTTTTCCAAGAGCAGAAATTTTTTTTAGAAGAGCTTATGACAGTAAAAGGAAAAGTAAGTTGCTAGAAGCTCTTCTACCGCATCTCGAAAAGGACTCTTAGGCAAATTAATAATAGGAATTCTTCTTGGAAGAAAAAATTTGACAAACGTACTTAAAATTAAGGTCATATATAGTAAGTTATCATAATACTGGTTAGCATAAATAATAATTGTTTCTGTCATTTAACCAAATGGTTTAAGATTCTGTTTAATATCAATTTAAGTACTGAACAAATAATGTTAGAAAAATATCTACTTGTATGCGTTTAAGGATCCGACAAAATTTAATAAACTCATCATAAAATAATATATATATATATATATATAATATAAGTTTAATTAATATATATTATTTTGCATAAAATTTTTCATTTATAATAAGTTTTGTAACTTAATTAATTAGTAAAAATAATATAAATAGAAAGTTGTGATTATACATATTTATTAAACTCTAATAATAATAACAGGATTAGATGTTATTTTCATATGAAAACTTTGATACATTCTTATTTTTAGTATAATACAAAATTGTTTACTGGTTTCAAAATATTTTCTCTATTAATGATTTTAATATTATTTATCAATTAACCAGTTAAGTAATTACCTGACACAAGTAAAATTTTATTATGTTTAGCTATTTACCGGTAGTTAGATGTTGCAAAAAATTGTTCTGATAAAATATATAAACTAAGTAACAATGTTTGGCAACTAAACAAACATTATAAACTTTAAAAGTCCTTTTTCCGGAATATTTTGTTGTGAAAATAAACCATCACAAAATAAAATATATTAATATTTTTCTAAAACATATTTTATTTTTAATTAAATTAAATTTTATTATAATTTTTATTTAAATTTAACTTATTATTTTCAAAATAAATTAAATAAAATTTTATTTATAAATTAAATTATATTTTTTTCTTATTTTTAATATTAAAAATAAAATAATTTAATTTAATTATTATTATAAAATTTATTTTTTTATTTTAAAATTAAATTTTATTGTTATTTTAGACATATAAATTAAAATATATTTAAATTTATAATTAAATTAAATTTTATTATATCTAAAAAGTAAAATTTATTATTATTTGAAAATTAAATTTTATTATCATTTTTAAGTATAAATTTAATTACATTTTATTTACAAATTAAATTATATTTTTATTATTATTTTAAATAATTAAAATAATATAATTTATTATTATTCTAAAAATTAAATTTATTATTATTTAAAATATAAATTTTATTGTATTTTATCTCTAACTTAAATTAATTTTGATTATAAAATTTTATATTAAATTAATCATATATTACATAAATTCATTTATGTATATCTATGTTTTTTAAAGTATTATATATATAAACAGATATACGTATATAAAATTATGTGATATATTATTATTTTCAATTTTAATCTTTAAAAATAATAATAATAATTAATTTAATGTATAAATAAAATATAATTTAATTTAAAATAATAATTAAAATTTAAATTTAAAATGATATAAAATTTAATTTATTTAGAAATAAAATATTTAAAAATAATATAAATATATTTAGTATTTTTTATTCACCATAAAATATTTCTAAAACTGACTTTAAAGTGTTATAATATTTATGAAAGTTTTTAGCTGAAAAAACAATTCCTAAGAGTGTATATACTTTGTCAAATCAATTTGTAACCATTTCTATAGGCAAAAAACGAATCCTAAAAGTAATAAAATATTTTTTGGTGTCACCTTGTCTTTATTGACAAATTATATTAAAATTATTAAAAAAAACATATTCTGCATAAAAATTTTCTTATTAAACTAAAAATAAAAATATGTCAAACTCTTTATTAAAAAATGAGATTTAAGTATTCAACTATATATAATAAAATTATCAATAAATTCAACATCTTATTACATTAAAAATAAAAATATGTCATAACTACGAGTACTACTGTACTGAACTATTTATTAGACTTTGTTTTTCTAAATCTACAAATATTCAATTCAATTTTCATGCATTATTTGGATAAGAGCATAAGTTTTACGGAACAAAGGGCACATTGACTCTCTTTCTAAAGTTACACTTTTGAATAATTTTTTTAAGCATTTTTCATTTATTATTCTCACTTTTTTACTGTTTACAATATTTTGTAAAATCTGAACATATTCTTATCATTATTTGATTTTCAAACTCTCAAATTTATATTTTTTTATTGTGTTGTGGTGGATTTGTGTATGATTTTGCTTAGTTGCTCGTCTTGTGTATCAAATATCAATTGTCATATTGTGTCCTATTGTATATCCTAATCATTGGATGTTCTTGCAGTCTCTAGGGTATTGTTGGTTGATTTAAGTGTTATTTAGAAAGAAAAAAGACAATTTCGTTTAGGTATAATCTTGTTGGTGTTTCTTGTTGATTAGGATTGGTTTAAAGTAGTCGTTGATATTCAAGATTGATTTGTAGTGTTTTAGATCAACCAATCCGAAACACAAAAATTATAGTTTTGGATGAATTGGTCCGAAATACAAATTTTTTACAATTCCAAATCATTTGATCTAGAATATACTAATATATCAAGATCAACTGATCTAGAATACAATTGTTAAATTCATGTTTGCATTTCGAATCATCTAATCCAGAATGTACATAATGTATTTTGGATTATTGATTCTGAATGCATTATATACATTCTAGATAAGGTGCTTCACAATAAATTGTCAAATTTGCATTTGCATTCTAGATCACCTATGTACATAATATATTAGAATTAGTTGATTCAAAATACATTGTGTATATTATAATTTTTGTAAATTTAAAAAAATTATTTTTTTTTGTGTTTTTAAAGTAAGGAGACATGATAGAAGAAGCTTGATGAAAACTAATGAAAAAGCCAATAAATACTCTTTAAAAGAGTTAGTAAAGTTACACACAACATGAAAACCTGATTTTAATGCTCTGTAAAAAAAAAAAAAACTTTAATTAGAACAAGTAATGGTACCTTAGAAAAAAACTTTTCCTACCAATATGATATAAATAATATTTTGTATATTTTCTTTTGTGTTCTGTTGCAACCAATGTCTATGAATTATATCCAATCATATCAAGGTAATTGCATATTTCTTTTCATGTACTTATCTATCTTTTGATATTTCTTTTAACTATGTTTTTTGTTTGTTGAAATTTGTCTTTTATAAATGAATAAGAAACATCCCTAAAAGTTAAAATAATATATTAAATCCACGTGAGTGATAAATATAAATACATAAAGGTTATCCATAGTACTTTTTAGCATGTGATTAATTTCATTCATTTATATATATTGCGTAAAAAAAAATCCCGTAATCACAAATATAGATAAGATATGGAGTGGAGAGGCTGAGGCTCTCAATGAGAGTGCTAACTGGACCGGAAAATTAACGAAAAAATGAAAAAGAAGGTAGGGTGGACGGAGGTGAAAACAAGAAAAAACGTAAATAGAGGACGGGATTTTTCCACGAATGAAGGGAAAGGAAACGGACGCACAACTTCGATTTTTTTCACACATTTTCCAGAACACTACATGGCAAAAGATATATGGGAGATCTTTGGTAGGTTCGCCAAGGTCCAGGAGGTGGTCATTCTGAACAAGCGGAACAGGACGGGACAAAGATTCAGATTTGCTCGGTTTAGGGATGTCGACGATGTGAAAATGCTGGTGATTAAATTGGACAATATCTTTATTGGATCGGAAAAGTTGTGGGTTAATCTACCACGTTTCGATTTACGAATAGAGCAGAATTACAGACAGAGGAAAATAGGGAGGGACAATCTAGACCACTATACACATCATATAGGAGGCCGGCAAACGGGGCAATACGGGAGGTATAACGGTAACAAAAAATCATACGCAGCTGCCGTAAGTGGTCAAGAGGGCGCGAGGAATACAGAAGTCAACAGAGCAGTAGCAAGGAAGGTGGAAGCGCAACTGAAACTGGTATATGCGGCACATGCGGAAAATGTGAGTCGGCTCCAGAAGGCGTACGTCGGAGAAGTCCGACAGAGAGGGGCGGCTCTTAGGACGAAGTTTTTCCTAATGACTCATTGTATCTACAATGTGAGGAGCACTCCAATGGGAGCAAACAAGGTTCTGTTGGAAGTAGAAGGGGAGGAGACATTACAGGAGACTATCGTAAGGAAGAAGCTGTGGTTCAACCAATGGTTTACAGGGATTCAGGAGTGGGAACCCGGATTGGTAGATACCGATAAAAGGGTCAAGGTGAACTGTTATGGGGTACCGTTACATGTATGGGAAGAAAATTTTTTCTCTATGTTAATTGCCCCTTTTGGAGAGTTGTTGAGTGTCGAAAAAAGCACTATAAAAGAAAATCGCTATGATGTAGCACAGTTAGTGGTTTCTAGGAAGGACATGAGGAGACTTGACGCGAATGTAAGGGTGAGTATAGTCGGAAGGGAGTTTGATATCAGGGTGACGGAAGTGGAGCAGGGGAATGAAATGCAACGCAACAGTGAGAACACTACCTATGGGTCAGAAATGAGTTCCTGCCCGGGGGAGGTGGAGTTTGATGAGTCGGAAGAGGCGGAAAAACGGCTGGCCGAGCTGAGGTTGGAGATGTTCGAAAACGGAATATGGAACGACGGGGACGCGCCACAGCTCCGGGACAGCGAGTATGGAGGTATGGCTCCCGAGGCCGCAGGAGTCCCGGTGAACAAAGACAGCAATCGGCCCATCTCATGAGGACGGACCTCGCCGGAAAGGGGGAAGCGTCCGGCGGTAGTTGTCACAACGGACGAATCTGACAGGGAAGAGCAGGCAAGCCGGATCGAGGAGCTTACAAGGAAAGGGACAACACTCCATCCTCCCCGCACAGGGGAATCGACTGAAGGGGGAAATAGGCAGGTAACAGGGAAGGATGGCAAAGGTAGCAGTAATGCAAAAGTGGCGAAAAAGAAAAGTGGCTCAGAGAAAGGGGATGTCGTAAGTGCTCCAAGGGAGGAAAAAGGGGAAGATGAAGCGGTAAACCGGCTGATGCGTGGGGAACAGGAGCTGACGGCGTGGAGCACGAGGTCTGATGGCACGTCACATCAAACAGGACAGCGGGATGCGTGGCAAGATCTTGGGCGTTCACACGGGCACCGGCAGGGAGACCAAGACTCGCACCTCGTGATTCGTGCACAGCTGGCACGCGGTGCCTTGGGCGACGCGCTGCCCGTTGAAGACGCGTCCTGTATTGGGCCGGAGACACGTGACCGCGAGCAGGCCCAACACGCGTCCTGTACTGGGCCAAAACCGGATGACGCCTTGATGGCTGAAGATGGGCTCCTTGCTGGGACGCGCGCGAAGGCCCAAGAAGCCCTCTCTGCTGGGCCAAAATCCAGCCTTAAGCGCGGGAGTGAAGAGTGGGCCGCGGCCAGGAACAGCTCGCCAGAAATTTCGGATGCAGTCACGGTTTTTACTTCTGGACACCGCAGGCAAGTTTCCGGAATAGATTTCCGCAACGAACGGAAGGAGGCTACCACTGTGAATAATGATTACCGGAAAAATGACTCTATTTTTACACTACCATATGATTACAAGAAGTGAGTTTTAGTAGGAGGAGAAGAGGTGTCCGGAGGAGGGGAAGGGCAAAGGAGTGGTATCAATATGGAAACAATTAACGACGAACAGTATGGAAGAGGTTGAAGTCAGGAGGACACGACAACCAAATGAGCATGAGTTAGAAGAAGGAGTTATGGAGGATGAAGAGGAGAAAATGTGGAGGGCGATGACGGGAATCGGAATATCGGGTCAACAACCAGACACAATATATATTCAGGAATTACGAAGCATGGAGAGGAGGGATAAAGAGGAGCAGAAGAGAAGGGAAATGAGGAGTAACCAGTATATTTAAATGAAGATTCTGTCTTTAAATGTGAGGGGTTTTCGGGATCGGATCAAGCGAAGAAGGATAAGGAGACTGTTAAAAACAAATGACATTGACATTTGTCTATTTCAGGAGACAAAATGCAGGGAGGTAAAGGAGTGGGAGGTGCAGGAGGTTTGGGGGTCGACAGGGTGCGAGTGGAAAAGTTTACCATCTATAGGGCTTAGTGGAGGCTGCCTGACAATCTGGAAGAAACAATTCTTCGAAGTCGTCTGGGCTATACAAGGGCAGGGATTCCTTGGAATTGGCCTCAGAGGAAAGAACTCTCCCGCAATAATTTGCGTGGTTAATGTTTATGCTCCATGCACGCTTCAAGGTAAGAGAAAAGGTTTGGGATGATCTAATGATGACAAAGCGAGGTTTTCCGGAGGTCAAATGGGCGTTGGGTGGAGATTTCAACGCGGTGTTGGAAAGGAGCGAGTTCAAAGGGAGATCAGACCATCATTCAGCAATCGAGATGTCTGATTTCAAATTCTTTGTGGATTCTATGGGGCTTATCGATATCCCAGTTATCAGAAAAGGACCAACATGGATAAGTTCGAATGGAGAGTCATCTAGCAGGTTGGACCGGTTTTTATTTTCCACGGATCTGATAGAGGAATGGGGAATCATAGCACAAAGAGTGGGATCCAGAGAGTTCTCTGACCACAACTGGATACTCACAGAAGTGAAGTCTCAGAATTGGGGTCCCGAACCGTTTAAGTTCTTTGACCACTGGCTACAGGAGCCAGGATTTATGGACCTAGTTAAAAACTTCTGGGCAGAACAACATGGGCAAGGATGGAGGCTGTATCAGTTGGCATGCAAGCTGCAAGGTTTGAAGAAGAAGATTAAGATGTGGAAACAAGGAGATGGGAGTAAAGATGAGAAGTTCTTGGCTGAGAAAGTTCTGGAATTGGAGACCGCGGACATCCACTTAGGCCTAGGAGTCATTGGGAGTGACAGCCACAGACAAGAGATCTTATCGGAGTATTGGGGGAAGGCAAGGAGCACGGAACAATCCATTTTTCAGAAATCTCGGGTAAAATGGGCTCGCGAGGGGGATAGGAATACAAGTTATTTCTACAGATGTTTTAAGGAGAGATGTTATGCTAACTCCTTGTTGTCACTTACATCAGATGAGGGGTGGATGGAGGGAGTTCAGGATATTCGGCAACACGTGTTTAATCATTTCTCAATGCTTTTTAATGAGGATAGACAGCCGAGAACAAGCTTGGATGGGGTGTCTTTCAATCAGTTGAATGATCACCAGAGACAGGGCATAGAAGAGCCTTTTTCAGCGGAGGAGATAAAGGAGGCCGTTTGGGCTTGTGAGGGAGGTAAAAGTCCGCGTCCCGATGGTTTTGGCTTCCATTTCTATCAATCATGCTGGGAAATAATAGGGGAAGACGTCATAAAGGCAGTCCAAGAATTCCACCAGTCAGGAGCTCTACCAAGAGCCGTGTCATCATCATTTCTTACGCTTATTCCCAAGGTGGCAAAGCCGGTCAGGTTAGATCAGTATAGACCAATCTCCTTAATTTCAAGCATTCAAAAGATTATATCTAAACTGCTGGTATTGAGAATGAAGAAAGTCATGGGGCACTTAATCTCAAAGTGTCAGTCAGCTTTCTTGCAAGGCAGATCGATCCTGGATGGAGTACTGGTAGCAAATGAAATTGTGGACTGGGCGAAAAGGAAAAAGAAACCATGTTTTCTGTTTAAGGTGGATTTCCAGAAGGCGTTCGATTCGGTAAACTGGGATTTTTTGGATTATATGTTGGCGAGGATGGGGTTTGGGTGCACATGGAGAAAGTGGATGTTTAGTATCGTGAGGAATAACAAAGTTTCAATTCTAGTTAACGGAAGCCCGACGGAGGAATTTAAGCTGGGGAGAGGTTTCAAGCAGGGAGATCCACTATCCCCTTTTTTGTTTCTTCTGGTTGCTGAAGGTCTAGCTGGTTTGTTCAGGTCCGCGGTAGGGAAATGGGTGTTTAAAGAGCTCAATATTGGGGCCGACGCAAAGTTCTCTATCATGCAATACGCAAATGATGTTTTGATGATGGGAGAAGCGGATCTGAAATCAGTATGGTATTTGAAGGTCATACTCCGGGGGTTCGAGTTGTCATCAGGGCTAAAGGTGAACTTCAGCAAGAGCCACTTTTTTGGCTTAAATGTTGGAGACTCATTTCCAAGAGCAGTAAAAAATCTTTTGAACTGTTCTGTATCTTCACCACCATTTAAGTTTCTGGGGGTTCCGGTGGGAGCGAATCCAAGGAGGGTACAAATGTGGGCACCAATCATTGAACAATTTCAGAGGAAATTGGCATTGTGGAGGGCGAAACAAATGTCGTTCGCAGGAAGGTTAGTTATGATAAATTCAGTACTGTCAAGCCTTCCATTATACCTATTCTCCTTTTATAAGGCGCCTAAGAAAGTCCTAAAAGTCATCACCGGCTTACAGCGGTCCTTTTTGTGGGGAGGGACCAGCCAGGAGAACAAAATTGCGTGGGTTAGCTGGAATCAGGTGTGTCGTCCCAAGGAAGAAGGGGGGCTCGGAGTGAAGTGCCTGCGGAATTTTAACCTGAGTCTGTTAGCAAAGTGGAGGTGGAGGTTATTATCAGAGCCAAATGCAATATGGGCGAGCCTGCTGGAGACTAGATATGGGCACACATACAACTCTAATCAAAGGCAGCACAATTTAGCCTCAGCTTCGCAGTGGTGGCGAGATTTATGGGACATTGATGGGTCGAAAGCACAGAAATCAGACTGGTTTGTGGAAAACGCCAGGAGAAAAGTGGGGAACAGACAGGATACGTTGTTTTGGGAACAGAATTGGACTGGTGAGGGTCCTCTCAGTTTAAAGTTCCCCAGGCTTTATGGGCTAGTGGCTGATAAAGGTACTAGTGTCAACCACAAAAAGCTACCAGCTGAGGGGTGGAGTTGGGTATGGAGGAGGGACCTATTTGTTTGGGAAGAAGATCAGCTCAGTCAATTACAAACTATGCTACAGCCAGTGGTAATTGCGGACGACAGCCTGGATAGATGGGTCTGGAGGTCGAGTAGGGATGGAGTGTTCTCAGTAGCTGAGGCTTATGTGGTACTGAGCTCGCATCAGAACTCAACGAATATCCCCGAGGTGGAACCGAATCAATTGAGACGCATGTGGGAAGATAGACTCCCATCAAAGGTAATTGCATTCTCTTGGAGATTATTGATAGATAGATTACCCACCATCGATAATCTGCTGAAGAGAGGCATTGAGATTCCAGAAGAAGGGATTCTATGTGTTCTCTGTAGAAGCAATATCGAAAGCAGGACTCCTTTGTTCTTAACGTGTGCCAAAGCTCAATCAGTGTGGAGTAATATAATCAGCTGGCTGGGAATCCAGGGACCTATCCTGGGGGATTTGCATCAACTGTTTCTATCATCATCAGCATGGGTGGTTGGGAAGAGAAAAAAGAAGTGCAGGTATGTTTTCTGGCTGACTGCTTGTTGGGGAATCTGGATGACTAGGAACCAGATTGACTTTGATAGAATTCAGGTGGAGTCAGTAGATATTATGATGACTATTAAGATCATCTCCTGGAAATGGTTGACATATTCTTTTGGGTTTAATAGGGGGTGTGTCTTCTCGGATTGGTATGCTAACCCGAGAGAGTGTTTATTAAGTATGCCTTAGGCGGAGAAGGCTTATTTCCCATGTTCTAATTGGACATGCAGTAGTATGGTGTTTACATCCTTGTACTTCAAGAAACTTTTGGTTTCTCTTTGGAATAAAATCTTTGCTTTTCAAAAAAAAAAAAAAAAAATATATATATATATATATATATATATATATATTTATTGCGTATGGTGTATCTGCTTCACGATTTGTTAATAGTACGTGTTTTTCTTTGTTTTTTTGTTTTTCTCCTTTTGTGTCTATTTTATGTGTGTGTTTGTATCTATTTTTAAAAAATGAGACACTTAAACACAAGTAATTTTTTTAAATCATCAAAATTGTATTAAATGCAACACTTATTTTAAAAATAACAAAGTATTAGGTTAATAGTAAGAGTTTTATCTTCTTTTCTTTTTTTTTTTTGTAGGGAAACAAATTAAGTAATGACTCAAATCTCCATTACAAGGGAGTACCACACCTGGAGTTAATAATAAAGTTTCTGGGCAAATATTTATGTTCTACAGGAAAATCTACCTTGGGATAAGAAACGAGATCATATACTTCATCAATTAAATAGTTATTCTCCCAATGCTTGTTGGAGATAATAGACGTTGTTAAGAATTGTTCATATTATTTCAGGCCATTAATAGTGGATTTTATGAATACTTTTATACGGGATCGATGCTTCTAAATGCGAAAATATTGGTGATACAACTTGTGGCGAATCATATGATATGAAACTATTAAATGAATATCTTAACATTATTGAAAAATTGGTAAAGAATAATAACGGTACATAAGACAAAAAAAAAAAAAGAAGATAAATTGCAAATAATGTAAATGTGTATTTATACATTGCGTTAAGAAATCATGCTAACTTGATCTATCTCTTAGATTTTTATTGAATTGGGTTTGCATTATATTAAAATAAAAATATAATATTTTATGAGGACAGAAATCTAACTTTTCAATTTTACGAGCACTAAAATAATTTTTTAATTTTATAGGAACCTAAAATACATTTTTTTTTTTTAATTTTACAGGTACTAAAACTAAACTTTTAAATTTTTTAGGGAAAAATAAAGTTACTTTTCATGGACACGATATATAACTGAGTGATATGGATGAGCGTGAAACTTGGTTACTTAAAATATCCATGTGTGTAATGTTGTTAGGGTGTTTAAAATTTAATAAAACCGAAAACCAAACTAAAAAATTAAAAATTGCATAAAATCGATTTACTTTAGAATAATTTGATTTTTTAATTTGTGAACTGCATATAATTTATGATTTGACATGTTAAAAGCGTATCCTTTAGTTGTTGTAAGAAATTCACAAGAAGAAGTATATAATAATTCATTTTTTTTTAAGTTTTTATTACTTAGACTTAATCTTTTAATTAATATGATTGAAAAAGAAAAATCTAATATTTTAGAAGACATATTAATTTAATTTTATTGAATACAAGTTCACAAAAAGTAATATGTAATATTTAAATAGATTGATTGATTATTTGTATTTTAGATTTAATGATCATTATATTTATATAGTTTTGTTGAGAACAAATAAATTTTTATAAATTTTTTGAAATAAAATTTTAAATGTACTTTTTAATATCTAATAATATAATTTTTAAATTGTAAAATACAACCAAATTGTAAAATATCGGTTTAGTTTGATTTAGATTTTTTAATTAATTTAAATTGAAAAAAATGCACCAAACTTTCTTTTTTAGTTGAGTTCCAACTAATTTTAGATAAAAAAAAACTACCCTAGACCGCACCATGAATACCTAAATGAGATAATACTATTAATCACGTTAATAATTACTTAAAAACTTCTTCACCAAAAAAAAAAAAAAAAACTTAAAAACTTAGGTTGCTGAGCAAACAATGATGTACATCTGCATTTTTCAAGATAAACCTACTGACATTATAAGATTGAAAAACTGCGAGTGATTTGGTTTAGACTAAAGATATATGTGATTTATTTAGAAGTAACATTATATATTTTTTTAAATGTATTATCTTTCAATTTTTTATAAAATAGTTTTTTTGCATAAAGTTATTTTAAAATGCTAATCTAAATAGTTTCTCAAAATAAATAAATCGTTTTCATATTTTGTTTTTTCATAAAAAAATAGAAATTACAATAAATATTTATTCTATGTAAATAAATATTTTTTTATAAAAATTTAAGCAAACTCAACCAATTAAAAAACTACACTATAGCTCTATAGCTGAATTTTGATCTCTACACTAAAAGAGTGTGCAATCATCAAGAGAAAAAGTAAATAATGTGTGTAAGGTGATGACATAACACATATCTACTGCTGATTTTAATTTCAATTAAAAATGCCTCACAATCTTATCTCGAAATCAAAAGAAAATATACTTTGTCACTTTAGAAAATAGTAGACGTACTTTCACTCATCTAGCTGAGGACCAAACCATCATTAATTATATATGTTCCAAAACAGACGGTTTGTTGCTTTTGATAGAATCAATCCTTAAAGATTGTTATAAAAATCGAGCACAATCGTCAAAGAAAATAAAATAATTAGTCTGAGATATCTTTAAAAATTTATTCACGATGCTTTCTGAGTTAATGCTTTAAAAATTTTAAAAAAGAAAGAGGCTTCCAACGTTACGTTCAAACCATTTTCACGTTGGTAACCAAAAAAATATTAACAAGCTATGTGGGACTATATTTCAAACGTATCTCTCCAACAAAATTATTGTTAAAGGAAGAGAGATAATCCTTGCCCCTAGCCAGTACACAATCGTGTATAGGAGAGCGAATAGAAGGCATATATAAATAAAGTGGAAGTTACAAACTTGGTCAAAATTAAACGATATTTCAAAATAAATTTAAATAAAATTGAAACTGAATGATAAGCAATTAAAACTGAACAAAAGTTGTCGACAGTTTTCCAAATCACGTTACAACTATTCTTCTCAACAGCAAAATGAATGACGTTAAAAATATTATCTTAAAATAATTAAAATACTACTTTTAAATTATTAATAAGATTATCCAACACTTTCACTCATCTAGCTGAGGACCATGACATCATTAATTATATATGTTCCTCAACAGAGGGTTTGTGGCCTTTTGATAGAATCAATCATTTTGCCCAACGGAAATTTCGAGAGGATAGAGTACAACCTTGTCGTATTTGGTGACACAAGTTATCAGAGCTGTCCTCAAAGAATATTGCATAGGAAACTAGGAACCAAGTGTTCTGCACTGCACTCTGCAAATTGTTTCCATGCTTTGCTTGCATTCTGCCCGTTGCTATATACCATCGTGATATACATACAATGTTCAGAAATCTTAGAAGTTCATGAATAGTTTATACAAGTGCAGAATGGCACTAGAAAGTTAATGTTTTTTCATGTAAAATAAGCGAGCCAGAAGAAATTGTCCCTAAAAATTCATGCCCTCTGCAGATACTGTGGCCACTGTACACAAACAATCTAGCCTTAAAAAGGTGATCTTTAAGGAGTGAGGCCGAATCCTGCTGACTCCGTAGAATGGATGAAGGATCATTTTCCAGGTTCAGGTACGAATCCTATATTGGAGTTGTGTTTGATCGAACTCCGTTTCAAGATTCACGATATACTATAGATTACGAAACCATGCACAAAACCCACCAGGCAGAAGCACAATGTACACTAGCTAATATCTTCTTGTCCAACATATAATACACATCAATTACAGATTTATTATTCATTTCATGGTTAATGACATACAATACAAATTTAGAAATCACATCGAACATATTCATCTAACAAATTTTCACCAATGAAGCTGTAATCTATTGCACTACAGACTTGGCTTGTTACTTTATAACCAAAATAAGGATATAAAAATCTTAGCTTATAGCACTTTAGTACTGTTTATATTTGGAGAATAATCCCTTACTTTTTCAAAAGCTAATATTTCTCTAAAATATATTACATATTATTGACGTTAAATTTTTTACATCATCAATTTGAGGGAATGCCCCGAAATCATTGCTTCCACTGGTGGTTCACTGCGTTGATACTGATGAGGCTGGTTTTGCTGCAGATTACTAGGGTTAGTCCAGTTAAGTATATCATATCCATTGCTCATAGCATGTGGAGGATTGAGGGTTACCCTTTCTTCTTCCTTTTGCCTTGCTTCAATAACCTAGGATCCAAATTATTAACTTAGGTTAAGCTAAAATAATAAACTTGAAGCTTTCTAGATAATTAAATAGCATAGGCTGACTAAATGAGGGAAATCTACTTGATACTCGAAGTTTTTTTGTTAAAACTGTAAGTAACAACTTTATAACAATGAGAGATCTGAACGGCAAAATGGTTTATGGAGAGAAAATTTTCACTTCGTGTCCTTTACAATCTTAGGTTTCGTACCAATCATTATCAACATTTTAAGAATATATATGAATGACATATTATTAAATTATAAAATATGTTTTCTTGATGATTTACCTTCTGTAGTTCTGCATTTTCTTTGTTGATATGGTCTATCTTCATATGAAGTTCTTCATTTCGTTGATGAACGAAGCTTCCCTGCAATTCATATGGCATCAATGAGATCGGCCAGAAGTTAGTAGAAATGCTTATTAAAGGAACAAAATCTGATGCCTGGAACCTTTCGTTGCAGTTCTTTGATCTCATCTCTGAAAATTTGATCCTGCAGGTGAAATGAATGATTGTTTAAGAGTCATGCACGTATTAAAGGATGAGCATGTGTATTTTTGAATTTTCCTTTTAGTTCAAAACAACAATTCTAATCTAAATTTTGTTGAAAGATCTTTTGAAAAAATAATAACAGAGATTTATGGCTAAAAGCAACAAACATGTACTTTAACAAGCTTTGGTTTGTTTTGACTTTGAACCATGATACCTTTTTCATGCGAACGTTATTCAAACTCATTTGCAATTGATTTTCGAGTTGCTTTAGCTGATTAATACCCAAAGCAGAAAGTCCTTCACCCATCAGTTGCCTGCATTTGCCGAAAAGAAAACAATCCTTCATTGTCTTAAACTTTGTTATTGCCAAAAAGTGAGAGTAAATAAACGGTATCTTTCTACTCCCAAGTTTTCGCTTAGACAATACTTTACTTCAAGAAGATAATGAAGATAGAAAACCCCTTCCCATTTTCATTAGGAGAAGCATATCTGGAGACCATACACAGGGATACTGATTTGCTATTTTGCTTACTGTACAAGTCAGTTAGTTCAGGTTATTCGTTAGTTGTGGTAGAGTTTAGTTACCTTTTAAAAAATATATGTAATTTCTATAGTGGATTGCATTGTTAGTGTATATTATTATTTTTTATTATATTATCATCTTTTATATTAATTAATTCATTGAGTTATTTTTATAAAATCTCTCATGTTCTTTGAACTCTATGATGTGTGAGCACCACATTATATAAACATTACTTACATTACTGATCAAGTTTCCTCCATTATTGTATTGCTGAGAGTCAAGTAATTTTAGGGGTGATTTACTGTTGATGATTAAAAAAATGATTAAAGTAGAGTGTAGAAGTATGAGTCCCACGGAATGAAAAATAAAATCTCTCTTCTCTTATTTTTCTCAGTTAAAACAAACGAAGACTAACGTAGAAAATAGAGAAATAGGTATATTGATGAGTTAGAAAAAAATGAGTTAGGATGTCTTCCAAATCTTGACGGAATCCAAATATTTCGTTAATTCTTTAAACATTACCGTTACATAAAACTCCTAATATTTTCGGAAAAACTCTTTAAGCATATTGAGTGTAAGGAGTCTTCAAGAGAAAATAGCTATAATCTCAAGTGTGTGATAGCGTCTATTTGTAATAATTAATTTAAGCAGATTACACCAACCATTTCTTATTTTAAGCATTATCATAGTGAAACCTTTCTTCAAATACATTTACTTTACAGCTCTTGAACCATCATCTTAGTAATGGTGTTTATTTGTCTACGAAATGTCAAAATTATCCTTCCCAACTTCTTTTCTCAAAAAAAGTAAAAATCTCTTTGAAGATGAAAAAATCGAGATGATGAATGTCACACCCAACATCTAACCCCTACCCTCAAAGGTCTCTTTAACCTTCCCTGAGTCTCCTTTCCTATCTCTCTGTCCATTATTGTTGGTAAGGGAAGAACCCAAACCCCAAGAATTAAGATGATGGAAGAAATGAGATGACGAATGTCACAGCGAATGAGCAACCCAAACCTCAACCTTCCTCCTCCCTTTCTCTCCATCCCCTTGTTTATAAGACTCCCAAATCCATTGTCATCTGAATCCTACCAGAAAACCCTACTTTTGGTGTTACTTGCTGTTCTTGCCCTACCCCCACCCTTAAAATCTATCAACCCATTGTTTTCTCATCCAATGACATGGCTTCTTCCTCCCATCGCCACTGATCTAAACATATTTCCTTCTCCCATGTTGGTTCCTTCAATGATGTTGGTGCCTCCCATGATAATCAAGTGATCCCCTGTTAGCCTGGTGCATTCCGTAGGTCCAGCATGATCACCATGCAGGTTCTCCCAATGGTATTAGCGTCTCCTTAGTTAAATCATTCACTATACCATTCAGATAATTTTTGTTAAAAGTACACCATTTTGGTAAATAGTTTTAAAAACTACACCAAAATGGTAAATTTGCCTAAGTAATAACCATGAACATGAATTGGGACTTTATCGGATTTAAGATTTTGGGTGGACAATGATTTGGAGATTTTATTTAGAATTTGAATTTGAAGTTTTATTGTTACTTAATTTTGTGATAAATATATTTTTAATATTCTAGGATTGTGATGAATAATGTGAAGAACATGTTGATTGTGTTAAATAATATTTAGATGTGATCAAATGTTGATTTTAGTTTGTTTAATGAATTAATCTTGATCTGATTATGAAACTATTCATGGGAAAGATAAGGGTAAAAATGCCCTTAAATTTAATCTACAAGCATACAAAACTATTCTAGGATTTTCAGTGGTAATGAAGGAGGATCATAGTAGTTAATAGTGGATAACGGCTTGGAGCGATCATCCTCCAAAAATGCTATAGCAGGATAGCAAAAGCATGATGACCGCTATTTAGCTTTTATGTAAATGTATATCAGTAGATGCATATCATATATATGTGTTGGAAAAAAAAATAATTGATTATAAAGAAATATATAATATATGTATTTCTATTGTTTGCATATACAAGATATCAAACATAACATGTATCCCTACTTCATTGCCAAGCCATGTCCAAGTTTGGAACAGTAGGCTTCACTAAACTAGTAAAATAGGCAAGTTGTGAAGCCAAAGTTGGAGAGAGAAGTTAGACAAAAAAAAGTTAAAGGAAATGGGTGACGAAGAAAAAGAGGTTAAAAAATGATGTACCAAGCCAACAAAGCACCCCAGCAAAGCTGCTGGAGAGCTCCAACAATGTTGTCAGAGATCTTGTTGGCCAGCTTGCCAAAGAAGACAGTGAGTGATCAAGCAAGTGCAACACGGTGAGTGACAGTGACATCGCTCCAACAATAAGATGCTAAGTCTTTTTTAGGGTAAAAAGGGATTTTCCTTTTTTACCTTTCATTAAAAATTACTCGACCTAAGTAAGTAAAACAACATCATTCTACTTATTATTTCTTCTTTTTAAAAAAAAAATACACCAAAAATGATGTCGTTTTCTCCTTTTTCTTCACCCAAAAGCTAATTTTTTTTCTGTAGCCGTAGAGGCGCCATGATTTTCGCTACCGCCGCTCCTTCAATCTGGGACGCAATGCCAACCACCAGAGCGGTGACTGGATGCTCCTCTTCACCCCTCTACAAAAGCACCATTTCACGTAGTGTTGACTACTATGAGAATAGCTTGAAACTATTTGACTCCAAGCTTTAAGCAAACCTGCACAAGAGGACTACCTAACTGCAAGAACCAATGAAGGTTGGCTTTGGCATCTTAGGTTTGGTGATCTAAACTTTAGAAGTCTAAGTTAATTACATAATTATGAAATGGTGATTAGCTTGCCTAAGATCTGAGTACCCAATAAATCATGTGAATCATGCATGTTTCGCAAACAACATAGGTTAAGCTTTAATTCTCACTTACCTATAAGAGCTACAAACTTATTAATATTATTCATGTTGACATGTATCGACCTTTTGAGACCCCTTCACTAGGGAAAAATTTGTATCTTGTGACATTTGTACATGAATACAGCAGAATGATGTGACTCTATATGATTAAGCACAAGAGTGAAGTTATTGAAACTCTTTGAAAATTCACAACTATGGCTAAAAGACAAAGTGAGAACATAATGGTCTCAAAGAAAGGAGAAATACAATCCTCAACATGTGCAGAAGCATGCTAAAATAGAAACAGTTGCCAAGGTCTTTTTCGGGTGAGTTTGTTGCTACTATAGCCTATATACTCAATAGATGCTCTACCAAGAAACCAAACAAAGGGTTCTGACGAGGTTTGGAGCGGAAAAAAACTAGTGATCAACCATATCAAGGTGTTTGCTTCCCTATGCTATAAGAACATTCCAAATGCTAAGAGGAAAAATCTACATGACAAAAGTGAAAACATGATTTTAATTGGGTATCATAGTACAAGTGCCTACAGGTTATATAATCCTATCGAAAGGCAGGTTGAGATTAGCAAAGATGTGGTTGTCTATGAAAATGAATTTTGGGACTAGGAGAAACAAATAGGTAAACTGAATCATTGATTCTTGAAACTGAATCACACCATGAAACTAAAAATGGAAATATAGAAGATGATGACTCAAATATTGAAGGAGAAAAAGTAACTAACCCATTATATGACAGTGAAGAAGCAACTAATGGAGTTGGTGAAAATCAACAGAGACCCTAGAGAGATAGACACATGTCATCTAGATTCGACCAATTTGAAATTCTCTTTGACAATGTAGTGACAGATAAGGGTGATTCACTTTGCTCTATTGGTTGATTCTAAACCAATATATTACAAAGAGACTGCCAGAGAACAAACTTGGAAATAAGCTATGATGGAAGAGTTGCACTCAATTGAGAAAAATCACACATGGGAGCTCACTGAATTACCCCCAATGAAGAAACCAATAGATCTGAAATGGATCTTTAAATACAAACTAAATCCAAACAGATCAATGGCTAAGCACAAAGTTAGGTTAGTAGATAAAGGATTCCCGCAAAAGGTTGAAGTAGATTTTAAAGAAGTTTTTGCACTTGTGACCAAAATAGAGACAATCAGATTGGCCATGGCCTTAGCTACTAGAAGAAATTGGTTTATGTATAATCTAAATGTGAAATTTGCCTTCCTAAATAGACCCTTAAATGAAGAAGTCAATGTTACCCAACCACCTTAATTTGAGATAAAAGGGAAAGAGAAGCTAGTCTACAAACTAAACAAGGTTCTATATGGTCTGAAGCAAGCCCCTAGATGTTGGAATCAAATAATCAACTTATTCCTGGTCAAGCATGGACTCAAACAGTGCATAGTTGAATAAGGCGTATATTACAAGGAAGGAGTTGCATCAAGTTGGTATTGATTTGTCTATATGTAGATGACCTATTGGTGACTAGAAATGACTCCAGTGAAGTAGGAAAATTCAAGGACTTGATGAAAAAAGAATTCGAAATGTCTAGGGACATCACCATATTTCGTTGGAATAGAATTTTTTATACTCTAATAAAGGAATCCTAATAAATCAAATGAAGTACATAACAAATATGCTCAAGTGGTTCAACATGATGGATTGCAATCAGGCAATCACTCCTTGTGAAAGGCACTAAAAAGGGAGAGCAAGTGCATCCTACACTCTACAATCAGCTTGTTGGCTCATTAAGATACATTTGCAATTCAAGACCCTACCTCAATTATGTAATCAAAGTAATAAGCAAACACATGCATGAACCAAGAAAGGCATGCCTCATAACAACATATAGGATCCTTAGGTACTTGAAGGGTACGAAAGACTTAGAAATTTTGTTTCCTAGAGACAAAGATGATGAAATGGATGAATTAATTGGGTATTGTGACTCAAATTGTTGTGGTGATGAGTCTGACAGAAGCAGGCACCATTAGATACCTTTTCAAGCTTGCTGGAGCCTTAATCTCATGGTGTTCCAAGAAGAATCTAGGGGTGACACTATCAAGTTGTGAAGCTGAATACATTACTGGAGCCTATGCATCTTGTCAAGTGATTTGGCTTGAATCATTACTGAACGAGATCAAAGTTGAGGTGAAGAAACCTTTGTACCTCATGATTGATAACAAGCCTACAATTAATCTAGCCAAAAATCCTATTGCACACAAGAGAAGTAGGCACATAGAAACACGGTTTCATTTTCTAAGGGAGCAAGTGAAGAAAGGGATAATTGAGTTGGTCTATTGTCCCACTCAAGATCAAATAGATAATGTACTAGCTAAACTGGTGAAAGTGGAACAGTTTTTTTAAGGAAGGGAGGAATTAGGAATTGCTAGCTATTTAAATTGAAGAGGAATGTTGAAATATGAAATAAAATTAAACAGCTAGTGTCATTGTTAGGAATGGTAGTTATAACTTAATTATAATTTATATAAACAGGAGAGCAATGATGTAATTATTAGTTGTATCTCTCAGAGTATTAAAACTCATTTAGTATACATTTTTCTCATTCCCGCTTTCCTCTATTTATAATAGAGTCCCCTTCCTCTTCCTAAATTTGTTCATTTCTGTGCAGATCTCTTCTAACAGTACCTGTATGCACTTGGTACAATGTTATCCCCTTTAACTTGCCTAGAATCCATGCACCACTCTATGTAATAACTTAATATTAATGAGAGTATAACATATTTTACCGAATCTTTATATGTATCCACTAGTGAAATCAAACCCATATTATGCTTGTTTTGTCTTAATGGTATTTGATTGAATTATCTTATATTTCAACGTTTCATGCCCTGGTTTGTTTTTCAATTACTTACCAAAAATTATACGATTTCATATATGTAGTGTAATTGCTAGTTTCCATAATTTCTAGTTTGCTTCAATAACAACAATTCAACTACTAGGTATTTAATCTTCTACCTGCAGCAGTGTTGCAAATCCTGCAGCTGTTGCCTTAAGCTTGCTGCTTCTCTCTGCAAAAACCAACTAGTAGTAATACATATACTAGATGTATAAAACATCATTTTTTAAAGAAACAAATGATAATGTAAAGTGCAAAGGCATAGAGTAATGACTTGTCAAACTTTTCCCTACCCGTCAATATGCCAAACAATATTATACTAGAATTCCAATGCATCCGATAAAAGGTCCATCAAGACTAACTATTAGCTAGTTTACTTTTTTATCTATTAATCTATTTAATAATTAAGTTAAACTTTTGCAATAACATATTTAACTAAAGCTTATGTCTTGAATAAAATTTTCAAAAAATACTTGTAAAAATAGAAAGTTGAAAGATCAAATAAATCATGTCTTCGATAAATTAAAATCAACTTACGTATTTTAATTTTTATCTTCCATTAAATCTAAAAGTTGAAGTATTTTGAATTTTTTTTTCACCTTATTCTTGAAAAAATATAAGCTAAAGATAAGAAATGGTTGTATATAAATTGATTAGTGTAGAATAAATAAAGGAAAATATGATAGATTTTTTTTAAGAAGATTAAGATATGATTTTGACATATACCAAGAAGGCTAGAGGAGGCGCTAGAGTGGATTATAAGATTTTTAGTTGAATGAAGAACAGAAGAACAAAGCCAAGAAAAACATTAGGGGAATTAGTCAAGATACATATGGTGGAAACTAATATTTTTGAATCTTTAGTCTTTAGTTGGTTGAAAAAAAGGATGTTGTATGATCATGTAGTCAATCACACATTGTGAGGAAAAGCCAATAATATGAAATCATGTTCTTTAAAGATAAAGAGATTATTCATCAATTGGTAGTTATGTATATCCTTGAGCATAATGTAGTTTTTGAGAGAAAAAAATAAAGCAGCTATGAAAATGCAACTTTATGGTGATTGAGCCAAATCTTTGAATGGAATTTACGAAAAAGGCAACTTTATGGTGATTGAGCGTTATTGCTTTGAATATTCTTTAATGCAAAATGGAGTGATGTAATGGAAAAAAACTAATTGTGATTAATAAAATTAATACTTGGAACTCACTTCAAGACCCAAACACAAGCATGAATGTTTTGTCAAATGAGTTTATAGAACAAATTCAAATATGAATGGTTTCATTCACAAGTACAAAGCTAGACATGATACAAAAGGATATTCACACATGCTAGAGATGATTATGTTATACATATATAATGATTATAAGCATGAAATAATTAGATTAATTGTTGTTTTTGGTCCAGATGCCAAATAAACCTTTTAAATAGATTTTGTGGAAACAAATTTATATTGAAAAAACTATTAGCTTTATTGTTACAAGTCATGAAGACAAAGTCATATAGGTTTCCCAAAGTATAGTAATAAATGGACTCTCGAGAGCCTAATAAACAAAATTGGCTCACTTTTTGCAAAATGAATTCATAAAAAACCAAAATAAGTTTACCCTTTTTGTGAAAGATTATTGTAATGGGAACAAAGCTTGTAGTTTTTCTTTATATAGATAATTTGTTGGTTGTTGATAATGATGATGAAATTGACAAATTTAAAAAGAACTTGTTGTAGGTTACTGAAATGACAAATCGGGGAATAATAAGGTAGTTTTTGGGTAATTCCTAATCAAATTAGGAAACATAATATTTTCAGGTTGTATGCATTAATTTTCCCCTCAAGTTGGTGCATATGCACAACTCGGTCTCTACTATTAGAAATAGCCACACTAGGTACAATATCGCTAGCTAATTAGCACTTTTAATGTATGGATTTTGTATCCTTTGAGCAGTTGTCCTTGATGTAGTTCTTGTGAAGCTTAACATGCTTTGTTCCATGTTGCACAAAATTATTTTCAGTCTCAATGGCTACCATATACAGATGTTAAAAAAATTATTTTGAACAAGACTGCTCTAAAATTAAACTAAACTATAAAAAAACTTAACTATTTTTATAAAATAACTAAACTTGAACTTTTTTTTTAAGTTTAACTCTAAGAAACTAAATTACTAATAAAGTAGTTTAGTGTACTAAAACTAAATTGTTAATACAACTTTTTTTTTTATTTTACATATATAATGTTAGATATAAAGTACATTGTTCACTACATATAACTATTGTTTATTGTGGTATAATATAATTTTCATATTATAAATGTGTTATAATTTTCTTTTATTCTTTATCACATTAAACATAATATTAGAACCGGTTGTCGTTATATTTAGCTTGCAACTTATTTTATTGTTACCAAAATGACTATTTATCATACCAATAATAGTTTAAAGCTTAATTAAAAATAAAGTTAAATGATAGTTACGAATTTTTAGGAATAATTGATCGATTGTAGCCTAGGAATAGGATATAGTTTGTCGGTCTCTTTGAGTTTGGATTTGTGATAATGTATTTCCCCAATTTTACTAGTCAAGAGATGGAGAATAAAATTGAGAAAAATAGGCCTTCTATTCTAAGAATAAATTATAGAAGTAAAAGTTATTCTTGTGATAAAATTAATGAATCTTTTGGTTGAAATATATTTGTTGTATGGTATTGGTTATTGGTGAAGTCAAACCTTAGTGACAACTCTATATGATAATTCAAATTTTGCATACCAACTATTCAATAATTTATTTTTAATTATTATTTACATTTTCTGCACACTTTCACATAAAATTTGTGGCCGAAGCAATTCATTAGAGATAATCTAGTTATTGCATGTACTCCAATCGATAAATTAAATTATTTTTGTTACAATATTTCCTTCAACACAGCCAAATAGTCTCGAAGCTCCTTTATCTCACTAAGGTAACTAACTACCCATAACAATTATGTCATCAATATAAACACTAAGAAGGTTAACATGAGTATCAACCTTTTTGTAAAAGAGAGTGATCTAACATAGCTTGCTTGAACTTGCACTTCTTCATAGAATGGCTAAATCTTCCAAACCAAGCTCTTGGTGATTGCTTTAGCCAATATAAGACCTTATTAAGTTTGCATACATTGTCTCCTCTGGGTGTAAAACCTAGAGAGGATCTATATACAACTATTTGAATAAATCATCATGTAGAAAAACATTCTTCATATGAAATTGTCTGAAGGTCCAATCTAGATTGACTGCAAAAGAAAGTATTACTCTAACAATATTCATTTTGGCCATAGCAGCAAATGTCTCTTGCTAGTAAATTCCATAAGTATGGATGTATCCCTTAACAACCAATTTGGCTAAATACTTGTCTATTTTACTATCTAACTTGTACTTTATTAAGAAAATCCAATTACATCCCATCGTCTTATTATGTTTAGGAAGCTCAACTATTTCCATGTAAACTTCTTCTAGAGAGCCTTCCTTTCATCTACCATTGCAGACTTCCACCTTGGATCCTCAACAACTTCCTAAAAATGACTAGGAGTAGGCATATATGATCCATAAGGGCAAAACAAAGATGTGTCTTTGATAAACAATGATAAGAGACAAAATCAGAAATAGGATAAGCAATGTTTGATGTTGATTTTGAGAAACCAAACCTATCAAGTGGCTTATGATCACAAAGAAGATATCTCTTACCTTGATTCTCAATCTGTGAAATTGTGTAATGGGCAAATGGTTAAGCCACTTTTGTGATAAAAAAAATGGAAGGATGACAAATTCACCATAAATACCTAGCCTATGAATTGGTTAGGTTTTAACATTGGCATTAAATGCAAGAGCTCTCGTCTTTGATAGCCACACAATTTGGTTATTTTTTGCATCTCACCACAAAGTTGTAGTTACTATTAGTAGCTCCTCATTGAGAGAGTTAGGAACAAGAGAGTTCTAAGTGAGTGTATTCTCCTAGTACAGGAGAGAGTGTTAACTTGTTCTTTCTTTATATTTAGAGAAGTTGTAATTTTTCTTCCACTTAGTGAAAATATTTCTCCAATCTTGCTTATGGTTTTTTCTTCATTAATTGAGGGTTTTCCATATAAAATTATTGTGTGACATTCCTATTTTTCTCATCTCTTATTTTAGCCGAGTTATTATTTTGTTACTTTGGTACCCAAAAATGGTATTAGAACCAATAGGTTCTTATATTATTTTGCAATAATATATACATGCTAGTACACTCGTATAGTGTCAGAGGAAAGTCTTAGTATGCTCTATGGTTGCAGTTAGTTTAATCTTCCACATCAGAACAAAATTATTCTTATTATTGGATTATTAGATATATAGTGAGGTAGTGTGAAAGTGCATGTTTAGGAAAGTTCTGCTAAAGAAAGACTTGGTACTTAAGCATGTACATTAGTTACTCACCTCTCTTTCTTGGTAACTTACCTGGTGCACTAGTTCATGGATAGAGCTGACAATTCAAGTGGCAGCCTAGCCTGGCCCATTGGGCTTTCACAATAAAATTGGCCAGCCCACCCTGACCCATATTTTATTCAAGTTCCAACCTAACCCTCTATTGGGCTATTAGGGCAAAACAAACCTTTTTTTAAAAAAAACTCAAAATTAATATTTTTATTAAAAATAAAACTTATTTTATAATACAAGTCCAAATCAATTCAAAATAACACACTAAATCAATCTAAAACACATCATAAATAAGTCTTAAATAACATCAAAATATATTTATATGTATATTTTAATTTAATATACATTTTAGAACCACATAACTTTCTTTTGTTAAATATATATTATTAAATAACATCAAACGTACTTTTGTAAGCAATTTATATATATATATATATATATATATATATATATATATTAACAATATGTATAAATTGATTTCACATCAAACATACTTTTGTATATGTATTTTTTATTTAATATATTTTAATGATATATTATATATTTTTAGAATTTATGTATTTATATTTATATTCGGACCGGCCTGTGGCCCACTTGCTCAGCCCGATCGAGGTCTATTTACATAGACAGGGGAAATGGATGAACCAAAATGCTTACTTTTATTTGGATCTGATTTTTTAGAGTTCAACCTGATCCATTTTGTAAGCTCGCAAATCTGACCCATATTGATAACTCTATTCATGGTCTACAATCATTGTTTTAGTGGGCAATACTATTCACGATGAAAGTTGTGTAAAATCATGAGTATGAGATAGAGAAGTTCAAAGGGAGTAATTTTTCCTATGGAAATTAAAGCTACAAGCAATTTTAAGGAAGAATAATTGTCTACATGCAATTTAAGGTAGACCTTGTAGATATCACTAATGAAAAGTGGGAAAAGATGGATGACAATAATGTTGCCAATTTGCACCTTGCAATGGTAGATTCAATTTTGTCCAGCATTGCGGAAAAGAAAACTGGAAAGGAAATATGAGATACTCTTGTTAAATTGTAGAGGTTAAATCATTTCACAATAGAATATTTTTAAAGAGAAAATTGTACACTCTTCGAATGAGTGAGTCCACTTCTATAACGGACCATATCAACAATTTGAATACTTTATTCTCACAACTCTTAGCTTCCGATTTCAACATAGTAGAGAATGAATATGCAATACTTCTTATTTCAGAGTTTACTTGATTCATATGATTAACTTGTCATCAATATAACAAATAACAAAATTATTGGTTGTCTCTCTTTTGATGATGTTGTCGGAGCAATTCTTGAAGAAAAATCCAAGCTAAAGAATTTCTTTTGTATCTATATGAATCTATGTATATATTATTACATTCTAATTCCTTCTTGATACCTCCTAAGAAAAATACCTAATTGGATCCCAAATTGTCGGGTTAGTGTAAGCTTATTAAGGAAGACAAACTAGAAAGTTCAAAGCAAGCAGGCACTTTGACGATGATGAGAGGTAGATCAATGGAATGTGGCTCCAGTGGGAATAAAAATCATGGTAGAGCAAAGTCTCGAAGAAGGAAGAATTTCAAAAGGCTGCAAATGTGGCATGAGAGGGCATAATAGAAAAGATTGTTGGAAAATTAAGAAGAGTGGAGGAAAGAACTTGGAATCATCAACCTCTCAAGGTTGTGTTGCAAGTACCTCTAGAGTTTATGTTAAATAGTGAAGAACTAGTTAGTTCTAAAGGCAGAAGGCAACTTCATAATTGTTGAATATTGGATTCAAGTGCAACCTGGCACATGAATCCACATAGAAACAGGTTTTGCACTTATGAACTGGTCTCAGGAGGATCCATGCTCATGGGAAATGATCATGCCTTGGAAATTGCTAGAGTTGGTACTGTCAAATTAAAAATGTATGAAGGTATTGTTCATATAATTCAAGGGATAGGACATGTGAAGGGATTGAAGAACTTATTGTCCATTGGGAAATTAGATGACCTCAAGTGCAAGATCCATATTGAAGGTGGGATTTTAAAAATGGTAAGAGGAAATTTAGTAGCAATGAAAGCAGAAAAAATTGCACTAAATCTATACATGCTTTTGGGAGATACATTGCAAGAACAGATGCATGAGTTACAACAACAAATCAAGAAGCGAAGATGATGTGGAACTGCAAACTTGGTTATATGTCTGAGCAAGGCTTGAAAATCCTTGCAGAATGCAATCTCTTATGCAGGCTCATGGAAGTAAATTTATCTTTTTGCAAGCACTACGTGATAAACAAGCAGCATAGATTAAAGTTTGTTAGAGCAACTACCAAAAGTAAGCACATACTGGACTTGATTCATTATGATGTTTAGGAATCACTGAAAGTATCCCTAGGAGGAGCAAAATATTTTGTATCATTTATTGATTATTACTCTAGGAGGTTATAACCGTAGCCAATCAAGAAGAAGTTAGATGTGTTCCCAGTGTTCAAGAAATTTGAGGCACAAGTAGAGCTTAAAACTAGTAAAATGATTAAGTGCTTAAAAATAGATAATGAAAGAGAATACATAGCTGCTGATTTTTTGTCTTTCTACAACAAAAAGGTATTGTGAGATAATTATTAGTTCAACATACACCTCAACAAAATAGTGTGGTAGAGCAGATGGATAGGACTCTTCTAGAAAGAATAAGAGTTATGTTGAGAACAACACGAGTGGCTAATTACTTTTGTGCAAAAGCAGTTAAAACTGCATGTTACTTGATAAATTGTTCACCTTCAACAATGATTGGTTTGAAGACTCCGATGGAGACGTGGAAAGGAAAACCAGCTGAATATTCTTCCTATTATGTGTTTGGATGTCTTGTGTCCAAGATATACAACTCCCAACAAAGAACGAAGTTGGATCTGGAATCCAGGAAATGTATATTCTCAGGATATGTTAAGGAGTATCGTCTAAGGGATCTCACAGCCCACAAGGTTGTTATTAGCAGCGATGTAGTTTTTGGAGAAAATAAATTGCAATATACGTAGAAAAATGACAACATTGCCAAAGACACTACTATAGTGTAAGTAAAGAAGTCTAAAGGCGACTCTTCTAAAATTGAACATGAGCACGAAGAACAAAAAAGCACATAAGGTTAGTGATGAAGGAGATGTCCGACAATCAATGCGACAGAAATTTAAACCATCTTAGTACTCAAGCTTTGTCATGGCAAGCCATGATGCGTACTGTCTTTTAACTGAAGAAGGGAAACTATCAACCTTTCAAGAGGTTATGAATGGTTCTGAAAGGTTGTGAGTGGTTCAGATGCTTCTCTATAGATGATAACAATGTATGAAGAAATGGAAGCCTTGCATAGAAATAAGTCATGGAAACTTGTTTAACTTTTAGAGAGTAGGAAAGCCATTGTAAACAAATGGATTTATGAGATGACAACGATCAAGTTGAGTGATATCGTTCAAGGATCAAGTTGACTTCAATGAGATATTCTCACCAGTTGTCTAATTGACCACAATCAAGGTTGTTCTAGCTATGTGTGTTGCACTTGATTTACATCTTGCACAATTAGATGAAAAACAACTTTTCTCTATGGATAACTTAAAGGGGAGATATATATGCTCCAACCAAAAAGCTATAAAGAACAAGAAAAAGAAAACTTGGTTTATAGGTTGACCAAGTCTCTATACGGTCTAAACTAGGCCCCAAGGTGTTAGTACAAAAGATTTGATTCCTTTATTAGTAGCCTTTGTTACAACATATTAAGTTCAAACCATCGTACGTACTACAATAGGTTTAATGATAATGATTTCATCATTTTGCTATTGTATCTCGATGACATGTTGGTGGTAGGCCCCAACAAAGCTTAAATCCAAGAATTGAAAGCACAATTGGCTAGAGAGTTTGATATGAAGGACTTCAGACCTGCAAAAAAGATTCTAGGGATGCAAATTCACAAGACAGAAAAAATAGGAAGGTTTAGCTTTCTCAGAAGAATTATTTACTGGAAGATTCATCTTATGGTGCTTTAGCAAGCAAGATTATAAGCCAATTTTCTACCCCAGTTCCTGTGAATTATAAATTATCCTCAAGAATGAGTCCTAGCATTGAAGTGGAGAGGATGGAAATGTCTCAAGTACCGTATGCATCAGTAGTGGGAACACTTATGTACACCATGATTTGTACAAGACCAGACATTACACAAGCAGTGGGAGCAGTTAGGAGGTTCATAGCAAATCCCAGTAAGGAACACTAGAATATTGTGAAGAGGAGCCTTGGATACGTTAAAGGAACCTCAAGTGTTGCATTATGTTTTCAAGGATCAAAATTTACTTTCAATGGTTATGTCGATTCAGATTATGCAGATGGTCTTGATAAAAGAAGATTTACTACTGGCTATATGTTTACACATGCGGGAGGAGTAGTAAGCTAGTTGTCCAAGTTATAGGATGTTATAGCTCTACCTACTATAAAAATTTGAGTACATGGCAACTACCCAAGCATGCAAGGAAGTTATTTGAATTCAAAGGTTGATGGACAAACTTGGGCACAAGTAGCAAAAGATTATTTTGTATTGTGGCAGTTAGAGTACCTTGCACATCGCAAGAAATCCATCATTTCACTCCAAGACAAAACACATAGGAGTTTAATATTACTTTGTCATAGGAGAAGTAGTAAAGGAAGGAATTGTAGACATGCAGAAGATTCACACTAATGACAACCTAGCAAATGTGACGAAGCCAATCAATACAAAAAAGTTTGCATGGAGTAGATCCTCATTTGGCCTATTAGAAATGTAAGCAAAAGGAACTTGCAAGGAAGAGATATTGAAAGCACACAAAAGTAGCTTTAAGTAGGAAATTGTGAAACTGTGTAGTGGAAAAATGGTAAAGCCACTTTTGTGGTAAAAGTAAAAAATGGAGGGATGAAAATTTCACCCTAACTGCCTAGCCTATGAATTGGTTAGGTGTTAGAAAATTTTAACATTGGCATTAAACACAAAAGCTCTCATCCTTGACTATAAATAACCACACCATTTGCTTATTTTTTCAATCCACCACAAAGTTATAGTCATCATTAGTAGGTCCTCATTGAGAAAGTTAGGAACAAGAGAGTTATAAGTGAGTGTATTCTCCTAGTATAAGAGAGTGTGAAATTGTTCTTTCTTTATATTTACTGAGAATTGATAATTTTTCTTCCACTTAGTAAAAATATTTCTCCAGTTTTGCCCATTGTTTTTCCTTCATCAGTGGGGTTTTTCATGTAAAATTATTGTGTGTCAATTCCTATTTTTCTCATCTTATTTTAGCTCTGAGTTATTATTTTGCTACTCTAGTACCCAACATAACTTGTGAACTTAAGATAGAATAATGTACCTCAAGATTAGACTCAAGATTCATTTGATGACATGGTAGTATCATTAAAAAGGGTATTAGAATCATCATTTTTCCTTGTACAAACTTGCTTGAGAAGATTATCAAGTATCATTCCTTTGTTAATAGGTCTAGGCTCAATAGTCATAGGTTTTTGAGTATCTAATGGACAGAATGATTGGTAGTTAATGAGTTGGAAGAATGATTGGTAGTTGCTAGTTGAGAATTGCTATTTTGAATTGTTAAAGTTGATGCTTTCAATCTATCTTCCACTTCTATGGTTAATTGTTTTTTTTCTTCACGGAGAACTTGTAAATAGGCTTCTTCAATGCTTGGTAAAGGAGAGGAAACCATGACTCAACTACTAACTTGATCTAAATTGTGATAAAAAATAGAAAGAAAAATATAAACTTTATCCTCAATCGTGTGTTTTCTCTTTTTTTTTTAAAATATCATTTGGACACATAATCTCATTAGGCCTATGAAAATCAAGCTCTAGCATTATAGAATTTAATTTATTATAATATTCTATAAGTTGGCGAACCCCTTTGCCTTAATTGAAATGATTTCTTCATGAATTCATAAACTCGTTAAGAATTAGAGACATCAAGATGCTTCTCGTTACAACATCCCAAACCTCTTGAGTGGTTTAACATTGAACAAAATGTGCCATCAATTTGTCTATCATAGAGTTGACAAGCCAAGATTTGACCATTACATCTTCAACCTCCCATTTATCAAGCTTGTGTTTGTCTTCGGGGTGCAATCTTCTTCTTGTAATATATCCCTTTTATCGCTTGTCAACAATATGTATTTCCATGATCTAGAATCACATATGATAGCTAGACCTATCCAACTTAACAAAATAGTTGGGAGGAAGTCTTGTGCATGGTCATAATTGATGTTGTCTTTCTGCTAGAAGTGTTCTCTTTAGTGTTCTTGTCATAATTTTCTCCAAACATGACACTAAAAAAAAGGGTAAAAAAGAGGGAAGATGAGAGTGGTTAGGGTTTAGCCCAACAGCAATAGAAGACATTTTTGGTCCAAAGCTGAGATACCAAATTGAAATGGGATTTCTTAATTTTATTCCATGTGTCAATTGTATTTGTACATAGTGCATATTCCTAATTAGAAAATTTAAAACTATGTCAAATGTGTGTTGGATGACCATACAATGTTATTATTTATAATGAGCTAATATGATCAAATAAGATCAATATTAATAACATAGGATCTCTATAATAATAACTAAAGATCAACCTAATAATAATAGGTAATAAAAAGTAAATCTCTCATCACTATCTAAGCATAAATAAGGAAATAATAACACTTCCCCTTAAGCTGGGCATATGTGTGATATGAACCAAGCTTGTTACAGATGATAAATCTAATAAAAAAAAAACAGAGCCAAACATTTCCTAAACAAGGATGCATCTATATTGCTCATTCTACTTCAAGATCAGAGCATACAGGGAAGACAACTAGTGTTCTCAGCTTCACATAAAGCCCGTAATCATCCTAATGCTAGTTTTCTCAAACATGTATCATCAACAACCCCAAACAGTATCCAATCACGGGCACATGGGGTAGTGGAGTGTGGCAGAAAGGTTACCAAAGAAAGGTGCATCGATCTGGCAGTGGAGAGAGGTACTATTTTGTCACCATCATCATTAACAGTGAGGTCGGGACCATCACCAAGGCCCTTATCAGGGGCGTGCCCAGTGCAGTTGCACCACCAATACTCTTTAAAGGTTTCACTATTCTAAGTAAAGATGGTGACAATGAGGTTATGAGTGATGGTAGCAACAAGATGGTGTTGGGTGGAGAAGATGTTGTAGGAGCACCAGTGGACCTTAATGTTGAGGGCTTTGATGAGGACAGTGGTCGTGATGGTCATATGGAGGGATCTGATGATGTGAGCCCTCTTAAAGGGTTGAGATGGACCAACTTGGTTCTGTAAGACATGGGGAACACCAAAAAATGGGCATCTACACCTAAATCAAGCCAAACAGGTTGGGAATGTAGCCAAAAAGGGACAAATACTGCCCACAGTGGTGCACCAGAGTGTGTTAGAGTATTATATAGCTATTTGTAGTTGTTAAACTGTAGTAGTCGTGGGTTAATCATAGGTACTACAATGGTTAACTTGCAACAGTATTTTGTTAGAAGCTAGTCTCAATTAGTTTCATCGTCTCCATATGTTAAGATACAATTTTTATCTGTTCCCTTTTAGTTGCAAAGTTGTTAAGCGTTAGTTGAGTTCAGTTGTAAGTTTATTATCTTAAGCTCTCAACCTTACACTTCTATAAATAGTGCACTTGTACTCTATTTTCATTTGGTTGAATATTATTGAACCCTTTAGTCTTTGACTTTTCTCTCCCTATTCACTTTCTCTTTCACTATATGTTCAATAACTTTAACATGGTATCTAGAGCCACTGCGATCTAGGGTTCATCTCTTCTCAACCTAATTTTTATCCAATAGCTAATTCCAAAAACTCCTTCGTTACTGCTTCCACATTTCCAAACTCTATCTCAGAGAAACTTAATGACACAAACTTCTTGTTGTGGCATCAATAGATCGAACAATCATAAAATCACATTATCTTCATCGATTTGTCGATTCCTTTGTGTTTTTTCTTTGCAGAGGATCTTGAATCGAGAACTAAAAATCTTGCATATACAATTTGGGAACAACAAGATCAAGTCTTGCTCACCTGGCTTCAATCCATTCTTTCTAAATTGATTCTCTCTCAAATGCTCGGTTGTGTTCATTCATATCAGGTATGGGAAAAAATTCATAAATACTTTAGCAATCAAACTTGTGCTAGGGTTCGTCAACTTAAATCTTAGTTACGCTTGCAAACTCTTGGTGATTGCAACCTAAGAAATTACATTAAAAAAATCAATTTTATTTGTGGCGAACTTGTCAATGTTGGATCTCTAGTGTCTCTTCAAGATCACATTGATGCAATTCTTAAAGATCTTCCCTATGAATACGGTGTTGTCATTATAGTCATTAAGAGTAAATTTAAGCCACGTCTTCTTGAAGAAGTCAAATCCCTTCTATTGGCTCATGAATCCTGCCTGGTAAAATTTGACAAGCCTACTATCAATGATTTATCATCAATCAATGTTACTCACACAAATCCTCACTCCTCTCAAATCAAGCCAAACAGGTTGAGAACGTAGCCAAAAAAGGACAAACACTAGCCATGATGGTGCACTAGATTGAGATGAGCAGGGCGAGAAGCTCATCAATGAGTGGGTAGTCAGAAAATGGCATCACACATCAAAATAGTTAGGTGCGTGATTGTCATGTGTAGCGGCTCGATGGTCTTAGTCACTAAAGCAAGGCGACACTGGTGGCAGGACAACTCTGGTGAAAGGTAATAGTGGTGCTGAGAGATTTTTGGCCCTCACAAGTACAATTCACCCATGGAAAAAAGGGAAAAAATAGTGAAAAGGAACCCTAAATTACTAATACCATAGGATGGTAGTGCCAATGAATGAGTCACTTGACAGTGGATCTACTAGTGGCCATTGGCCACCACCTAGACACTGAGGTTTCTAGGATTAATTTAGGCTTTCATACCATGTAAAAGTGTGTTAAATGACTACACAATGTTATTATTCATAATGAGCCAATATGATAAATATTGATTACATAGGATCTCTATAATAATGACTAAAGATCAACATAATAATAATAGGTAATAAAGAGTAAATCTTTCATTACTATCTAAGCATAAACAAGGAAATAATATAATTTTAAAAGAAAATATAGTGTCCATTCAATCTAATAGTAAATACATTGATTCTAATTCACCAATTCCTAATTAAATTAGGAAAATAATATTTTCATCCTATAAACATTAAATTTTATGTTATAAGAGAAGTTAAGAAGAATGCAAGTGTTCATTTGACGTTTAAGGTGCAATTCACTGACATACTTTACTAAAACACTTTTATTGTTGAATTTATCGAGTTAAGAAATAAGTTATGAGCTTTAATAAAACTTTTAAAGGGTGTTAAACCTATAAAAATATTTTATAATTCCTTTTACTTATGTAAATATGTTTGTTTGTTTTAGTTGACGATGTATTGTTGACTATGTATGGGTTTAAATGTACACCGAATGTAGTAGGTATATGTCCTTTTACTTACAACAAGTATGAGCATATTAGTTAATGGTTTTTATAGTTCATGTATTTCACCATAATGTGAATGTAACTATTAAGATTACATGTAACAGATGTTTATGTATAATATTGCAACCAATTTAGTCAAAACAGCGTTATTGCAGCACCATAACAGCGGAGGATGTTTTCTGTGATGGGTGTTACACCCTGTTATGGCATGGTTTTTCCATTTAGAGTGTGGCGGGCGTCGTGGCAGTTTATGGAGGGTGTGGTGCCCAATTGGGCCTTTTTTAAACATAGTGTTTGGGCATCTGTAGCCCTAGCACAACTTTGGTAACCTTTAGCATGAGCTCTCTCCCAATCGCGCATCTTCTGAGACTGTTAACCAGCCACCACGCATCCTCCAGCAAGTGCTCTGATGCCAGCGACTCGTGTTCTCGTCTCTTGCATTCTCTCTGGCCGGCGACTCGTGTTCTCAACTGCGCGTACACCATTTCTTTCCTGCATTCCCTCCTCCTCGTGTTCTCAATCTCTCACGTTTTCTTTAACCCATTCTCTCCTTCTTGTTGTAAGCTCTATCTCTCATATCTCTTTTTTTTTTTGTAAAAGAGATATTAATTTTATTTTTTTCTGTTTTCTTTTTCTGATTTTTTTATAAAAGCTATTTTTCAATTTTGTTTTTCCAGTTTAATAATCATGTCAATGGTAGAAACAAACACTCCAAATGTATCCTCAAATTCAATTAACTCTAAGAGGACTGACGTGGGATGGAAGCACTGTACACCCGTTAGAGTGAATGATACAAATGAAATTTATTGTAATTATTTCTGAAAGGTTATGAAAGGAGGTATAATAAGGGGAAAACAATATTTGATTGGAAAAGTGAGAAATGTTACAGCTTGCTTGATGGCTCCTGAAGCTGCAAAGATTGAGATAAGGACAGTTATGGATGGAAAGAAGCAGAAGCAAACTGAAACGTTTAAAAAGTAATGCAAGATATTGAAGAACATTTTGAAGAAAGGTTCATGGAAATGGAAAGTTCTGATGCTTCGCCTAAGCTACCTCCGGTTGGTGATTTGAGATTGAAAGATACAAGGAAGGGACCTATGGACCTTTTTACTCAAGCTCAGCTACAGCTGCAAAGAATAGGAAAGAAAAACTAGTACAAGCAGACATGAGAAAGCTTTGTGAGAAAAAAAACTTTAGAAAGGGTGTAACAATACATAGCTCACTTTTGGTACCAAGTTAACCTACCTTTCAACTTAATAAAATTAGAAAGTTTTCAAGATATGCTTTGCGAAGTTGGAAATTTTAGGAGACATTTGAAAGCTCCTTCCTACCATGACATTAGAGTACTACTTCTTCATAAAAAGGTGGAGTACACTAATGAGTTAATGCAACCACTAAAGGTTCAATGGGCAAATTTTGGGTGTTTGTTAATGTCAGATGCTTGGATGGATAGAAAACAAAGAAGCATCATAAACTTTTTGGTGAACTCATCTTCTGGGACAATGTTCTTAAAGTCTGTTGATGCATCTGACTATGTAAAGATCAAAGAAAAATGTTTGAGTGATTGGATTCTATTGTGGAGGAGATTTGAGAGGAAAAGGTTGTCCAAGTTATAACGGACAACATAAGTAACTATGTTCTTGCTGGTAAGTTGTTAGAGGAGAAAAGACCAAAGATTTATTGGACGCCTTGGGTTACACATTGTATAGACTTGATGTTGGAGGATATTGGTAAGCTGCCCACTATAAAGAAGACCATTCAACAAGCTATCTCTCTTGTTGGCTTCATATATAGCCATTGAAGCATGTTGAGCATGTTAAGATTCTTTACCAATGGAAGGGAGTTAGTGAGACATGCCATCACTCGATTTGCAACATTTATCTTTCCTTAGAGAGGCTTCATGAAGATAAAACCAATCTTAGAAAGATATTTGTGTCAGAACAGTGGAATGAAAATAGGCTAGCAAAGGAGGCTAAGGGAAAGAAACCCACTAAAACTGTCTTGATGCCTAGTTTTTGGAAGAATGTGGTTTTCATTCTGAAAGTGATGGCTCCTTTTGTGAAAGTGCTTAGACTTGTGGATAGTGAGCAAAAACTGGTTATGGGCTACATATATGAAGCAATGGAAGGGGCAAAGGAAACCATTACGAAATCTTTTAAAAATGAAAGAAAATACAAGGATGTGTTTGCAATCATTAATAAAAGATGGGATATTCAGCTTGATTGTCCTTTACATGCTGCTGGCCACTTTTTGAACCCTGAGTTCTTTTATGCAAACCCACAGATGGAATTTAATGGTGAGATTATTAGGGGCTTGTATGATTCTATAAATAAATTGCTGGGAGATTCAGAAATGGAGAAGATTGTTCATGAGGAGTTGGCTCCATATAAAATTGGGAGTGGTATGTTTGGGTCCACAATTGCTAAAGCAATGAGAGGTGAAATTGCACCTGGTAAGAGGCAAAAGATTGCAACTTCTAAACTTTTATTCTTCAAGTCATTTGCTGAAGTGTCTGAGTTTAACATATTTTGGTTGCATTTGTAGCTCAATGGTGGTGGATGTATGGTTCAAAAACTCCTTATTTACAACAACTTGCAATTAGGATCCTTAGCTTAACATGTAGTGCTTCGGATTATGAATGCAATTGGAGTGTGTTTAAGCAAGTAATTAATTTCCTATTTAAAGTGAACAATCAATATCTTCCTTATAGTTATTCCGTAAATAATGAGTATTTATTTAATTGTTTTAGGTTCATACTAAGAGAAAAATAAACTCGAGCATCAAAGACTACATGACTTGGTATTTGTCAAGTATAATCAAGCACTCCATCCAAGGTATAACCTTAAGGATGAAATCGATCTAATTAGTCTTACGGGAATTGATGATTGCAATGAGTGGCTAATTGGAGAGATGGATAGAGAAGAAGGTGAAGATGAGAGGGTTCATGAAGGAGATGATGACCTTACTTGGAATCAAGTTTATGAAGCTTCGGGACTTAATGAGCCTAGACAATACACTAGGTGTCATAAAAGGAAACAACTTGCAATTGGAGATAGGCAAGTAGGAGCATTTTCTAATCCTTCTAAGAGAGCCAAAGGAGTAGCTTCAAAGAAGAAGGGGAAAAGAGTTGTCTTGAAGAGGCTGAATCGTTAGAATATTCGGATTCTAGCAGTGAGGAAGAGGAATTAGTGTCAAATGCTAATTTGGCACATTCAGATGGAGAAGAAGTTGAAGGATTCTTGGATGAGCAACATCGCCCTGCTGAAGTTAACTATGCATATATTGATGAAGATGAGGATGATTAAATAAAATAGTTTTTGGATTTGTCATTGTGTTTACTGTTTTTAACTTTGTTTTTCTTTTTATGGTTGTTTAATCCTTTTGTTATGGTTAGGAATTTATATTTTTAAGTTTTAATGATGACAATATCACTAAATTATCAATTATATGAATTTTAGATTGTTAAATTATTGGTTTTGAATAATCTGGTTGTTATTTTGTTGTTTTTGCATTATATTTTATACATACATGCATATATATATATATATATATATATATATATATATATATATATATATATATATATATATATATATATATATATATATATTGTCCGCCATGGCATCTGCCATGGCAGTATGATGCTTAAAGGTCCTGGTCGCAATCTGCCGTATAACCTTCCTGACAATCTTGATTGCAACAGATAATTATAAAGGTTGACATTTTTTGTTATATTCTTTTGGTTTATGGTTTCTACATTTCATGGTTCTGCTATTGTATATTCTAACAAATGTATGGAATCATATTCATCTTTATATATATATATATATATATATATATATATTCAATTTTCAAATTTCCTTTCTTATTTTTCCATACTTTTTATCAGTTAAATACTACATGAAGATTTTATCAAAGGCTTAATTATGATCATTTTCACGCATAAACAAAGGATCATCATTAAGAGACTAGCTAGTCATTGTAGTTTCATATTAGATGTTAAAGTTAGTTAAAGTGATGTGACCATGCCTAGCCAATGACCTATCACTAGGTCTATGGCTAGAAGGATTGAAGAAGACCTAGCCCTTGCAGACAAAGGAAGACTTAACCTCCTGTGGAGAGTGAAGATATTAGGCTAGGCACTTTAGTTAATAAAATGTAATTTTCCTTTATTTTGATTTTGAGGAGCATTAGAAATTTAATTTGGGACATGTATTTAGTCCATTTTTTTCTTTTAGGAGGTGTGTTAGGAATTTAGAAGGTGGATTTAGCTTTTTGGGTCTTTATGAAGGAAATAAGGGGTAGCCTTGATATCTATGCCCCTCTTTTCCTACATAAACCCCCTAAGCTAATAAGAAGAAATCTTGGCCCTTGGTTTGAGAAACTTGGGCACCAAGTTTGATGATCTAAGGAGGGAATTGTTTCTCAATCCTCCTCCCTTAGATCTCTCCTTTTAATCCTAGCCCTTCTTTTTTAGGTTATCTTGTTCAAGAGGTTATCTACCTCTATAAATAGGAGTTTCTCCCCTCACTTGTTTTTTTTACACTTGAATTTAATCCTCGAGACCATATTGGTTGTGAGGTTCTTACCTTTGAGTGTCCCCCCTTCTCCTTTGTGAGAGCTTCCAAGAGTTATCAAGAGAACCCTCCCTTGTGGCCTCTCCCCTTTGGCTTATCAAACCTAGCATTTGTGGTGCCTCACCCTATTCTTTTCCCCTCTATAAATCCATTTCCCTTCCAAGTGATCTTAGAAAGGATCCTTTGGGCAAGTGATCATCAAAGATCACATCAAGTGGTATCTAGAGCTACTTTCTAAAGGTCACGTTCTTTCTCAATTTTTTTTTATTTGTTGTTTATCTCTTTGTTCTCTTTATTTTAAAGTCCTTCATTTTTGTCATCTTTATTTCCTTTATTGTCTAGTAGTATAGCTTTTTAGTTTTGCTATTATATGCACTTTTGTTTCCTATCTATGTGCATATGTTCCATTTAATTTGATGCAATTTTATTTGTCCCTTTCTTTGCATCTTATTTCTGTGTTCAAGTTGCTTAGTTTTCCCTTGTTTTTTATGTTAAAGTGTGCCTAAGAAGTTGTGACCATTAAACCCACATGGTTGAGGATTTTTTCACACCATTGTGGTGATCAACTTTGGCCACGTTGTTACACCTTTTGTTTTGAGTCTCTTGCTGAAATTTTTGCTCTATTTTTAGGTGTCTTATTTTTTCTTAATCTTATGTTTTGTCAAATACTAGTCATGTTAGTTTCCTATTTTGTCTTATTTAAATTCCATAGGTTTTAGACTCTTAAAATTTTTACAAAAAAACCTTCAAAAACATTTTGAATTGAGTTCCTAAAAGGTGAACCTCTTGTTAAGTCCCTTAAGTCTTTTATGCTTTTAGTTTAAGCATAGTAATCTCTTTGTTGTTCTTAAATATTTTCTCAATTCAATCTTTATATGCTTCCAGTTTTATGTTGAATTATTAGTAGCTTTCCACTTGGTTTACCTTCACTATTAGTGCCTCTTTATGGAATTTTAGCTTGGGTGAATTGTTTTAGTAATTTGAGCAATCAATTTACTTCAAAATCAGCCCTAAATCATTCTTTAAGCACCGTTAATTCAGTGGTATTTAGAACTATTAAGTTGTTTTACTTTTAGTTGCTATGCATTACTTGAAAATTGTGTGACCTTACTTTGTGCTTATTCACTCAAACGTTATTATTTCAAGCATCCTCATTAAAATTTTAATTCAACAAGTTATTAGGTGCAGCAAAATTATTAGAAAAAGTTAAAAAAAATATATTAGAAAAAGTTCATGTTAAAAAAAAAGAAGATAAAGAACTCAAAAGAAAGACAATTTTGAAGTTGTGTACCTAATAGTATAAACATTTGGGATCCAATTGTAATTTAAAAAAAAATTACTTGAGTAAGCCTTTTAGCTTTTGGTCACTTAAATTTTATTAAGTGTGCAACTATTGGTTTCATTTTTTTTTGGAGTCTTTTTTTCATCTCCACTCTTAGAGCTAATCTAGAAAAGTTATTTGTGTGCTACCTTCATTTGTGAGCCTTATGTTTTCTTGCTTTTCTTCTTTACTTCTTTGAGTTTGTCATTGTTTAATTTATCCACTTGGATTTGTGAACCTTGTTTTGTTATTCACCTTTGTTTATTGTCTTGTGTTGTATTCGGCCTTGGTAAGGAAAGCTTGGGAAAGGTGCCATACATAAAATTTTGGCAAGTCCAAACAAGTGGAAACAAGGGTAGCATTCTTGGGGTAGGTTGATGCAACTCAAAGGGGCTTGATCAAAAGGAGACAAACACTAAAAAACTTGGAGTGAAGACTTTGTTTTATTTTTTTTTATTCTTTGTATTGTGTATACTTAATTTTAGATTGGGAGTTTGAGTGCCCTTAAGGCCCTCCCTTGGTTTGTAATAATTTTGGTTAATTTTAGCTTAGTTCCTCGTTAATTAGGTGAAGAAGGAAGAAGTGGTACACTTCCTTCAACACCTTAGGAGCACGATTAGAACCCTTTCTCTTTTACATTCTTGCACTTTTAATTTTTTTGCAAAAAATGTGTAGAGGCTAAGAGTTCCAAAGACTAATCAAGCCACCTTAGGTGAGAAAACAAAAAAGAGAGGAGTATTGCTTGAAAAAAAAAGTTTTTGGCATATCCTCTAGTTTTTAGAATCTAAGCACCATGACTTCCCACACACATTCTAGTGCACATAGTGATTCATCAAGTATGAGTGTTAACCAAAGAAAACCTTCTAAGGGAGACACTCATGAAAACCTTACTTAGAATTTATGGAATGGATGGCTAAAGAACAAGAAAGAGAAGAAAAAGTGAGAAAAAAAGAAATAAAAGAAAAGGAAAAACAAAAAGAGAAGGAAGAGTTAAAAAAAGAGATGTTGGAAATGAGAAAAGAGAAAAAAAAGCGAGAAGAGAGAAGGCAAAGAGAGAGAAGGCAAAGAGAGAGAAGAGAGGATGAAGAAAGGAGAAAAAGGAAAGAACTAGAAAGAAAAAGAGAAAAAAAGGAAGAAGAGAGAAAGAGAGGAGAAGAAGGAAAGAACTAGAAAGAAAAAGAGAAAAAGAGGAAGAAGAGAGGAGAAGAAAGTAAGATGAGAGATAGGAGGGAGAGTGATAGAAAAAAGAAAGGAATTATCATAAGATCCCCATCTAGAAATTTTAGTTCTAGTGAAGAAGAATACTATAGAAATCAACACAAGTATCACTCCCATTCATCATACAATCATAATTCTCCTCAAGAGAACACAAATCTGCTAGGGAGCCAAAGGTAGACCTACCCCATTTTCATGGTAGGGAAGATGTTGAGACTTACCTAGATTGGGAAGTCAAAGTGGAACAACTCTTCCGATGCTATGAAATAAGGGAAGAAAGGAAAGTACCTTTGGCCTCCCTTAGTTTTCAAGGTCCTGCTTTGCATTGGTGGGATGGGTTAGTCAAGGATAGGGCCCGTAAACAAATGCCTGACATTCGATACTGGAATGATTTAAAAACTTGTTTGCGAAGAAGACACATTCTTTCATATTATGAGAGGGATCTTTTGGATAGGCTCCAAAGACTTAGGCAACATAACCTAAGTATTGAGGAGTATAGACAAAAGATGGAGTTTTTCATACTAAGGGTCAATATCATTGAGGAACCCAATGCCACCCTTGCTAGGTTTTTGTGTGGATTAAGCTCTGACATTAGAGATAAAGTAGAGCTTCTTTCATACTCAAACCTTGATGAGTTGGTAGAACTTTGTGTAAGAGCTGAGAATCAATTCAAGAGAAAAAGCTTTAAAAAAGATTCTCTCTCTTACCCAAAAAGGGACCAACTTAAGGGAAACTCTTTCAAGGGTTTTCCCAAAGAGGAACCCAAGCACTTTCAAGATACAAAAACACCTCATGTAGAGAGAAAACCCCTACTACTAAGCCTACTGAGAAGTAAAGTAGTATAAAATGCTTCAAATGTCTTGGGAGAGGCCACATTGCCTCTCAATGCCCCAACAAGAAAACCATGATCATGAGGGGACAAGACATTTGTAGTGAGAATAACTCATCTTCCTCCTCTAGTGAGAGTGAGAAAGAAGGAGGACATACTTTTGAACAAGAGTGTGAGGAAGCTTTTCCTTATGAGGGGGACCTCTTTATGGTTCAAAGGCTTCTTGGAAGCCAACCTCTAAAGCTTGGCCAGTCACAAAGAGAGAACATCTTCCATACAAGATGTAAAGTAAATGACAAAGTATGTTCTCTCCTTGTTGATAGTGGCTCCTGTTGTAACTGTTGTAGCTCTAGGTTGGTTGAAAATCTAACCTTGACTACCATGCCCTATCCAAAACCTTACAAATTGCAATGGCTCAATGAGTTAGGGGAGATGGTAGTCAATGAACAAGTTATGGTTCCAATTTTCATAGGATCTTATAATGATGAGATTCTTTGTGACATAGTTCTTATGGAGGCTGGTCATATCCTGTTGCGGAGACCATGACAATTTGACAAGAAAGTCATTCACCATGGTCACTCCAACCAAATAATCCTCACCCATAATGAAAAACAGTTCAAATTGTATCATTTGTCACCTTCTGTGGAGAGTGAAGATATTAGGCTAGACACTTTAGTTAATAAAATGTAATTTTCCTTTATTTTGATTTTGAGGAGCATTAGAAATTTAATTTGGGACATGTATTTAGTCCATTTTTTTCTTTTAGGAGATGTGTTAGGAATTTAGAAGGTGGATTTAGCTTTTTGGGTCTTTATGAAGGAAATAAGGGGTAGCCTTGATATCTACGCCCCTCTTTTCCTACATAAACCCCCTAAGCTAATAAGAAGAAATCTTGGCCCTTGGTTTGAGAAACTTGGGCACCAAGTTTGATGATCTAAGGAGGGAATTGTTTCTCAATCCTCCTCCCTTAGATCTCTCCTTTTAATCCTAGCCCTTCTTTTTTAGGTTATCTTGTTCAAGAGGTTAGCTACCTCTATAAATAGGAGTTTCTCCCCTCACTTGTTTTTTTTACACTTGAATTTAATCCTAGAGACCATATTGGTTGTGAGGTTCTTACCTTTGAGTGTCCCCCCTTCTCCTTTGTGAGAGCTTCCAAGAGTTATCAAGAGACCCCTCCCTTGTGGCCTCTCCCTTTTGGCTTATCAAACCTAGTATTTGTGGCGCCTCACCCTATTCTTTTCCCCTCTATAAATCCATTTCCCTTCCAAGTGATCTTAGAAAGGATCCTTTGGGCAAGTGATCATCAAAGATCACATCATAAAGTATCAAAGGCTTAGTTTTCATACAGTAGATGTTAAAGTGAAACAAGCTTAAAATATTTTTGACAAGATAATTTATGTTGTAGATGGAGATGAATATGTATGAATCCTTGTGTGTCTAACACAACCAAGGAGAATATTATATATATATATATATATATATATGTATATATATATATGTATATATGTTCTACAAAAGACATAATACAAAGAGATGGGCGTAGGCACATATCTATATTGAAATACATCTAACATTCTCCCTCAAGTTGGTGCATATGATTTATATACACCAAGCTTGTTACAAATATAATCAATTCTAGAACCCTGCAATGATTTTGTGAAGACATTAGCTACTTGATCATATGAGTTAACAAACTGGGTGGAAATGTCTCCATATACAATCTTATCACGAATAAATTGACAATTTACCTCAATGTGTTTGGTCCTTTCATGAAACACTGGGCCTGAGGCAATATGAAGAGCAGTTTGGTTATCACATATTAGAGTTGTCTGTATAACCTCTCTAAATCTCAATTCATCAAAGAGTTGTTTGACCCAAATAAGCTGCATCCTACATATCTTTATACTCTACTTCTACACTAGATCTTGTTTGAGCCAAACAAGTTGCCAAAACTATATCTTTATACTCTACTTCTACACTAGATCTTGCCACTACATCCTACTTTTTATATTTCCAGGAAATCAAGTTGTCACCAATAAAGACACAATATCTGGAAGTTGATTTCTTGTCACTGAGAGAGTCTGCATAATCTGCATCTGAGTATCCCACAACTAGAGTATGATTATTATGCCCATACAACAAACTTTTTTCGAGGCTTTTTTAATGTACTTTAGAATGCAGAAGACAACATCCCAATGTCCTATACATGGTCAATTAAGGAACTGACTTACCATACTGACAGGAAAGGAGATGTTAAGACAAGTGACTGTGAGCTGGTTCAGTTTCCCAATAAGTCTCCTATATTTCCCATGATCTAAAAGTGGCTCCTGCTGACTTAGCAAGAGTTTAGCAGTAAGATCCATAAGTGTTTCAATGGGCTTGGAATTCATTAGCTTAGACTCCTCTAAAATGTTCAATGCATACTTCCTATGGGAAATCACAATCCCACTGTCAGATTCTGTTATCTCAATGCCTAAGAAGTATATAAGTTTTCCAAGGTCTTTCGTCTCAAAATGATGACAAAGGTGTTGTTTCATCTGTGAAATTCCATGGGTATCACTGCTGTAATAACAAAATAATCAGCCTCATTGTGATTCATACAAAACTCCATGGGTATCACTAAATCTACCAAACTATGCCCTGTGAGACTATTTAAGACCATATAAAGATTTGCAAAGACCACATACTAATTCGGAAGACTCCCCTCAAGCATCAAAACTAGGAGGTTGCTCCATATAAATCTCCTCAAACAAATCACCATGAAGGAAGACATTTTTTATATCCAACTGATAAAGGGGTCAATGTCGAAGCATCTATAGCAAAAATTGTCTAGCAGAAGTCATGTTGACAACGAGAGAGAATGTGTCACTATAGTCAAACTTGAAGATCTGAGTATAACCTTTGGCAACTAAACAAGCTTTAAGGCGATCAATAGTGCCATCAGGGCCAACTTTGATAGTAAAGATCCACCGATCACCAAAATAAACTGTCTAGGGACAAAGGAACAAGATCCCTAGTACCAATGTTGTTAAGAACACACAGTTCATCAAGCAAGACCTATCTCCAACCAGGATGGGATAAGGTATCACATACAGTTTTAGGAATAAACATAGAGGAAAAGGAAGAAAGCATAGAAAGATGGAGATAACCTTTGATAACTCAAATTAACATAATGAAGGAAAAGATTACGAATGGAGTGGGTACATTTATGAAGAGAAATTGGGAGATAAGACACATAGGGAGGATCCAGAGGAGACGAACTAGGTGGCATAGGAGTAGAGTGAGTGGCCGCCTAACGAGAAGTCAACCATGCTGTCAGCAATGATAAACCAGGAGAAGAGATGAAGGTGGTGGATCAATGGGTATAACAGACATGTCTGTGGCATGAAAGACAAAAGGGGAGGTGGTGGAGGCAGAAACAGGCTCAGAAGAAGAGGAATTAGACGAAAAGTAGAGAGAAGACTCAAAGAAGATGACATCAACAGACATTAAGTATCGATGAAGGGAAAATGAGAAACACTTATACCCTTTTTGAGATCAAGGATAACCTAAAAAGAAACACTTGTGAGATCGAGCAAATAATTTATCAAGACCAGGACTCAAGTTGTGAACAAAACAAGTGGAGCCAAAAACTTGAGGGGTAATGGATGGAGTGAGTCATGGGGAAACAAAATAGAGTGAGAGATTTGGTTATTGATGCTAGAAGAAGGCATGTGATTGATAAGGTAACACGAAGTGAGAACAACATCTCCCCAAAATTGTTGTGGAACATGACCATGAAGTAAAAGAGTTCGAGTTGTTTCACTAAGGTGTCAATTCTTACGTTTCACAACTCTATTTTGTTGAGGGGTATAAGCACAGAAAGTTTGATGAAGAATGCCATGAGAACACATGAAGATCTAAAACACCTGAGAAAGGTATTCATGAGCATTATTACTACAAAAGGTACAAATAGGTACACCAAATTGAGTTTTAATTTCATTATAAAAGGTCTGAAATATGGAAAACAACTCAGAAGGATTTTTCATTAAAAATAACCAAGTACAACAAGAATAATCATCAATGAAAGTGACAAAACTGAAAACCTGTGCTAGACTGAACATGACTTCGGCCCCAAATATTTGAGTACACTAAAGCAAAAGGACACACAACTTGTTTTGGGACACTTGTAGGAAAAGAACTACAACTATGTTTTCTTAATTCACACGACTCACATGACAAAGTAGAAAACTTATATAGATGTGATACAAGGAATTGAAGCTTGGCAAGACAAGGATGACTTGATTGAGTATGAATAAGAGTAGGGGAATCCATGATTGAACCAACATGAGCAGATAAAGGTCATTTGACTCACATTTGGTCCCAATTATTCGTCCCAAACTCTAGTGTTGTAAGAAAACAAAATCTTTAGTAAAAGTAACAAGAAAATCAAGAGAACGAGTGATTCGACTAAGGGATAATAAATTAAATGGATACCCAGGAACATAAAGTACATTATCAATAGAGAGAGAAGAGAAAATAGGAACAGTACCAATACCATGAGAGGGGGACCTGAAACCCATTAGCCATAGCGAGAAAGGATAAAAGACCAGAAGTTGAAAGAGAGGACAAACAAGACTTATTACTAGAGGTATGCTTGTGGAGTTAGAGTCAAAGACCCAAGGGCTAAAAGAGGCAGAGTAAGTAAAACCAGCAAAGGAAGTGTCAGTGTGCGTAACAAAAGCAGTAGAGTTAGAGATCTGACGTTCCTCATACCATTTGAGAAAGTCGTTGAAGAAAGTCAGAGGTTTTGAACTGCTAGAAGAAGTGGCACTAGAATCAAGAGGAGCATGGGCTGTAGTATGAGCGGCAGTAATAGTTAGCCAACTGTAGAGGACGACCATGCAAAGCATAACACAAGTCAAAGGTGGGCCAAATTTGTGGCAATAGCCACATTTGGGACGATTTTGACCAAGTTTTAAAAAGCGATTACAATCATCATATTGAGATGCCAAGACATAGGAGTCACCAGGAGAAACAGAAGGAGGTATGTCTGATGATAACTTGCATGACACACACAATAGAGTGGACCAAGTAGAGTTCAAAGTGGGCACAATCGAAAACCTAAAATTTCATCACGAATAGATGAATACTTATCGAGAAGCCCATATAAGGTCGTCAATATAAAGAATGTTTGACGTTGCTCTAATTCCTAAGCAGGAGTAGCAGTAAGGGAAATAGTTCATTGAAGTCATGAAGAAGACCATGAACCTTACCCAAATATTTATCTATGGGAATGTTAAGGCAGTGGGGGTCAATAATGCTCAATAGATTTTGGCACACGCCATTGAGGCATTGAGTATCATTGGTGTATAGCAGCCAAGCTTGTTCCCAAACTCCAGCACAAGTGTCATGGGCCCAGAATATTTGTTTCAAAGAAGGATGAATAGTCGACTTCATAACACTGTAAACTTCAGCATCAACTTTCGACTATTGTGGATGATCTTTCTCATCAATGGAGGCAGTTGTTTGAGTGAGATGGTCAACATAGTCTTATCCCTTAAGTCAAAGTTTGATGTTAAAGGCCCAAGTGTTATAGTTTGTGTCATCTAACTTGTCAATGGAGAGAGACACATTGACATAGTTAATAAACAAAGACGAGTCAAACCTAGCAAAAGCCATGGGAGACAAATGGAAGGGAAAATGTTGTAGGAGAGAGAAGAAAAAACATCTCCAAAGGAGAGAGAAGATTGAAGATCGAGCCCAATGGAAGATCCAAGACCAAATTGGAGGAGAGGACAACATGGTAACTTAAATGGGCGAGCCGTGCCGCCACGTGCGGCTGCTTAAGTAGCAAAAGGAGAAGACAATCTCTGCATGAAGGAATGTGTGAGGGCATGTGGCAACTCCAATGGAGGAGATGTCAGTCCCACTAGAGTCATCGGAGTACAACAATGTAGATGGCGTGGTTGTTGACTAGAAAGGCGACGATGATGACTACAACTAGAAACAACCGAAAATCGGAAAGAAACACGATTTTTGGAAAAAAAACTTAGGCAAGGATCCTCCAGGCTCTAAATACCATGTAGATGGAAATGAATATGCATCACTCCTTGTGTGTCTAGTACAACCAAGAAGAATATTATATTTATGTGCTATAAAGAGTTAATACAAAGAAATGAGCTTAGGCCCATATATATTGAAATAATTTAACAAATGTTAACATAATTTTATGTGGAGCCCTTTCTAGTTTGTCGTGTAAGACAATGGTATGTTGTTTAGGTTAAGATGCTAAACTTAAGTTGGAAGAAAATTAACTAAGATATAGTTTTCTTTTTCTTCGTATTCTTGTCTTTTATTCCTTTTTATCTTTGCCTTAATTATGCTAAATAATACTACAAGCTTTAATGATGCCAATGTACATATATAAATTACGGGAATCGTGAATATCTAGTAGGTATACCATAATATTATAAGCTCAATGATGCATACACATGTTACCTTGATGGCCAAAGTAGGATCCATTAGCAAATGATAGTCCTCATTTTGCTTGTTAAAACGCTCAATGACTGATTTCATACTGTCATAAATGTAGAAGTCAAGATAAGAGACAGAAAAATGAACTTCAAATCCAAAGGCATGCAATATTTAAGGTTATTATTGTCTAAACAATATTTCTTAAAAGCAAATGAAATATAAATGAACAAGTAAGGGTACTCAAATCCATAAAATCATGAGTTAACTAACTAAAAGTTTATTTAGATATGCATGAAAAGTATTTAAAGAGCATTTAACTTACAAACATATATGAAACTTATTAGATTTAGTCAAGTATTTTCATCACATTGATAATTGCTAAATATTTATGTATCAATACACAAAATTTTTAATTATTTATACTTCCGATGCTTATTAGACTTACTCTTTGTCCTTATTTAAACAAATCTTTCGCGAGCCTTGTATGTGGCTTAGATACACTTATTGTGCTTACTTAAGCAGGAGTTATGAGCGCTTAAGTGAATTATTTTGAAATTTAGCCCTTTCATCTCTGTAAGTGTTTAAGCGAATAGTTATAATGCTTAAGTGAGTCTAACCCAACTTATCATGACAAGTAACTTATTTTATAAATAAGGTATTAATTTAGAAAAGGAGTATTCCATTTTTGGCTTTATACTGTAGGCTAACTATTTGAGAGAGGTGAGCTAGATGCTCTAAGAGTTGTGGATTCTATCAAAACTTAGGCATTCCTCCTTAGCTCGCATGAGGAACTAGTCTTCCTGTTGCTAGGGTTCATGTAGCCAACAACCATTCCATGTATGACTTATTTTTTTTAATTATAATAATTTTATTGTTTTTTTCTATTTTCATTATCTTTTTTGGGATTGACAATCTATTGCATGAGTCAATTAATTTAAAGGTGGATCAAAAGATATTGTTAAATAAAGAAGAATTAGGAATAATTTATGGGTTGTATAACTAGGAATAAGGTATAATCTATTATTCAATTTTGAGTCTATATTTTGTGATCCATACAATTTAATTTCCAAATTTTATGAGTCAAAGAATTGAGAATAAAATTGTGCGGCTAAGCTCTTCTATACTTAAGGGTACAAATTATTCTGATGGTAAAAATTAATGAAATTATTGGGAATTGGTAATCAAATCCTAATAACACTTTCAACTACTTATTACTTCACACTCTACATGCCAAGTATTTGATCAATTGTCTTTTAAATTATTATTTAATTTTCTTGCATATTTCTCAAAACTGGTAGCTTAGGAAATTCGTTAGATTTAGTAAATTACATTAATGCCATTTGTTTAACGATGAGAGATGAGAGGGGGAAAGGACGAGGGGGAAATTTAGTGAGGGTGGAGAATGGACTACTCTGAGATCACAAATGGTGAAAGTAAATAGATTGGCAAGCGACAAGGGTAATATAACATATGTTCAACAACAAAATTTGTATTTCACCATTTTTTTTAAGGTCATGCTACAACAGCATTTTGGAAAAAATTTTCCAAATGGGATATGGTGAGGGATCTTTTTATATCGACAAAAAGAAACAAGTTTGGCTAAAGGTTTTTCTTTTGTTACTTTTTAGTTGAAGGATGTAGGTAGACTGGAGATATGCCTTGACGACATTTAGATAGACACTTACAAATTACAAATCAATGTTTGATGATTTTAGAGAGCGAGGAGCAAATTGATATTAACGTTGCAAGGGTTCAAAATGTTTCCAAAGTGGCAGACAAAAGAGGTAATTAGGAAGGAAGGGGTCAACTCGTTAGCAAAGTGGCAGAACAAAAGCCAGAAGGAGAAATTAGGAAGGACAAGAGACCGCATGCAATGCAAAAAGTCTAGAGAGTAAAGTAGAATAGTGATAAGGGAGATTAATGCAGATGGCTAACAAAGTTGACATTCATAGTAGACAAGGAAAGAATGGAAGAATTGGTAGGAGTTTCGTCGGAGAGGTTACATCCTCAGAAATAGTGTATGCTTCGCAAGAAAGACTATACAAAAGATAAATTCGATACAGGTGGTACCAATGGGAGGAGATATGGTGTTGTTGAAACCCCTAAAAGATGAAGTATTGGCATATTTGTTTCAAGAAAATGAGTTGTTGATGTCCAATTAGTTTTACCAATTATCAAAATGGTCACTAGTCAAAATAACAAGGTAAAGATATACATGGGTGAGATGTAAATGGGTACTAATTCATGTGTGTTCAGATACGTCCTTTGCATATGTGGTGGCCACGGTTGGAAATTTCTTAGTCGTGGATGCTAATACTACAAAACATCAAAGGCATGATACAGTCAGGTCTTGATTCGCACTATTGACTGGAGTCAACTAATATAGTGAATAAAGTTCTTATTAGCGATACAGTTTTTGCAATACATACTATGGCAAAATATGAATATGCATGAATCCTTGTGTGTCTAACACAACCAAGGAGAATATATATGTTCTACAAAAGGGCTAATAAAAAGATATGGGCTTAGGTACATATCTATATTGAAATACATCTAACATTCCCCCTCAAGCTAGTGCATATAAATCATATGCACCAACCATGTTACAAATATAATCAATTCTAGGACCCTACAATGATTTTGTGAAGACATTAGCTAGTTGATCATAGGAGCTAGCAAACTGGGTAGAAATGTCTCCAGATACAATCCTCTCACAAATAAAGTGGCAATCTTCTTCAATGTGTTTGGTCCTTTCGTGAAACACTGGGTCTGAGGCAACATGAAGGGAATCTTGGTTATCACATATTAGAGTCATCTATTTAACCTCTCCAAATCTCAATTCATCAAGGAATTGTTTGAGCCAAATAAGTTCACAATTTTCCAAAGTCATAGTTCTATACTCTGCTTCTCAACTAGATCTTGCAACTACATCCTGCTTCTTACTTTTCCAGGAAATCAAGTTATCACTGATAAAGACACAATATCCAAAAGTATATTTCTTATCAGTGAGAGAACCTGCATAATCTGCATTTGAGTATCCCACAACCTGAATATGATTATTGTGCCGATACAATAACCCTTTTACTCGGGGTTCCTTTAATGTACTTTAGAATGTGAGGACAACATTCCAATGTCATGTACATGGTCAATTAAGGAATTGACTTACCACACTAATAGCAAAGGAGATGTCAGGACGAGTGACTATGAGGTAGTTCAGTCCCTACTAGTCTGCTATACTTTTCTGGATCTAGAAGTGGCTCCCCTTGACTTGGCAAGGGTTTAGAATTAAGATCCATAGGTGTGTCAATCGGCTTGGAATTCATTAGCTCAACCTCCTCTAAAATGTCCAATGCATACTTCCTCTGGGAAATCATAATCTCATTGTCAGATTTTGCTACCTCAATGCCCAAGAAGTATCTAAGTTTGCCAAGGTCTTCCGTCTCAAAATGATGGAAGATGTGTTGTCTTATATGTGAAATTCCATGAGTATCACTGCCTATGATAACAATGTCATCAACATACATTACCATGTAGATGCACCAACCTCCTGAATAACGATAAAACACAGAATTATCGGTCTTACTACGATTCAAACAAAATTGTTGGACTACTTCACTAAGTCTACCAAACCATGCCCTAGGAGACTGTTTAAGACCATATAAAGATTTGCGAAGATAGCATACCAATCCAGAAGACTCCCCTGAGCAGCAAAATGAGGAGGTTGCTCCTTATAAATCTCATCGAAAAATCACCATGAAGGAAGAAATTATTTATATCCAAATGATAGAAGGGACAATGGCAAAGTGCAGCTATGGCTAAAAATAGTCTAACACAAGCCATCTTGGTAATAGGAGAGAATGTGTCACTATAGTCAAACTTGAAGATATGAGTATAACCTTTGGCAATTAAATGAGCTTTGAGTTGATCAATAGTGTCATAAGGACCAACTTTAACGATAAAGATCCACCAACAACCAACAAAATACTTCTCAAGAGGCAAAGGAATAAGATCCCAAGTACCACGGTTTTCAAGAGCACATGGTTCATCAAGCATGGCCTATCTCAAACCAGTATGGGATAAGGCATCACCTACAGTTTTATGAATAGACACAGAGGAACTGGAAGAAAGACAAGCGCGGATAGATAGAGACAGCCTGTGATAACTCAAATTAACATAATGAAGGAAAGGATTACTAGTGGACTGTGTAACTTTACGAAGAGCAATTGGTAGATCAGACACACAAAGATGAGTCAAAGAAGATGAAGTAGGTGGCATTGGAGTAGAGTTAGTGATGGACCCAACGGGAAATCGAACATATTGGCAATGATAAACTCGGAAAAGAGGTGGAGGTGGTGGATTTGTAGGTACAACAAATGTGTCTATAAGATGGAAGACAAATGTGGAAGTGGTGAAGGTAGGAAGACGCTCAGAAGAAAAGGAATTGGAAGTAAAGTATACAGAAATCTCACAGAAGATAACATCAACGGAGATCAAGTATTGACGAAGGGAATGTGAGCAACACTTATACCCTTTTTTAGACCTAGGGTAGCCTAAAAACACACATTTGTGAGATCGAACAGACAATTTATCAAGACCAAGACTAAGGTTGTGAACAAAACAAGTGGAGCCAGTGAGCCATGAAGAAACAAAATAAAGTGAAGTATTTGGTTATTAAGGACGAAATAAGGCATGTGATTTATAAGGTAACACATAGTGAGACCAACATCTCCCCAAAATTGTTAAGGAACATGAACATGAAGTAAAAGTGTTAAAGTTGTTTCAATAAGGTGTTGATTTTTACGTTCCGCAACTCCATTTGTTGAGGGGTATAGGCACAAGAAGTTTGATTAAGAATACCATGGAAAGACATGAAGGTCTGAAAAGCCAGAGAAAGGTATTCACAAGCATTATCACTACGAAAGGTATAAATAGATACACCAACTTGAGTTTTAATGTCATTATAAAAGGACTAAAATATGCAAAACAACTCATAACAATTTTTCATTAAAAATAACCAAGTACAACGAGAATAATCACCAATGGATCTTACAAAATATTGAAAACCTAAGCTAGACTGAACACGATTCAAGTCCCAAATATCTGAGTGAACTAAAGCAAACGAAGACAAAGCTCATTCAGGGACATTCATAAAAAAAGAACTACAACTATGTTTTCCTAATTCACACGACTCACATGACAAAGTAGACAACTTAGATAGACGTGTACAAGGCATTGAAGTTTGACAAGACTAGGATGACCTAATTAAGCATGAATGGGAGCAGGGGAATCTACAACGAGCCAACATGAATAAATTTTTATAGGTGATAAGGGTCATTTGACTCATATCTGGTCCTAATTATCCATCTTGAACTTCGATCTGTAAGTAAACAGAATCTTTAATAAAAGTAACAAGACAATCAAGAGAACGAGTGAGTCGACTAAGGGATAATAAATAAAAGGTAGACCCATGGACATAAAGTACATTGTCAACAAAGAGAGAAGGGAAAATAGGGATAGTACCAACACCATGAGAAGGGGCTCGAGAGCCATTACCTATAGTGATAGAGGTAAAAGACCAGAAGTGGATATTGAAGTCATGAAGAAGACCGTGAACGTTGCCCAAGTATTCTGTCAAGGCAGAGGGGGCCAATGATGCTCAGTAGATTTTGGCACACGCCATAAAGGTGTTGAGCATCATTAGTGTATAACAACCGAGTCTGTTCCTAAACTCCAGGACATGTGTTATAGGCTCAAAATATTTGCTTCAAAGAAGGATGAATAGTCAACTTCAAAACACTGTAAACTTGAGCGTCAACTTTCGATCATTGTGGATGATCTTTCTTATCAATAGAGGCTACTGTCTGAGTAAGATGATCAACATAGTCCTGTCCCTTATGCTCAAGTTTGATGTCAGAGGCCTAGGTGTCATAGTTCATGCCATTTAACTTGTTAATAGAGAAAGACACATTGACATAGTAAACAAGGAGGAGTTAAACCTAGAAGAAACCATGTAAGATAAATGGGAGGGAAAATTTTGCAGGAAAGAGAATAAAAAAGTGTCCCCAAAGGAGAGAGAAGACTGAAAGCAAGGTCTAATGGAAGATCCAAGACCAAATCGGAGGATAACATAACAAGGTAATTCAAATGCTGGTAACCGCTGTCGAAACGTAGGTAGGCGTTCCGCTATGACGATCTCTGTGGCACGGCACACATGAAGGCGTGTGGCAGCTTCGACGGAGGAGATACCGGTGGCACTGGAGTTGTCGGAGGACGGCAATGCAAATGGTGAGGTCGTCAACTAGAATGATGACGACAACGGACGATGGTAGCAACAGTGGCGTGAAATGGCTAGAAATCAGAAAGAAACATGATTTTGAAAAAAAAAACTTAGGCACCGATGAAAAAAGGTCCACAGGGAGGGCAAAGATCCACCAGGCTTTAGATATCATGTAGAAAGAGATGAATATGTATAAATCCTTTTGTATCTAGCACAATAAAAAAGAATATTATATTTATGTTGTACAAATAAGCTATTACAAAGAGATGGGTTTAGACCTATATACTAAAATACATCTAACACATATTATTGAGGAGGTATATCCATTCGTTGTTGAACCAGGTAAACCAACTCCTCAACATCAGCACAAGACTCCGATTGCCGGTTATAGAGATGGTCAGAGTGCGAGGGGCTACTTTCAGATTTAATTTTTGAATTTAAAAATCGGCGACATAATTGGAAACAAATGATTTGGTCTTCGATTGTGGAATGATCATAATTGGGCATTAAATGGCCAAAGATCATATACCCGTTAATATCACATATTTGAATGCCTTAGTCACAAAACACGTGTATCGATGGACGACCATGAGCATTAAGTTGGGATTGCATGTGGAGACGAGATGAACGACCATGATGCAATGGTTGACTCACACATGAGTGCAGTACAACTCGTGGTTTCTCGTAACGATGGAGAAGGAAACATAGTACAATGCAACAGCGACAAAAATGGAGCATATTATCTCAATGACAACTTGGGGGGCAATGAGACACGAGCTTATCATAATGACACGAACTTCATGCCTGGTGGAGATAGTCAATGCATGGGCCACGTCCATTAACCTAGTCTCACCATTGACGAAAATATGGGAGTAATGGGTTGTAATGGTGCACCTCTTGTGGCTGAGTCTGGCACTTAGCTTCGTTTGTACTAGTATCATGCAGCAGCAAAATGTGTAGCAACAAGGCAATGGGCACCATTTCAAGTGTAGCAGTGGATGGTCAAGGTACTAGTATTGGAACTGCAAGTGGTGATGGATTTAATAGTTAGGTTGGGATGGTTAGAGGGAGATAGATGGTGCAAGGGCCACGTTCATCAACCTACCATCGGCGAAATTGTAGGAGCAACAAATCATAACGATGTGCATCATGTGACTGAGTTTGGCACTTAACTTTCTTTATACCACCATTATGTAGTAGCAACAATGTGTGGGAACAAGGTGATGAACACCATTTCCAGTGTTGTGATTGACAGTCAGGGTATTGGTATTGGGACAACAAGTGGTCATAGGTTCAACAACCAGGCTGAGGTGGTTGGTCACCACATGGGTGCGGCATGACAAGTGGTGTTCCTGTTGAAATTAATTATGTATTAGTATCACTCAATATCTATTATCATTAACCGACAATATCTTATCTCTAACCGATAATATCTTATCTTTAACCGATACTATCTTATCTTTAACAATATGGTTAATTGAACTGGGATTACAGTGAGATTGACTCTGTGATGGGTTAGGTCAATCAGATTAAAAGCCCAATTAAGAGAGGTCCCTGACTACCCTGGGGGGTTATAAATTTGCCATCCCATTAAGCAAATTTACACATCAGAATTGTTCTCTACAATAACCCCTCAGAAGGTAGCCAGAAGAACCTCCTAGAGTTCTGTTCAATAGTGCTCATGGACATGAATGGCAATTCAGGTACACATTCATTCTCATTCTATCAATTCAATATCATTAATTGACATACTATAATTTGTGTCTAGTACAGTATACTTCAAAACCTACTTTATACTTTCATCAATTGGTATCAGAGCTTGCTAGATACATTTTATGGTTATCAATTGAACAAACCCTATTTTCAACATTAACATACACGCATTTTGAGAGGGGGAGAGAGAGATCAAATGATACCTGAGCAAATCGCGGCGGCACTCGAGTCGACCGCCGGCAGCCGCGTCACCCACGGTGACCAGCGGCCCTGTCGGTGGTCCCGACCCTGCCGCGCCGCACCTTCCTCGCGCCGCACGATCTGAACCTAAGAAGGGCGGAGTTCGGAGAGTATCGCGGCGAAAATTGCGTTCCGCCGACCAGATCCTGTTGGATCTTGGGCTTCGGCACTGCTCAGCGCGCTCCTGCGATTCCACCACCGCCGTCTCGAAGCACCCAGATTGCGGCGGGGATCGCGTCTCAAACCCCGACCAGATCCCGTCGGATCTTGGGTTTCGACGCTGCTCCGCGCGCTCCTACTCCGCCGCGTCTCGAACCGTCCAGATCGCGATCTGGATCGCGTTTCGGCTGCCCAGCTCGCGGGGGATCTTGGGCCTTCGACGTTGTTCCACCGAGTCGCGCGCGCGCCCCAGCAGCACTCCGCCGTCCGTCGGATCTTGGCTTTCGGCGCTGCTCCGTGCGCGCTCCAGCGACGCTTCACCGTTGCGTTTTCAGCCGCCCTTCCCACCGCCACTCCGCCGCGTTTCGGACGTCCCTGACCCCGTTCGATTTCGGGGATTTCGGCGGTGATCGGAGAGAGAGGCAGGACCAAAAGAGATTGGGAAACTCGGGAATGAGACCTGGCACCGATTTTCGCCATTTTTTATTGGGAAGCTCGGGAATGAGATTGGCACTGTTTTTTGCCATTTCGCTGAAGAGAATTCCATACTACTCGTTCACAATACAAAACAATTATTTAATATTTTTTAAATTGTTTTTTGGAATTTCATAATTTTTTCATTAATTTGCATTGTGATGACCTGCCTATCGTGGGCATTATGATGTGAATTTTGTTTGTCATATTTTAAGATGATTAAATAAACATGATTTATGCTATTAATTTACATAATTGTAATTTCACCTATCGTGGATGCATTTGTGTAAATTTATGAATAAATATTGATTCATTATATTAGTGATAATTATACCCTATCAGTGTGTTGTTATTAGTATAATTTGTTGTTGTACAATGCATTTCTCTTGACTTATATTAATGTTTTTGGTACCCTATCGGTGCTAGAATTTATTAATTTAAGTTATAATGTATTGTAATTTGTTTAGGGATTTATTTTAAGCTGAACTTTTAAATCACTTTTTTCCTTTATTGTGATGTTCATTTTTCTTCCCTAATTCCGTCAAAACTCTAAACGGAACAAATTATGAGGACTGGAAAGAATCATTAGATCTCTACCTGACCATTGGCAATCTGGATTTAGCATTGAGGACGACGAGGCCTGCGCCTCTTACAGATGAGTCTTCTGAAGCTCAGCGAATTTCTCATGAGAAATGGGAACACTCTAACAGAGTGTGCCTGAAGGTGATTAAATTCACAATGGAGAAATCTATCAGACAGAGCATTCCAGATCTTGATGATGTCAGTGCTTTTCTGAAAGTAGTCGGTGAAAAATTTACAACTTTTGATAAGGCACAGAAAAGCCAATATCTTTCCTTATTTGAAAATACCAAATATGATGGTGTCAGCGGTGTACGTGAACACATTATGAAGTTAGTACATTTCTATAATAAGCTGAAGTCTCTCAAGGTTGAGGTTGGTGAAGACACTTTAATCTATCACATCTTGGAATCTCTGCCTTCTCAGTTTGACATCATGAAGACTTCATATAACATTCAAAAGCATGACTATGGAGTGGTTAAAGTGATTGCAATAATCACCCAAGAGGAGGAGTCAATGAAGAAAAATAAGCCTAATAGCATTCAGTTCGTTGCTTCTAGTTCAGGTGCTAAAGGTGCTAACAGATATAAAGGAAAGAAGAAAAAGGGTACAGAGAAAGCAGAACGACATTTAGAACCCAAGAAGAAATTCTTTAAAGGTTCTTGCAAGTATTGTAAGAAACGTGGTCACAAGGTGGAAGATTGCTTTATCCTGAAAAAGAAAGAGGAGAAGCGAGGTAATCTGCTAGCACTAACTTGCTTTGAATCTAATATGGTTGATGTTCCTCCAAATTCCTGGTGGTTAGACTCAGGGGCTACTATTCATGTTGTGAATTCTTTACAGGGGTTCACAAGCCTGAGGAAACCAAGTGATGTTGAGACGAAGATTGTTATGGGAGATGGAGCTGGAGTACCCGTTGCTGACATTGGAGTCATTTCTTTATGTTTATCCTCTGGACATACTTTATTATTGCAAGATGCTGTTTATGTCCCTTCCATGAGAAGGAATTTGATATCAATTTCTGTTTTAGACAAATGTGTATACAACTTTCATTTTGGTGATGGAAAATTGGTGATTTATTATAATTCAACTGTTGTTGGTTCGGGAGTTTTTCATGACAGACTTTACATGTTAAACGTAACTGATATGTCAGTTAACTCCATTAGCGGGAGTAAACGTAACAGGATTGATGAATCTTCCTCTATGCTATGGCATAGACGTTTGGGGCATATTTCTAGGCCTCGAATTGAAAGACTCATAAAAGAAGGGATTCTGCATGATCTTGACTTCTCAGATTATGACACTTGTGTCGATTGCATCAAGGGGAAGTTCACTACCAAAACCAGGAATAAAAGTTCAAACAGATGTGACGATGTGCTACAATTAATTCACACAGACATATGTGGACCTATTACACCTACTGCTATGGGTGGACATAGGTATTTTATTACCTTCATAGATGACTTCTCCAGACATGGATGGGTATATCTTCTTCAGGATAAAGCAAGCTCTCTTGAAGCCTTCAAAACCTTTAAAGCTTTTGTTGAGTTGAAAACAGAAAAGAAAATTAAGTGTGTAAGGTCTGATAGAGAAGGAGAATATTATGGTCGTTATGACGAGACAGGAAGAAATCTAGGTCCATTTGCTCGATTCCTTGATGAATACAGAATTGAAGCTCAATACACCATGCCTGGAACTCCTGAACAAAATGGCATTGCTGAAAGACGAAATCGAACACTCATGGACATGGTAAGATGTATGTTATCACATTCATCTCTGCCAGAATTTCTTTGGGGAGATGCTTTGCGGACTGCTATGTACATCCTTAATCAGGTACCTAGCAAATCTGTGCCCAAAACTCCTTTTGAGCTGATGACTGGTAAAAAGCCGAGTTTGAGACATTTCCATGTATGGGGTTGTAAGGCAGAAGTAAGACCTTATAATCCCAAACAAAAGAAACTTGATCTCAAAAATATTAGCGGTTATTTCATTGGCTACTGTATCGGTTCTAGAGGATGTAGATTTTATTGTCCTTCTCACTCTACACGAGTTATTGAATCTGACCGAGCAGTTTTCTTTGAGGATGATTTGGACAGTGGGAGTTACACATCTCGAATGATGACCTTCAGAGAAGATCGAACCATGCTTTCATTACCATCTTATTCTCTTCCTACAAACATCTCAATCCCAATGGTTCACACAGATGAACAAATTGTTGAGAGGCAAGATGAACAAATGACAGAACCACAAGTTGATGAACCACAACTCAATGATCAACAACTTGATGATGTTGATGTGGCCCCATTAAGACGATCTCAGAGAATACGCCGACCTTCTATACCAAATGACTATGTTGTATACCTTCAGGAGCACGAATATGATCTACATGATGATGACGATCCCATCACATTTCAGGAAGCACTTTCTAGTTCTCATGCTTCTGATTGGCTAAAAGCTATGCATGATGAATTGTCTTCCATGTCTAATAATAATGTTTGGGATCTTGTGGACTTGCCAGCAGGTTGTAAGCCTGTTGGATCTAAATGGGTCTTTAAGACAAAACGTACTCCAGATGGAAAAGTTGATAGGTATAAGGCTCGACTGGTGGCTAAAGGCTATAGTCAACGGGAAGGCGTTGACTACAAAGAAACCTTTTCACCAGTTTCAACGAAGGATGCACTCCGAGTTGTCATGGCTTTAGTTGCTCATTTTGACCTAGAGCTACACCAGATGGATGTAAAGACAACTTTTCTGAATGGAGATCTTGCTGAAGATGTCTACATGGTTCAACCTGATGGTTTTGTTGAAGCAGGCAATGAGCATTTGGTGTGTAAACTTAAAAGGTCCATTTATGGACTGAAACAAGCATCTAGGCAATGGTATTTAAAATTCGACCAGGTTGTCACTACTAAGGAAAATGTTGCAGACCAGTGCATTTACTTGAAGACTAGTGGGAGTAATTTCATCATTCTCGTATTATATGTCGATGACATTCTCGTTGCTAGTAGTTGTATGAACCTATTGGTTGAGACAAAATCAATGTTGTGCAGACATTTTGATATGAAAGACCTTGGTGAAGCTTCTGTTGTTCTAGGCATCCAAATTCTTCGTGATAGGTCACGTGGCATAGTTGGATTGTCTCAAAAGGGATATATCAAGAAGATTCTCAAGAAGTTCAACATGAATGCTTGCTCCCTATGTGCTGCACCTGTGCAACGTGGTGACAAATTATCTAACAAACAATGTCCTCATAATGATGAAGAAGTGGATGCTATGAAGAAAATTCCATACGCTTCCGCAATTGGCAGTTTGATGTATGCTCAAGTCTGTACTCGTCCTGACATTGCTTTCATTGTCAATGCCTTAGGCAGATACTTGAGCGACCCAGGTTTGGGTCATTGGAAAGTCGTTAAAAGGGCCATGCGATATTTACAGGGAACCAATGATCATATGTTGACTTTTATGAAGTCTGATCAACTTCAAGTCACTGGCTATTCTGATTCTGATTTTGCAGGTTGCCCTGATGATCGTAGATCTACTTCTGGCTTTATTTTTATGATGGCAGGAGGAGCTATCTCTTGGAAGAGCGTTAAACAGTCTCTTACAGCTACCTCTACCATGGAAGCAGAGTATGTTGCTTGTTTTGAGGCCACTCGTCAGGCCATGTGGCTTAAGAAATTGATATCTGACTTTCACATAGTTGAAAGCATTTCCAGGCCACTTGTGATTTACTATGACAATACTGCTGCTGTGAGTTTCTCTCAAAACAACAAAAGCTCTACTCGTTCAAAGCATTTTGATATCAAGTATCAATTTGTTAGAAAGCAAATTCAAAGTTTTCACACTCGGATTGAAAACATTGATTCTGAGGAGATGTTAGCAGATCCACTGACTAAGGCCTTAACTGTTGGAATTTTTCTTATTCATGTAACTCACATGGGTTTAGTCAAGACTTTTGATGTATTAAGTCAGTGGGCGTCTGATTCTCTATTTTCTTTAAGAGACATGCTCTAGTTGACGTCATTTTGTTCATGTTTCTTATTAGCATTTTATTTATGCTTGGACCATTGTAGTGTCATTTATGGGACTGCATTATGCCATACATTTATGAAAAATATTAGTTAAATGCAATTGCTTAATATCCCTATCGGATATTTATTTTATTGCTCATATTTTTCATATTGTTAATTAATATATGATATATCGGCAATTGTCATTTTAGCTTAATGATTTGTATGTTGATTATTGATTGACACTATCCAAGTGGGAGAATGTTGAAATTAATTGTGGATTAGTATCACTCAATATCTATTATCATTAACCGACAATATCTTATCTCTAACTGATAATATCTTATCTTTAACCGATACTATCTTATCTTTAACAATATGGTTAATTGAACTGGGATTACAGTGAGATTGACTCTGTGATGGGTTAGGTCAATCAGATTAAAAGCCCAATTAAGAGAGGTCCCTGACTACCCTGGAGGGTTATAAATTTGCCATCCCATTAAGCAAATTTACACATCAGAATTGTTCTCTACAATAACCCCTCAGAAGGTAGCCAGAAGAACCTCCTAGAGTTCTGTTCAATAGTGCTCATGGACATGAATGTCAATTCAGGTACACATTCATTCTCATTCTATCAATTCAATATCATTAATTGACATACTATAATTTGTGTCTAGTACAGTATAATTCAAAACCTACTTTATACTTTAATCAGTTCCGTCTTCCATTAGCTTATGCAACTGATGGGGAATTCATAGATGTTGGAGGTGGTCGGTGCAGTGGGCATGTTGTTCAAGAAAATGATGAAAGTTTGGGAGAACTGGGTCGTAGTTGTAACATGGTTGGTTTGGTGATAACACACAGGATACATTGGCTTAGCCATGGGAGAAAACACAAGCTCATACGAGTTGGAACAAAAATGAAGGTAACATGCATAGATGCATACATTTCAGAAATGTTTTAGTGGCAGTTGTAGGCACTCAAGTTGAACATGACTTTTCGGATTACCAGTGTGATATGTATGAGATTGTGAATGTTTTTGTGCGTGACCTAGGTACACACCTCTCTCCAATATGCAAGAAGTGGTCACATAATAGCTCTGAGGATTGCAACACAAGGGAAATAGCGTGTTTCACCAAGAGATGCTCAATATATGGTTGGAGTAGATGTTGTAGGACTGTGGATATCCCAGTGGGATATGTGACCGAAGGTCCCTATTTTGAATAGGGAACTAAAGTAGATGGAGGGGGCATAAATCATGAGAGAGAGGAGGGGGTAGAAAGAAGAACAAGAAGAAATATACACAACGAGAACGACAGTTAAACACGAAGGTGCTGTCTGAAGATGAATTATTTTTGGAGGCAAGTTTAATTGATGCTAAAATGGTGAAAGATGTAGTAAAGGGAATATAGGGTATAGGAAAAATGTTGGGTATTATATGTGTGAAATGAATAAAACATCATGGACAAATTGACCAAGATGGAGGTATGCAACACACATGAAGTGAAGGGTGGGAAAACCACTAGGTTCCATGAAGGTTATATCCCTAAATATAGGCTTGAGGGAGGGTTTAAAAGTGAGAAATGAGAAGATTGATAAAGAACACAAACTGAAAATGGTATGTATTCACGAAATGAAGATGAAATGTATTCATAAAGTTCTATGTGTGAACTTATGGGGGAACACAGAGGTGGGGTGGGTTTTTAATCTGCTTAGTGGTAGCTTAGGAGGGTCGTTGATCATGTAGAATGTGACAATTTTTAACAAATAAAATTATATTATGGGGACTTCATTTATAAGGGTCAATGGTCAATGAGGTGACAAGGAGGAATCCATAGTTTTCATTAATATTTATGCCCTATGTGATCTTGAAGGGAAAAAATCATGTTGGAGAGAGTTAACGAACTGTAGAATGTGTTGTGGTAGGGTATGTTGGTGTCTCATGGAGGACTTTAATGCTATTAGAAATGAGATAGAAAGAAAGGCGGTTGAGGGCCATCATAGAGTGGAAGAGATGTGTCTATTCAATAATTTTATAGACAACATCGGGTTGTTAGACTTACCTATTGAAAGGTAGTAAATACACTTGGTATAAAAATTATGGAAGGACTATGAGTAGATTGGATAGATAAATGTGTCTCCAGAGTTCTTGGAATTGCAATGTAATATGGTGTAATAGGGTATCCAAAGGAGTATATCATATCATTGTCCCGTAATGTTGCCAGCAAGGATGGTTAACTAAGGCCCAAAACCTTTCCATATGTGTAACTTTAGTTTAAGCATAGTAGTTTTAGATCATTCGTGGAGACTGAATGTCAGAACTTACAAGTTAGGGGGAAAAAGTCTTTTGTTTTAAAGGTAAAGTTAAAGTTGATAAAGGAAAAATTGAAAGAGTGAAATAAAGAGTTGTTTTATGATATAGAGAAGAAAATAAAAAAAAAGGAGGAGTTACATATGTTGGACCTAAAAGAAGAAATTGAGGGCCTAAGTGAGGATGAGAGAAAGGAGATAGTAGCTACTTTGGTGAACGGTCACTTTCAACAACAATAGAAAGGGAATGACTGGAGTAGGCCAAAGTTGGATGGTATAAATTTTAATAGCTCTTTGTTGAGGAATTTGTAGAATTTGAAAAGTAATTTTCAAAAAAAAAAAGATAAAGGTGGTGATATGGTAGTGCGATAGTTATAAGAGTCCAAGTCTAGATAGTTTGAATTTTATGTTTTTGAAAGAGTTTTGGTCCATAAAGGACAATTTCTTGGCCTTTTCATGGAATTTTATTCAAACAGCAAGCTATGCAAAGGGTCAAACAATTTTTTTGTTACTCCGTTACCCAAAAAAGTCAATTCCTAAACAATTGGTGACTATTCCCAATCTCACTCATACGAGGCATGTACAAGGTATTGTCTATGGTTCTGGCTAAAAGGCTTAAAAGGTGATGTAGTTGCTCATTTCAGAGACATAAACAACTTTTGTAGTAGGAAGGCAGATACTGGACGATGTCTTAATTATGAATGAAGAGGTAGAGGAAGCAGATAAAAGATCTAGTGTGTTTGAAGGTAGATTTTGAGTAAACTTATGATTCTGTAAGTTGGAAGTTTTTGCAGTACATCTTGGAACAAAGTGGGTTTGGGTGGAGGTGGATAAAATGGATATAGAAGTGTGTGGGATTGGCAAGAATCTTATTATTGGTGAATGGTAGCTAATAAAAACCACTCCTCCAAGTTGAGTAAGCATAAGCCCATTCAAGTTTATAGTTGGAGGCCTAAAATTAAGAGGCAAAATTGATTCTTCTATGGTATTTTTGCTTAGTGGAAATGTTGTTAGAGTTTATTAGTTTGGGAGGGGTATCAAGGGAATCACGGATTCTGTTAGTGTTGAGGGTGGTTAGTTATATATTCCTTTTTTTTAGGAATGATGGGATCATCCTTGAAATCCATTAGTGGATATTTGGAGTAAAAGAGATATTTTTCTCTTGCTTGGGAGAGCTTGCTCTCGAAAAATTACTTGATCATCTCCTATTTTCTCTATTTTGCTGTTTTCATTTCCTGATTGCAGGTGCCTTTGATACATATTGTATCATTGGTGCTTTCATTAAGAGACCTTCCCCCTTCACATATGAGTACAAGAATGACATCACAATGTCTTGACACTGTTGAATCTGACCTAGTTGCAATTAAGCTCATGCTCCAATCCTGGGGAGCCTCCATTACCGCTCAATCAACAACACTAGAGTCGCACTCGACGAAGCTGGATTCGCACTCCTTGAAGCTATATTTCATGGTATCCATTGTCACAGACCTTTCGCTCTCAATTATCGAAGAGATGCGCGGAGCACAACTCTCTTCTCTCTCTTCCTTTTCGAGTTTTACAACGCAGAGTCGCCCCACCATAGACAAAACAGTGATGGCCAAACGAGTGGACCTCCCTTCCTTCTTAGGAAAAAATCCTGCGGGATGGCTTGCGAAGGCTGAGTTGTACTTCTCCATCCAGAATATGCCCCAAAAATGCATATGTCCCTCGTCCAGATTTGCATGGAAGGCATGACTTGGCACTAGTTTAAGGTCCTATCCAATTCGGATACCAATTTGCAATGGAAATGTTTAAACAAGCCCTCTTGGATCAATATGGTGACCACCAATTGGGCAACCTATATGCGCAACTTAAGCTCTTCCATCAATCCTCTTTCGCCTCGGTGGATGAGTAAGTAGAGGCATTTGAAGTGCTCAGGTCCGCTCCATGACAAAAGACCAATACATGGGGCTTTTGTTGGGTGCCCTTTGTGATAACATTCGAACCGAGGTGCTGGCATTCGCACCCCCAAATCAGAACCGTGTGATATCAGTAGCCAGCCTCATCAAGCGGAAGTTGGATCGACTTCCCCTACCTGGAGTGCCTGGTTGGCATCCCTCGCAAAATTGGTTGACATTTTCAAAGGAGTGTAGCTTCTGACTCAAACTACCCTTCACACAGTGGGCCTATAAATCTTATTTACTCCACTAGCAACACTAATGGGCTTCGAGATAAAGGGCCCAAGATTTAGAAACCCACAAGGTCAAACTCTCACCCAGGAACTCGAAACTTGTCATACTAGGAACTCCGTGAGAGGAGAAAATGAGGTTTGTGTTTCAAGTGCGGTGGCCAATGGGGCGCAATCTACATGTGCCCAGATCAACATTTACGTCTTTGGATTTTGGAAGAAGACGAAGCCCCTAGTGAGCAACTAGAGTCTCCTCATGTTAAAGAGCCTCAATCACCTGAAGGTTATGAAATGCAATGTCAAACACTAGACTATTGTACGTTGGAACTAGAGATCTAATTGAGGGAAAAACTATCAAGTTTGATGGAAAACTAAACCAATACCCAATCTTGCTTTTGGTTGATAGCAGTGCTACCCACAATTTTGTGGCCTGAGAACTTGTGTCCTCTCTCAAGCTTGCAGTGACTCCTACATATTCCTTTTGCATGGGATTAGGAAATGGATCGAAGTGCTTATCACAAAGGCCTATGCAAGGCCAAACGAGTCAAGGTTGGCCTCTATTTTCTCTATGGAAGTTTATGTGTTGGACCTTGGGGGTGTTGACATTATTTTGGGAATGTCATGACTAGAGATGGTAGGGCACACCATCACTAATTGGCGTCAAAAGAGTAACTTCTAAATTTCAAGCAAGGTGACCCATTATTACCTTTCCTATTTGTCATAGTTTTTGAAGGATTAATTCAAATGATAAAGGTTGTAGTGACCATCGGTATATGGAAGGGGCACGAGGTGGGGAAAGAAAATTTGTGTGTATCATACTTACAATTTGCAGACAACACACTGTTACTAGCAAAGAAGGATTGGTAGTCCATGGAGGCTGTTAAAGTTGTGTTGAAGCTATTTGAGTTTGTCTTTAGGCTTAAGGTGAATTTTCATAGAAGTCAACTACTTGGCATAAACATATAGAATCCTTGGTTGGTAAGGGTTACAAACCTTCTAAATTGTAAAATGGGTACCTTGCCTTTCAAATATTTGGGTCTGCGTGTTGGTGCCAATCCAACAAGGTTGGCCATATGGCAAGCAATGATGGATGTGGTGCAGAGGAGACTGTTACATTGGGAGAATAAATATGTGTTGATGGCAGGTTCTTTTGTGCTCATTAAAGCTATATTATCCCTGCTAATATATTTTATTTCATTCTTCAAGGCTCCAAAAAGTATCATTTCTAAAATCCATTCTTTGTTTATGATTTTCTTATGGGGTGGAACTAAGGATTGTAAAAAAGTAAACTAGGTGGCTTGGGAAACAATGTATAGGTCAAAGGAGGAGGGGGCTTAGGCTTGTGGGATATGGCAAACTTTAATATAGCTATGTTAGATAAGTGGAAATAAAGGTTGCATGTGGAAATAAAATTTGCAGATAAAGGTTGGGAGGTGAGAGGTAAGCAATGTTCTACATGTAGTCTGATCTACACCTCACTGAGTTTGGGAGGGAGAGACCACGAGATTGGTGGTCAACAAATGTTTGCTAAAGTGTAAGGAATGGTAGCGAGGTTGCTTTTTGGGAAAGTAAATGATTGAGCGAACATAGCTTGAGAGAGGAGTTCCTCCGTTTATATGGGTTAGTGCTAAACAAACACATAACCATTATAAACAAGCAAGAGACTGAGTCCACCTAGAAGTGGGTATGGAGAGGGAGTTATTTTCCTGGGAAGAAAAGTTGTTAGTATAGGTAGGTAGGAGGTTAGGGTCAGTAACGTTGAGGGACAGAATAAAGGATAAGTGGGTGTGGTCACCAGATAGTTCAAGGGTGTATTCTGTCTCCTCTGCCTACAGGGTCTTAACTTTGGGTAATGGGAATGGATCCAATGATTTCTTCAAGCATCTATGGGCAAAAGGGGTACCTCTAAAGGTTCAAATATTGGCATGGAAGATGGAGGATGATAGGTTGCCAACAAGGATGAATCTTCTAAAGAGGAAGATTTTGCATCTCGGCAAAGAGGTGTGTGCGCTATGCAGTGCGGTGGTGGAAACACTCACCATCTTTTTCATGTAGTGCTCAATCTATTAAGATATGGCAAAAACTATGTTGTTGGTAGGGATTATCAGTGTCCCTATTCAACACGGTTCAAGGAGACTTTAACCAATTCACATGTTTGGTCAGTGGACCTATGAGCAAAAAGAAAGCTTGATTTTTTGTTTGGTTTGCTAGGATTTGACAAATATGGAAGCTTCACAATATAACGATGTTTGAGGCAAAAGGTCCAAATGTGCAAGATAAAATTCAAACAGTGCAACTCAATACATGAGAATGGTGTGATTAGGCAAATATTACAATGTATTGTCACACAGAATGGCTCATGAACTTTTTTATTATTTTATGGCTTGAATTTTAATGGCTACTTTTAGTAGCATTTGTTGTCGTGTTTATGTAAACGTTTCTATAGCTTGTTTTTTCACCTTGAAAAGGCATAACTTGTGTTTTTCATTTTTCTTTTTGTAATCAAATTTATTTGGCTTATATAAAAAAGGAATTCATTAGATTTAATCTTAAAGTTAATTACCCCCTCAGGTTTAGTAAAATTACAGATACACTCCTCTCTTTTTTTACATTACACATTACCTCCTTATTTTTATGTATTTATTACAGTTGTACCCTTATATATTTGAAAATCTTACACTAACACCCCTTCCAAACCTTACACTAACACCTCCTCAGGGGTACAAAAGTAATGTTTAAAAAGCAAGAAGTACATGTGTAATTACACTGAACCTCAAGGGGTGCATCCACAATTAGCTCTTAGTCTTATTATTTCATAATTCTCTATAGGGATGATTTGATTGTACTCAATCAATAAAATAATTTTTTTTGTTACAATTTTCCTTCAACAAAATGGTACAAGAGACATCAAGCTTTGTATACAAAGAGTTATATATAGATAGAGTTAAATGCAGGTTAGTTGTAACTTACCGACTAAAGTAATTACACTAACCGAAGATAGAACTAACTCTAGTTAACCCAAAGTAAACAAAAGAGATTATTTAAATAATACTAATTAATTTCTTTAAGTCATCATCCATAATGCAGTTTTGTATCTATACAATCTTTAGATGCCTCTCATCTTAGTGTGTATTCAGTTAATTTATTTCCTATTCCATTCAATGATTACCACTGGTCATTCCTTATCCATCTCTCATCACTTTTACATCTATAATCACTATTTTACCTTTGTGCGCACCCAACAAGTTACATATGATGTGATAAAATCCATTCGAGGTAGGGATAAAACAATGCACAATATTCTCTCTACTTTGCTTCCCATTGCTACTTAAATTCTATTTTTCTTTATTTAAGAACCAAGAAACCTTGACCTTAACTAAGTTAGATTTTTAAAATATATTTACAAAAAGATTTCTTTATATTTAAACCAAACTATATTAGTTTAATATTTCAAAATCAAGTTACCAACTAGATGTATAAAAAACATTCTATGGCTATATTCATCATAAACAACTCTTTGAGAATAGATTTGGAAGATTAACTTATTAAATTACTTTATGTATATTTCTTTTGAGAAAGACAATCCTTGATCCTAACCGACTTCCAATTGCCAGAAAGATACACTTGAGCAGAGAAAATGGAAAGAAGTTTTCATTTGTATAGAAAAAGGCTGAAGCAATTAAGAGTCATTTAAATGGGTTGTCTTTAACTATATTAATATTGTAAATGTTGATTAAAATTGAACTTGGGTTCTCAAAAAATGGGCTGGTGGGAATTGTTAAATTTTGCAAACTGGCTGATGCATATATTGAACCCAATTAATACATTGCATCCGGTAAACTTTATAAGTATGGCTAGTTGTCTTTTGAACATAGGTTAGTGTTTTCTTTGTGTTCTTTTAATTAATTTTTTTCTTATAAAAAAATACTATTAAATCTTTTATTCAACAAATTAACGGTATTAGAGCTTGAAAACGATCAAAATTTGAGCGAAAGGCCCGTACACCAACTCATCGACACTGTTAATATTCCGTCTGTCCTTTTATCAGATTTTACTTGTGAAAACTACGGTTTTTGGATCTTTAATTAAAATGAATAAAAAGATAGGTTTGTTTGCTCCGCGGCAAGACGCAGGTGAAACCATGGACAAGAACAGCAAGAAAGAGCTTGTGATGTCTTGGAAGAGGAGTTTTAATAAAGTGAAAGGTACTCTCCGATAAATTAGAATATCTTAAAAAGATATTTTGAAATCCTTAGAATGATGGAATCTAAGATCATAAAAGAATATCATGTAGAATGAAACTAGTTGATCTAATGAAATTATATGGGAAATATATAATTTCAACAAATTGTTATTATCACTTTCACGTAAAAATATGACCCAATAGTTGTTTTATTAAAAGACAAAATATATTGATAAGATGGAGTGCAAGATGTACTCTTAGCCAATTACAAAGTACATTCATTTATGGATGGATGCACGTACAATAAATGGATATACAAGACACCACAATATAATGACATGGAAGTGATTTCTAGCGTAGCCTTTAGCCACAACCAACTCCAGACCTGGATCATGTCAATCACCTCATCAGAATTCAAATATGCAGGATTTAAAAAAAAGTTGGTTCTATGTAATCAAATGGACTATATGATGCAAATTAAGCCGCAGAAGCTACCAGCAGCACTTGGTAACTAAAAAGAATAACGTATGCCATTGTATTTTAAAACCGTATCAATTAATACCTAGCCAGGCTGTAGGCATAACGAAGTATCAGTAGAAAACACCTTGGGAATGAAAACTAAAACAAAACAAGCATACGTCTCAACGTTCCAAAATTAAGAAAATTTGTGGAGATAATATTAAGAACTGAAGAAAAAAAAATAGTCAAAAGCCGTGAATTGAAGAAAAAAGTTATTGGCTATGACCCAAGGCTCAATGCAATAAATGCCAAAGAGTTGGACACATGTACAAGGAGAAGGATTACCAACCCAGTGATACTCATTACCTGCCTAGCATCAAAGCTATAAAGAAGTCTGTAAACGTTATATGCTGGAATTAACACCAATAATCCTTTCCCGGCCCTCCCTTGGACAATCATGGAGAGCAAAAGACTCGTTGAAACTCGTTCCCACGAATTACAGACGAATGTGGACTCTACCACTGACTAAAAGTAGGTGTTTCGCCTTTTTCATTGACGACAATGTTAAGGGTATACTTTAATTATGCAGGAGAAAAATATGGGGTCTTCAAGATTTTGCGTAAATTCAAGCAAATTGCAGACAATATGAAGTGGTCAGTAACAGTTAGAATTTGAGGGATAGAGAAAGAGATTGATTATTGGATGATTATTGAAGGAGGTTATTAATTAGTAGTTATTGAAGGGATGTAGAAAGTAATTTTGAAAGGAATGAGAAGGACAAGAATTAAGGCTTAATTGACACCGTTAATGTTCTCAAGCTACATTGCAGTGAATATAAGTTGTCTATATATAGGCAGGACCTTCAACAATATGTCGATTTACATTTTTTATTATTTACACTATTCTATCATTTTTCTATACCTTTCTAGATTATTCTCATTACAACTAGTTTTCTAGGAGATTCTTATTTGTATCAATCATGATTTATCTAGTATTTTCTTAATTAATCTAGAAATTTGTATCACTTATTTTAACACTCCTTCTTGATACAGATTTCACAAACTCCAAGCATACTTCATAGTTACTTAAATTTGGCTTTTGGTAGTATCTTTGTAAATATATCCTAAACTTGATCTTTAGTTGCAATACTAACTGATTGTGGTTATTTGCTTGTGTTTCTCTTATAGAATGATACTTGATAACTATATGTTTTGCTCAATGATGGTGAACTGAATTCTTCCCCGTTGTTATTGCTAACTTGTTATCGCAATAGATTATAGTTGGTCTTTCTTGTTGTTCACTCATTTCTTCAAGTATTCTTCATAGTCATATTGTTTGACTTGTAGTTTCTGCAACTGCTACATGCTTACCTTCTGCTATAGATTGTGTTACTGTTTCTTGCTTCTTTGAGGCCTAAGAGAAAAATCCCTATACTAGTGGGAAGGCATATCTCAATGTATTTCTCACGTCATCTAAGAATCCTACTCAATCACTATCAGTGTAGCCAATCAACCTAGAGTATGTCATGGTTTCATACCATATACCCAAACCCCTTTGCTCCTTGAGATATCTTAGAATTCTTTTTGCAACTCCACAGTGAATTTGGCTTGGTTATTTCATAAATCTTGATAGAAGACATGTGATGTACATGGTATTTAGTTGTGTGACTGTGAGATATAATAGACTTTCGATCAAACTCCTATAGCGTGATGCATCAGCCTCTAGTGCTCTATCATCTTTTTGGAATTTCTCATTTGTTATAAGTGGAATAGTGATAGATTTTCATCCGTACACCTTGAACTCCTATAGTAATAAGGCTTCAATATATTTCTTTTGAGAGATAAATATTCCTTCCTTTTGTTGTCATACCTCAATGCCGAAGAAGTAATTTATCAAGCCAAGATTGGTCATTTTGAATGTCTTCCTCATATCTTCTTTGAATCCTTCACCATCTTTATATTATTGTATGTGTAGATAAGATCATCTACATATAAGGAGACAATAAGAGTATCATCCTATCATTGAGTCTTGATGTATAGTGTTGGCTCACTCTTACTCCTCCTAAAGCCTTAATTTGCGAAGTATTGATCAATTTTGTTGAACCATGCTCAAGGAGCTTGCTTTAAACCGTATAAGGTTTTTCTTAAGCTAAGCACTTTGGCTTAATTTCCCTTGCTTACAAAGCCTTGTGGTTGCTCCACATAAATCTCTTCCTCAAGCACACCATTTAAAAAGGAAAATTTGACATCTAGTTGGTAGGTATTCCAGCCTTTTTGTGCTACTAGAGCTATTAAGGCCTTAATTGTATCTAGATGAGCAACTAGAGCAAATGTTTCATTGTAGCCAACTCCATATTGTTATGAGTAGCCTTTAGCAACTAATCTAGTTTTATGTTTTTGTATAGTACCATTGGGATTTAGTTTTGTCTTGTAGACTCATTTAACTCCAATGATATCTTTTCCATGTAGGCAATCTACGAGCTCCCAAGTATTATTCTTTTCAATAATTTTTGTTTCTTCTTCCATTGCCTTAATCCGTACCTCTTGCTTTGATGTTTCTTCATAGCATTCAGACTCAAGTATAGTCATGTTACATGCTTCATATATATCCACCAAAATACTCTTCTTGGAGTAGACTCTGGTGAAGGATCCTCTTGTTGTGAAGGTGAAAAAGATGTACCTAATTCTTTTGCCTCTTCTTGAATTTCCTGATGTTGTTCCAACAGAACTAGAATATTTATGCTCACAATGGTTTCTTCTTCCCAGTCCTAAGAAACATTTTCATCAATTTCAACATCTCGACTGATGATGAGTTTCTTTGTTTGTAAGTTGTAGATTTTGTAGCCTTTCGATTGTGTACTATACCCCAAGAAGATTCCTCGTATAGTCTTGTCTTCTAGCTTATGTCTTTTCTGATCTAGAACATGTATGTAACAAAAAAGATCCAAATACTATTAAATGCTTAACTGATGACTTTCATCCACTTCGAGCTTTAATTGGAATCTTGTCTTTAACTACCTTAGTTAGACATCTGTTGAGTATGTAGACTGCAGTGCAAACAACTTCTGTCCAAAATGTGTTAGGTAAGTCTTTTTCCTTTAATATTGATCTAGCCATCTCCGTGATTGTACAATTCTTCCTTTTAGAGATGTCATTTTGTTGTGGAGAATATGCAAGTGCAAGTTGTCTCTTAATACCTTCATCTTCACAAAACTTATCAAACTGGTGTGAGTTGTATTCTTTTTCTTGACCGCTTTGTTTCTCAACTAGAGCTTTAAACTTATTGAATATTTCAAAGCCTTATGATCTTTTTTAAGAAAATAAACCTAGGTCATTCTAAAAAACATCAATGAAAAGAATGAAGTACCTATTGTTATTGAGTGACGATGTCCTCATTAGTCCACAAACCTTTGTATGGATCAACTCTAATAACTCTTTAGTTCTCCATGATTTGTCAATTGAAAAATGTAATCTATGTAGTTTTCTGAGAAAGCATCCTTGACAACCTTCATTTTTTTCCATTAAGTATGGAAAATTTGTCATGATATTTTTCTGGTATAGCAACTTTAGTGCTTGAGTGTTAAAGTGGCCAAATCTTTTATGGCACAACCACAAATCGTCAACTTGGACTTTCATGGCAACGCCAATAGTCCTTCTCCAAGTGACTTCTCTTTTTGCAGATGCCACATGGAGGATATTTTTCTTGATTTGGCTTGGAGAAATTTCTAGAATTCTTTTTATTTTTAAAAACTCCTACATTTTTCTTTTCATTATTCTCTTTATTTTGACACTGCAAGTTAAGCTTAGATTGAAAGAAATTTTCTACAGAATCGTCATCATGCCTTTTCAATCTTTCCTAATATGCTTCAAAAGTGTCCATGAGTTCTGTCACCAATAAGGTAAGCAGATCTTTTATTTGCTCTATTACACTCACAATAGCATCATACTTATGAGAAATAATAATTAAAATTTTCTCAACAATTTTCTTGTCAAAAATTTCTTCCCCATAAGCTTTCATTGATTAACTATTTCTTGTATTCTAGAATAATAGTCGTTAATGGTCTTATTCTCCTTCATTTTTATCATTTCAAATTCTCGTCTTAGAGCTTGATGTTTGATAGCACGTACTTAAGCACCGCCCTTAAACTGCTAGTTGTAGAAAATATAACGTCCTTGAATCTTTTTGCTTGTTCTCTTTCAACTCTTTTTTCTGAGTCGCACTAATAGTTGAAATATCTACGGGAATAGAAAGTTCTTCTTCTACCATATCCCATAAGTCTTGAAAATAGAAAAATGTTTTCATTTTAACGCTCCAATAATCATAATTTTCTCCAGTAAAAATAGGAACAGGAACAGATAAGATGAAGAGATGGTAGTCATAAGTCATTTAAAAAATTTTAAAAAATAGTATGCAAGATAATATAATATTTTTAAAAATAATTAAATAATATATTTATGTCCAGTCGATGATCAAATGTATCTCTGATATCACTTTTAGGATTTAGAGGGATGGAAAAAAAAGATGAATTGTTGGATGATTATTGAAGGAGTTTACTTAGTCTAGGAGTGTAGAAAAATTTTGAAAACAACGAGGAGAACAAGAATTAAGGCTTAATTGATCGAGCTAATGCTCTCGAGCTACATTGAAGTGAATATAAGTTACTTATATATAGGCATTATGTTCACCGACAACAATATGTCGGTTTACATTTTTTATTATTTATATTATTCTATAATTGTCCTATAGCTTTTTAGATTAATCTGATAACGATTAGTTTTCTCAGAATTTTTTATATACATCAATCATGATTTATTTAGTATTTTCTTAACTAATCTAAAATTTTGTATCACTTATTTCAACAGTAAGGAATTACATATACACTTCAATGATTTTGTGAGTGTTGTGAAAAAAAAAAGAAAAGAAAAGAGAACCAACAAATTGTTGGTTTCACACCACAGCCCCAAACATAAATATTACGGGTTAAAGCAGTTTATACTGTAATATACTTGCTAAACAGGTACCAGTCAAAATTGCACCAGGACAAAATTTACTCAAGAAGGATTATAATGGAAGAAAGCCATAAGCAAAATATCTAGGAGTTTTGATTGCATATGCGATACGCCACGTGTACAATGGGGGGTTTGATGAGAAGAATGAAAGAGTAATATTTTTGGTTTACTACTAAATCCAAAGGTACTGAATATATATTAAAGACCAAGAAGTTTGTCATTATATGTGATGTCTAGTTTCATTAAAGTGCTACATAGATCTGGAAGACAAAGTAAGAATATATACATGTTAATCGATTGAATGTCAACATAGGGACATGAAGACAACAGAGAAGACATCACCACCACTATATAATTCTCCGAGTGCTCCAGAAATAGGAGCTGTACAACAAGAAGTATATATCTTTTACAAGAAAGTCGCATATTTAAGAGAGAATGAGAGATCTTTAAAAAATGAAACTACGTAATATGTTATGGAACTACATAGCATTACAGGATGTTATTTGAAATTTATTTGTTAACAGAGAAGTAGTTAGTTAACTGTTAGTTTGTATTAATTAGAATTAGTTACTTCGTTAATTTGTTATAAATAGATCATCCCTGTATTTGTTCATAATCAATTTTTCAATATGATTCCTTTTAAGTATTCTCAATTTCATAATAAAACTAACATGACCATAGGTTTGTAAATTGTTCCAAATTGATCAGCCAGAGAAGCCTTATGACGAGAGCCTGCTATATCAAAACTATACAGTGTCTCTATCTACGACCTGGTTAATGTCTGTCCGTTGAGGTACATATATAATGACATGTATATCGCCTCGTATAGTAGCGCATCAACCTTCCAAAAGCTCGAGGCAACTTGGCACATAACCAAGATGATCCTCTCTAATCTCTTCCCATGTGAACACACTTCAAAACTAGTCTAGCTACTCGCAATTAAGAGGTAATATCTCCCCAAAAGCGCCAAAGCACTCCACTTGTTACTTAATTTGTCCCGTACCTTGTAATAGGATCAACCCTAATTGTTCATTCTAGGTAGGCTAGCTTGCAGGCATTCAAAGATTTCTAGCCTTTCACTATGAGATGACGAGGTTAGTTAGGGTATAACCATCCGTGTAAGTTAGTAACCACAGTCATTGCAAGTTTGCAACCATCATTAGTTATCAAGGTCTCTTATTGTGAGGTATATTCTTTCTCATACAATGTTACTTTATTAAAATCATTTGTAATGGTTGGTATTTCGAAACAGCCGCAATTTGTCTGGGAAGCTAGATGTAAGTAGAATTGAAGGTAAATCACAGGTTTAGTGTGTATTTTTTCTCATTTCAACTGTTTCAGTTGTTTATCAAACCAAATCAAATAAAAATGTGATACATTACCTGGAAAAAGATTTTTTTATTCGAATAAAAATTAATTCTGATTATAATCGATTATAGCAGTAATTAATTATATATAATTGATTATTAAAATAATTTAATTTTTACATAATACCACTTTAAATATAGAATAAATTATATTAAAAAAAATAGTCACCTAACAAGCACTCAATCCCAACAATGTTTAGTCTTGCATCCAACAATCACTAATCTAATCATAGCCATCGGCCACGAGTGCATAAATTACATCTTAAGATGAATTTTTACATTGGTTGTTTAACCACCAATATAAAAATTCAAACTCCAGAAATTTTATTTCTACTATGCAACCTTTCTACGTTCACCACTTTTTTTGTTGATGTGCCAAATACAAATACAACAATAGACCATGACAGCACCATTCTCGACTTCTACTCCTCTTCCCTCCATTGGTGGCTCCGCGGTTGAGGCACTGACAAAGTAAGTGGGTCATGCAATGGACAATGAATAATTGTTGACATCAAAATTGGCATTGATAACCTCCTTCATAGCAGCAAGCCAACAAGGCAACCTCACTAAGTTAATAAGCCTCAACATGCGTTCATAAAAGAAAACGCTTACATGCATCTGTATCCTCATGACCTTTGACCCCTTGGTAAGCAACTCTTTCCACTTTTTCCCCTTTAATTTGGTTTCGCAAATTATGGTTTTGGTTTGGACTCTGCAATTTCATTTATGATTTTTTTTCTCCATGGTTTTGGTCTGGTAGTTAGTGAGCTGAAGCAGTGAACTCTTCGCAATTTAGTTTGATTGCACAAAGATTTTTAGGGCTTGCATATATTTTTGGTTTTCCCATATAGTGCTATTTATGTGTATTTGTGGAAACAATAGTTTGTAAGAAAAACGATGCAATTCTGCCATTGATAGAACTTGGTTCGTTTCATTCAAATTGGTATTTTTATGTGCTTGACTGTATTGTCTTAAGCACAATTATGGTGACGAATGACAAAAGGAAAAGTGAGGAAAAAGATACTGATGAGATGAAAGAGAAGAAGATAGAATAATGATTTCATAGATTTTCCTAATTTGTTGAGAAGTATTTTTTATTTTTATCAGAAAAATGTTAGTGCTATTTTTATTAATAGTTTTTGTTAGTGAAAATCGAAATCGTGATTTTTTTTATTTTTTTTCTTGCTTAACCAACCTTAATTATGTTTAATATTGATGTAGAAAAAGTCTTTTGTACATATGTTTTTTAAGAAATAATTTAAAAGAGTTAACTCTTTTAAATAGTTTTACTGAGACATTTAATCATAACTCTTCATTTATACGACTTTTAAAATATAAATTGATAAGTCAACTAACTTATCATATATAAAAGGTTGTGATTAAATATTAATGTAAAACTTATTATATGACATTGTCACAATCATTTAAAAAAGCCTAACTTTGTTTATCATCAAAATCTACATTGTCACAATCATGGTTATTAAACTCTTTCGAGTTAACTCTCTAACTCCTATGAATTTACGAGTCTACTTACCATTTGTGAGTTAATTAGTGTGTAAATTATCTTTTTAATAAACTCTAGGTAGACCTAATAGACTTTATATAAACTTTGTAAACTCTCAAGTTTACTACTGAATCTTTGAGTCAACAAATTGGGTTGTTTTATAAGCGTTTTAAAGTTCAACATACTTTCATTTAGTATGTCATTTTTAAATTGAAGTACTCTTCTTTGAGAACAGTAAACATTTGTTTTCCAGCAATACTAAACATCAATGAGGATGCTCTATCATAATTATCACTTTTGTAATTTATGATCTAATAATGATGCATTGTTAGACTTGGTTATTTAATTATTATGAAATTTATGGTTTGTTATTTTGACTTATAGTTTTTCTAATGTGTGTCCAAAGGCACATTTTAACAATTAATACAACCTGATTTTCAATATAAATTTGAATGTATTTATTATATGAGAGAATCATTATATTTAAAAATCATTAAATGTGTTTTTAACACCAATTTACTTCCATTTTTAATTGTCTTTTTCTTTCTATTTTCTTTTATATTCACGACCTTAACTATCACCATCACCACAATCACTATCACCACTGTTGTCATCACTACCACCACCACCATCACCACGTGGTAGTAGTGGCAGTCATGGTCGTGGTGGCAGTAATGATAGTGAATGTATGAGAATAAAAGATAAAAGTGAAAAAGTCAAGGTTAAAATGAAAGTGAATTAATATAAAAAATCACATTTAATGCTTTTTAAATATAGTGTCTCTCTCATAATAAATACATTCAACTTGCATTGAAATCAATGTTTTAATAATGGTTAAAATATACTCTTGGGTAAACATTAGACAAACTATTTGATTGATTATATTATTAATATGTATAATTATATGTTGTTTATAGATTTTTTTTATTTTTATATAAAATACACTCTGTCGAGTGTATGAAACTCTCACGAGTCTACACAGACTCTCGAATTCGATAACCTTGGTCACAATAATCAATGTTAAAAGTTTAAAGTGTAGTAGTAAACCTAGCTATTCATAAAAAAATTAATGCAACTTAGAGTGTGGATTACTTATTTAAGCTAACTAGAAAATCTCAACTCAAGATGAATTTTTCAAAAGACTTACATATGTAATCATGTAAGATGTAGTTCAATATATGGGGCTTAAGCCCATTTTCTTGTATTTTGCTTTTATATATATATCTTTGGTTGTGTGAGACACACAAGGATTTATGCATGCTAACATATTTCTACATGGAATATAGAGTCAGGTGGATCTTTGCCTAAGTTTTTTTTTCCGAAATTCGTGTTTCTTTCTGATTTTTGGCTTTTCTCTTCGTTTCCAGCTGATTTCCGCCGCTTTTGCCGCCATTCAGGTCAACGACTTTGCCATCTGCATCGCCGTCCTCCAACGTCACCAGCATCTCCTCCATTGGATCTGCCATGCACGTCGACAACCCACATTTGTCTTCTGACTTCCCTTCTCCAGCTATCGTGTGTGGTGGCGCATCCGGTGTCTTTTCCACTGGCGCTTACTAGTGTTTGACTCTCTGTGTTGTCCTCTCTTCGGATCTGGTCTCAAATCTTCCTTTGGGGATGCTTTTTCTTTTTTCCTGCAACCTTTTCCGTCTAATTTGTGTCTTATGGCTTCTTTTACGTTTAACTCATCTTTGTTTACTAACTATGTCAATGTGTCTCTCTCCATTGACAAGTTAGATAGCACAAACTATGACACTTGAGCCTCTGACATCAAGCTCTGGCTTAAGGGCCAAGACTATGTTGATCACCTCACTCAAACAACTACTTCATTGATGAGAAACATCATCCATGTTGGTCGAAAGTTGATGCTCAAGTTTGTAATGTTATAAAGTCAACTATTCATCCTTCTTTGACGTAAATATTTCGGGCCCATGACACCTCTACTGGTGTTTGGGAACAGGCTCGATTGTTGTACACCAATGATACTCAATGCCTCTATGGTGTGTGCCAAAATCTACTAAGCATCATTGGCCTTCGCCACATTGACAGTCCCATGGCTAAATATTTGGGTAAGGTTCATGGTCTTCTTCATGACTAGAGCAACGCAAGACATTCTTGTTGTTGATGGCCTTATATGGGCTTCCTGATGAGTATTCATCTATTCGTGATCAGATTTTAAGGTCTCCGACTGTGCCTACTCTAAACTCTGTTTGGTCCATCCTATTGCGTGTGTCATGCAGTTATCACCAGACATATCTCCTTCCGTTTCTCCTAGTGACTCATCCACCTTGGTCTCTCAGCATGATGATTATAATCGCCCTTGTAAACTTGGCTGAAGTCATCCTCAATATGACCATTGTCACGAACTTGGCTACACCATTGACCGATGTTATGCGTTGCATGATCGTCCTCCACGGTCCTCTACTATTGTTGTTGCTCAAGCTATCCCTATTGCTCATATTGATTTTGTTGCCACTCCTTTTGATAGTTTTGGACCTCTGACTCTGTTTAACGACTTTCTAGAATGGTATGAGGAACATCAAGTTTCCAATTCCACTACTTTTGTTGCGCACATTGGCACTTCCTTTGCTAGTCTTACTCACTTTGTCTCTTTTGGCCCTTGGATCCTTGACTTTGGCGCCATTGATCATATATTTGATAATAAGTCTCTTTTCTCCTCTCTTTTAACTTCTAGTCTTTTACCCTTTGTCACTATGGCTAATGGTTATAGACCCCTCTTATGGTGTTAGTAATGCCCCTATTTTCTCTTTTCTTTCTGTTGATAATGTACTTTATGCTTCTCAATCTCCTTTTAATTTATTATCCCTTAGTCGACTCACTCATGCTCTTGATTATCTTGTTTCTTTTATTAAAGATTATGTTTTCTTACAGGACCGGAGTTCGGGACGGATAATTGAGACAGAATATAAGTCAAATAACCTTTATCACCTACGGAAGTCTGCTCATGTTGGCTCGGTTGTAGATTCCCATGCTCTCATTCATTCTCAATTAGGTCATCCTTGTCTTGCCAAGCTTCAGTGTCTTGTATTGCATCTATCTAAGTTGTCTAATTTATCATGTGAGTCATGTCAATTAGGAAAGCATAGTCGCAGTTCTTTTCCTAAGAGTGTCCCCAAACAAGTTGTGCCTCCTTTTGCTTTAGTTCACTCAGATATTTTGGGTCCGAGTCGTGTTAAGTCTAGTTTAGGTTTTCAGTATTTTGTAACTTTCATTGATGATTATTCTCGATGTACTTGGTTATTTTTAATGAAAAAATTGTTCTGAGTTGTTTTCCATATATCAGACCTTTTATAATGAAATAAAAACTCACTTTGGTGCATCTATTCATACCTTTCGTAGTGATAATGCTCGTGAATACCTTTCTAAGTCTTTTCAGACTTTCATGTCTTCTCATAGTATTCTTCATCAAACTTTGTGTGTCTATATGCCTCAACAAAATAGGGTCACAGAACGTAAGAATAGACACTTTGTTAAAATAACTCGAACTCTTTTACTTCATGGTCATGTTCCTCCAAAATTTTAGGGATGTTGTTCTCAATGTGTGTTACCTTATCAATTGCATGCCTTCTTCTGTCCTCAATTACCAAATACCTCACTCTATTTTGTTTCCTCACGATTCACTCCATCCTTTACCCCCTAGAGTTTTTGGCTCCACTTTTTTTGTTCACAACCTTAGTCCTGGTCTTGATAAATTGTCTGCTCGATCTCATAAGTGTATCTTTTTAGGTTATCCTAAGTCTCAAAAAGGGTATAAGTGTTTCTCACCTTCCCTTCATTGATACTTGATTTTCGCTGATGTCACATTCTTTGAGTTTTCTCTCTATTTTTCTTCCAATTCCTCTTCTTCTGAACCTATTTCTGTCTCGCCCTCTCTGTTTTTGTCTTCCATCTCATAGATACATTTGTTGTACCCAGCAATCCATCACCTCCTCTCCAGGTTTTTCATCGCCAACAACATGTTCGACTTCTTGTTAGGCCAGCCATTGGCTCTACTCTAATCCCACCTACTCCGTCTCCTCCTTTTGTGTCTAATTACTCTTTGTCAAGGTACACACTCCATTCATAATCTCTCCCCTCATTATGTTAATTTGAGTTATCACAGATTGTCTCTATCTTTCTATGGTTGTCATTCTTCCATTTCCACTATGTCCATTCCTAAAATTGTAGGTGATGCCTTATTACATCTAAGTTGGAGACAGACTCTACTTGATGAATTGTGTGCTCTTCAAAATAGTGGTATTTAGGATCTTATTACTTTGCCTACTGGAAACTCTGATGTTGGTTGTCAGTAGATCTTTACTATAAAAGTGGGCCCTGATGGCACTATTGATAGCCTCAAAGCTCATTTAGTTGTCAAACATTATACTCAGATATTTGGGTTAAACTATACTGACACATTCTCTCCTATTGCCAAGATAGCTTCTGTTTGACTTTTTTTAGCCATGGCTACACTACGACATTGCCTCTCTATTAGTTGGATATAAAAAATGTCTTCATTCATGGTGATTTACTTGAGAAGATTTATATGAAGTAGCCTCCTGATTTTGTTGCTCAGTGGGAGTCTTCTAGATTGGTATATCATCTTCGCAAATCTTTGTCTTCGAGGGCATGGTTTAGTAGATTCAGTGAAGTAGTCCAACAATTCGGTATGAATCGTAGTAAAGCTAATCATTTTGTGTTTTATCGTAATTTAGGAGGTGGGTGAGTCTACATGATAATGTATGTTGATGACATTTTTATTACACGTAGTAATACCTATGGAATTTCACAGATAAAACAACACCTCTATCATCATATTGAGACAAAAGACCTTGGCAAAATTAGATACTTCTTGGCATTGAGATAGCAAAATCTGACAATGAGATTGTGATTTCCCAAAGAAAATATACATTGGACATTTTAGAAAAGGTTGGGCTAATGAATTCCAAGCCCAATGACACACCTATGGATCCATATGTTAAACTCCTGCCAAGTCAGGAGGAGCCAATTTTTTATCCTAAGAAGTATAGGAGACTGGTTGGGAAACTGAACTACCTCACAGTCACTCATCCTTACATATCCTGTTGTCAATGTAGTAAGTCAGTTCCTTAATTCACCCTATACTGGACGTTGAGATGTTATCATTTGCATTCTGAAGTACATTAAAGGAACCCCAGGAAAAGGTTTATTATATAGACACAATAATCAAACTCGATTTATAGGATACTCATATATAGATTATGCAGGTTCTCTCATTGACAGGAGATCTACTTCTAGATATTGTATCTTTATTTGTGACAACTTGATCTCTTGGAAAATTAAGAAACATGTTGTAGTGACAAGATCTAGTGTAGAAGTAGAATATAGAACTATGACTTTAGCAACTTGTGAACTTATTTGGCTCAAACAACTCCTTGATGAATTAAGATTTAAAGAGGTTACACAAATGACCCTAATCTGTGATGACCAAGTTGCCCTGCATATTACCTCTAATCCAGCATTTCATGAGAAGACCAAACACATTGAAATAAATTGTCACTTCATTCGTGAGAATATTGTATCTGGAACCATTTCTACCTACTTTGTTAGTTCCTATTATTAGCTAGCTGATGTCTTCACAAAATCATTGCGAAATCCTAGAATTGATTATATTTATAAAAAGTTTGGTGCATATGATTTATATGCACCAGCTTAAGGGGAATTGTTAAATGTAGTTCAACATATGGGCCTAAACTCATTTCCTTGTATTTTGCTTTTATGTACAATATATATATATATATATATATATATGTAATATCTCCTTAGTTGTGTGAGACACATAAGGATTCATGCATGTTAACCTCTTTCTACAAAGGTTATTAACTCGATAACTCGGTAGTAAACTTGAGTTTCAGAGTTTGCATAAAGCTTATTGAGTTTACCCAAATTTTATTAAAAAGAGAGTTTGCAACAAGTTGACTCGCAGAGATTAAGCTAACTTATAAACACGAAAGAATTAAAGAGTTAACTTGAAAGTTTGATAACCATATATGTTATTAATCCTTAAAAATGTGATAATTCTTTGTTTGAATCTGATAACAATTTTAGTCATTTTTACTTCCAAAATTATAAAATTATATGATTTTAATTTTGGTGAGAGACTCATACAACATTGTTATAAAATCTCATAACTCTAATATATGATATTTTAGAGATAGATTTATGTTAATTTTAAATATCATAACTTATCTAAACCCTACCAAAATTATTAGAGTTCTTGAAAATTATATATATATATATATATTTTTTTTTTTTTGAAGTTTTCATATCTCCCTAAGAAGAATTTTGAGTTTAACAACATTAACAAATCAAATTTGTTAGCTAATGCTCATAACCATTTTATATTTTAGAAAATGTAAACTCTTCTAGTTACAAGTGATTAATAAATTTTTGCAATGCATATTATGAAGATCCAAAAAATATTGATAAACAAGAATTAGCTCTAGTCTCGTGTCTTAAGGTGAGGAATGCATTAGTAAACAACGAGTATATATTGATCCAAAGAAGTGGTTGATTTAAGGGTTTAAGTTTTCAATATATACATTAGGAAGCTTAGGATTAGTCAATCTTAGAATTAATTAAGTCATCTTAGACAAAATTTGTTTCCTATATGTGTATGTGTGTGTATATGCATATATGTATGTAGGACTAGCCAACTGTAAGCCTCTATGGTTAGGATGTCCCTTCCTACACCTGTCACTTTACTTCTTGCGACTAACGCATTTGAAAATACCAAAATTACCCCTAATGTTTTGTTTCCTATCATCTCCTACCTTTTCTGTCATATTTTTTCCATTCTCTTCTAGTTCTCTCTTCATTAGTATTATCCAGAAAATTTCTTAAAAAGCATAAAGAAATTAAAAACACAAAAACAACAATGATAGTTAGGAATTTGAGAAAGGACTTCCTAACGATTGTCGGAGGGACCCCAGTGCAAACAGTGGGTCATACAAGTCCAGGATAAATTACCAAAGAGAAATTACATAAAGAGGTCCATCAAACCATTAGGATGATAAGTAAGGTTAAATGAGAGCCAAATATGAGCAATTGAAGCGTTATAGATACCTTGGATTCTCCAAGCTAAAGTTCTACTTTGTCAAGTCAACTTAATAAGCTTTCTTTGTTCCTTTAATATGTTAGGCCAAAGTCCTAGTTTGCCAAGTCAACTTCGTTAGCCTTTTTTTTCCCTTAAATTCAGTAGGCAAGTTCTTATGTTATCTAGACCAACTTGAATATCTCACTTTGTTACTTAAATTTGCCAGGAAAGAGCTTCAATTCACCAAAAGACCTCTAGGTATTGAGTTCTTTTAGTTGCACATGAAACTACGCGTTTTAAATTTCTGTTTTTCTAATACTTTTCTAAATCATCCTAATTGTTGGGTATTAGGTTCCCTTCCTATGTGGAGAAAAGACCCAAATTGAAAAGTTCATTTGATGCCTTATTTAACCTAAGTGGAGAAGGTGCTTCTAGAGAGGGGTAGTAAGAGAAATACACCAATTGTTTGAGAGAAAAGAAGAGAGAAAGTTGTTATTCCCGCTTTTACATAGAGCTGCAACCGTAAATTCACCACTGCAGATTCATTCACCATTGAATCAGTTGGATAGCAAGTTCGGAACATATGGTTCTTCATTCTGACCATTCGGATCATTGAAAGATATCTAAGTTAGGAGATATTTAGTTTGCACAGTTGCAGTGTTTTCAAGATTTTTCATCTTCCTGTTCTCTATTTATAAGCATTATTGTTTATTATTTGATGTTGGTGTTGGCCTTTTCCATGACAATTGATTGAGACTTTTTTGTACTATTTATTGATAATGGTAAAGCTAATTTATTTTTTTTGTTTGAACCACCCATGGTTATTACCTTTACTTTGAAGGGTTTTCTTTAAAATTTTGGTGTCTTATTTTGTAAGAGTGATAATTGGTTACTGTTATACGTTTGTTGTTGTTTCTCATAGACTCTTGCAAATTTGAGGATTTATTTCCGTTATTTTGTTTACACTTTATTACAAACCTATCTTATTGTCCCATCAGAGTGGCATCAGAGCTCTTTGATTTTGGTTTAGGGATTATTTAACTTGCTTGAATGATGAAGGCAAATACAAAATTGATTGTTTTGAATGACATTAATTATCACTTGTGAAAGAGCAAGATGAAAAACTTGTTATTTGTGAAGAAAATGCATATTCTTGTTTTTGCTACTCAAAAGTCAAATTCTATGTCTGAAGAAGATTATGATTTTGAACACCAACATGTATTTGGTTTTATTCACCAATTTGTAGAAGACAATGTTTATAATCACATATCTAATGAGACACATGCAATAACATTGTGAGAGAAGATTAAGTTCTTGTATACTTCTAAATCAGGGAATAATAAATTGTATTTGGTGAACTATCTGATCAATTTGAAGTACAGGGAGAGTTCTTCAATTTCAAATCACTTGAATGAATTTCAAAGGTTCCTAGATTAGTTATCTGGAATGGGTATCAAATTTGATAACAAAGTTTTGGGATTATGGTCATTGAATATTTTACCTACGTCCTAGGAGACACAGGGTTCTTCATCTCAACTTGAAGTACTTGTCACTGAAAACATGGGAAGAAGTCAGATAAAGGAATCGAAGGATGGTAAAGAGAAGAGCAGGAACAAGTCCAAGTCCAGATACAAGAATGTGAAGTGTCATTATTGTCATAAGACATGACACATACAGAAATATTGTTTTCTATGGAAAAAAGAGAACAAAGATAAGAAGGCTAAGCAGAAAGAGAAGGATCATGATGATGATCACCATGTTTCTTCTACTACTTGTAGTGATCTTGTCAATCTCCATGATAATGAGTTAGCTAATCTTGTATCAGATGAGAACAAGTGAATTGTTGATAGTGGTGTTACATTGCATGTTACACCATGGAAGGAATTCTTCACATCTTTTAGTGATTTTGGAGTGTTGAAGATAGGTAATGATGGTGTGTCTAAGGTGATTCGTGTTAGTACTCAAACCAATATGAGTGTAGTTTTTGCTTAAAGGAGTTAAACATGCTCTTGATGTTCATTCTAATTTAATCTCTATATAGATGCTTGGTGATGGTGGTTATGATAATCACTTTGTTTTCTAGAAAGTGAAAGATCACTAAAGGTAACTTGGTTGCGGCTAGAGGGGAGAAGATTTCTAAATTGTATTCGAAAAAAACTTTGGTTGCTAAAGACAGTGTGAATGTTGTAGATATGGAAGCATATTTGTGGCACCAAAGGCTCAGTCATATCAGTGAAAAAAGGTTTAACTACTTAGTAAGAAAGGATGTTCTTCAAGGGCTAAAAATTGCAGAATTAGAGAGATGTTCTCATTGCATGGCTGATAAATAAACTAGAGTATCCTTCAAGAAGTATTCTCCCTCAAGGAAGTCAAAGTTATTGAAATTGGTGCATTTTGACGTTTGTAGTCCATTTAAGATAAAATCCTTTAGTGGTAGGTACACTTTATTTTGTTACTTTATTGATGATTGTTCCAGGAAGCTATGAGTTTATGCCTTACAGAGAAAATACTAGGTGCTAGAGAAATTTAAACAATTTCATGCTTTGATAGAAAAAGAGTCAGGCAAAAAGTTCAAATGCATTCGTACAGACAATGATGATGAGTATTGTGGATCATTTAATTTTATTACAAGTAGTATGGTATTGCACATGAGAAGAGTCCTCCTAAAACTCCTCAACTAGATCATTTAGCGGAGAGGATGAATAGAACATTGTTTGAGAGAGTGAGATATATGCTTTCATATGCTATATTATCTAAGCATTTTAAGGGTGAATCATTGTACACAGCGGTGCATGTTATTAATCTCACTCCTACTGATATTCTGGACAGAGAAATGCCAAATAAAATTTGGTTTAAGAAGAATGTGAGTTATGATCATTTGCGTGTCTTCAGCTATAAGGCATTTGTTCATATTCCAAGGTAGGAAAGATCAAAGTTGATGCGAAACCAAGGCAATGCATCTTCATTGGTTATAATGAGAATGAATTTGGCTACAAGTTTTATGATCATGTTGAGAAGAAGCTTGTTATAAGTTGTCATGTATAGGTCATGAAAGATCAAACCATTGAGGACATTGATAAGGTTGAGAAGACTACACCTGAAAAAGATAGAAAATTGATAGATATTGATCCTATGCAATCGCCTAATCTTGATCTGGATAATGCTGAAGAAAGTGTTGAACATGGTGAACAACAAGATATTGGTGTTAGCCAACAACTTGGTGGTGGATTAGATGTTCTTATTGATGATGATTAGGAGGAGCATGACAGGTCACCTAATGAGAATCTTGATGATGCAACTGAATCCTCTCAAGTCCAACTCAAGAGGTCTAACAGACAAAGACAACCATTTATCAGGTATTCTTGTAATGAATATGTGTTTTTTATTTATGCTAGAGAATTGAGTATTTTGCAAAGGCTTTTGTGAGTGAGAAAAGCAATAGTGACTGGATGCAATGCAGGATGAGATGAAATCTGTGCATGATAATCACACTTATGATTTGGTGAGATTGCCTAAAGGCAAAAGAAAATTAGAAAACAAATGGATATTCAAGGTGAAACATAAGAGTAATTCTATGTCTCCAAGGTATAAAGCTAGATTAGTGGTTAAAAGCTTCAGATAGAGAAAGGGTGTTGATTCCAATGAGATTTTCTCACCTATGGTGAAAATTTCATCCATTAGAGCAATTTTGAGTTTGACTGCTACTCTTGATTTTGAGGTACAACAAATGGATATGAAAATTGCTTTCCTTCATGTTGATTTGGAGAAAGAGAACTATATGAAGTAACCTTATGGTTTTCGGGTTAAAGGCAATGAAGGCTATGTGTGTAGACTGGGAAAGAGTTTATACAGTCTAAAGCAAACTCCCAAACAGTGGTATAAAAAGTTTAAGTCTTTTATGTGTGACCAAGGCTACAAGAAGACTACCTCTAATCATTGTGTCTTTATTATAAAGTTTTCTAATGGTGACTTTATTATCCTTTTATTGTATGACATGCTTATTGTTAGGAAAAATGTTTCCAGGATTGACAGGTTGAAGAAGCAATTAGACGAGTCATTTGCCATGAAGACTTGGGAGCTGTTAAACAGATTCTTGGTATAAGAATCATCCATGACTGAGAGAAAAAAAGTTGTGGCTGTCACAGGAACACTATATTAAAAGAATGTTGCAAAGATTTCAGATGGAAAAAGCTAAGGTTGTGAGCACTCCTCTTGCAACTCATTTTAAACTGAGTATTAAACATAGTCCTTTAAATGAAGCTAAAAAATTAGACATGGAAAGAGTTCCTTACGTATCTGCAATGGGTAGTTTGATGTATGCAATGGTGTGTACGAGACCTGATATTGCTCATACTATTGGTACAGTTGGTAAGTTTTTGTCAAACCCAAGTAAATAGCATTGGAGAGTTGTGAAATGGATTGTGAGGCATCTTTATTGTACTATTGATAAGAAGTTTTGCTTGGGAGGTGATAAGCTTCTTTTGGTGGGTTACTCATACTCAAATTTGGGTGGAGACATTGATTAAGTTTGCAGGAGGAGCTGTAGCTTGGCAATCTAAGTTGCAAAAGTGTGTGGTTTTGTCTATTATTGAGGCAGAGTTCATTGCAATTATTAAAGCATACAAAGAGTTGCTATGGTTGAAGAAATTGTTGTAGGAGGTTGATTTTGTGCAAGATAACTATCCATTACTCGTTGACAATCAGAGTGATATTCACCTTGGTAAGAATTCAACTTTTCATTCTAAGTTCAAATATATTGATGTAAGGTATCGTTAGATACGTGATGTTTTGGATGCTAAGTTTTTGGAGTTGGTTAAAGTTCATACTGATGATAATCGTATTGATATGATGACTAAAGCACTACCAAGAGGAAAGTTTGAAGTCTATTGTTAAATCGTCAGTTTAACTGTTCTCTCCACATAGTCATGAGAGGGGGAGATATGTTGGGTATTAAGTTCCCTTCCTATGTGAAAAAAAGACCCAAATTGAGAAAGCTCACTTGATGTCTTATTTAACCTAAGTGGAGAAGGTGCTTCTAAAAAGGGGTAGACATAGTTCATTAGTTAGAGAAATACACAAATTGTTTGAGAGAAAAAAAGAAAGAAAATTATTCCCATTTTTAGATAGAGTTGCAACCGTAAATTCATCACTGTAGATTCGTCCATCGTTGGATCAAGCTGATTTTTGAACAGCATGTTCGAAACATATGGTTCTTTATTCTGACCGTTCGGGTCATTGAAAGGGTGTCTGAGTTGGGGGGATATTCAATTCGCACAGTTGTAGTATTTTTAAGATTTTTCATCTTCCTTGTTCTCTATGTGTAAGTTTTATTATTTTATTGTTTGATGTTGGTGTTGGCATTGATCATGATACTTGATGGAGACTCTTTTGTACTCTTTGTTAATAATAGTGGAGTTATTTATTTGGTCTAAACGACCTATGGTTTTTACCTTTACTTTGAAGAGTTTTTCATATTAAAATCTTGGTGTCTTATTTTGTAAGAGTGGTGATGGTTAGTGTTATACTTTTGTTGTTGCTCCTCATAGATTCTTGCAAGTTTGAGAGATTTATTTCAGCTGATTTATTTACACTTTGTTACAAACTCATCTTATTGCTCTTATCACTAAGGTCATGTTAATCATGTTTAGTGTCTTGTTTATTAGTTACTCTATAAATAGCTGAGACTTGAACAATGTATTTAAATTTTTTCATATTTAAAATTGAACAACACTTTGTGCTTAAGAGCATCTTTACTTTTAAGAGCAAACATTTGATTCTCATCAAATATCTATAATCTTTATTGCGAGTCTTTGTTGACTTATCAGTTGATCTTTAATCGTGGTATCTAATTCATCTCATATCTTCTCCATTTTCTTATTTTCCCTTTGGTCGTTGAATTGAATTATCAATTTTTCCAGAAAATATAAAATTTTGACAATTTGTGGCTTGGATCCTGTCAATGGAGGAAGACAATGCATAGTGTATGAAGAAGCAAACGAGAGGAAACGGTGTTGATGATAGGGAAGAAAAGGAAAAGTGTGGTAGCAAGGCAGAAGAGAGAAAAGGGTGAAGACGATGGAAAAAGGCAAAAGGGTGTAGACGACAACAATTGATGTGCGTTGGAAAGGGTTGCAATTGGGGGAAGTTAATGTGTTTCTTTTAACTATGGCTAAATTAGGAAATGAGCATACAAAAACAAGTAAAGAAAGTAAAATTATTTGCTTTGGGAAGTAACATCTCTAAAGCTAAAAGCTTTAAACCCATCAATAAAAAATTATCTGTTACTAGTTTCTATAAAACACAAGTCATCATATGTTTATAAAAAGGCCACGTATATGAAAAAGTTTTAATATATAGTTATTTTCTTAAAAAGAAAAAATCTTAAAATTTATTTTACATCTCTATTACTGTTGGCCCAACTCTGTATGTATCGATGTAGAATTTAATTTGATGTTTTTTTTTTTATAAATACTTTAGATTTTATGTTTTTTAGTTATTGATAATGAATTTGTGCATTTATATGTCCGTATTAGCCGTATATTCTATATATTTATAGTTGACCATAAATCTTTCATGCTACAATTTAATTCATGATTTTAATCTTTAAATGTGTTCAACAGAAGAGATTAAAGTTTCATTTGATACATATCATAGTGGAAAACAAAATATAACAAATCTTAAAGTCACCAGAAAACTTTTTGTTGTGTTCGTCGTTTGACGAACAATAGACGACAGGACAAAGTAAAATAAATCTTATATTTACTAAAATATCCTTTTAATATTAATTATCTTAATAAATTTAAAATTATATATATAATCTAAAAAAAGATAGTATGATATTCAAAACACATATTGATGATATAGTTAATGTAGCTAATAAATAATGTGAATTCAAAATATATAGCATGATAATATTTTTGTAAATAAAATTTATTGTGAATTAATATGCAATTATCAAATACAAATGAAGATGAAAGAGTATATGTGTATTTTGAATATATTGTATCTAAAACAGAAAGTTGTACCTTATATAATTTTTCGAAGAACAAAAAATTAAGCTTTTTCTGTTCTTGTATGTTTAATTTGTCTTGTCGCTTAATATTTCTTCAATTCAAATGTAGAACAAAATTGGTTGTCCTATCAAGTATTAATTTTTAACATATCAAAAGGAAACTCTAGTAAAGCTCGCAAAACTCCAAATATAGAAGTTGAAGCATCTCAAAAGACTTTGGGAAAGTATTCCAGTGTTGGACATTAAGAGGTTACATATATGCTAGCTGATCTGTCTTCTGAAGCTAGAGATAATTATTTTTTGCAAAAGGAAGACTGTACAGATAACTCAGGTTCTAAGTTTTCAAGCTATAAATTTTGTGGTCATAATTTAACCTCCCTATGCATTTTGCATTCTTCAAGAAAAAAATGGAAAATTTTGAAAATAATGAAAAATTAACTGTCTTCCAATTGTATAATTTACTTGCTAGATGAGGACAATTAAATATCAAATATTTTGGAAGGAAACAACTAGCTATTTGAATACTATGAACGAATTTAAACAAGCTTCATTAAGGTTTTAATATATAAATATTTTTATAATAAAATGAAAAATTAGAAGTATGCATCAGTTTGAGTCAGTCCGATGAAATTGGCAACGCAAACCGAACCAATTAATTTGTTTTGGTTTTTTTTATTTCAATTGGGTCTAGATCCGAACTAAACCAAGGAGAATTAATCATATTTAGTTTGGTTCGTAGTTTTAGAACTTCAAAACTCCTATTCAACACGAACCAAATAAAAAACATATATTATTATATATTTATTTTATATTTTGCTTATATTGAGTTGTTTTAGTAGTTTAATTTGACTAATTTAGTATATATAAAACACATATTTTGTTATAAAATTATAAATTAGTAGGTTAATAAATTTGACTAGTTTGAGATATAAAACTATTTTTTATGAATTAATGAAAAGAAATTTGATTTTCTAATTTTTTATCTGTTTTTCCCGAATCCAAACTGAATTAACTTGATTATCATTAATTCGATTTTATTCGAGTTAGGAAAAAAAATTCTAGCTATTCAAACCAACCCAAATCAATTAAAAGTAATTGTTTGGTTTTCTTTTTCTTTTAAAATTGAACCAACAAAAACGGTTAACACCTCTATGAAAAATATGATTTACAATATTTATATATAAGATATATAAACTGTTTTTCATATACTGTAGGTTAAATAATATAAAAAAAGGGATAAATAATCTGAAGGTTCTCCAACTAGTTAATAATTTTTAATTAAGTCAATTTCCATTGGGTTAGGTATGATATACTCCTAAGTTTTTTAAATAATTTTTAATTTTGTCCCTGATCACTTATTTTAGGGTTTCATCAAGGTTAGTTATGTTAATTACAAGAACCTAATTGAAATTTTTCAAATAATATAGAGATTAAATCATTAGTTTAATTATTTAACAAGTCCCTAAACTATATATAAATATTTATTTAGGTTTCTCATTAATGAAACCCTAACGAAAATGTTATCACGAACCTAAGAATGATTAATAACTTTAAGGACATAATTATTTTTAAACCATATGGACCTATTTAATTTTTTTAAAAAAAAATTAAGAATAGCTCAATTTTAATAAAAAAAAAAAGCAAAATAATTGATAATACAGGGAGTGTTTGGGTGGCCGTAGCCTCCCATTGCCAAACAATATTGAAAACAACAAATAAGAGTGTTAGGGAAAACTTAAAAAATTAAATTATTTTACTAATTAATTATTTCTATAATCGGTTATATCAAAATTAATTGAGTTTAATTGGTAAATTTATTGATTTTAATAATTAATATTTTAAAATTCATACAAGTAAAAATTTATTATTGAATATCAGTGTAAAAATATCCGTACATACTGATTAAACTCAAATTAATTCTTGGTTTGATAAGTTTGTTGAAAGATGGTTTAAAAATAATTTAATGTTGCATTCAGATTGCTAAATATTTGTGTTGTACTATGTAAGTATTTGCAATTATTTTTATTTTTTATGCTTATGAACCAAGAAATTGTCTCTTATATGTTTAAAAGTTGATTTGGTCTAGGGAGAATAATGGGGTTGTTTTTAGAAGAATTTTCATAGAGAAACAAGTTGGATAATGACGAGAGACGAACAAACAGTGAAATATGTAAAGGAACATACTTGGTCTTGTAAGCACTCAAGCAATTAGTTATAACGTTTGAATTAACGCAAGTTCAACTTATCCTAACACGTTACTTATTGCCTAAATATAAATTTAATTTAATTTGGAAAGTAAGTATCTCACTTTTGGTTTTGCATTGAGAGAGACTGAAAGGCTAGATTAGATTCACTAGAAACAATATTTTATCCGAGCTAAGGTATTCTTATGGCTTCCATGAGGAACTAACCGTCTTATTGTTGGATTTTATGTAAACTAAGATCATTCTCATTCCATATATGAAAGAATTCTTTTTGTTTTATTATGTTCTATTGTTTCATTCGATTTTCATTATCTATTTTGATATTAAAAAACCTACTATATGAGTCTGTTTATGGTGGATTGGAAGACACAGTTAAATTCAAAACTATTTGAAATAACTAATGGTTTATATGCATAGAATAAGGTATAATCTATTAGTCACTTTTGAATATGTAAACAATGCGATTTTCCTAATTTTTTGGGTTAAGAAATTGAAAGTAAAATTATAATGATTAGTCCTTTTGTTCTAGAGATATATTTTAAGGGTATAAATTATTCTCATTGTAAAAATTAATCAATTATTTGTTAATTTCTGATACATGGTATTTGAATGAGTAAAATCGAACTCAATAATGCTCTCAATTGTTTGTTAAGTTATCTTTTGCCAACTATTTTGATCAATTATTTTTTTATTATCATTTAATTTTCTGCATACTATTACAACAAAATCTATAGTCTACTAAATTCATTAAAATTAATGTGATATTGCATGGTTATTTTGTGGAGATAACTTGATTGTACTCAATCGATAAATATAAATTATTTTTGTTGTAATTTTTTCTTTGACATAGAATAAAAAGTGTAAAAACAACTAAAGTAAAAAATAAAATTAAACAATAATCATAGGTTAAAAATTTTTAACTTCTTAAAAATAACTTATAGGGTTTGAAAAAGATTAAAATTTGGATTATAATCTATTTTTTTAGATTATAAGTTGTTTTGAGAAAAAAAGCTAGATATTTGAGAACTCAACTGAAATTTAGAAAAAGATTGGTTTAAAAAAAATTTGTGAAACTAAAAATTTGTTACTTATGATTATTTTTCAACAATTTTTTTTTTCTTTAAGTTGTTTTCACTTAAAACCGATTTGTTTCACCCAAACAAAATTAATTATTTTTAAACTATTTTTCAACAAAATTATTCAAAAAAAAATAATTCTGATTATAAAACAATTAATCATACATATAATCGATTATTAAAATAATTATTTTTTTCATCTTTTCAAACACACTTTTATTTTTTTAAAAGAAAAGTTTTTCAAATATAAGCAGAATATTCAAATATCACTTTTTTCCTAAAAATAATTTAAATTATTTGGAAACAACTTAAATTACTATTTCCAAACATCTCGAAATTGCTTCCGAACTTCAAGTTTGGAGAGTGTGATTTTAAAAGAAAAGTTTTTCAAATATAAGCAGAATATTCAAATATCACTTTTTTCCTAAAAATAATTTAAATTATTTGGAAACAACTTAAATTACTATTTCCAAACATCTCGAAATTGCTCCCGAACTTCAAGTTTGGAGAGTGTGATTTCATGTTTAACAAAGAAAAAAAAAAGACTAAACCAGACATACAGTAAACTTTTTGTTTCAGAGTATTAACATATTGATTAAAATGGAGATAATTCATTTAGTTTTGTCAAAGATATAACATTACCATGTGAAACCTTCAAAAATAAAATTGAAAAAAAAAAAACTATATGAAAAAATTTATATGAGCTTGACTTAAATTGTGATGACTTATGCAAGGTCTAACCAATTTGGTAAAAGGAACACAAAAGTTAACTAAAAAGTAGAAAACTCAACTTAGCTAAACACTAGTAGCCATTAGAAAGTGTTAAACTCACTTAGCTAAATTTTTATTTTCATGGGGCTGACTAGTGACTACCAACAAGCATTAGCTATCAACTTAAACAGGTACTTTATCCAGTCTCACTCACTGCATAAATAAACTCAACCTATTAATTATCATTGTAAGGATGAATTTCTTTCGAGCCGTTTATGTAATTACCACACATCATTCGTATTTTAACAACGAAGGAAATTTATTTTTAATTAAAAAGTTTGGTACATTGTAAAAGATTTATGCATGAATCCAGAAACAAGTATTTTACTCAACCTACTTGAAGTCTTGAAGAGAACCAAAGACCAAAATCTCACTTTAATAATAAGGTCGTCCATAGTAGGACTTGTAATAAATATCATTTGAACTCAATGCACATGATAGGCATGGCATAAATAGGAAGAATATCTCTCCCATCATGACTAAGTCACCCGTATTAAAACTGACTAATAAGGCCTCTTAAGTTTGTCTTTGGCTTTAAGATTAGTCAGAGTGGATCTCCTTATGCACTAATTTTATCCTAATAAACCATGTTATTGAAACCATATCATCATCCAGTAGCTGGTTTCCTTCACACGATACACATAGCTGATAACTTGTTACCCAACTTGGTTGTCTAATCTCAAATCATATGATTGAAGATTTGTTTAATTTTTACTAAACTGTCAATTGAGTTCCACTGTTCCAAGAAGATACAGACAAAAGTATGTTTAGTCTCTGTGGTTTCCCGTCTTTAAGTGTATACAAGATCGATAGGATATCAAACATGACACTAATAAGTACATTATAATGGAACCAATAGAACATATGTAATAAGTACGTTATTCCCATTTTTATTCATAAAAAATATTATTATTACAATATAATGGAAATAACATATTTGAGGGAGTTCGTAAACTGTCAAGTAGCACTATTACTACTGCATAATATTTCAGAATTCAGAGGAAATTTCTTTATATATCCATAGTTAACAATTCGAGTTAATGGTTGATTGGATATTTTTAATTTTAGTAAATTTAGATCTCACCGTATGAAGTATCTATGAAATACTTAAAATAATAGTATTTATGGAATGAATATGAATTTTATGCATTGCCAATCATAAACGGTGTTATATATAATGATATATGTTGTCGCGTTTACAGTCAAACTCATGAAATGATTTAAAAATATATCATAAAGTGTAAGTATAATTAATTAATGTGTATAAAAATTAATTAGATGCTAACAGAAATACGTTTTAAATTAAATGTGCATTGTATATGTATAAGTTGACAAGAATCTCTTGTCGGAGGTGATGAAATATATTGAGAATGCAGACGAGAATGATGAGATAGCTCCCCGACTACTTAACTCCTTGTTTTTTTCTGAACTTTTGTCTGAATTGGGTAAGGCCGAAAAAATAAAACAGTTACATCTATCTGAGAAATAATTAAGGATAAGCCAAACTATGACCAAAGCCAATACTAGGTTTTAAATTAGACAGCATTCAGAAAAACGAAGCTCCTGGGAAACCTGTCCTCAAATGCAGGCAAAGAGATGCATGACCGCACCACAGAGTAGCTCATCTATCAAGAAGAAGGAATAGTATTTTTTTTTTCTTGAAGTTTTTAAAGTTAAAAATATAACGGGAACTTTTTAGGTTTCATATATTAATATATATAAAATAGAATATTAACTACTGCTGAAAGCGTACTATTATCAAAGCAAAAAGGTTTTCTTCAACCCCGCCGCGTTCAACAAGTTTTGATGCAAAATATATATTCCTTTTTATATTAGTAGATTTACCCGCGCTTATATATTACTAGAGTGAAATTATAACCACATCAATCAAAGACATAGAACCACAATGAACATGTATATGTATGTTCATTCGATCCAATTAATCATGGATCTAAAATACCCCCAAAACACACAGGCGCAAAACAAAAGGGAAAAGAAATTGTGTTTACCTGGTGCTTGCATATTCATAAAGCTTGCCAGTGCTGGAAAACACAATCGCTCCAACTTCAGCATCGCAGAGAATAGATAGCTCTCTAGTTTTCTTCATCAACCCATTTCTTCTCTTACAGAAAGTCACTTGCCGGTTTGTCAAATTTTCGATTCTTCGAATCGGAATCCTTCCTCTTCCCATTTACTAGGGTTTCTTCACCAAATTTTCTTCTCTTCTGGTGCAATATACATCAATCAACAGTCAACTATATTTGAAATATTGAATACAAATGGCCAAAATCATCTTTTTGACTGGAAAGAATTTGAAAAAAAAAAATAATTCAAAAACATGACAGAAATTACGCAAATATGTAAACTGTAATTAATGATAAATAGTGCAGACGAAAAATTGATGAAAGCAACTTACTAGAAAATCATGTGTGTTAAAATAACAGATAAGGAAGGAAGAGATGGAGAAGAAGAAATACAGTTTGTGATGCAATTTAATGCTTTATAGGGAAAGACAGAAGTTTGAAGCTATTTTGTTGAGTTTTTTTTTTCCATACCACGTGTCGAATTTGTACCAGATTTTAAATTCCACTACCCGTGAAAAACGAATAACATGGTCAATGAATGGCATAACCTAATATGTTAGAAAATTTAAAAAAAAAAAAATTAAAGATAGAAAAAGGGGAAATACAAGAATGAAAAAGTTAACCCCAGAATACTCACAGGTCATAAGTGTCTAATTTTCAAACAGTTTTACATATTATAAATCAAAGTAACAAAAGAGTTTTATTTTTTTTTTCACAAACAAGGATTGTTCAGTTTTTATTAGTGAAAGAATTTGGATCAATGATGCTTTTCTTTTATAAATATATATTGTACTGGAATAAGTTTCATAGTCATAGTCAAAGGGTGTGAGAGTGTGTGGATTTGTACCCTACAATAAACATCAATGTTTCTACTGTTAATCCCAAAATATTGTTAAAGTGGGATCATTGCATTCGAAATATTAACCGTTTTGAACTCTTTGGCTACATTATGGTTTTGTCGTAACAAGGTGGGTTGAGAGATAGTGTTTGTAAATGACCATTTGCCTCGATTCCTAAACGATGTGAGACTTTGGGTGTCAAGAACAAGCCACTTGGGTGTACCGGAACAAACCCTCAATCTTGACTAAAGGGCATGAGAATGGTATGGGTCCTCCTAACGAAATTGACGGTAAGAACATTTGTGTCTACCATTGGGCACAGTCCCAACTCTCACACCCCTTAGCCATGACCAGGGAGCTTCTTCCTATATACCCAAAGTCTCGCATGGCTTAGGAGTCAAGGTTAAGGGTCCCTCCTCCCTTAACCTACTGAAACGCCTTTTCAAGACAAAGCTATGACAGAGTCACCGAGCTCCAAAGCAAACAATACCTCAAGCACAGTGACCTAACGATATCCCAATACTGGCGATAAGAACATTGACACCACCATGGGGCCCAACCCTAACTCTCACACCCCTTAGTCATAATTGGGGTGTTTGTTCTCGTACACTTAAAGTAAGGTTCATGGTTCAAATTGGTTCGATTTTGGGGGAAAATGAAAATTGAACCAATTAATTTTAATTGAGTTAGATTGGTTCGGTTTTCTAAAGTTTTTTTTCTCTAACCCAAACCAAACCGAAGCAATGATAATCGAGTTGGTTCGATTTACTTTCAGGAAAACCAATAAAAAAATTAAAAAATCAATTTTTTATTAAATCGTAAAATAATACTTTTATGCCTGAAACTTGCCAAATGCTTCATAATTTTATAACAAAATATCAAGTGTTTCATATATACTAAATTAGTCAAATTAAATTATTAAAATAACACAATACAATACAAACAACAAATTGTATAAATTTAAAATATAAAGTAAATTTACTAAATTTATTAAATTAAAAATATAAAATAAATATATAATAATAATATAATAGATATACTTTTGTGTTAGGTCAAGGTTTTGAAATAAGAAAATCACAAACTGAATCTAACATGATCGGTTTTGATCGGGTTGGGTTGAGTACATACCCAATCAAGTGAAAAAATGAATCAAACTAATTGGTTCAATTCGGTTTATCAAATTTTTCGGGTTGACCCAAACGAATGAACACCTTAACCTGAAGTTTCATATTGTTTAGGAATCGTGGCCAAAGGTCATTTATATAGACCCTCAACCCATTAAGACACTTTTTCAAGACAAAATCGTAATGGAGGCAACGAGCTCCAAAGCGGATAATAACTATGATGTAATGACTTGCCCTAACGATGTCTCGGAATTGGCAGTAGGAACATTGACGTCCACTGTGGGGCACGACCCCAACTCTCACACCCCTTAGCCATAACTAGGGGGGCTTGTTCCAATATACCCAAAGTTTTGCATGACTTAGGAGTCGAGGCTAAGGGTCCCTCTTCCCTTAACCTATCGAAACACCTTTTCATAACAAAATTGTGGCAAAACCATCAAGTTTCAAAGCGGACAATGTAACATCTCAAAATTCAAAATACAAATATTTGAATAATCATTCAGGTAACAAAAGATTAAGTTATCAAATAAATATTAAAATAAATATTTATTTGAATTTAAAATATTGAGATTCTATTACTATGAAGTGATTACTATAGTCTAGATAAAATATTTGTTATATTTGAAATTGGTAATCCTTAACAATGATATATGTATTTATCATATCATATTATATATATATATATATATATATATATATATTGATTCTATAGAAAATATATTTTATATGAAAATATAAACTGGAATTTAGATAAGATGGTCTTGTATTTTATTTAGTTTTATATATCACATGAAAGAAAGATAAAGATAAAATAATATATTATATTTCATTATATAAAATTAAAAGATTAAATTGTTAGGATTTTTAAATGAAAAATTAAGTTAGGAGAAGATAATGCACTTTTTAAAATAATAGTAAGATAAGATAAAATAATATTTGATTTCATTTTAAATTTGAACCATAAACCAATCTTTGATCAAAATAAGCTATTATATAAGGTTAAGTGACTCCTTCAAAGAATTATAGATTAGTTGACTATTCAAGGTTGAGAAAGAGGGATAGAAGAGTAGAGGAAAACAACTTTTCTAAACCTTTATAGTATACTTCTTGAATGATATGTTTTTTAGTGTTTCAACTATTTAATTTATGCATAGCATTTTTTATTTTAGAAATTGTCTTACTCAAGATACTCCTTTTATAATGGAAAATTTACGATATCTCCATTTGGGATAGAGATCAAATGTGAAAATTATACATAAAAAGATATTTTATTACTGTGGGTACCATGATTGTCTTTCTTGATTCTGTGCCAGCTGAGAACAACCCTAATTGTGAACCCCTTTTTGAAGACTTAGTCCAAAGCTTAAATCTTTTTATTTAGAATAAATATTGTTGTTATTTCAATCATCTATTTTCTTTGTTTTAGATATGTGTAATTTGAGAATTATATTTTATAAGGATGATATATTTTATTTATTATCTAAAAAAAGTTTGTTTATTTTTAATAATTATTTACTTATTATACTATGGGTTATTATTGTAATGAAGGAAATTATAGACAATAATTAACATGGTAACCTATAGATAGATAGATAGATAGATAGATAGATAGATAGATAGATAGATAGATAGATAGATAGATAGATAGATAGATAGATAGATAGATAGATATAGAGAGAGAGAGGAAATTGTATTTAATAGTTATTGATTTTGTTAATAATTAATTTTGTTAAATTTCATAAGTGAAGTTATTTTTGGTTAATTGGTCATTATGTAAATATCTTTGTTACATTAACAAAGTATCAAAATCTAATTCTAAAATTTAAAGACGGACTAAAAATAGAACAATACTTAAATGTCACCAACATACAATAAAAAATTAAAATTATACTAAATATATTAAAATGTTACTATTTACTCTTACTTTGATTCAAAATAATTAACAAAGAATATACAAAATTTAATTTTAATGGTGATACATTACATTGAGAATGTACAATGCATTTTCATCTAATCACAAATCTTTATTAGTTTGACATTAAAAATTATTATTGTAAAAATAAATAAATTTTACGTACATAGTAATTTATAATTAAATGATAATATAAATTATTTTATAATAACTATATTTTCTCTAAAAATTTTCCTACTCAATGCACATAAGATTTTAGGATTCCAATGTGACAAACTAGAAAACCTATATATGTATAGTATCTATAATGTCAAATTCAACACTTAATTCATAACTTCGTTTTTTATGAGTCTTACACTTTTACATTATTTTTAAAAATTTTGCACTCTACCTATTTTTCTTGAATAGTGAACCTACTGTGAAATCAACTTATATTATACTCCGCTTGTTTCTATTTTAATGTCAATTTATGTTTCAAGTTTATAACTCATTTATTATTTTAAATTAGAATAAAATTATTATAAATAAAAATTATTTAAATATCTTTTCAAAAAATTCAGATTTTCATGTAAAGATCTCTTCTCTATTATTCTAATGATTGATCTTGTAAGATAAAATCTTTATATTAAAATCTCATTTCAAAAACCTTTACCGTATGTGAAGATGAACTTATCAATTTTGATAAAAACAAAATTTGAAATGAAACTCTTATATGAAAAGACATTTAAAGTTTTCAGTTAATTTATAGGAATAATATTTTACTTTAAAAACATGTAGATTACATAAAAATTGTCAATATAATTTATTTAACTTACGTAGACATATTTCAAAATTAAATTTACCAATAATTTTGGCTTAACCCAATTTTCGTTTTTCTATTTTTTGAAATAAAAAATTTTGTTCCTCATATTTTAAAAGAAAAACATTTAGCTTTCTTATATTTTTACCATCCGTAATCTTGTTTTTATTTTAAAACACACACATTAATTAGCTTTTTATTTTGTAACATTTTCTATTTGATTCTCTGTGTAAAATTAAAAATTTTTAACCATTCAGAAATAATAAAAATTTAATAATTTAGCTTAAACTATATTCAATATTAATTTAGTAATAATCAACATTTTGAATTTGATCGAAGGATAAAAATTAAGAATTTTACAAACTTAATTGATTAAATATATTGTTTAAAATAAGAGACCAATATATATGGATTTTAAAAATAAAAAAAAAATTGTAATTAAATTTTAAATCAATTATTTTCTTAATTAAATTTCTTAAATACTACTCTCTCCTTGTTAAAACTATAGTTTTTTAATATTAGTATACATTCATTAAGAAAATATTAATTAATATATCTGTATACTAAAACATCAACCTTATTTTTTGAAACCAGTTACAAATACACGAATTTTAAGTAGTGGAAGCAATAAATATTTTTTAATTTTTCAAGTATAAATATACATTACAAATTGTTTACTAATTTTCATATTATTTAAACATAGAATTATTTTTTAATTATCAACACTATAAAATTTCTCTTTATATATAACAAAAAAATTTGAAATTTGAAAAGAAAATCTTTATAAAAAATATTATTATAAATTAGAACTTATAAATATAATTTAATTTATTTTTATTGTTTACTTAAGAAAGAGAGAAAGCTTAAAGTAAGAGAAACAAAAAAAAAAAAAGAGATAAAGTTGAACTAATATTTTGTGTAGCTAAGTTTTAAAATATTAACATTTTTTAATTATTTTAAAATTAAAATAAGAAATAAACTAACAATAAAATATTAATTTATCATTTTAATTTATTTTGTTGAAAAGTTATAATTTTAATTGACTTTAAGTAAACTCAAATATTACATCATTTACGTGAAATATATGAATAATTTTGAAGTACGTATATGTTATTTATCAGTAAAATAAATGGTTTTTAACCATAACTACCGAACCAAAATAAAATATTAATAATTTTTTTACCAAAATCAATAATACTAAAAATAAAATTTTTTCATTTATTACTGCTGAAATAAAATAAAATATTTTTAAGTAAAAAAATAATAACTGTTTTGAAGTGAAATTTTTTAAAAAGACAGAACTACTATATAACAAGCTGTGAATTTAAATTTAAATTTGACGTGAATTCAGTTATTCAAATATTTCGTGCGGTGTTTTCAAGTTAATGTGAAATCACAATTTATAATTCGTTAAAACATAATATGAATTTAGTGGATATAGATATATATAATTTTTTTTTGAAAAAAAATTAATAAAGGAAATAACCTTTTTTAAAGCACACATATTTTTTTAGTTTACTTTCTATACACATGACTTAGCTAGCTACTAAATGGTTAGGAGACTCACTACCTAAGTGAAAGAGAGAATTATAATATGAAAGAGAAATTTACAACTTTTTCAAGAATTTCAAAAACTTAACATGGACACATAAGTGTGAATCACTTTAACAAAAATATAAAAAAGTTTTATAGGTTTTTAAATAATTCTTAAAAAGTTGTTGTATATGTAGACATGAGATTCGAATCAATGAAAAAAAAAAACTTACCTGGTAGTCTATAATAATTAACAAAAAGTAGAAAGAAATTTCTTATTCTCTAATTTATACTTTATACATACAATAAGGTAACTAATCATAATCATTTGGTAATAAATAGCTTCCTTATAAGTTATATCATCTATGTTTGTTCCATGATTTCAAAAACTACTTTAATTTTATTTTCTTTTCATTTATTTACCTTTCTATTCCCTTGTTTTCTAAATAATATAATAAAATCAAAATATAAATACAAAAGTTAGATAATGTATTATAAATAAAATAAGAAAATGAGTGAAACAACTACTTCATTATTTGATTAAATACATAGTTTTAGCCCGTGCCTTAGTTATTTGTAAATTTAATATCTTTATTAGACATAAATAACATAAATAATAGTGCAATTAAAACTTACAAAATACAATTTTAAATTTATAAAACATTTACAATTTTAAATAAAACTAAAGGTTTTTGGAACAGAAGAAGTAATGTTTATTATTTAATTAAAAATACTTCTTCAATATTAGACGTTATGATGGCTCAATATATGATAGTACTTAATGTATTTAATTTATAACTTTGATAATTACTAATAAAACTGACAGGTCATTTTCTACGAGTTTGTCATTTAAAGTATTTAATGAAAAGTGTGTTTTTATATTTGATCATTTATTATCATCAATAATATCTTACGTTCTAAAACGTACGGAAGATTGGCATGTACCATGCTGGATATTCCCAAACCATGGGCGCTTATTTAGCGTACTTCTGGTTTTGGACTTCCGGTTTAACACCCTAGGGAGGATTCTTAATTTGGCTAAAATTTAATTATTTATATCATAGATAAAAGAAATTCACCTTTTGACATAAACGTTTCATTTTTAATTTTGTTTTTATTAATTTTTAATAATTATCTATTAAAAAATTACTCTAATACATTTATATATATAATATATTTTATTATTCTAAAAAATTCAATTATGTTTTATTAACAAGTAATACAAACAATTGCTCTTAGTGTGTTCACATTTTTAAATATTTTTATTTAATTTTTATGACACTTTATTAAATCACTTTTAATTCTCTATATCGTAACACCCTTTTATTCTTATCAATAAACCATAAAAAACTTAATAAGGTACTCAAATATTATAAGATCATATTTTTTATAATTACAATAATTATTTAAATTGATGATTTTTTATACATTTTAAATTTCAATGTGTATAATTATGTTAAATATTTTTATTTAATATAATAAAAATATAAATACATAAATAAAAAAGTGTATGTATTTTTTAATGATATTGATTATGAAGATGATGATAATAATAATAATAACTATAATAATAATGAAAGTAATAATAATGATAACGATAACTACCAAATGATAATAACAATAACATCTTGTAAAAAATAATAACAACAACTACCCGATTCTTTTATAAATGTTAATCAATTATAATACATTATAATATAATATTTATTTATCAAACCAAATCATAGAGAATGTTATATCTTAATTATAAAGTATTTAACAAGAGTTTTAAGATATATTTAGTTGTAATTTTTTATTTATATGACTTTTAAAGTATTAATTGATAAAATCAACAAAATTAAATAAAAAGTTGTAATTATACTACAAGTAACCATATTAAAAAGCTAGTAGTACGTGTAATTAATAATTCTTTACAAAGTTAAATTGTAAGATAAATAATTTCAATCATTTAGTAATCTTTAAAGAAAATAACCCTTTTCAACGAATTAAAGGTTCAAAACTTTTAACATACAGTATGTAACTAAATTAAAAAATCAAGTATATTAAAATTTAAAAATAAAATAAAAATGTCAATAAAACACAGATGAGGACTTGTCTGTTTCATTATTTAATCTGTGATAAGAATATTTGTTTAAAAATTAATATTCCTTTTTAAAAATAAAAAATATTTCTGAAGTATTTAAATTTTTATTTTAGATTAATGGTATTTTACTATAGAACCTCTATTCATCTTTTCTATTTTTATTCTTTAAAAAAAATATTTGAAAATAATTTAGTAAAACAGTACGTTTTGGAAAATAAAACCAGAGTCAAACGCATATTTCCATGTCTCGTACAGTAGCGGTACTGACAATTCAAGAGAGGGCTATGAAGTGTCAACCAAATAGGATATGCGCAGGCACCAACCTGCGCTTTATAGGACACAAGGCAGCCACTGAACTGCGCTTTGTTTTAGGTCCCTCACTGTTTTATATATATATATATTTCTTCAGGAGTTTAGTCTTTAAGAAAATAGTGATATCTAAGGGCTTTTGATTTTTTAATCTTAAAAAATAATATTCTGTTTTTTAGTCTTTAAAATTATTATAACTCTTGTTATAAAATGTGACTGTTATTTATTTTTCTTTTTAATATTTTTCCATCATATATAATGATGAGTTGTTATTACTTTATAAATTATAAATAATTATTTTACAATCAAATTATTTTCTTAAATTTTTATATTGAAAAGGTTATTAATTAACCTTATGTCAATGATAAATTGATGAGTAATATATGTATATTTTATATAAGAGGATCATACTCTTTTTAATTGATTAAAATTATTGAAAACTACAAATTAAAAAAAATCATTAAATATCATACCAATTTCACTAAATTTTGTCATTTTTAATAATTTTCACCAAGAAGATATCATTTATCTATATTCCAATTTAATTTAGTAATACTGGTAGATTTTTGGATCAAAATTAATAAAAATGATAAAAAAATATGGCTAACACATATAACGATTTTTGTTATAAATTTAAGAAGTTTTTCGTGATATGTGAAATTAGTGATTATAAGTTGTACTCTCAGGTCTTTAGAAAAAAAATAATTAATGCAACTATATTATATATTCTTGATCCATTTAAAAATAAAAAATAAATTTGGTAAGCAAGTTTTAATGTTTATATATTTATTAAATGAAATATAATTTTTTAGGTGCCTCTCACTAAACCTCGGTTTCTTTATTGAGTATATTATTTTTAAAGAAAATAAGTGATGTAGTGATAAATGTAAACTATGTTAGCTTTTCATTTAATCACAATTCATAATTTATGTTAATTAATATATTGATTTTAATAATAAAAGTTATTGTAAGATTATGTAAGATTATTTTTTATTTAATTATAATTGAAGGTTAATGGAAAATTTTACGATCTTTAAATTTATTTTTTTTTAAAAAATGCTAGAAATATATATTATCTGACACATTTTTTTAACATTCTTTGTGTTTATTTTTTTAAAAAAGAAACATAAATTTTGGTGGTCTTACATCTTATTTAATATTTGTTTTATTTTGTAGATTTCAATAATAATGCATACGGAATTTTTGACAAATTTAAGCAACATTTAAAATGTTGAATTTGAAATATTTTCAATTCAAATTATTTTTTTCATTGCTTTATTTGGAAAAATTCAAATTGATTAAATTTTAAATTTTATGTTTAGATAAAATATTTAACTTCAACAAAGAAAATATTCTGATATTAAAAATATTAGTTAATTAATATTTTTTTTAATGTTGTTTTTTTTACGACTATCAGAAATACATTCTATATAATTTGTTATATATAATATTGATCTAGTGGTAATTAAGTGAGATGAGGGAGAGAGATAATAAGTTTAAAGCCTTTTAGTAACAATTAACATTTGTGTATAAAAAAATTAATAAAAAATTATCATCATTGCACCTCTAATACTTCATAGGATTATGTAAGTTATAGATAAAACTATGAATATAATTGGAACAATTTTTTTATTATTGAAATGAGATTGCATATATTTCATTTTTATTATTGTTCCTTTATTTTTCTCCAGTTTTATGGAGTGAGAAACTCTAGAAATAAATTTAACCAACATTAACAAAAAAAACCTAATTAGAATTAGTAAAAGAATCTTGTAAAGAAATAGTCATAACGGACTTTAGCTCGAAAGAAATTGTAGTAAAAAAAAACCCTTATCAACATATGCTAAACAAAATTTATGAATATCAATTAAAAAATAATTTTGATTGATGTCACTCAAAAAATAATCCTAGCCAACATAATCCAAAAGCAATTTCAATCCTTATCGAGTAAACTATAACCTTTGTCACAAAAGAAAAAATAGGTTTAAAGAAATTCAAATGTTTATTTTTTGTAAGAAAATTAAAATTTTACAATTTTAACTAATCAAAATACTTTTACAAATTATTAAAATTTAAAATTCTTTAATAAAACTAATTTTTCTGTTAAAAATTTTCATCTAAATACAAAATAATGTTCAATTAAATATATATTAAAAAAAGTATGTTATTAGTACTTATTAATATGGACATCTTCCGGATTAGAGAAGAAGATTAAACAGGATAGAGATTCGGATCTTCGATCAACTGTGTGCCCCGAAGTGGAAGAAAATTATTAAAATTGGTAGAGCAGTCAGAGTTTAATATGATAAAATTCAAAGAAACATCATAGGATATGGTCATTGGTGGTTAAATAATGAACTGCAAAATTTTAATGGCGAACAATAATAGGAGCCAACTAGGACCCCTGCTCTTACATAGTAACATGATTTATTATCATAGTACTGCAACGCGCCGGCCAAGCCAAATAGGTCTTTGTAATTTCAGAATCCACGGAGGAATTTCATTTCTTTTGCTTATCTAAGCTTTAATTACTGTTTTTCTCAGACTTTGGAAGCATCGAAGTTATACAAACAAGCTTGCTCTTCTTCACTCTTGAGGCAAGGACATTCATGAGTTCTCTTGTCTCATTAATTTGGTCCCATTCATTTCATGGAATTTTTAACAAGTTCAAATCTAAGATTCCAGTTATTTAAGTAATTAAAATAAAAAATATTAGTAATTACTATGTCAGCAGTCATCGTAATTAAAATATTAATAGTATTTTAATTAAAAATTAGCTTAGGCCCTTAAACATGTCTTCAGAATATTAGTTAATCATTCTTCTTTAAAAAAATCGGACTCAATATTTCCCCATTCCTTTATAACTGTTACTCTAGTCATACATAGCTAATTATAAGAAAAAATATAAAAAATTCACAGTAATAAAAAACTTGCTTAGCATCATTTAATTTTATTGACCATAATAAAAAATTAAAATTCTTATTTCTAAAATGTTTTTCAATAAGATATTTTTAACCTAATTAATTTTGAAGTATTTAAATAAAATATTACAAGCTAATTATATTTAATTATTAAGTAAATTATTTACATTAAAATATTTTTTTAAGTCAAAGAAATTTATTACTCAAGAAAATGTTAAACTAAAAGTACAAGAGATGTCCACTTAACAGTATACAACTGTTTCTATGATATATTTAACAAAACTAACTGAAAAACTAGATAAAGCTAAAACTAGCTAAAGGCTGAAAAACTAGTCGTAAATATTTGGTAAAATTAGTTGAAAGTTGTAAAATGAAAAATAAAGGCATCATTAATCATTAGAACAACAATGAAGTATTTAAAATAATTATAAAATATTTTAATAATATAAATTAATTATATATTTAAATAATAAATTTCTATATTAACATATTTAAATTATAATTACATATTTAAATTGTAAATTATGTAATTACATATTTAAATAATAAATTCATATAATTAATATTTAATTATAAAATTTCTATAATTAAATATATAAATTTTAAATCATATTTAAATTATAATTACATATTTAAATTGTAAATTATGTAATTACATATTTAAATAATAAATTCATATAATTAATATTTAATTATAAAATTTCTATGATTAAATATATAAATTTTAAATCATATTCAAATTATAGTTTTCTATAATTATATTATTTATAATATGAATTACTATAATTACATTAATGAAGGAGAGAGAAATGAATGATAGAGATGATATAATGTGATGAGAGAGAATTAGTGAGAGACAATGCATAATTAATGAAGAGTTTAATTGGTATACATTATCAATGTAAAAGATTTTTACAGTGACATTCAATCATGACTTTTAAAGTAGTAATAAATAAAGTCAACAAACTTATCATGAATGAAGGATTATGATTGAATGTTAGGGTAAAATTTTTTATAATAACCGTGTATACTAATTAAACTCATTAATGAAAGGTTAAAATGTAAAAATAAAATTAGGTAGTAGCTGAAAATATGAGATCTTTGGAAAAACTACTTGGAGTAACTTTTCTGAAAAAGTTAATAGTTCCTAAAAAAGCTAGATTTTTGCTATCCAAACGGAACTGAAATAATTTCAGTTACCACTTCAGCTAGCTTCTCAGTTTTCAAGTAGCTAAAATGACAAACCAAACACACTCTTACAAAAAATTGGACAAAACACGAGACATGACACCCATTATGAAACACAAAACATTGGATTCATAATCCATTCTACAAATGAATGAGCTGACAATTTTGCTGCATTAACTCATTCCATGTTGTTTGCCATTAATCTCTATAACATCTTTATTGAGAATCTTTTTATTTATAACTTTGCATATGTGCCACATTGTCGTGTACCAAATGAAAGGCCAAATGCTGACTAATCCCAAAAATTGACAGCAATAACCCTGTAATGTATTTTGGAGGGTCATGAAGATTCCCCATTATGCACATAAAAAGATCCATACCTGTTGTGATAGTTCACAATTAAAAAATAAGTGTTGCCCTGTCTCCATTTCATACCCATAAAACACACATCCTGCAGCGTCAATTGATAGTATTCCTCTCTTACAAAGATTATTTCTTGTTGGTGTTTTGTCTGCATCTAGTTTCCAAACAAAGCATTGCACCTTTGATGGAATTTATTTTGCCCATATCAGTTTGAAAAATTCATCTTTCTATTAAGATCCTACCAAAGCCAGAACCTTGTATGCGATATGTGTTGAGTACAAATTTGATACTTTTGCATCCCAGCTCCATCTATTTTGAGATCTTCATTCAATCACGCAACTTCTAACTTATGGGCTAACTCCTATTTCTTTCATGTGAATAAACGTCTTATCCAGTTCCACTGCCATCCTTCCCTTCCTTTATCCCTCCTCCCTTTCATAGTGATATTTTTATCGACTGCTTGCTCAAATAACCTCGAAAATTGTACACCGAGCTTTTGCCCTCCTAACCAATTATCTGTCAAGAACCAAATCTCACCTCTATCCCCTAACTGATGTTTAACATTCTAGGTTCACCATTCTTCTCGCCCCATCCCTTGGTTTTCTATGGAATGTAATCTACCACCTAAAGCATTTCCTATCTTGTATCTCTCACTGCCCTTCCTCAGATACCTTGACTTCAAAATTCTAACCCACAAGTTGTTACTTTCTACCAATAACCTCTATTTTCATTTGCCTAATAACGCCAAGTTAAACTCATGCAAGTCTCTTAAACTCAAATCCCTCTACTTTTGTTTCCATCTTCCTACATTAAAATATTAATTTTATATTACAAAATTAAAAAATATAAGCTTATAATATTCATAGTTGTCACAAAAAAGTTGTCAAATAAATTTAATCAACTTTAACTTACCTACTATATTTATTATACAATTTAAAAAATATTCCTAATAAAAATTTAAAAAAAAATATTTATATGTTTAAAATATTTTATAAAAATAATTAAAACCTAGGATTAAAAATTTTATGAGCGTTATTAAATAAAATTAAAGATTCTTAAATATAATAATTTTTTTTAACTAATGCATTTGGAATGCTTTAAAGATAAATGTATATTATGTTATATTAAAAGTCCACAAAAGTACAAATATCTAATTCAAATGACTAATGATGACTTCCTTTTAATAAATCTTATCATGATCCCGACCAAAAATTAAGTTTGTTTGTAGTATAACAAAGCAATTAAAATAAAATAAATGTTGGGGATTACTTCCTCTTTCTTTCTCACCATGATGCACTTTTCTTTCTTTCTTTCTTTTTAATTGTGGCAACCTATGGCCCTTTCATCTTCTTAATTATGGTAAAAGGCCTTGGGGACTAGTTAAAAAGGTTGTTAAGTCAATACCAACTGTTAGGAATGAAAATGGGTAGTTAGGAGCTTTAGGTTGTGATCTAACAAAATGCAAATGGTACCTTAATTATGGTTGAACTGAAAATTAATAATGTAATTATCCTGAAAAGTGTTCTAAGATACTATAAATTTGCATCAAGTTTGAAGCTAAATTTCCATAAAAACAATGAGTGGTGTATAGAAGAATGAGAAGAAGTTGCAACCTTTTGCAGAAATCTTGAATTGTATTTTTCTCTTTTCTGGGGACTTATGTTGGAAAAAATAAGGACAAAATTGTCATCCTAGAAGCAGAAAAACTCTTCATTAAGGGATGATTTGTCTAATCAAATCCACATTTTGTTCCATACCACTTTTCTTTCTTTCTATAGGACCTTGAAGAAGGTGTGCTACTCCATTCAAAGAATGTAGGAGAGATTTTTATGGGGTAGGTCTGAAGACATAAAAAAGTTGGCTTGGATTAAATAGGAAACAATGTGCATGGAGAAAAGTCAAGGTGACTTGGAAATTAAAGATGTGAAGGAATTCAATAAAATACTATTGACCAAATGAAAATGGAGTATTCTTAATGAACAAGATATGTTATGAGTAAAGTTCTTTCAAGCTAAATATGGAGATATAAGAAGAAAATTGTCTTAGGAAAAATAGAAATGAGGTTCTCAATGGTGGACAAACCTCATGAAAGTTACATCCTTTGATGGGATAATGAATTGGTTTAAAGGAAATGTGAAGATTATGATAGGTAAGGACTCCCTATTCAAATTATCAGAAGGGGGATAAGGGATTCAAATAGTTTAAAAATTGACTTTCCCGGTTCATTTTCCCTTTCAAACCAAAAGGAAACATTTATTTCATGGGTTAGGGAATGATATAATAATAAGTGAGAATGAATATTAAAATGGAAAAGACTCTTACTAAATTGGGAAATTGTCATGATAAGAAACTTGGAAAGGGCTTTAGAAGGAATTCATTTGTCCTCTTAAGAAAGATGGTTAGGTGTGGCATAGCAAGCTAGGCAAGGAACTAGTTTTTTAGTGAAAGATGCCTATAAGTTAATTCATTACAACACTCTAATTACGAATTCATCTGTTCTAAAAATAATTTGGAAAGTAAAGGGTACAATCAAATATGGTTGCATTTGTCTATAAGGTAGTTTACAATCGTATCTCAACAAGTGAAACTTACAAAAAGGAATGTAACATCTCTTGAAGGGGATACTTGTCCTATCTATCGCTGAACTTATTTACCTACAAGCATGCATATAAAGTTTAGATGTGATGTAATTGTTGGCTCGATCTCTAGCAAGTGGTGCCCCTTAATTGTTTTGCCTATTTACAACATGTCCATCATCTTAATGGGAAGGTAAAGAAAAGTATTATGGTTATTATTTGGATGACTACCATATAGTCGATTTGGCATACTAAAAATGATATGGTATTCAAAAGAGCATAATTTTGTTTTTACAAGTATGGCAAGAGACCTTTCAATAGTCTTGGTTTTGGATCAGAGGCTACTACATATATAAAAAAAGTGTAGTCCTTTTATAAGTGGTTAGTGCACTTAGAACACTGAATTGACAATTAGGCAATAAATAGTCATTGAGCATATCCTTATGTCTTTGTTTGAGAATTTTAGGTGTTGGGGTAGCTTTGACTACATTACTAATAAAGAAGTCTTATAGATTACAAAGATCAATGTTGCAATTTGGCAATACTTATAATGTTCCCCTCATCCTAATTGCAATAAAACCATATTGTAATGATTACTATTTTTATTATAAGTTACTAGGTCTGATTGACATTCAATAATTAGTACTTCTTTATAAATTGTTAGATCATAATGATTTACTATTTTTCTTATAATTTACTAGGTCTGATTGACATTCAATAATTAGTACTTCCTTATAAACTGTTAGATCATAATGATTGATCCTTTCAATTCAATTAACTTCCAATAATAATAAGCATGCATTAACAACTTAATCATAAAGAAAAATAGGAATTCAATTAAAATAAGAATCAAGGTTCACATGCCTTGTACACTAAAACCCTAAGTCTAAGAAAATTAGCTAATCACGATATATGGAAAGTTAATAAACATAAAAGAGTACATAAAATACATTAGAGAATAGAAACTCCTACAAAAATTCACATCTAAAACTTTTGTAATCTCTTAGAAAGCCTGCTAGCTCTTAATTCCTTTAAAAAGCATAGAGATAAAAGTAAAATATCAAAAGGTCATTTTATAAAGGTATTAAACATCTATTTATATTGGAAATAGATAATTAAGAACTATTGTGCTTTATGGCATCAACAAATATGCATACAATGATGCATAATTAAGCACGGCTGGTGTTCATCACATAGGAACATGTCTATAGTTACGCTTAATTATGCAAGTTGTGTTGATATCATAAGTGGAGTGTTGTTCACAAAGCGTAATCGTGCATAAAGAAGCACAATCGTGTTGACATTGTGTTGAGTATGCAAAGTTGTTATTCTTCTGAAAAAATTTGGGTCAATTTGTCTAATTTCTTACTATTTTCATCATTGTTCTCTTTTAGAAGTTTCTTGCATATAAATGAAAAGAAATAAATCTAAAATTCACTTGAATAATATAAATATAAAACACTTATGACTTAAATGCTAGCATAAAATGCAAACATGAAGAGGTTTATCACTACCTATATGAAAAAGAATCATTTTTTAATAATTATTGAATGCAAAACATATTGTTAAAGTAATCAAATTAAAAAACTTAATACGTAATACATTAATTGTTTATTATTAAATAACTTGCATATAAAGAAAATGTGATTTTAAATAATTAATTAAGGATTTAAACGTCATACGCTAATAAGACATTTATTGTAACAAGTCAATACACTTATCATAAATTGTGGAATATGGTTGAATGATAGTCACTAGAATATATGTTATTTGGGTTTGCTTAACCTATGCACCAATGTATAAGATTATAGCTTTTAAATACCTTATTTAATCATCCAACATCTCGAAAAATGTAAAAATATTTAAGTGATGTTCAATTACAATTAAAACTGATTTTAATCTTGTTTGTTCTTCTGTTAGGACACTTAATTTTAATTATAGCATCCACCATTCATTTTCAATTTTCAACTATTTCTTTTTCTTTTCTTTTTTCTTTTTCCCCACCCTACCACCACCTTGACAACCATCATCATCGGTGCTGCCATTACCACCCCTCACCACCACCTTTTTTTCCTATCCCCACTACCCTCACTGCCACCACTACTGTTGTTGCCGCTACCCCCACCCCCACCATTGACGGTGACAGTTAGGCATGACAATAGGGCGAGGACGAGTATGACATTCTCATCCCCATCTCTACTCCTGAAACTCATCACCGTCCCTGTTCCCATACCCGACGGGTATGAGATTTATGTCCTCATCCCTATCCCCGTTGGGTATCGGGTATACTTGTACTTGTTCCATACCTGGAAAAAATTATAATAATATTTTAGTAGAAAATAATTTGTTTAAATAAAATGATATTAATTCAAAAGTTATCTAATAAATGCAAAGTTTGTAATTTGTTAATAAAATGTCTAAGCTTTTTTTTTTTTAAGACAAATAAATATTTTAATCATTAAAATAAGAGTAGGGTGAGACAGATACGGGGATGGGGTGAGTATGTATATCCCCATCCTTGACTTAACAGATTGAATATTCTCCATACTTGTACATGTGCCTAGTCAAACCGGGGATTCCCCGTCAACTTCAGGGAGGATTTGAGGATTATCTACGGGTGCGGGTTTATTTGTCATCCCTAGTGGCAGTGGTGACAATGATTGGTAGTGTTAGCACCCATGGTGGTGGGGGGGGGGGGAGTGAGGGTAGGAAAAATGAAGAAAAAAAATAGTAGGAAACTTGAAATGGATAATGAGAATTATAATTAAGTGTCATTATAGAATAATATAACATATTAAAATTAACATTAATTATAATGAAACATTACTTAAATATTTATATTTTTCAAGATAAGTTGGTTGATTAAAAGAGGTATTACTTTTAATAACATTTTTTTGTCTAATACTTAATAAAATTGTTACTCAAAGCCTTTGACAATATTTAAAATAGATTATTGTAGGGATGATAAAAAAAAAAAAGAAGATGCAAATGCAGTCTGAGAAAATTTCATAACATGTCTATGTAATTTAATTACTCAAAAGTAATAAATGTTTTTATAATTTTTAAAGTAGCAAATATTCGAAGAAGATTAACACACTCAAAATACATAATATAAGACGAAAAAAAATATATGTGGATCACGTTATTAATAAGTAATAACTGATCACGTGCTTGTGTCTCTGAGGGAAACCCAAATCACAAACATAAATAATTAATAAGCAGGTCAGATTGAACTGTTCTCCAAACATGTTATCATCCAATCTACATCATTTAAGAATGAAAGGTACATGTTATCTTCAATATTGGAATGATATGGATTCATTAAGCAGTTCAGACCACACTAATAATTAATTTGAATCTAGTCCAATACAAATTTCTTGCTTTTCTATAAATATAAAAACTCTCTTTATAATCAAAATACTTTTTCCTTTCTTATTTTTCTACAAATTTCTATAAAATGATTAATGATGACAATAGTTAAATTTAATTTTTTTTAAACTATAAAATATGAAATGTTATTTACATTTTACAAGTAAACCCAAACGTGTAGTTCGTGAAATATGTTATTTAAAAGTAACATGTTAAAAAATATATATGTTAGTTTTTTTATTTTTTAACTTTATGCATATTAGTTTTTAAAATATTTTAAATAATTTTTTAAAATTTTATATAAAGCATTTTAATAACTAATTTTTATAACAACATAATTATTATAGGATTAATTTTTAAAAAAAAAATCATTCAAAATCTAAATATACAAATATCTGTAAATTTCAACTAATAAAATGTGGTTTCCTCTGCATTTTACACTATTAATTTAAAATTAAGAGTTTGCTGAGGAAACTTGTACTAATTTAAACCCTATATATTAATAAATTTGTTTTTAATAAATATATAAGGTTGTCTTTTCAATAATCTTTTCCAAATAATTAAAATGAACCACGTCGACCAATAAATATTTTGAGGATCCTTTTCTATTAACAGAGAACACATGGATCCGAGCAAGAAGGTCGGTGTTGCCTGTAAAGTTAATGTTTTACAATTTATTTATTTGTTCTTATATAAATCTGGGATAATACATCAAATGCTTTATGAGCTCTTATTCTGTTTTAATTGCATCTTTAAATTAGGCCTATGAACTTTTACTCAATTTTTTGTTAGCTCAATCAATCTTCTCTTTTTTGTGCTAACATGCATGTAATATCACTTGGAATGAAGAAGATCTAATTATATATTTTGCCACTTAATTAAGTTTTATTATTTCTCGGATTATGTCACTTATTTTTTCATATTTTTACCACCAGATTTTATAAATTTTGTGCGTTTTATCACTACGTGTTACAAAATTTTCATATTTTATTGATTTACTAAATTTGTTGATTTGTCACAATAAAAATTTAAAAAATAAAATAAAATGACATCGTTTTATTTAATGGTGTTATTTATTACATTTTTTAATCTAAAATTAGAGTTATCCAAACCAAACTAATAAAATAAACGTGATGCGGTTTGATCTAATTCGGTTTTGTTATTTAAAATTTTATTATTAAGTATTAAAAAGTAAATTAAAAATTTTATTTCCAAACTTCTATAAAAGTTTATTCACATTTTACAAAATTATATAAAAATAGAAATTATTAAAATTAAAGTATAAACAATCAAATTTTGTAAGTTAAAATCAAATAGTTTTATTTAAATATTTATTTATCAACTAATACATATTAATTAAAAATTCTAATTAAAGATTAAGTTAAAATAATAAAAGCGTAGAAAATAATGAGTAATTGGAATATCTTCTTACGAATCTGTTAAAATAACTTAAAAGTAAGAGTTAATTTGGTACGATTTCAATATCTCAAGCCGCAAAACATAGGTTTATAAATTACAAAAACTAAATCAATTTTTTTTTTTAATTTTTTCATTCAATTTGATTCGTTTTTCTTAATTGCATTCATAACATGGCATGATATAAAATACACAAAAATTATAAATATGATGATAAATGTGCAGAAAAAAAGTTGAATGGTAAAATACGTAAATATTAACAAATATGGTAATAAAATGTTTGAAAAAGAATTGGGACAATAAAATTCATGAAATGATAATAATAGACAAGGTGTGTAGTTAAATCAATAAAAGAAATGCTTGGTGAGGGTCTAAGTGAACTTTTACAGAAAGAAAGTATCCTACTATCATAGTACGTATCACAAAAGAAGAAGAAATCACATACCATCCTTCATTCATCAATTATGAATATCTTACTCTAAGGCAATACATAAAATAACCTGCTCTCTCTTAGGCAATACATGTAATATCCCCGTTTTTTTTAGAAAATAAAATAGTAATAAAAGTGTAATTTTATATTAATGAGTTTAATTGGCATACACTGTCAGTGTAAAGATTTTACATTGACATTCAATTTCAATCCTTCATTCATGGTAGATTTGTTGACTTTACTCCTTACTACTTTAAAAGTCACATAAATGAAAAGTCATGATTAAATGTCAGTGTAAAAAATAAAATATACTTAAATTAATTTAAGTATAAAATAAACTCTATATTAATATACTTAAATTAATTTAAATTAAGAATTGCTTTTATAAAATAAATAAATAAAATAAATGTTAGTATAAATAGTAAAATAATCTAAAGGTTAAGTTTGGGTCTAGAATTAAAAAGCTGAATTCAACTATTAACCTAGGGTAGTTCGGAGGGGTTAGGTGATACTTCAGTTTTCACTTTTTTTTACTCTGGCGGTTAGAGGTTAGAAAGGAAAGTTCTAGAGAAAACCTTGTTGAGAAGATTAAGGAGTACAACATTGAGGAACTTGAAGACACATCTTTTGCATCTAAGGTCACCACCATTCGAGGTAAGGAGGATGAGAAATTTTCTCTCATGTGACATGCATGAAGCGATCCCTAAACTTCAATAAGTATTACATGTCTTACTAATTTATTTTGTCGGACTGTTGTATTACATGTACATTATCAGATTATTTGGGTGTGATGATTATGTGGGCATTGAGATTTTCCCTTTTTATACCTTAGAGATTAATACCTTGAAAATTGATGATATTGATTAGCCTTTAAAGCTTCATTTTATATGAGAAATAGGATAGTGAAGGTGAACCCTATTTATATGATTGATTGATGCAACTGACTTATTCATTAATTTCTACGAATGAACTTTATGAATGATTATAGATTAGTACTCTATTTATATGATTGATTGATTAATGTGATGATTGAAGAACTCCTATGTTATTTGAATTGTTCTGTATAAAAAAGATGAGGCATTAGGAGTTGGGGGTTCCTTCCATTGATAATATTCATAATTATCACTCCAATTGTAGAGTGTGATGATAATTAAATATTATAAAAAAACAAGTAAAATGTTTGAGGGTTTAAAGTTAGAATTAATATTTTGAGAACCATATATAAGTTGAATTTTTTCTATCTGAAAATGTTTGTAGGAACATACCTTAGAGTTTCTATCATATCTTTCTGTGTGGTTAACTAAATTAAGTTAAGTTTGTTGTTTTAGAAACTAGATATTTGGGGCTACAGTTTAGACTCAAGAATCATATAAATATGTTAATAATAGATTAAGTTACATGGGTTGGAAGTTGAGTCTTCCAACCCACATATTTATCTTTCCGTGTGGTTAACTAAATCAAGTTAAGTTTGTTGTTTTAGAAACTAGATATTTGGGTCTACAGTTTAGACTCAAGAATCATATAAATATGTTAATAATAGATTGAGTTATGTGGGTTGGAAGTTGAGTCTTCCATCTAGTGCGTGAAACAAAATTTGTGTGTTGTGAGCCCTATGAGGTAACCTAGATGATCTTATTAAGCTTTTGTGTTAAGAGTTAAGTCTAAGTTATTGCTTATCAGTATGTGAAGTCTGAATTGCTTGATCATTTGTGAAGTCTAGACTTCATCTAATGGTACTTAAGTCTTTTTTGTATGGCCATATGTTTATATGTGTGATATATGTTATAATTCAAAGTGTTGTGGATGTTTGAATGTTTATAAGTTATTGGGGTGTAAGATAAGAAGGAATAGTCTGTTAATTATGATGGAATAAAATATTGTGATACATCTTGTAAATTGTGTTGGTGGTGACTGAATGAATGTTTATAACTTATTGAGGTGCATGAATTGGAAATTTGTCATACTATATCAAAGTGATATGAATTATAATTGGATGCAATGGTGAGTTGATGATGATGGTCAGGGTGTTCTGACGAGGTGTCACCTCAGCTACTATTAGGATGGATTATGATGGTATAATTTAATTATTAATATTATGAGTTATGGTGCTACAAGACATGATCCATGAATATCGTAGTCTAGGAGGTTTGTAAGGATCCCCCATTGTGAGGTGTTCTATACCAAGTTTCTTAAGTTGTGTTGCATTGCACGAATGTACCTACATGTTACTAGCGTAGAAGATGATTCACTTCGGGCTAACCTATGTGAAATGGTTGTACTTACGTGTTATTGACATAGAAGAGGAACACTTTGAGTGTGTACTTGAGAGAGCATGCATGATCATCATTAACACGAATAATTTTATGTATGTGATGTATAATTTCTGTCATGGGTGTGAGATGAATACTTTAGTGACTGTCCATCCTCTTTATATGTACCTTAACATGCATGAGACGTATTCTCACCCCATTGCTGCCTGTTGCTGCATTTTGTTTGAGCTAAATGCTACTTTCAAATGAGCAAGATCTTGATAATATCGTAGGTGATGAAGCTTCAAATTTTCTTTACCTCTTTCTATTAAACTGCTCTGATTAAGTGTGACATTGGGCTGGAGATGATAAATTAATAGTTTTTTGTCATGTATAGGAATCATTTAAAATTTCAGTATGAGTTGTATTAGTTGAGAATCTTGTAAAGACAATTTTTAAAGTCTAACGTGTCTACCTATATGTCTATGTTTTATAATATCATAGTTTGGAAAATAAGTGTATATTGAGTGATGTGAAGCATTTTACCTAAGTGTCAAGTCTAGTTATTTAAATAAACAAATTTCTATATTATTTTGTAAATAAACTAATGAAGTGTTTGGGTGTAGAAGGGCATCACAATACAGACCTATAAGTGTCCTCTATAAAATTCTCACTAAGATTATCACCTCAAGGCTAAAACCTTTTTCCCACAAGTGGATCTCTCCTCATCAAACGAGTTTCATCCCAGGTAGACATAGTAGAGATAATGTTATTTTAGCCCAAGAGGTTTGTCATACCATGAGAAGATTTAAGAAGAAAGGTGGAACTACGATAGTGAAAGTGGATTTGGAGAAGGCGTATGACAGTCTCAAGTGGTCTTCCATGGCTGATACTCTGATATACCTAGGGTTTGATGATGTGTTTGTCAACTTGGTTTACTAGTGCATTTCTTTTGTCTTTTCAGGTTTTGGAGAATGGTGATAAGACTAGTAGTTTCAACCCCAACAGAGGGATTAGGTAAGCAGATCTTATCTCCCCCTATCTTTTTTTCAACTGTGTGGAAAGACTCTCTTAGCTCATCTTGAGAGAGGTAGAGAAAGGAGATGGAAGCCTATCAAGATGGCTAAAGGAGGTCAACTTATTTCTCATCTTTTCCTTGAAGATGACCTCCTTTTGTTTGGTGAGGCTACTCTAGGTCAGATGGAGGTTATGAAGTAGTGCCTTGATCTTTTTTCTGATTATGCTAAAACTTTAGCTAGTAAAATCAAAAGGTGTCAATCACACTATTTTTGCATTGATTCAGGATGCTTCAAGCTTTAACCTAGTTGGAAATCTAGAATTAGAAACACCTCTTAGAATTAAAACTTTTCTCTGGATGGTTATGTACAATGGCCTTAAAACTAACCTTAAAAGGCAACAATGTGATTTGATCCAGGACAATGTTTGTTCTCTTTGTCAATCTAATTCTGAGTCGACACAATATATTTTACGGGACTGTTGATATAGGAAACGTGTTTGGTCTATGCTATTATAGGATAGGAATATGGATGAGAGAGTTTTCTTCAACTCAAGCTGCAGAGGTGGATTCTAACCAATGTGTTGAAGGGGGCATTTTCGTTGAAGAACAACTTTTGGAATTACTTGTTGGGCTATTTGGCAAGCGAGAAATGATCATATTTTCAAGAATATAGCTTGGAATAGCACAACTATCTTACAGAAAGTTACCTTCACAACTTTGGAAGTTGAACAAAGTGCTAATTTCAATTGGCATAGACAAGTGATGAAAGAGACTAGATTTGTTTATTGGAAAGTTCTCCCATGGATTGGTTTAAATACAATGTTGATGGCTCTGTTAAGGTGCAGAATAATCACACTGGATGTGGTGCTTTGTTGTGTGATGATGTGGGAACTTGGATCGCAACCTTTTCAAGGAAACTAGGTTCCCGTACCATCATAGCAGCAAAGGTTATGACTATTATAACTGCTCTCAAATATGCTTGGGAGGTGGGAGTTAGATTACTATTGATTGAGCTCGATTCATTTTCTGCCTGCAACTTTTTCAATGTTGGTGTTTTGCCTAACCATCCTTATGCAGGGCTTTATAGAAAGGGGAAATACCTCATGAACAGGCCATGGACTGTTAAGATAACTTCTGCGTATAGAGAACAAAATATAGTTGTTGACTGGTTTGCTAATATGACTTATTCCTTGATGGAGCATGCTCAATTTTTTTCAAATCCTCCGGTGGGTTGTATGTCTTTGCTTTGGCAAGACTCTATAAGAGTTTCTTATTCTAGAGTTGTAATTGTTTAACTGTCTTTTATGACCTGGGCATAAAAAAAGAGAAAAAAATACTATATATGCTCTAATAAAAGAAAAGGAGAAGTGACACGTTTGACTATTAATAAAAACTTAACATTTTTAATAATTAACATTTAGTTATAAAATATTAGTTAAAGGATTAAGGCTTAATTGTTAATTGATATATTATTTATTCAATTTAAAAATAAATGATCTTTGAAAATGTATGTGATAGTCAATACTTAAATCTTGAATGAAATTTTCAATCAAATTATATTAGCCTTTTAAAATAAGTATGTTATTGCATAGATTGGTTCTTTAAGCATTTTAGATAATACTTCTACTTTGAGAACTTTAAAATAAGTGTGTACTCATTAATTTAACTTTCATTACATGTATTTAATTTGAAATTCTATAATTTCTAAAAATATTTTATTTTCATTTCTTTTCTGGAAAATAAACATTTTTTTTAATTTTTATTAATTTGCAGAACAATACTGTATAACGTGGTACGTCTTAGGACAAATGTTGTGACGTTAATATAAAATATTTTTGTTTATAGATCAATTTTATTTTTTGAAATAAAATAATTTTTCAATTTTTTGTAATATAAATTAAATTTGGCGATTTCCATCGTGATATATATAGTTCTGAAAATGTTTCTTCTCAAAAAAAAAAAAACTTTTGTTTTTTCCTTTTAAATGAAGACAATCTAAATTATGATTTTTAAAAACAATTTTTTTTAGATGATTGAAATACATGTCTTTTTTAGAAAGTAGAAAAAGAGAAACTCAAGAATATGATATATCTGGTTGGTTTTGGTTTTTATGTATGTAACTTATCCATTCATTCCATTGAGGAGCATAGGCACTGCGGGTTAGGTTCAGATTTCCATTCAATTGATCATGATTTATGACAGATATAAATTCCAAAACAACATCAGCCACAAATGACGATATGATATTTATTGCATTGATGTTACAGAGTAACCCATTATGTTCGGTTCTTATATCAGCAACTGCACGTAGTACTTTTGGATAGGATAACATAATGTATGTCATGTACATCTATGCATTGTACAACCCATATCTTGGGGCCAAGTGTTGGCAGCTTGTATGAATTTATCACCATCCCTAATTTTGGAACAGTTTTTGCCTTTTTGCTATTGCAGCTGTAATCTGTAGCACACTTTAGATGATGAGTTTACAGTAAAGTTATTAATACATTAAATATGTATTTGCTCCTGTAATTAAGTATATTAATCCCTTTAAAAAATTATAATTTAATCTGTATCTTTAATTTTGAAACTAAACACTTTCAGTTTATATTATCATAGACCTGTTAACCACTAAGGTGCCATTTAAGTGTTGAGAACCGGTTTCACATATTAACCCTTAACACATTTATGATAGTTTCCCCAACGTTTTAAAAACAGCACTGTGGTTTCAACAATGATGTCAAGGTCTTTGGATTTCCTAATTCCTATAACCACACCAGGGAATATCATGCAATTATGGCTGTGTTTGTCCGTAACTTTTCTGTACATCAAAACTCACGATGAAGCAGAAATTACAGTTTAAAAAACCTAGTTGTTCACTTAAAAAGAATTCAGAAAACAAAAAATAAAACCAAGTTTTAGATAATCTAAAACTAAACTTTACTAATTTAGATTATTAATTGGGACCATACACATATTTATAGACCAAGGCCGTAATTAATTAGTTTGAGGGATTAGTATTTAGTACCCCAATTTAATTGCTTTGGCTGGTGTTTCACTGTGTTGTGGCTGGCTTAGGTGGAGACTGACAGGACCAAGTATATCATATCCATAGTTGATAGTGTATGGAGGATTGGAAGTTGCAAGAACTTCTTTTCTACGCTTAGCTTCAATAACCTGATATCCAAGTATTTTGTTTGAGCAAAAATAAAATATCAATGTTTACCTTCTATAGTTAAACACTTCAAAATGATCGAAAATCAGGGAAATCTGTTTAACATAGATGCTAGTATATATATTATGAAACTAAGACCGAAATATTCTAAAATAGAGAGAATGTGTTCTTTTATATATATATACCTTTTGTAGTTGTTCATTTTCCTTGCGGACAAGGCTTATCTTTCTATGAAGTTCTACATTTTCTTGATGAGCCAGGATCCCCTACAATAGCATCAATGAAATTAGCTGTGAGAAATTTGTTGAAATACCTATGTATCTAATAAGGAACAAAACCTGATTCCTGAAACCTTTTGGTGTAGCTCCTTGATCTCATCAATCAGAATTTGATCCTGTAGGTAAACAATAAAAATAAGTGATTACGAATCACGCATGTTCCATGATGAAAGGGATCACTGACATCGTAAAAATATTTTGAAAGAGCCGACTTTGACTTTGAACAGTGTTACCTTTTTCGTTCGAACACCTTTTAAACTAATCTCCAGTCTATTTTCCAGAATCCCTAACTCTTTAATACCCAAACCATTAAGTTCTTCTCCCATCATCTGCCTGCACTTGCCGAAAAGAAATGGAATATTAATCTTCTTATTTTTTCTTCAAAACCTTATTCTTCCTATTATTAAACGTGTTTATTACTGATAGCCGGATTATGTTAATTATATGTAAGAATCAAAATATTGTAATGGAGTAGGAAGAGCAAAATTATTCTCACATGCAGATAAAATTCGCAAGAAGTATTGAAAATGAATGTTGGCAAATATTTTAATCAGATACGCGCACGGTTAATAAATGGATCCGGGAATAAAGGTATCCATCTCACGGATACCTACTTAACACGAATAGTAGTGAAAATACGACACATACTGTCACTATCCTAATAAAGACATTCATTTAAAAAAAATACCTTGAAGTTCTTATCAGAACATCGTTTTTGTGTTTCTTTTTAAGAAAGGAACATAATTTGCCGCAAATATTAGAGTTGCAACCATATAATTGGGAGGTCATAGTTTGGGTCGAGGAATAATCTCTTTACAAATCTAAGGTAAGGAGACATACCTAAATTTTTGTGTATATCAAGAGGTGTAATTCTACTAATTTGTTAAGGCATGCATTTCACAAAATATTAAATATTCACTTTCTCATATTGTTCAATGAATGTAACAACGAAGAGATATGTTTAATTTCATTTCATTTTGTCTATTCTAGAAATCCATGAAAAAAGATAACATGTTAAGTGAGTTGACATAATTGAGATAAATATGGTGAATTATGTTAAGTAAAGTACCATCTATCTAGCCAAGAATCTCCATTTTTCATTGACAATAAAATCACATCAACATCTAGTACCATAAGGATACAAGAAGAAATGTATTAGAAGAAATCGAAGATAGAGACGATCTATACAAATTTGAACTTGTCTAATAACTAAGACAAAGTCAACCAAGAAGGTTGCAGATTGTTGCCAAGGTGTTAGTGCATAACAATTCAATCAAGAAATAAGATATTTGTTGGAATTCCTCTCAATTGACGAAGCACCCTAAACCACTAAATGATAACTCTTTACCGATAGTGTTTGCCAAGAAGTATAGCTCGAGAAGACATTGAGTATGAGTTGCATTCTTTGATGAATGAATCTCTTCATTTTCTCACCCCAAAATTGAAGAGGCTTGAGAAAAGGTGAAACATCTTTATCCTCGTTTCATTTCAATCTATCCATTTTAGAATTCCTCTTTCAGAGGAATTGATGAGTGAGAGAGTAGCTCTTTGAGAGAAAGAGAGTGTGCTTCCACTCACTTGAAAAGAATTAAGAGATAGTAACTATATGAGTGTGGTGATGAGATTCTTTGAGTGATCTCACTAGAAGACATAGATAAGTTTTATAATCCCATTTTCATATAGAAAATATTTTGTTGTACTAAGTGCCATAATTTCCCTAACTCACATTGAGAAGGTTTTGCATATGTACAATGTTATTATTAATTATATATATTCTCGTATTTGCACTTACATTTGCTTCTTCCACATAGTGTTTATTTTGAGTTCGCAAAAAATAAATATGGTTTATTAATGTCCAACACATAGCGAATATAATCCTTTCATGGATATGTAACGGATGAAGCTATGTAGTATCAGGTTAACCTTTTCTTTTTATTTTGTTTGGGCAGCTAGAGTAATATTGACAAAAATTTTCAATGTTGGATTTTTTCATTTTATGTACTTTAAATCTTTAATTGGCATAATTTGAAATCAAGAAAATGTCATATTATTCTAAAACTCATCCCAAGAAGATCCTCTATCGACTAGTTATATAATTAAATAAAAATATACAATGAAGTATAAATTTCACATTACAAACAGTTTTTGTAAAATTAAGTTAAACACAATGTCACAATTTCTATCTAGCAGTTTGTTGTTATTGGCCTTATTACTATATGATCAAATAAGAGTAGATAATAAAGTACAAACGAAATATTAATTAAGAAATTTGATTATTAATTTAATTAAAAGTGTTAAATTTGCTTTTAAATTATATTTTGTTTTCTAAAACTATCCATGTGAGTGGGTTATGTTTCTCTACATCAATATCACATGTCATTTTTAGAAGCATATGAAAAGTCAAAATTATATACTATTTAATTTTATCCAAATTAAGATTATGATTAATATATTCTATCAACCAATTAATAGATTACTTAAGCGAAAAAATTTAATCAAGATATTTTAGTGAAAAAATATTTAATGCATGAGCCATTTTAAATTGAGCCGTATAAAATAAAATATCAAGTCACGCTTTCAATTTGAAACTTATACTAAGGACATGAAGGGCTTATAATTTTAATCTTTTTATAATAAAGATCAAGTCACATTTTTAATTTGAATCTTATAATTTAAATCATTCATTATTATTGAAAAATAATTTAATGCATGAAACATTTTGAGAAATAATAAATAACAATTAATCTACTAATATTTGCTTAGGCATTGTTTTGTCTCTAGGAGACTTATGTGGATATTGGTTTTTAATTGAGTTGCTATATTTCGTAGTATAATACTAATCATCAATTTGGGTGGTGATTTTGACGTTGCGTGTTTTGAATACGTAAATATAAGTATTAACTTTCTTTCTGTATTTTTAGATTATTATTCTGTTTTTATATCCTTGTGTTTATATACGTAAATATTCTGTTTTTATAAGTAATAACTTTCTTCTCTTTTTTTCCCTATCCATCCTAATTTGCAGATTTGTGCTATATATAGGGCCATGCAGAGAAAAGAAGCGGACCTTGTTACTGTGTGTGCTAATGAAAGAATATACCTAAGCATAAAGTAGAGAAAACAAAGAAGGAAAAATGGCTATTCATTCCATCCAACCCTAATATTTCAACACAAATTACATACCGGGGAAAATACAGCCAATTGAACACAAAAAGAAATAACATCAAGGTTCAACAAGGTCCGCATTACACAAAATGCTTCATCAATTAGGTTTTTAAATAACCCTTTTTGGTCTTTCCTTCTACACTGTAACAATGTCTGCCCATCAGAATTCACTTTGTCCGCAAAATGGGTCGGATTTGGGGAGTTAAAAGGAGGAACATTGAATGTCAACGTGGGTGAGTGGGGTGAATGGGCTGGAGTGATTGCCTTGGGCTAAGGGTTGTAAGGAAGTGGTAGGTTGGAGAAGTGGAGGCTTTAATTATAGAGTGTTGGGCAAAGGACTGGTTACGTGTGGGAAAGTGGAGTGGGGCTTGTGATCAAGGGTAAGGATGTGGGGAGACGCGTGTGTGGGCCCAGGGGAGTGTTTAAGGCATTGGAAAGGGGTGTATTAGAATCATAACGTAGGGGTGAGTAGGGTTATAAGGGGTTTGGGTGTTAGGGTAAAATGAGGATGAGAGTTAGGGTTTGGGGTTGTAGTTGCATGGTGAGGTGAGGGGTGGAAGAGAAGGGAAGGCGACGCCAATTTGGACACTAAGGCGAGCACTAGCGGCGAGGGCCCTTGAGGTGTAGTGGGGTGCGAATCAAAGCATGCTAAGGGCCTTGAATGGAATTCTGAAGGATGGTCAAGTGCCATTGGGCATGATCTGGTATAAACAGTATTTCCTTGAAATTAAGCATTCTATCCACTAATCTAAAAGTAGCTTGCATGTTCGTGTCTATGTTAAATTTTTCTACTAATGTCTTCCCTTCACTTTGTTGTGAGTAATACGCCTTGAGGGAAGAAAGAAATGCTGGGAATGGAGATGATAGAGATGTAAAGATGGGAGATTCTTTAGCATATTTTCTGGGCAAGGTGTCAACTACTGTATTGGTGCCACCAGGTTTGTAGAAAATTTCAAATTGGAACCCTTGTAATTTGTTGGTCCATTTCTATTGTTCCAAAGTTTGAATTGTTTGAGTCAGTAAGGTGTTGAGGCTTTTCTGATATGTGTAAATATGGAAGTGTCTTCCTAGGAGGTATTAACACCATTTTTTTATAGATTCGATAATGTCGTACATCTCTCGGACATACACAGAGGCAACATGCATCCTGGGGGAAAGCTTTTTTGCTGACAAATGCTAGAGAATGTTGTTTTTGGATCAAGATTGCACCTATTACTAAAGAAGAAGCATATGTTGCCAGAGCAAATAATTCTATAAAATCTAGCAAGACTAGGATAGGCATAATAGTCATTTTGGTTTTCAATTCTGTAAAGGTCGCAGAGGCCTCTATACTCCAAAAACATGTAGTGGAACTCAATAAATCGGTTAGTGGAGAGGCGACAGTGGCATAATGGCGAACAACATGACGCTAAAACCCAGTAAGTCCTAAAAAACCACATAAAGCCATGTGAGAACGTGGCTTTAGTCAATCTAGGATAGCTTGGATTTTGTCATCATCAGGAGCAACACCATTAGCAAAGATAACATGGCCTAAATAATGAACCCTAGGAACAACAAAAGAACACTTAGCAAAATTAGCATGAGAATGATTAGAATGCAATAGGCTAAGGATAGTAGCTAAATGGGCTAAGTGGGTAGAAAAATCAGAACTATAAATTAAAATGTCGTTAAAAAATACTAAGTAAAATTTACGTAGACAAGGTCTAAGTAAATCATTCATAGAAACTTTGGAAAGTAGAAGGTGCGTTAGTTAGGCCTAATGGAATACTAGGAATTCATAGTGGCCATCAATAATCCTGAATGTTGTCTTGTGGGTGTCTTAGGGAATAATTCTAATTTGGTGGTAGCCCGAATGTAAGTCAACCTTAGAGAACACAGTAGAAGAACCCAACTCATCTAGAAGTTCATCAATGGTGGGAATGGGGAAGCGGTCTTTAACTGTGACTGCATTAAGGGAACAATAGTCTACACAGAATCTCCAACTGCCATTTTTTTTTACTAGTAACATTGGTGATGAAAATGGGCTTGTTTTGGGTTTAATGCGACCCTATCTAAGCATATCTTGAATTAGTTAGGTCATCGCTAATTTTTGGGTGCAAGGGTATCGATAGGGTTTGACATTTACAAGGGGCATTAGGTAACAAGGATATGTGGTGATCATGGGCCCGTGAAAGGGGTAAGGTGGAAGGTTTCAGAAAAACTTGTTTGTGTAACTGTAGAAGCTTTTGGGTAGAGTGAGGTAAGGAAAGGAAAGGAGAATTAAGGTTGGTAAATGGGTTCGATTTCAAATCAGGAGCATTGGAAGATGGGGAAGTGGTGAAGGTAAGTAAGTGAAAAGAACCTATAGAATATGTGTGGAAGAGGTGGCATAATTGGCTAAAAGAGGACTGCGAAAAAGGGGTTTTGGTCTCGCCTTGTAAAGTGAAGGGTTGATTGTCATGGGTAAAAGATAAACTAGTTATGGAGAAATCTGCCACAATAGAGCTTAGTGTCCGTAACCATTCAACATCTAGGACCATGTCTGTACCTTCAATGCGTAGAAGGTAAAGGGGAATAGAGAACATAACTTTCTGGAGGGAAATAGCTACGTTGGGAAAAAACCCTTGGCAATGTATCTTGTCACCATTTTTAACCACGATTTGGAATGGGGAAGTACGGGTAGAGGGTAGTTTTAGGTGCCTGGCTATTCGGGGTTGAAGGATGTTGTGAGAGCTCTCTGAATCCACTAGAATAGTAACTGGGAGGCTATGGATGAACCTTCAAATTTAACTGTTTGTGGGGAGGGGTGACCAGTAAAGGCCTGAGGAAAAATTGGAACTATAAGGTGGGCTCCTCAGGGGTGGTGGTTTCTAGGTCTGTGGGGTGGTGGGGCATATCAATAACATCCTCATAGGAATCATCCTCCACTAGCAGTAAGTGAAAACACCTTTTTTTTTTACATTTGTGACCTAAGATGAATTTCTCATCACAGTAATAGCAAATGCCTTTGGCTCGCCAGTCTTGGATGTAGCTAACTGTTAGGTGTTTTACGGGTAAAGAGGGGGAGTTAGGGGTTGGAGGGTAAGGGTATGTGGTGGTCGAGTAGGCTGGGGGATTGGAGTGGGGAAGGGAAAGGGTTGGGTAGTGGGATAGCGGGGATATCGAGGCTTAGAATCTTTGAGTTTGGCAAGCCTAATGACTTGAGAGATGGTGGCTGGTTTGTGAACTGCTAACTCTTGACAAATGTCGAGAATTAAACCAGAAATGAAACAATTAAGGATAGCTTGATTGGAGAGATTGCCTACTTGGTTGCACAATTTTTCGAATTGGGTTTGATAGTCAGTCATAGAACCAAGCTTTCTCAACTTGAACAATTTGACTTGGTGATTTTCATAAGAAGAAGGCTCAAATTTGAGCTCTAATGCGTGAGTGAAGGAATCCTAATCAATTAACTGAGAATTTTTTTTCATCCATTTGAACTAGCTACGAGCTTTGTTCTTCATATGGAAATAAGCAAGATGAAGTTGGTGACCTAATGGAACTTCATACAAGGAAAATTATTGGTCTGCTTCAAATAACCAATCCAATTGGTCAATGCCATAAAAAAAGGTAGTTGTATTTTAGGGTGGTGGGTTATATATGAACTAGGGAGAGGGTTTTGGTGAGGTGGCAATGCCATAGATTATGGTGGGTTGTAGGAAGGAAGAAAGACATTGAGTATAGGTTCAGATATTATGGGAGTAGGTGGCATGGAAGAGTTGGCGAAAAAGGTATATGGTGGTAAAGTAGTTGTGGGCCAGGAAAAAGAAAAATCTCGTAAGGGTAGTAGGAAGGGGATGCATGGGTGGGGATCGAAAAAGGTAATATCAAAGGTTGTGAAGGCATGAGTGGAACAAAAACTTGCGACAATGAAAGTGGGGTTGGCTGGAGTGGATTGGTTAGGTTTTCAGGAGAAACAATAGGCAATAATAGGGGGCAGAGGTGAGTGAGGAAACTTGATTTTGGATGGAAGTGGTAGTATTAGAGAGGTCTTTATGCCGAGAGTCCATACTGGCCTGGAGTTGGAGTTGGCACTCCTCATGAGTGGCAAGCTGGGTCTGTAAGCGTGCATCTTAGGAGGTGATTTGAGTCTGGAGTAAGGTTAACAATTCATGAATAGCTTTGAGTGGATCCTTAGATTCTTTAGATGAGCGTGGCATGGTTCATGGATGAAAGCACCAGATTGTTGGAACCTGCTACCATGTTTGCTAATGGAAGAATATATGTAGGCATAAAGCAGAGAAAACAAAGAAGGAAAAGTGGCTATCATTCCATCCAACCTAACATTCCAGCACAGATTAAATACTAAGGAAAATACACCCAATTGAACACACAAAGAACTAACATCAAGGCCCATATTACACATAATGCTTCATCCAATTAGGTTTTTTAATAACCCTTTTTGGTCTTTCTTTCTTGTTTTTTAACTTAGATGTTGTGGTACAAGGTTTTGAAGTGGATTGGTATTAAATTACCTCTACTTTATGAGCTATCTCAATTGTATCATTTTTACTAGTTCTTGGATGGTAAGGAAATACAAAAGTGAATGTAGGCATTTGTTTTAGGCATATGGTTTGTTGGTGTATATGGATATTCAGAAATTTCATTGTTTTCAATAATAGAATAATAAAGTATTTGGATATCATGAGTTCTGTTCAAATTATATCTTGAAAGTTGTTTTTGTATAAGTTTGACTTTAATAAGAGTTATTTTCTCTCTGACATGTGTATCAACCTCTCGTCTATGCCTTTTGAATATGAAGTAATTAGTTTATGATGTTTTTTTTTTAAAATGATGATTATAAATAATTGTGGTTCCTTTTTAGTTCAGTAGTCATAGGCCAAATAAGGTTTTATATTTTTTGGATGTTGCAAATGGTATTTGAAACACTTAATTTGTTTCACCTTATATTTATATACATATCCTTCTTTGTCTTTAAAAAAAGCATAGTCTTTTTTTCACTTGTTTATTTCGTTTACTAGATCATTAATATGTGGAAAAATTTTAAAACATCCCAAATTAAGTGTCTTATGTTGTTTTACAAATATCAATTATTAAATACATAATAAGTGTATTAAAAAAATAGTGACTTTATAAAACAATCCTTAATATTAATATTAATTTGAAAAACTAAAGGGACATATTAAAGATATAATATTACATTAAAATTCACAAACAATACTTTAAAAAAAAATTAGATGTAACAGTCATTTTGGGAGAAAGAAATATATATAATACTACATTTACGAAATAACCTACCAATGTCCATACAATGCAACAATTGGGTGTGTACTTTAACAGTTTAAATTTTTACCTGTGGCATTCTTGCATGTGCTGCACTTGTTGCCTCAAACTTGCTACTTCTCTCTGCCAAAACTAGGAAATAGTAATATAGATATCAAATATATGTATAGAACATAATAGTAACAGGTCAATATGCATGATCAAATATTTTCACCTTTCAATTAATAATATCTATGTATCTACTTTTTCTTTCATTTCTTATTTCTTATTGGTAAATAAATAAATAAAATAAGTCGTAACTATATGGCTTTAGATGAATATCCTAAATTGTGTGGTCATTAGTTGAGAAAAATGGTCACACGTCACTTTAATATTTAGTCATTGTTAATGTTTTACTAAATTATTTTATTGAAGTTGAGACTTTGCCTGTAAAAGGTTGCAACATTAAGATATCAAGAGAATCAAATTAATTTGGGTGCGATATAAGAAACCTTTAATTTCTAGTTATTTTATGATTGTATTGGGTATAGTCTTTATTCCCATAATCATGTGGCAATAAAAAAAAAACCCATAATCATGGATATAGACTTATAGGGTGAGTGTGACGTCGTTGGACTATGTATAAACTTATAACGTAGTGTTTTTATAATATGCCTAGTAAATGATTAACAAGAATTAGTAGCTGATATATATAGTTTTAGAATCTTCCATGCGTGCTATGGAGTCATGAATGCTAGCTAGTTATATGTTACTAAATGCCAGAGATCGAGCTAACATAAACGGAGGATGAGCAGTGTGAGACATTGGTTGTGTTACCTTCACTTCTGAAGCAGGACTCATTAACTGATGATGATCCTCTTTGACCTTGTTATAGCGTTCAATAACAGATTTCATGCTGCAGAAATGTAAATTAAAGTCCATATATATTAATGAGATGGGGCATGATCATGTTTTGTAAATCCTAATTAAGAAACATTACTTTTATCAAGAAATTTTTAACTTACATTATACAATTTTGATATTGTATGTTTTGTAGACTATAAACTTTTATATCAATTGGGTAGAAATTAACTTTATATAGTTTGGAAATCAGAATATGGAACTAAAGATTATCAATTCTAGCATATGGAGACCACAGATAAATTGCCTCTTTTGGTGGTCAAGAGTCACACATAACGTCCAAAATCATTTATACTCACGATTGATATTAACCCGACTTTCATTATTATAACTAGTAAGAATCTAGATTTGTGTATTTGCATTTCTATTAGGATATATTATAAAAATTTAAGGGTTTTAATTTAATATGTTTTATAATAATATGATAAAATATAAATAATTTACTGTGTCATCTTGCGTAATGATATAATACAATATATTTTGTTAATTTATATATTTCTTTATTTATGATAATATGATAAAAAGATATCAGCTCATCAATGATTATGACAAATTTGCAATAAATTTGAAAAAATAAGGGTAGGAAAAAATTTGAATAAAATTCAAAATGTTATTTTATCTGTGTATTTGCGATTTTATTAAAAATATTAATGATCAAATATATACATCTATTTACAAAACTTATATTTGTGAGAGTGGAAGAAGTCGTAAAATATTTAAAATGATAAAACAGTCATAAAATGTGAATATCAAAAGATAGTATTTCCATTATATAATATAATATAATATATAAATGATTATACATATAGATTATAGATAGTAGGTCAATTAAGTATGTTAGATATAATTATTTTTAAGTAATTTTATACTCAAAGTTATTGGGTTTGATCTAATGATAAAATTTACCTTTGGCGAGCAGATGTTGTATGTTTCAATTTCTATTATGACAAAATAATTTATTTTTTAATTTTAAAATAGATATAAGAATAAAATAGGCATTTTGAAAAGTAGACATAAAAAAAGAAAATTTCTTTTATTAATAATATAAATTTAACAGAAATTAATCTTGATAAAGAATTATATTACAATATAACTAATATATAAGCTTTTTGTTGCATAATATTGATGTATTCTATTAAATAATCGAATTATATATGCCAGTACTATATTGTTAATTAGTAATAGTTTTCTTAATGTTTATATTAATTTTTTAATTTCTGATCGAGGCAAAAGTTATTTTAACGAAAATTATAGTAGTACTATATTGTTAGTACAGTTTTGTTAATGTTTATATTAAGTTTTTTAATTTCTATGAGACAAAAGTTATTTTGTCAGTTAGTAAATTACATTTTTTGTTTTGTAATGAAACCAAATATATGGAGCTAAGAATAAACTATGTATTTGGATCAATTGCTTATCGAAAAACAAAATGTGTTTGGATCAATGGAGCTAAATTGTGAGAATACACTAATTAATGTGAAAAAAACACGGTGAAAATTAAAACGGAGTCATAATGTAGACTGCAAAAATAATACTAACATATGAACAAATGGACCAAAATAGCTAATTAATTAATGTATCGGTATGGGTTGTTTTTTAAAAAAATTACCGGTATGGGTCTGTTTTGAAACATATTACCAGCGTGGGTCTGTTTTGTTGGTTGACTCGGTCAAACCGCAACTATGAATTGCGGTTTTATTGCCACGTCAGCAACACCATTACGTGGAAGCCAGCGTGGAAAAACGACCACGAAACCGCAAGTCAGAATTGCGGTTTGACTGGTCTTTGACCAGCACCGTCTCGTTATCCAATGGGTAAAAAAAAACAGAAAACGATCATGTAAAACCGCAAGTCAGACTTGCGGTTTTACTGGGGTTTAACCGGCTCCCCCTTTACCCAATGGTTGCAAACGAATGGGTGCGGATATTGAGGAAGAGGCGCGGTTTTTTACGCACATAAAACCGCAGATGCGACTTGCGGTTTGAATTAAATAATATTTTTTGATGTAAAACCTCAAGTCAGACTTGCGGTTTTACGGGGGTTTAACCGGCCCCCCCTTTACCAGCGGTTGCAAAAACGATCCGTGTTTCTACTCACATAAAACCGCAGATGCGACTTGTGGTTTGAATTAAATAATATTTTTCAGTAAACCGCAAGTGCGAACTGCGGTTTGTATTAAATAATAATTTTAATAAACCGCAGATCAGACTTGCGGTTTACGTGCAGTTGCTATTTAATCCCCCGTCGCCCCACAGAACCGCACAGCCGTTCGACCCAGAGAACCGCCGACGTAGTTGCACCCGACGTAAAACAAAGGTTTACGTTACAGTCCAATTGTTCAGGTAAAAAACGTAATGTGTAAATTTTGTGTGTTTTTGAATATTTTTAAAAACAAATTGCTTTTATAACTCTATTTTTTATGTTTAAATTTACTTTATTATTTATTTGTAGGTACATTTATGAATATTATGTATGCTCCAATTGTCACCTTCATTTATAGTGATGGAAGAATGTACGAAGGAGACGAATGTGTTATTTTTTAAGGGAGTAGAAGAGCAATTAGAATTACGCGTCATATCAGTTTTACTTCATTGAAGAACAAAATTCAGGAAAAGTTAAAAATGCCATCAAATGAATTTATATCATCTCTAACTTGTAGATTTTTATTTTCTGGAAAATATGTGCCACTACAAATTGTTGATGATGAAGATATTGAAATTATGTTTAATGCATTTGAACAACAAAATAATGTTGATATAATAGAATTGTATGTTCATAAATCATCAGCTGGTAGTAGTTTAGGCACTGCAGTAGACACTGGTATAATGAGTTCTGACATAGTTGAAGTAGATGATGATGATGTTGTTGGTGAATCATGTGGTAAGGAAACATCTGATGAAGAAAATGACGTTTCAATTGATGGTAATTCATCTGATACTGATGACAATGAAACTCGTAATATGGAGTTATTGTCGGTAACAAATGTGGAACAAGGTATGTTTAACAAAATAATTATTTTCTTTACGGTTTACTAGTTTAATTTGTTGAATAACAGATACATGAATAACAATACTGTTACAGTTGCAGGGCAACGTCCACCTTGAACTGATGCAGCTCATTATACACACATTAATTGGTTGCATCCTGATGACGTGGCAATGAAACCGCAATTCGTAGTTGCGGTTTGACCGAGTCAACCAACAAAACAGACCCACGCTGGTAATATGTTTCAAAACAGATCCATACCGGTAATTTTTTTAAAAAACAATCCCACTTGGGTCAATCAGCCTCGAACTCATAGTACATAGATGATGCCAATCGATCTATATATGCTAAATTTCTAATATAATGTATGGAAAGAAGATTGAAACAAGAACCATTATAAAATTAAAGATGGACTAATTAACATGTGGAAATCTGCATATTGGATATGGATCAACATTAGAAACAAGCAGCAGAAGCAATTGAGACCGAAGATGAATACAGAAGAGTCATGAAGGAAAGAACAAGGTCAAATGAAAGCTGACACTATTATTGCTACCATAACTATATGTTTTTATAGATATGTGAAGGAAAAATTAACGTATACTTGACTATTATTTGTAAGAGAGAATGCTTTATACACGTCAGGTGAAGAAAATTTTACACTGATACAACATTTTATATATTACAAGTTTATTAACTTTGCAAATTAAGATTTTAAACGTCATAATGAAATATTGTAATTATATATTACAAGTTTATTAAATATTAATATAAAAATTTTTACACTACGAATCCTTAAACTTTATATGTAATTTATATAAAATACAATAGAATTTATTGCACTACATAGACAAACATGCAATATATAAAAAAACAATTCTAAATAATTATGCTAACTGCACTAAATGTTCAACTGAATTTATTGTTTTAATAACAGAATTTACTACGAATGGAGATGGAGGATGTGGTTTTTATTTTAGGGTCTTGTGTCTAATATTATACTGGTTAACGAATTATAAGGATTTTTCTTTTAATACCAATTCTGTGTGAACACAATCGTTCCAATAAAATATTTTGTCATGGGGGAGTTGTTAGCGTGTCCCTTTATTTTATACATTAAAAAAAATGCTTCAGCTTATATAAATTAGCCACCCATCTAGTTAATTAACCTCTTGCAGTAAATTTGGATTTGTGGTTGACCCAAATCTAGCCGAGAAATATGAATTTACAGTACAGATAATTTGAAAACCATAAATGTAGCCAATATATTAGACTTTGAGCATGCACTACTTACTAATTAAAAATCAGAAAAAAGATCAAAATGTGATTGGAAACTCTTGTTGGGTTCGAATACATAGGTTGACAGAATGATGGATTACAAAACCATGCAGCTTACTAACCTTTATTCTAAACGTATTTAGATTAATAGAATTAAGGAAAGCAGAAGAACACCAACCTGGAAGTATATTCATAGGAGATTGACACTAGTAATCATGTATAAATGTGTATTATATTTAATTGATTATTGACCTAAAAGATAGAAGAGTTTTGAACCCAAAAAGTGTAAACTAATACCAAAAGCACAGAAACATGTGAATTATAATGGCAGATGGTAAAACAAAAAGTGGAAGGAAGAGAAAAGAAATGGATCCTACCTGGTACTTGCAAAGTCATAAAGCTTGCCAGTGCTGGAGAACACAATCAATCCAACTTCTGCATCACACAGAATAGAGAGCTCTCTGGCTTTCTTCACCAACCCATTTCTTCTCTTGGAAAACGTCACTTGGCGGCTAGTCGAATTGTCGATCCTTCGAATCACGATCTTTCCTCTCCCCATCTTTTTGTACTAAGTCAAAACTTATTAGGGTTCTTTCACAATCTTTTCCTTTCTTCAACCCCTTTGACATGTCAACAAAAACAATCTGAAATTAATATTAATTGAGCGAATAGTACTAATGATGAAAACTAGCTTAAATTGGAAGAAAATTTGAAAGATTGGTTGAAAAAAGAAAGAACACGATGTAAATGAGGGGAAAAGAGAAAAGAGTAAGAATAATAGAGAGAAATAAATAAACAGTGAAACATAATATGATATAAATAGTGCAGACAATTAGTGACTTACTATGGGACTGAAAAGGAAAACTGGAAAATGGAGCAATGGAGGCAGAAGAAGAAAGTGAGGCAATTCAGAGCTTTATAGGGAAAGAGAAAGTGGTTTTTGTAGGACTCAAGACGGTTCCGTGTGCTGAGGTTTCAGACTGTGGGGCCCAACTGAGCCATGAAGAGACTAGAAACAATACTATAATACCCTAGCCAAAACATATCGTGCCTACATTCAGATGTTCGTGGGAGTTAAAAATTATTCTGTTATAATTATATTTTTGGATGCTAACCTATTTTTATGCGGAGAATAAATTATAAAATAAGAAATATGTATAAGCCACTAAAATAGGTTATTCTCTTTTATAAAATAAGAAATATGTTTCTGAATTAGCAAAAGAGAAATTATATTTTAATTTTAAATTTATGCTATTTTTTAACTCATTATTTGTTTGGTTGCAAAGAAAACATAAATAATACAATATTGTGTTATTTATTTAAAGAAAAATAGATGATAAATAGGATAAAAATAAAATACAAGAATTTAATATATATGTATATAATAATTTTATTTGTCAAATAATCAATTATTCAAAAGTGAAAAGTTTGTACAAAATGTTGAACAATCAACTATTCGAATTAAATAATCAGATTTTTTTTAATTTTTTACAATAAATTTGTTCTACTAAATATGTAAAAAAACTTTTTGTCTCTTTTAATTTGTTATGCTTATGCTATAGTAAACAGACCATAAAAAAAGGAAAATAAAATAAAAAGAACTCTTTATATAACAACTCATTAAAGATATATAAGTCAATTAATTTGTGTATAGTTTAGTTATCCATGGTTATAAGTCAATTAAGATGATATGAGATATATTATTGTAAAAAATATTAAATTTTCAAAATCGATTTAAATTATTTTTTAAGGACATTTTTAAGTGGAATACCATTGATTAATTGTTTGAGATATAAATATCTATTTAAGGCCGCGTGTCCAAGTGGATTTTTGGTTTTAAAATATATTTTAAAAATAAAAATATGTTTTGTAAAATTCATTTTGATTTAATTTTTTTGTTACTTTTAAAGTAGTTTTCATCAAATTTTAAACACAATAAAATTTTTAGATTTTAATTTCTGTTTTTTTTAGATCATCACTTGATTTTATTAGTCAATACTGAACACCGCCTTTGATCGGTAGTTAATAGCTACCACATTTGGTTTGCTATTTCAACAATATTGAACATTATCTCTTTGATTGGTAGTTACCAGCTACAACATCTAATTTGTTATTTCAACTTGTTGAAAGCCGAAAAGTTAGCTTATATGATTTTAGCTCTCTTTGTATAGCAAAAATCTATTCTTAAATAATTAATATATTGTTCTTCACTAATTCTCTTTTTTTCTCTTCGTTAATGTAATTATAGTAATTTGTAATTTAAATATATAATTATAAAAAATTATAATTTAAATATGTAATTTAAAATTTATATATCTAATTATAAAAAATTATAATTTGAATGTGTAATTGCATAAATTTATAATTTAAATATGTAATTATAGAAATTTATAATTTAAATATGTAATTATAATAATCTATAACTTAAATATATAATTAATTTATATTATTAAAATATATCATAATTATTTTAAATACTTTCTTATTGATCTAATGATTAATAATGACCTTATTTGTTATTTTATAATTTTCAGTTAGTTGATCAACTAATTTTACCAAATACTTACAATTAATTTTTTAACTTTCAACTAATTTTGCCAAACACACTGAGAACAATTATAAAGGGTAATTTTGAAAAAAAAAAGGTTAAAAAGATTAAAATTAATCAATATTTTATAATTACATTACATGGATCAAGATGTTACATTTTAAGTAAGTTATTTTTTAATCTACTAGAGGAAATAACATTTTACTAAAATAATAAGGGGAAATAATTAATATTTTTAATTTAATATAATTTCTTTTCTTTTCTTTTCTGGCAAAAACTTCAATTCAAATATTTCTATTACGTTAAAACTATTTTATTATGTTTAAATTAACCCTTGAAGGTAGAAAACGAAATAGATAAACCGAAATATAATACGTAATGATATAAAAATAAATTAATTAAAAATATCATTTCATTATTTGATTAAAAAAATGGAACAGAATATAAACATCAATCAAATTGATTTGCATCTCAAAAAAAAGAAAAATTAATAGTAATTTTAAAATTTTATTTTTTTATGACCTGCAAAGTTTTATTCTTTATCATATATATTCTCTTTAGACTCTCTTTTCCTATTTAATCATATTTGTATTCTTGAATTTTAAGCGTTACATCTTGTATTCTATGCATAACAAATTTTTAATAAAATTATTTTCATATATAAAAAAAAATTGATAATAGAAAAATTATTTTGTATATTCAATCCTATTATCACCAATTTTGACATAGTCATAATTTCAAATCATTTATTTGTTTTTTTGGTACAAGTTCGTCATTTCCTGTTTTCTTTAATTATCTGTAATTTCTCTCTTTTTTTATAAGCTAATTCTCCTCATTTTCTTTATTCGCAGTCAACCATCGAATGGAAGTAATGAGTGTGAAAACTAAGGCCTCTTTCCTTTGAGCATTTTTTTATTTTTATTTTCACAAAAAAATCATAAAACTTTATAAAATATTTTTTTTTAAAGCAATTTTTTGAAAAAATTTTTAAAATCAATTGAAAATTAAAAACAGAAAATATTTTTTTAAAAATTAAAAACTATGTAAAATCTAATAACAATATTTTAACTATATAACAAATTATATATAAATATATTTTAAATAATATATTATAATATTTTTACTAAAATTGATTAAATTTAAAATTTTTATTTTTAAAGATAAAAATATATTTTTTTGTTTTTAAATGTTAAAAATTTTAAAATAAAAAATATTTTTAGAAAATAAAAAAAATCTCAAAGCAAACATGTTTAAAAAGAGCCTCGGAGATTCAAACAGATCCCGAAGGCCACGTTTCGACAAATGATTTCGCGCTTCCAATCGATGACGTGTTAATGAGTACGTCGTATCCTTATATTCTTGTTTGTTTTTTTTGCTGTTCTATCCTCAGATTATTTATAATACTCGTCCAAGAATCCTATCATATAAAATAATAAATTGATTGGATTCTACTTATAGTTTAAGATTTGTATTATTGCAAATTTATGATAGATGGTATATACGTTAATACTGTTAATTATTATTTTAAATGATTATACTTAGTTTTTTTTATCTCAAGAGTATTTAAGGAACCGAGTTGAAAGTACAAAAATTTGATTATTCTTTAAATACAAAATCTATGAGTTATAAGGCATTTAACATATAAATGTGATGTTAAATTAGTCTAAAAACATAATTTTCACAAGCACAATTTTATAACTTGAGTAATATCAATGATCTTGGGTTTTAGTACCTAAAAAATTTTACTATTCTAGTTTTTTATATGTGTAAGAATCTTACAAACCATATAAAAGATAAAACTCAACCATATAAAAGATAAAATTCGCTTCAATTCGTCTACTCTGCTTAATGGACTTAGAAATTAATAATAATAAATTTTTTAAAACTCTTTTTGTAGAATTGTGTTGATCCCATCAAACATTTAATTTATCTTACACATGTGTAATCATTATATAGTTTAAGAGCAAGTGTTATCTAAATTCATCTCACCACAGAGAACATATCCTTTTTATTCTTGTTAAAATTTGGGTAACTTAACTTGTGAAAATTAGTCAAGTCAAACATAAAATTTGTTAGAATAAATTTAATTGAATCTACTTTATTCCAATATCATTTTATTTTTTTAAATTTGTATGAACTTAGAAATAAAAATTGGCCAATTTATCTTATTCTAATGAGCTAACTATAGCTATATCTACATGTAAAATAAAGGGTGACTCACTTTTGCCTGATGCGACGGCCAAATAACCATTAATAGCTCTAATAGTTTTAAAAATATTTTGCTATTATGGAGAGATAAGAGTTAAAAAAATAATTTAAAATAGTTTTAAAAAAATAAGAACATTAAAGTGAACCAAATTTGTTTGTATGTAATTAAAGTGAAAACAGATAAAACAGTACATTAACTACTAGAAAATTATTATATATTTTAAAAATAATATGAAAATACTGACACTTCATTTACGTATAAATATTTTGGTTTTAATAATAATAATAATTCGATTTTTTTTGACAGAATAATGTTAAAGAATTAAATTTTGTAACTTGTAATCAAAACAAAATATAAATAAAGTAAATATATTTGTACATATAATGCTAAAAGAGCGATTCAGTACTCTTTTAAATTTTTACCCAAAAAATTAGTGATGCATATATCGTTTTATATTTTTTTTAATAAATCAAAAAATTTATTAGAATAAAAATGGAGCGCACAAGTGATGCCATCCTTGGTAACCGTTCTATATTATATTGTCCGGAAGTAACTGTTAATACTTAATATAGTTATCTGTTAAAAAAAAAACTAATATAGTTCTCTGAATGGCCTTGTGCAGCTGGCTTGGTGGTTGCAACTAAAGAAAGTGATGATAGAAGTATAATATTTTCTAGTGAGGGCTTCCTCGTACAGAAGTTGAGCGTCATGTCTTTCAATTCGTCATAAAATATTAATTCAAGATTATGGGGGGAATGAAGTTTTAATTTATATATTAATTCAAGATCTGTGTGTGCCGTCGCTTTCTTCAGTTATTCCCTTAATTTTTGGGAGACGAGGTTACTATGATTCCTTCCCATTTCCCAATTCCCATCATCGCGGTCTCTTTCCTTTCACTGCGAATCTAGGATTCTTTAGAATTAAGATAGTAGTCAGATACAACTGTAAAGTTGTGCATTTCTCTTCCAACGGACTCACTCACATTTATTTCAAATAAACACCCTCAAAGCATTCCAAAATTTATTTTATCTAGCCATTAATATTAATTGTTTCTCCTCAGTTTAATTTAAATTTCATCCATACCATTCTATTCATTCTTTATCAGCATTACCTTAACTTAACTTATGTATCTCCTTAGAGTTTGTTCTCCGTCTCTTTAAGATTTTCCTTATTAAAAAATATTATTTCTTATTTAGATAAATATATGTTGCTGTAATTGTAGTAATAATATTTGTGATTGTTTTTTGTTGTGACACGGTAGGATACTGCGTTGTCAAGTGAGTTCAGAAACATTTTCGCAGGCAGGACGGGAGATTGTGATAGATCAGAACGATAAAAAAGATAACTGAAGACAAATTTTAAACAGAATGGTAAAAAAAATAACTTGAAATCACACCTGGAAACTTTCTTAAAAGGAATATTAGTCCTCTCGAAGTCCTTTTTGCATATTCACACGTGTCGTATGAAACGTCAAATATCGAGAGAATAGTGTCAAATTTCAATAAAAATAACTTAGCTTCTAAACTAGAAATTATAAAATGAGTTAAATGGTTAAAATCATATGACAAAAAAAGAACAAGTTACTCATTTCACTGTTTCATTAATTAAAACTAGTTAAGAACTAACATTTAGTTGCATGCTTTTTCGCTTCTATGAGAGTGTGTCTCTGATTTCACTTGAAAAATAATAAGACATGTGTATTAAAGGACAACTACATGCAATTGTCAAGTAAATAATAATAACTTTTAAAAGACAAAATAAATTTTATATATATAAAAAGAAAAATGTTAAGAATATTTTATTTTGTAACAAACTAATATGCTGTATCATAAAAACAAGTGTACAATACATATCAACTCTTCAAAATATCCGTGAACAAAGATGAACAAAACTCACTAACTGAAAACAAAATAAAGCACAAAGAGACCAAAATGAAATTTGGAATATAATTTTGAATGTTGTTTTTATTTATTTAAGATATGAAATTTGTCTATTAAATTCATGAACATGAAAACTATGTGACATTGTTATTGTTTAAATTGAAAAGGTTATAAATATAATAAAAAATAAATCCAATGAACAGCTGAAAAACTATTATAATGTCATGTTTTTTTTTAGTTGTTCACAAGACCATTTTTTCATAAAACTGTTGACTTTCTTTTTTAAAAGACCAATTTTATGACTTTATGGTTGTTTTTGTTGTTCCCGCGAAGCGAAGATGATTCCCCATCTCCGCCATGGACATCTCTCTGCCATTCACAGTTAGGGGCTTTCGACGACCTGAAGAAGATTTCTCGCCCAAATCGATTTGGTTCCTAAACCTGTTTAGATGGTATTATAAAAAATTCTTAAAAACAAAATTAAACAGCACTTTAAAGACAAAAAATAAAATAAAATTTTATTAGGATTAAAAATAATTAGAAACTAAAATTAGAGATTTGTTAATTTATTATGTACCAAAAACATATCTTTAAACCTTTAGTAATTTTGATATTCTGAAATTTTAATTGCATCTATTATATTAGATACTTCTTACTTAAAGTTTTTCATTTGTATTATACTCTTTTGCATTGTTCGTTAGATTCATTTGACTCTATTTTGTTTTGTAGTTTTTTATCTGAAAGGAACTGTATTTCCTTTAGTAGTTATCTCCTCAATGGATCCGATTCCAGGTGGAATTCAAATCAAGGTGGGTATGGTATGGTAGTTTCAGCTGCAACTGGGAGAATCTGCCAACTACACATATGTAATGTTAAAGAAACACTCCCACAACTCACATGCGATGGAGTGGGCCCTTTGTCACAAAGACTAGCCACTTGCCCTACCTAAACTAGGAATCACTTGTTTCGGATACAGTAAGGTTTCCCAAAATGGAAATGGTATAAAAGAACACCATTTCCAATTTCTTCTTCAATTCCCATACTTGGTGTTGGAACTTGAAATAGTTCGTCAAGCATTTCAATTTTTCAAATTCATTCATCCACCATCCCATTTAGGATTAAACTCACAATTGAAAAAATAAGATATATTCTTTTATTTCCTTTAATTGTTGCTTAATTAGGGTAAAAAAATATAATTAACAATTTCATAATTTAGCAAAGATGGGAACTTTATAAGGAATTACTTTGTTCTCTAAATTCCTTGTAAATGTTCCATCTAAATAACTTGCAAAGCAATTTCCTGTGAAGTTCCCATATGACAATTTTATAAAATTTCATGTGAAGTTAAAAAAAGAAAAAAGTCACTGTAGTAATTTTCTTCTCTAAATTTCTATAAATCATGTAAAGAGTAGTGTTAAAAAGTGTATGAACTAACATTTTTTTCTCATCTATACTATATATGAAAAGAAGGTTTAGACATGTCACTTTCTCACAACAAAATCTCCAAAACTTCTCTTTTCTTTCTAATTTTTCTTTCACTTAATTTCTTTATTTATTTTATATTTATATATTTTTTCATTTTCATATTTATACTTATAAACAAAAATCATGTTTAATAATATATTTATAATACTATTATAATATTAATCTATTTATTTATTACTATTTATATATATATATAATAAAAGAAGGTGACTTTCCACATACTACTCATAACAAATTTTTCCTCCAAAATTTCTCTCTCTAACATTTATCTCTTTTTATTTTTTTAATTATAAATTATAATTTTTATCTTTTTATCACTTTCTTAGGGTACTCATTAGCAAAAAGTATTTATCATTTTATTAATCAAAATATTTATTATCATTATCAAACATTTAGTTATATATTTATAATTTATACTATTTATTATATATATATATATATATTAATTAGAGTCACAAATGTATCTTCTGAGATTTAATGTAATTATATATGTATTTCTTATTTATTTTTTTAACACTATTTTTGCACTCGTGAAGAGGTATTAATGTAATGTTTTTAAATATAGTACAACTGTAATGAATACGGTAACGTATAATATAAAAGAGGTACATTTTTAATTTTACTAAATTTGGGAATGCATCCATAATTAACTCTATATGTTACTATATATAAAAGAAGGTTTATAGTTGTGATAGGTTACTCTCTCCCAATAAAATTTTGCCTGTGAAACTTATCTTTCCGTTTTGTTTTCTTTCTTTTTAATATTATTTTTTATTTTTATATTTTTTTTCTCTTTACAGCTTATCTTCAAAACCCTAAACCCTAAACCCTAAGTGAATTTGGTTTCTCAAAAAAATTGAAAATAAGTGAATTTTTTCTCTTTACAGCTTATCTTCAAAATTTTAAAAATAAGTGAATTTGGTTTCTCAAAAAAATTGAAAATGGATGAAATTAGTCCTTGATTAGTTTTGTTTTGTTTTTTAGTTTTTGAAAAGAGTTTTTAAAGATAGTTTTCAAGAACTATTTTCTAGAATAAGAGAAAAAAATTGTTTGATAAGTGTTATTTGAAAACTGTTTTGAAAATGTAAAAATGGAAAAACTAGTTTATATTTACAAAAATATCATTAATTAAATGTTACTTGTTAATATGTTAGTTTTTTGGTCATTGAAAAGATTCAAATGCATGACTTTTCTCTCTTCTATTTCTTTATTTACTATCATATCAATCTTATAACTCCTATGAGTTTTTTAATTTTTAAATACTAAAATTTTGAAAACAATTTTATAAAACTGATAAATAAACACTTACTCTCTCATATTAAAATTATTAACATTATTGTTGTTCTAGTGATTTGTAATATCATTTAGAACTGATTATTAACATTTTTTTAAAAAAAATTGTATTTTGATTAAACCATTCCCAATTTTGGTAAAAATTTCTTTGAATATGTTCTTGAACATATTTGAGACGTGAGTAAAACTCATCTAAGAGAAGAATATGCTTTGTGGATTTCTAAACTTTGTTTCTATTTATTTTTGTTTTTAATTGATTTGAGAGTCTTTTATTAAATCATACAATTACCTCATGAGAGTTAACTGGACCAACAAATTATATAAATACTACCATCACACTAGTTTTAACTCATGATTATTCTATTACACCTCCAAATTATATCTTTACATCTTAACAGAAATAAAAATAAAGATTTTAATTTTAAAATTGAGAGAACTATAAATCAATGAAAAAATTTCAAGTACTAAAACCAGATTAAATTGAATGTATTTTTAAAAAAGGAAAACATATTTAATTAGCTAATTATATATTCGAACATGAATATGAATGAATAGTGCATACCAATGGTTGAGAAAATAATATATTCTAACAAAAATACATGGTGAATAGTGCATAGAAATACTAAATTGTCCCATTCATACTTGATATTGGAACGACTAGCTGGGAACGACTTTTGGGGAACTTAAACTTCTGACTGGCCACCAACCCAACCCACGTGAAAACAATATTGTGTCCAACGAAGATAGGTTTGTTTCCTCTCCTTAAATTAAACGACCAATGGTTCAACTTATACCTGAAATCTCTGTACTCAAGACAAAGCTTTGGGTTCTATGTCTCCAGCTAAGACCCTAGCCAAGTGTCAATCATCAACAAATTATATGATTTAGTTAGTCAACTGGTATAGTAACCTTGTGAATATGAAAGAAACAGGCTCAAGGTTTCTCTAACATGGTTGTTGTGAATATAGTATTCATCTAGTTTTATCATCTTTCTATGGATGTGCTCTTTTACACATATATAATGTTTTGAAACTCATTATTTCAATCCAATCTTATATATAATATATATTTCGATTTGCATTAAAAAAAAAAAAAAAAGCTACTAAACTACACCATCCATGCATCTCTAATTTATTATATCTTATTTTGAAAATGCCTCTAATGTGAAAAAGTTGTCAACCCTCTATTTATTGTTGCCATTTTTTTAATGCCATTAATCTTTTATGGTTTTTTTAACAGTGTGCGTACATTTTAACTATCATTAAAATTTTGTTTTTAAATACAAATTAGAATATATTTATTATATAAGAGAATTATTATATTTAAAAAATATTAAATATAATTTTTAACACTAATTTATTTTTATTTTTATTTTATACTATTTATTTTTATCTTCTGGGTCTTTATCACTATCACTATTGTCGCTGTTGTAACCACCATCATCATCATCTCTAAATCTTAACCCTAAACTATACCACAATCACCGTCTCCTTGAAGCAATGACAGTGGTAGCCATGGTGATAGTGAAAATGAAAAAAATACAAAAAGATAAAAATGAAAAAGTCAATGTTAAAAATAAAAAGTAATTTAATATTAAAAATTATATTTAATATTTTTTAAATAAAGTATCTCTCGTAATAAATATGTTTAAATTTACATTAAAAATTGTTGTTTTAATAACTATTAGAATGGATATTGGAATGCATTAGAAAAACCAATAATTTATTCCTCATCCACTTTCACGCAATTAGCAATTACACACATACACGATCACAATCAATTAATATAGGGGAAAAAATCTATGCGTTAATAATATATAAAAGAATTTTATATTATAATTTAATTATAACTAGTTAACTAGCTACCATAATATGGTAAAACTGACCCGGTCAATTTCACCATACCTTTGGTCAAGGGAGGGTAAAAGGATTTGATATATTTATTCCATAGGATCAAGGGAATGAGTGTTTTTTGGGGTATGGGGTTTACAAAATACTTACACTCAATTTCACCATACCTTTGATCAAGGGAGGGTAAAAGGATTTGATATATTTATTCCATAGGGTCGAGGGAATGGGTGTTTTTTGGGTATGAGGTTTACAAAATACTTACACTACTTATATATATATATTTTATAATTTTTATAATATTATCTTAAAATTATATTAATGATGATTGTTTTAGTTTATTAGCTGTAAATTACATTCTCTACTAAATATTGTCAATTAAGAAGTTGTGACAACTAAAATAAGCAAATGTTTTTATATGTATTTAGTTTTCGTAACTACGATACGAACAACTATTTTAATCTAATTTATTTTTATATAATTTTAATTAATGTTTATTGTGGAAAAAACTGAACCATAGATCTCATATTTTGTGCAATTCGTGTGTTTTAACCATCGTACTTAATAGCAATGCTTATTATTTAATCGGTAGCTTGAGATTTTAAGCTGAAAATAAAAATTGTCTCACTTATATATACACATAATTAAATATTTTACTTTTTTTTTAATTTTCAACTTTTTATAAACACAAAAAAAAGAAGATAATATAACATTAATTTGTTCACATTGTCATTTGCACACCATGTTTACACCATGACAAGTTTTGAAATATTGAAAGACCTATAAATTTTCCTCATCGTTTTTTTTTACTTAATTTGTACCTTACACTTTCGTTTGCAAGTTTTTTAGAATTATTGAAAAATTTATAAATTCTCCTTCACATCTAACCCTTCTATAAGTTAGGGTGGTGACATCATCCTCATTGACTAATTTTTCTTATCTTAGAAACTCTATTTATAAACTTAAAATCCTAATATATATATATATAAGAAAATAAATCTATAAATTTACAGACAATATATTTAAAATCTATTGCCTATAAAAAAATAGTTTCCTTGGTTAAATACAAAGAAAGTTATATATAAGATAAAACTGAAAAAGAGAACACATGCGTCTCTCCCTATGTTACAGCGAATGAGGGACTGAGAGAGAGGTCCGATGAAATGGTAAGAATGCCAACATAGTGTAGGGGAGTCATCTAGGAAACAGAGCGGGGAACATGGGAACAAGGGTCTTGGGGAATATGAGAATAGAGAGGTTAGGTATGGTGACGTAAGTTGGGAACAATGATGAAAGGGGAGGAAAGTAACAATATATTTCTTCACAAAATTCCCAGAAACCTTTGATGAGAAGGAGATGTGGAGAATATTCAGCAAGTAGGGGCAAGTTTGTGAGGCATTTATTTCGAGAAAATGAAAAAAGAGAGGGAGGAAAGTATGGATTTGTTAGATATATTGATCTCCGAGATGAGAGAATATTTGAGAGAATCCTTGATGAAATACGTATTAAAGACACTAAAATGATGGTGAGCATTCCTAAATTCAAGAAATAAAAGGTAAACAAGAGTGGAAGTCAGATACACCAGCAACAACCAAGCTACAATTGTGAGCTGATGGAGAATCAAGACCAAAGATGGCCAAAATTTAATTCAATTGTGAGGCGGACCACAGAAATTGCCTCGTGCAATAGACTAACTAGGGTTAGAATTTATGGTCTCCCATGAAGCAATTATCAAACAAATAACTACAACTTTGGGGACCCTAGTAAAAATTGATGGCAACATAGTTGATATGAAGTGTTTAGAGTTTTCCAGAATCCTTTTAAAATTTTTGTCACTAGAGCCTATTGCATTAGCTTAAGTGGTTGATATAAATGGTTAGGAATTCAATACGCCAACCATATGCCTCATGCACCTGTAATCAATGGAGATGTGAAAACTACAAAGATGACAACTCTTCCTTGATGAGCAATTAGGAGGCGACCTCTTCTCCGACGAATCAAGGTGCGATAGAACGGGTGCCAAGGGTCACAACTTATTAATTGAAGGTATATGATAGGTGAACAATCAAAGTGCACAGGGGAAACAACAATGCAAGTTGAAACTGGAGACCCATAGTGCTTTCCTCAATGCGACCTAGAGACCACCCAGACTGAAGTAGGGGAATAAAAAACATTTGAATATAGGTGTATTAGGGAAAGACTGACTAAACGGCAGTAACAAAAATGTTAATTTGGTGAATGAGGAGGATAGGGAAGACCTTGAGGTGCCAGAAAAAGCTTTAATTAATATAGTTGATAAAGTCATAGGAGGAACCAATAGGCAGAGAAAGCAACCTTGTGTTGACCCTAATATGGTAGCTGAGGGTGACTATCATATGACTCCAAAGAAGAGAGGTTATTTAGTCCAAATCTATATTGCCCTTGATGAGGCTAGCTCGTTGAATCTCCTTTCAAAATTACAGTCAAATCCTGATGGGCCAAGTGAGTGTCGAGGCCCATCAATCTTGTCTCCTAGGTTGGAATCAGTAATTAACACTCCTCCCTTTATTTGCACCCCTCCTTATCATCATAATCCAGTAGGGAATTCGTCTCAATGTCAATGTCCAAGTCTCTTAGGTGAAGGTAGGTTTAGCAACAACCATGAACCAAGGTGCTTTGGAAGGATCATCTTGTTGGTTGGTGAGCAGTAACTTACATATGACAAGATAACAATACTTCTCCTTCCATTAGAGCTAATAGACATGAGGGGTTCCATAGCGGGAGACTCAATCCCAACTTCAAATTGTTCAGTGGCAGGGACACAATCGAAACAATTTGGGGTATCTCTAAAGGTCTTCACTAATAATTTTTGCAGCATTATCAATGATGATGGTATTAGGAATAGAAAGGAGAGACAGAAAGGTATTAAGTCTCGATCCCATTTCTAATCTACAAAGCAGTATAAGTGAACTTGAAGAAAGAGACAGAAAGGAGATTGAAAAACATAGGTTGAATGTGGAAAAGGATTTGGTGGAAAGAAATAAATGAGAATTGTTACATATAATGTTAGAAGGATGGGTGGGGAAATAAAGATCAAACAAATAAGAAAATTGATACTAGATGAATAACTCCAACTTATCTTCTTGCAAGAACTAAAAAGGAAATATGGGATCAACAACTATGTCAATCTTTATATGGAGGTCAGAATCTACAGTAGGCAATATCGCCATGTGTTTAGTCCCCTTTTATATTTGTAGATGTTGAGCTCCATAATCACTAAAGATTATATTTTGTTAGAAGAGGTATGGGTAGTACAAGGGGAATGAGTAGTTTTGGTCAATGTTTATTTACAATCTGATTTGAATAGTACAGTAAAGGTGTTAGAGAATCTACTTGATAAGAGAAGAACTAGTAACATAAGCCACTGATGTGTGTTAGGTGATTTTAATTGTGTACATAATCTTGAAGAGAGGCAAGGGACTAATGGAGCAAGATATGGTAGAAAAGAATTAGAAGGTTTTAGTAATTTCATTCATGAAACAGGACTGATAGATATTCCATTAATTAGGAAGAAATTCCCATGGTTCATACCAAATGGTGCTACCAAAAGTTGGCTAGATAAGTTCCTTATTTCCTATGAATGGTTGTTGATGTAGCCAGGGTGCGTTCAACATGTGAACAACCGTAACTTTTCTGACCATTGCCCTTTGGTAATGAGAAATAATGTTAAAGATTGGGGCCCCAAACTATTTAAGGTTCTGGACTGTTGGTTCCAGCATAAAGCATTAAGAAAGTTTGTCACTGAATTTTTGAAATCATTATTTGTCCAATGATCGAAGTCATTTATCCTGAAGAAGAAGCTTAAAGGGATAAAGGCAACCTTGAAGACGTGGAATAAAGACCATTTTGGAGACATTAAAGTACACTTGATGAAAACGGAAGATGAACTGAATAAGCTTGGGAAGAAAAGTGAAGGGACACCATTAACTATGGTAGAGGCTGAAATGAGGTGTCACCTCTAACAAAAGTTGTGGGACCTAGCTAATAAGAATGAATCATTGCTATGTCAAAAGTCAACAATCAGATGGATGCTAGAGGGGGGACTATAACACCAAGTACTTCCATGGAACTGTCAATTGGAATAATTATAGAAACTCTATTGAAGGATCCTTCATTAATGGAGTGCGGAACGAAAAGCCTATAGTAGTCAAGGAAGAGATCAAGCAATTCTTCCGATACAGGTTCTCAGAAGCTATTCATCAAAAACCTCACTTGGATGGTGTCCAATTCCAATCAATATCAGAATATGACAATGTTAACCTATGTGTACCATTTGAGGACGTTCATGCATCTACAAAATTGGCCCGGGAGCGATAAAAGCTCAGGGCTAGATGAGTACAACTTCAACTTCATCAAGCAATTATGGGAAGTCCTAAAGTTGAATATAATGAATTTCATTGGAGACTTTCATGTATATGCAAAACTAGTTGTAGGTCTTTCATAACATTAATCCCAAAGACGACCAATCCACAAAACCTAAATGAGTACAAATCTATCTCTCTAGTGGGCTACATGTACAATATATTTTCTAAGATTCTAGTTGTTAAGCTTGGGAAAATTCTTGGTAAGGTGATAGACCTATCCTAAAGAGCTTTTATTGAAGGGAGACACTTGGTTCATATTGTGTTGTAGTTAATGAGGTCCTTGACGAGGAAAAACATAGGAATAAAAAATGCCTTACTTTTAAAGTGAACTTCGAAAAGGCGTATGATTCAGTGTCTTGGAATTTTCTCCAATATATGATGATCAAACTTGACTTCATTCACAAATGGATTTTGTGGATTATCGATGGCGTTAAGACTAGCAAATCTCTATCTTGGTAAATGGGTCACCGACAACTAGAATCACTCCTCATAAGGGTCTAAGACAAGGTGACCCTTTAGCGCATCTATTGCTCACAATTGTGGCAGAAGGTATGTTTGGTTTGATTAGAGAGGCGGAAAAAAAAGGAACTATACAACCCATTTCTAGTAGGAGACAAAAAAAGTCCCTATATCTATACTTCAATATGCTGATGACATAATATTCTTGGGTGATATTCCTTATAAAAATGTATTGTCATTAAAAGCATTTTTAGATGGTTTGAGTTAGCTTTTGGGTTGAAGATCAACTACTTTATAAGTAGTTTTGGAGGGATAGACATACCAAATGTAAAGGTACATGCTTTCGCTAATGTCCTAAACAATAAAATCCTTATCTTCTCTTTCACTTATTTGGGACTTCTGATTGGGGCTAACCCCAAAAAAGTGGTTACTTGGGACCCAATAGTCAAAAAATTGGAAATAAAATTTTGAGTTAGAAACACAAAAACCTGTCTCATGCGGGCCCAATTTGTCTTATAAAGTTTATCTTTCATCAGTGCCTATTTTTTACTACTCTTTCTTCAAAATTCCTATGGAAGTGGGAAAGAAAATTATCAACATCCACACGAGGTTCCTTTGGGGCAAGATCGGTAACAAAAATAAAATTATCTGGGTAAGCTGGAAATCTATGTGTCAACCAAAAGAAAATGGAGGTCTGGAACTCAAAGATATCTTTATTTTTAATGATGTGTTTCTAGGAAATTGAAGATGGTCAATGCTATCACAAAAGGGACATTTGTAGGAGAAGATAATTGAATTCAAGTATAATGGGTGGAGAGACCTTTCTAAAGGAGAAGACAATAAGTTCATGTCAATATGGTAGAGAGAGACTTGAGAACTTGTGGGGTGAAAAATGAGCAAAAATGGTTTGATCAACTTTAGGAATGGAAGGTGGAGAATGGTTCCAAATTCAAATTTTGGCTGAATGAGTTGGGTAATGAAACTTAGTCAATAGGATAGGGAAATAAACACTTTTGGGTATTGGGATCAGAGAGCGTGGGCATGAGATTTTCATTGGAGGAGAGAGTGGTTTAGTTAGGAAGAAACACTAGTTAATTCACTTCAAACATATCTATAGGGAGAAACAATATCTGAGAGTTGTGAGAATTCCTGGGTCTAAACACCAGACCTTGTAGGCATTTACTCAATTTCTTCCTCTTATGCAACTTTACAAGTTTGGAATTCTACAGGGGCAACCTAACAAACGTTTCATAAACTATAGCTCATTCAAGTACCACATAGGGTCCTTTTTTCTGCTGGAGAGTTCTCAAGGACATGTTTCCTTCAAAACTCAACTTGGAGAGAAGAGGTGTGTTGACTCACTAGCGGGATTTAATGTGTGTATTCTGTCACATTTTCTCGGAGTCAATTGATCATCTCTTCTTCCAATTCCACAACACTCATATTCTTTGGATTGCCTGGTACAAGAGGATTAGAATGTTCATAGTAACCCCTAAAACAACTGAACAACATTTTCTTAAATATCACTTGTGGATTGGAAGATTTGCCACAAGACCATGATGGATGATTATCTAGGTCGCTAATATTTGAACCATGTGGAAGGCTAAAAATGATTTTATTTTTTTGTCTAACTTGCTATGATTGGACCATGTGGAAGACCTGCCACAATACCACACACATGTTTGAGGTTGATTTTGTAACTTGCTATGATTGGTGGTTATTGTATATTAAGTTGGAATTTATTGATGGTGTTGGTGTATTGCTGGAGTAAGGGTACACTACTGTATTGCTACTATTGGATTGATGGTGTAATCTAGAAGTTGGTTGATGATGATATAACCTTGGTGAACTCGTATAGACCTGGCTGGTGGTTTGCTGCTACTAGGCTGCCCATTATTGGCAAAGGCTGCTGGTGCGTTTTCTACTACCTCTAGTGCTGCATATTAAGCTAAACCACGTTTACAGTTTTCTGTGGTGTTTTGGTGTTGGCTGGTGCTACAATACTGATACTGTTATAGGATTGTTAGGCTGGTTTGATGTTGGTATATGTTGCCGGTGCAGTGGTATGGCCCTAGCTGTTGGAAGTAGAGTTTCAAGGCTGCTTTTTTATAGCATAGGATATTATTATCTGTCCTTTTTTCTGTATGTTCATTTTATGTTAGATGTGTGTATTTGCTTTGTTTCTTATGGCTATGTTTTTATGGTCTGGCTGGTGTATTATGCTATTTCCTTGTATTTCATTCTGATTGTACGGTTTCTTGCTTTTGCACCTCTGGTGCCTTTATATAAAATTTCCTTGTCTACCAAAAAAACAAAAAAAAAAGATACAACTGATATTTTGTTTTCTTAGTTATATAATTTTATTAACGACAAGAAGAAAACGGTGATGTTATGGTATTTTGACTTTGCTAAATAAAATTTACTTTTTTTTAAAAAAAAAAAAAATTGATTTGAATAATTTATAATGAGTTAAACTACGGCACAAAATTATTGAACTTGGCAGAGCATTTAACTATTTAGAAAGTCAGATATATGCTACAGTACTTATATATTGTATATATACAGTGATACTAGAAAAATCAAAGGATAGGATTGTTAGTGATTAAATAATTAATCAACTATGATAATTTAATGGTAAACTATGGTACGAGGATCTCTGCAAATTGTGATTTATTTATCAGAGTACGTCATGCATATTAGCAAGCTCTAAATATTTTTTTTATGGGACAAACTCTAAAGATCTTTGGATTTGCAATCTGACAAATCCTAAAGAGAGCTTAGTTTTCATTTGTCGTGCTTAGCAATTCAATATAAATACCATTTGCTGACAAATTCTAAACGGTGTTATAACAGGCGTGTGAGGTGTTACTTGACCAAACTAATGAGCGTTAAAAATAAATAACAATCCGTTATGCTATTTGCTTCTAAAATAATAGGTCCGAAAATAATCATAATAAATAACCAATGATATGATGAAGTTAAGTGAGATTTTCTCAGTTCGTATAAATTGGACGATCTAAATTAATCAGATTTAAGTTTAAATAAACTGAAATAAATTAACATGACCAGTTTGGTCTACATCACAATATTTTTTTTCAAAAAATTAAAATCCGAACCAATTAAAAATAATTAGTTTAATTTTTTTCTATTAAAATTGGAATCAAACTTACCCACACGCACCGTGTAAATTAATTGCATAGTTTAGTGTGTTTTGATAGGGGATTGTGACTAAAGAGAGTGGTTTGATTTTTTTTCTTGAGACTCATTAATATGTCTCGTTATATATATTATTTTCTTGATATTTGTGTATAGATTGTTGAAACCTTTTTTTTGGTAATATGAATATTATATATTGTTTAGGGTTTTTGCCTTTAAAAAAAATTGTGTAGTTTATTTTTACTTTTCCATTTCAATTCGTGCAACAATCACGTTTGTAACATTTATCATTTCCTACAAAAATAATAATAGGGAGTGTGTACTGTTATTTAAAAAAAAATTAAGAAAATTAGTGCTATTATCCTCTGAAATTAATTATGTCATCCTGTTATCCCATTCATTTATTTATAGTAAAAAATACAATTTTTTTTTAACTAATGTACATAGAAATAATGTTAATTTTGTGTTAAAAACGCATTCGTAGGAATCAAAATTACTTAAAAAATCATGTTTGAATCCTGTGTCTAGTTATGAAACTTATAAAATAAAGCATATAAAACATTATCTTAATTAATTAATTTAAGACCTGACATCAAATTTCTTGAAATTGTTTAGAAAGACAAAATTTTATCAATATAATATTTTTTGTAAAAGGCTAAATTTATTAAAATATAAGATAATTATATGTCACAAGATATGACAGTCATGATTAGTAAATTACAGATACAATATAGAAAGCAATACATTCAAAAAATCTCATCAAGGTCACTAATTAGGACCAATCTCTAGAGTAATCACAAGTCAACAAGAGTTACCAAAACAATACAATCAATTATATTAGCATATCAATTATATCAGCATTCCCCAACACAGTTTCCAGATCACCTAGATCCTGATACGATTCAAACACAAAAACAGGCACATAGACCAGTCCACAAGGAAGTTTTACAAAGCCCTTTAATCCATACTCACGATCTTTGCAGTGCTAATTGTCATACTTTCACAGAGTAGAATGACTCACTTTTAAAAACAAGCTCATTCCTAGCAAGTCATATTTCCCATAGAATCATTTCATAAGACTCTGGTAGGACATAAATATACATAAGCCACATACAACACTGCATCCAAACCGAATAACTGAGATTACATGAGAAAAACAAATGACTTACAAATTCAGGTACCAAACCACAGAGTGGATTATCTAGACATCTCATCATAAAAACTGATGATAACATTGTATTTTTTTAAAAAAATGAAAATTTATAAAAATTCAAAACCAATATAGAATTTAGAAGATATCAAACAAAATTTAACAATAATTATCAATATTAAAAACATATCTAAATCTTATAATTTTATCCTATAAAATTCATTGGAGATAGATATCTTTTTATTTAATTACAAATATTTTTCATTAAAAGCAATTCTGTTAAAGCATTGTAAGACATATTACGGGCAATAACTCTTCTTCCTAATATTTAACTCACTTATGAATCAAATTCTAGATCTTAGTTAAGCTATGATGCACACATTCAATAGTATAGGAGATTAGATATTTAAATAATAATCTAAATTATTTTTTAATTTAAATTTTCAACTTTAATTCTTTAAGTGATCATTAACTTGTTTATTTATGTAAACAAACAAATCACTTATGTCTAAAAGCTTCCATTGTGCCAAACCAAGAAACATATTGACATTGGAGCTGATGATTGAGATTGTTTTCTTGCATTTCACTTCACTATATGCTAGTAGACCCACAAAGAATTTGTTGACTCTTCAATTTTTTAGTTGAAGTTAAAATCTGATCATAATCGTGAATCTAGGACCTTTAACTTAACAAAATTCTATCTAACTCACAGCTAGTTTTTTTATCCCTAAAGTGCCTATCTCAAAAATTGAAACAGTTAGATTTGAGTAAGTTCTAAGATTTTCAAGCGTGACAATTTTGTTAACCATGAAAATCAATAGGTTGCATGTAGTTTCAATTAATTTCTCTTTTATATAAAAAAATGTGAACAGTTTCGGTTGGATGACCAGCTGCCTTGTTATATATGGTTCAAATGATGATGAAAATGAAGATCTATATCATAAATTAGAGGAGCTACTTTTGAGGCGTGATTGTGCCCACTGTCTATGTTTTTCTGAACTTGTGCACGTGTTAGTCAAAGTATTATTTCCTGTCTCTGTATAATCTTGTTCCATGATTCTGTTAACTTTTAAAAACCTTTTGAATGATGAGTATCTTGAATTCCAAGATGGAGGCTCACTTTCAAGCTCCAATTGAATGGAGAGAAGTTCGGGGACTACAATAATTAAGAAACAGGAATGAACTTACTTCAACTCATTGTGTATGAATCTCAAAGTTTATTGAGATCCAGGAATCATATATTATATAGAGTTAACTTCAAGGTCTATGTATATATAGATCTTCGATAAGAAAAAAAAAACTTTAATTTAGTTAGATTCTTATAAATGAATTTTTTTACGAGATAGTTAAAGATGTTAACGAGCTATCTTACTTCGTCAATAAATGCAAATTTCTTGGTCTATAAATTACAATGTCTATAAATTACAATATAACTAACAAGAAAATGTTCTGTATATAGTAACTAAAGTGACTGAAACGTGTGCAAGGCGGTGACTTTTAATACTTGTAGTCTATTCCTTCTAAGGGCATATTATAAAGATTTAATGCAATAGTCTGATAGAGTTTATATGCTTTTGGGCAGCAGATAGCTTGATCGATCCAAATAAAGGTTAGAATACAGAAACTCGAATGAATTGTCTATCGAATAATTTCTAAGACAACAATAATTTATTCTCATTATTGTCATAATTGTATCACAAAAGGAAGCAAAATAAAGATATTTTTTTATGTTCTAGTAATGATAATATTTGAAAGACAAGTGCAAAATAAATATTACAATAAAATATATAATAAAAAAAGAAATCTACTTTTAATTCTTGTATTTACCAAAAAACAGGTAATGAGCTTTCCATAAGTCTACCAAATGAATCCTTGAGAGTGGGATCCTTGAGAGTGGGGAGCGGAAGATACTTAAGAGAAACTCTAATGCTCAAGTCTGTCAATGTGGTTTAGTATTGATTTTTTAGATGAAGAGTACAATACCTTTATGTTGTCTTTTGTGCTTGAAACATTATTAATATGACTTTTAATGATGTTTTATTACTCATTAATTATTTATTTAAGTTATCTTGTAACAGCTGGTTTTATGACAAGTCTCCTTGAATGTCTTTTTGGGGTGTTTGGGTTGCTCTATTTGTACCTATTAAGTTTCACAAGACGAAATATTGAGGTCCTTTGATAAGGGGCGAGTCGTAGGTTGCCAATGATAGTTAGAAGAAAGAAGACGACTTATGAAGTCATTTGCGACGACTTTAGGTAGCATGGCAACCTAGGATGATGACCTTGGGTGTATAATTCTTATAACCATTGTTCTAATTATGTGCTTGAATATCAGTTAGGTTACGAGTAAATTGATGAAGGTTTTGAGGTTTTCTAACATTCATTCATATACATACTAGTATAGTAGTACATATGTGTAAAGTATTTGGCTTTTCTTTTGGATTTGTCACCCTAAAATCTAAAAATATATCTAAAGAATAGTGTTGTTCAAAATATCTTTTTTTTTTAAAAAAAATAATTATAACTAGTAATAACTAGTTATATAATAACTAATTATTTTAATATGATTAATACAATTAACTTAATTTTATTAAAAGAATGACTATAGTTAAACTTAGTTTCATAACCGATTATTTTTAGTTAATATCAAATTCTTAGTTTTAACTTTTGTTTCAATAAAAAGTGTTGGTTAAACTTGATTTTGTAAATAATTATTTCTAATTATAACATGATCTACACCTGTGTGTCAATGATTACATCCTTGTGAAATACGACTGGAAAAAAAAAAATTTTTGACATCATCCACACTTATATAAAAGTAACCACAACCTTTGAAAAAATACACTAAACCAAAAAACCATACTCACATACATATACATAAGTCACATCCTTGTGCACTAGGTAGAAAAATATTCTCTAACATTGCCCACAACCTTTGTAAATAATGCAATAAATAGAAAAAGCTACCCGCGCTGCTCATATTTGAAACAAAAATCACAATGTTATGAATAATTTGTAGAGTAGAAAAGACGTTTCTTAATGTATTCCACACTTCTATGTCATTGGTCATATCCATGCGAAAAATATGTTAAGTAGAAAAATCAATTTTAAAAATAATTTTATTTTTTAAAATTGATTATTTAATCGATTATGAATAAATAAATACTTAAATAACCAATTATCTGTATATTTGATTTTTTAACTAGTTATATATGTATATAATTATATAAGCATTATTTATAATCATAATCAGTTATATAAATGATAATTAATTATAAAAAAATGATTATAGTTAACAACGTACTTATAACTTATATATTTATTTGTTATGGTAGTAAAGAAGGCATATTAACCAAAAAAAGTAGAAGAAGCCAAATGTTAACAATAACGTTCATAATATCTGTATATGTGAAGATAGGCAGTGTTGCAGAAAGAAAAAAAAAAAAAAAGTGTTGCAAAAAGTTAAGCGAAGATGAATTAGGTACTCATTCATACTCCTGAAATCGAAATCGGCAGAATCCAAAAGTCAGGTTTTCAAAACTGAATTAGACCGGTCGGTCTAACGGACAACTGATGCCGTGTTTGATTTATTGTTTCGATAAAATTGAAGATACGAAGATTTGGTTCCTAACCAATCAAATCGGTTAAGAAATGGTAGAACCGACGTTTTGTTTTTTTTTTTAAAAGAAAAAAGAAAAAATATAAAAATCATAAAAATTGAAATTTGTGATTTTTGAAATTTTAAGTACACATATGAGAGATATTTTAATAAGGTATTCTAAAATAAAAAATATTTAAAATGAATTTTTTGCAAATTGCGAAGTATTGAATATAATTTAGAATATAAATATCTTTCAAAAGATCATTTTATACAATGTGCAATTTTATCTCTTTGTAATATTATTAAATCTGATTCAACCTCAGTTCAACTAAAGGTCAATCTCAATTCAACCTAGTTGAACCTTTGAATCCTGAATACATGTTTTCACCGGTTCAATGATCGTCCAGTTTTGGACCAAAAGCTAGTTCAATGTCTTTAGGAAATTTCTTTTAGCATGTAACAATTACTATTTGCACACTCATTACCAAAAAGCACTCACCATATCTTTATATTATGAATAGTTGATCTAAAACATATAAAAGTATAAATTTTCATTCAATTGATTAGGACTAAGTACTAATCATGTTTTTTGAATAAATTATCTGGAATTTGTATTTTTATGTGTTTTGGATCAACGGATCCAAAAATATAATCAATATTCAATTTTTGATTAGTTAATTTGTAATATATGTCAAAAATAGTTTTGGATCAATTGATTTGAAGGTTGCACAAAGAATAAAATTTATATAAAATATTTTAAAATAATAAACAAAGCAAAGAAATAATATTAATTTGAGTCATGTCTATTATGTGCTGAGATTGTAAATGGTGGTTGAGATGTTGTTAGGAGGTTGTCAAGCATAGAGAGAAATTTTATAGAGGCTGTATTATGTGGTTTTGAGATGTTTTAAAGATATATTAATGTATAGGTGCAAATAGCAATTCTGGGATATTAAAAGAAAATATGATGTGTTTATTATATCCGAGTCCATTCTTTCTTTATGATATCCAAGTCCATTCTTTCTTTTATCATAAAGAAAATTTTTCTTACACTCTATTTCGAATATATATTTTGGTTTCAAGTCGAGTTTTTTAAAAGGTGTAATATAGAGGTGTAGGAAGAATTTTGTTAATGGTAATCTTACTTTAGTTCAGCCAATTAAGCAGAAAAATGTTTTTCTTGTATCTCAAGAATTTTTTCTAAACTCCATTCTGAAAGTTCATTTTCATTTTGGATTAATAATTTTTAAAATTGAAATGAAGAAAAAATTAGGGAGATACAAAAAGAAATTGAGGTATTAAGCAGTGTCTAATCGCAGTTTTGGTTCACTTCCCGTACAAAATTTCCGTTCACTAACGAGTAACTATAAACACTTAAGACATTTGAAGTACTAGAAGTTAGAATCTTGGAGCCATTTCTTTGTGAAAGTAAGAATTGCTGACACTTCATCAAACACCTCTGGTAGTATTTGCAACAGCTCTTACCTTAGCCTAAATATTTGCACACTAATTTGCTTCTCGAAAAACATGTTTCAAGTGAGACTCCTACTCTTCCTCTGACTGTTTCAAGACCCGTTCATTCCCAAATTTGTGATGTTTACCAACGGCCATTGAACCAACTAAACTACCTTCAACGAATTTGAGAACACAGAATACGCCTAAACATAATATTGATTATGGTTATATATATATATATATATATATATATATATATATATATATATTTTGTTAAATTGAAGAAAAAAATGTTAAAAATTTTAGGAAAGAGAATCAATACGAGGGTATCACGTGGCATCTTATTATATCGACAAACTTTTATATTTAATAGGACAGAAAGGTATAAAAAAAATGTAAGAATTTAGGGGAACGAGAATTGATAATTTGATATGGGAATGAGAGTGATATGTCTTTCTAAGTTTCAAAATTTTCTTTTATTTAATATATAATCTATATTATTAATAAAGGAAATACTCTATCTAGTCGTCTAATTTTTAAAATACATATTATACTCTTATACTTATTTTAAAATTGAAAAAAAATTACTTTGTCAAAAGAGATATCAAACCCACAACCTCTTAATCTCCAAACGTAAACTTTACCATTAGACCAACCTTATAATTTTAAGCAAAAAATTACTAGACCATATTGATATCTAACATACGTAATTGTCCAACTATATCTATAATTTATAATGTATAATATTATATTATATACTATATAGTATATAATGGGAATATGAATTTTTGGTATCCACGTTTAATGACTATTTTACCTTTGAAAAATTCATGATTGTTTTCACTTTCGTAAATATATAACTTCTCTCTATTAATATATGCACATTTCCCCAATTTCTACCTTATCACTAGTAATTTTCTTTAAACATGATTAATATATGATACATTTCATAATAAATATTCTTAATAAACATGCAAATACACATGTGCGACAATATTTTGAGTTATATTCAAACTCTCTCCTCTTTCTATTTTTTCATATTAATTGCATATTTGACATATTCATTGATGATATGACATATTTTTATCATGTTATCATATATAGTTCAAAACATGTCACATAATAATTTATATTTTAAAATATAAAAATTTACAAAAGATATTAAACTAAAACTCCAAAATTGTTATAAGATATTAAAATAGAAATGCAAATACCGAGACATGGTCGTGCCTTTGTTTTCGCTAGTAGATAATAAATCTTGATTGTCTACTAAAAACAATCATAATGACAACGATGGGGAATTTGTAACCCCTCTTTTGACTTTCATTTGGACCCTTCATTTTTCTAAATGGAGGCACGGCTTGCATCTTTTGACTGAAAATCAATGAGTCAGTTTAGTAAAATTAATTGTCCAACTGGTTTATAATTTTTTCTTAAAATTTTTAATTTTACTAAATGTACTTACTTTTTTTCAAAAGTTAACCCTTTTAGTTAGAAAATTAATGAAAATAGAGAGTTAACTTATCAATATGAAAGTATATTTAGTAATTTTTTTTTATATATAATTATATTTTTAATCCATTTTTTATAGTTTTAATTGTTAGAATACATTAATACTAATGAAAATACTATTTTATTAAAATCAGTTCAACCGCTAGTTCAATAATAATTGAAGTAATAAACCGTAAATCAATACTTTCACCAATTCAATCATCAAATTAGTTTAAAAAACATTAACAATGACTATAGTTAGAGAAAAATTTAAGTATTTAACCATTCATTAACCTGTAACAATTTCATACCAAATAATGCATACGGTCAATGATACTATTATTTTTTTCTTTCTACTATTATTATTATTATTATTATTATTATTATTATTATTATTATTATTATTATTATTATTATTATTATTATTATTTTTATTATTATTTATTAAATATAAAAAAGTTGATAGTATAAAATATTTTATATTATCATCCATGAAGTTTATTATTTATAATAATTTTGTTCACTTTTATAACAATTAGTGGTATAAATTATATATTATTGTATCGATGTTTAACTTTAAATATATCCATTTTCTTATGAGCAAATAAATATATATATATATATATCCATTTTATGATAGAATGTTTAAACGAAGTGATACTTTTGAGATTTGTTGGTAATGTAATTTGTAATATGTGTACTTCACAAATGACAACAATGCCGGCCAAATTTGATTCATTCAAACTTTCAAGAATGAAGGCCATCCTATGAATAATCCCTAAATCACAAAAAACAAAAGGATAAATATTCTAAGGTACAGAAATTTCAGCTTCATGGCTTTCAACGGGGTTATAAAATTTTCATGATCCTGTACTGAATTTTATAACTCACTTCAATCATTATTGACAAAAATATTGTAGTTATCGCTAAATAGACAACAATAAAATCTGAAATAGATTTATCATGATAGTTTGGCATTAAAGAATAAATATAATCAACCAGAACTATGAGAAATATGAATTTCAATCTCGGAGCTTCAATTAATGTCAAGTCTTCCATACAGGAAAATGTTCCAACACAAAAAATTGAACTAGCATTTCTCAGTTATAGATGGCTTGGTGGCATAATAATATTCATAACCCAAGTCTTTTCTATTATGCAGCTAGAACCATTTTCGTTCTCCAAATAATCCCTCTTGCGAACTCACTATCATGTGATTACCCCAACTTCAAGAATGGTGATGTAAACTGGGAAGGTGATGCTTCTATTCTAAAAGGAGCTATCCAGGTCACATCCAATACCATGGACCAAAACAACAATTACAGTGTTGGGAGAGTCACAAGTTATAAACAGATGCTCCTGTGGGATAAGGACTCTGGAAAACTTGCTGATTTTACTACTAAATTTTCCTTTGTTATTTTTTCAGATAAGAGTTACTATGGAGATGGAATGGCATTCTTCCTGGCTGATCCTAATCTCCCACTTCTAAACAATATTAAAGAAGGAGGTGGTCTTGGCCTTGTGGATGGCAAACAAGTATTGAATTCAACTCAACATCCATTTGTAGCAGTGGAGTTTGACACCTTCATCAATCCACTATGGGACCCTCAAGGTGGCACTCATGTAGGTCTGAATTTCAACTCTATGAAGTCTAAAATAACTAAACCATGGTTGACAAATATTCAAAAATGGAACGTTTATAATTGCAGCATTGAGTACAATTCTAGCACTCTTAATTTGAGCGTTTCATTCACTATGTACCGTGATACAAAACCAGTTGAGGAGTACATATCATACAAGGTTGATTTGAGAGATTACTTACCAGGGCGAGTTATTCTTGGTTTCTCTGCCGCAACAGGAAGATTGTATGAGGTGCATACACTGAGATCATGGTCATTTAATTCAAGTCTACAAAGTGATGAGAACACAAACGGTATAAAACCAGAAGATGCCCCACCCAATTCCAAACCTATTTCTGAAAAAGGAAAGAAGATAGGATTGTGGGTGGGGCTTGGAATTGGAGTAGGTTTGGTTCTATGTTTGTTAGGGCTGGGTTGTGCTTTATTGTGGAAGAGGAGTAGAGGAAGAAAAGAAGAGTCAGATTTTGATCTCAACATGGGTGATGAATTCCCTAAGGGCACTGGACCCAAGAGCTTTTGCTATAACGAGCTAGTAAGTGCTACAAACAAATTTGCAGAGTCAGAGAAGCTGGGGCAAGGAGGTTTTGGTGGTGTGTATAAAGGTTATTTGAAAGACTTAAAGTCCCATGTTGCAATCAAGAGGATATCAAAAGAGTCTAGACAGGGAGTGAAGGAATATGTGACTGAAGTGAGGGTCATAAGCCAATTGAGACATAGGAATTTAGTGCAACTTATTGGTTGGTGTCATAGGAAGAATGACTTTCTCCTGGTATATGAGTTCATGCCAAATGGAAGCTTAGATTCCCATCTATATGGTGTGAAAAGCTTCTTAACGTGGACAGTGAGATATAATATAGCTTTAGGCTTGGCTTCAGCATTGCTTTACCTACAAGAGGAGTGGGAGCAGTGTGTGATTCACAGGGATATTAAATCAAGCAACATTATGTTGGATTCAAGTTTCAATACTAAACTTGGTGATTTTGGTTTAGCTAGGTTGGTGGATCATGAAAAAGGGTCACAAACCACACGTATAGCAGGCACTAGGGGTTATATTGCTCCAGAATATTTCACTTCAGGAAAAGCTGCTAAGGAATCTGATATATACAGCTTTGGCGTTGTGTTATTGGAGATAGCCAGTGGAAGAAAACCTGTTGAACTAGAGGCTGAGGAGGGTCAAATAACTGTAGTTGAATGGGTTTGGAAGCTCTATGGATTGGGAAGGTTCCTTGAAGCAGCTGATCCTAAGTTATGTGGAGATTTTGATGAGAGCCAAATGGAACGTTTAGTAGTTGTTGGTCTTTGGTGTGTTCATCCAGATTATTCATTCAGGCCTTCTATAAGGCAAGTCATTCAAGTGCTTAAATTTGAGTCTCCTTTACCCATTCTCCCACTAATGATGCCTGTGCCAACTTATCTTCCTCCGACAATAAAAGCACTTTTTTCTTCAGTTTCGTCTTCCTTTTGGAATAGAAATTAGTGATTGACACAATGTAATAGCCATTAGAGAGTTCTTAACTTCTTATGAATAAAATTTTTAGTAGTTCAAACACTTATATATTACTATATCTGAGTGTGCCCATCAATGCAAAGTCATTATAATAAATGTTGGAAAAAGGCTAGTAAGCAACTAACTTCTTCAATTGTTCTCGATAAGAAAACCACCTCTTTAATACAAAGAAATACCTAAACAATAACAAAGATAATAAAATTATTTTGTGCAGGGTTGTTCACATCACATGTCTACATCATGATAAGTTTTTGGACAATCTGTAAATCCTTTCCTATCTTTTTTGTTTACATGATCTCTCGTACCTACATTCATGTCAAGTTTTTAGAATTATTATTGGAAAACTTACAAATTCTCCATCTGCATCATAACCCCAACTCTCCCTCCGTATCATAACCCATTCTCTCACTTAAGTAATGTCCGTCTCTTGTCAGGTGATTCTTCTTATATTAGAAACCTTATTTATAGACCTAACATACTAATATTAAATTATGAATAAATATTTATTTTACAAATAATGTCTTTAAAATCTAAACAAATCTTACTTTTTTCTAAATAATATCTAGAGATTTGAAATAAAAATAATTTGAATTATTTTTCTAACAATCTCTCCCTCAATTAAAATTTTTATGTATTTTTCTCTCGTATTATTTGTCACAAAATGGTTTGTTGTAGATTTTGTGTATGTTTTCTCTAGTGTTGTTCATTATGTGTAATAAAATATACCGTTTGACTTTAATCTACCTTTATAATATTTCTTTATTAATCTCTTCTTCTCTGATCATTATCAGGCAGGTAAGGTGCAAGATCAATAAACTCTAATACCACTTGTTGAAACAAAAATATATGACCAATGAAGTTCTCTTTATTCATATTACAAGAAAATCAACTCAACAATACAAAGCAACATCTACGTTAAAAAGAAAGATAATAAAGTTGTTTTTTTATGTGATTGGCATCATGCCTACATCAGTTTTTGAAAAACTTGTAAACCCTTCTCATTTTTTTGTCCAAGTTAATTGTGCTACATGTCTACATCCAAATGAAGCTTTTAGAACTCTTAGAAAACCTGCAAACACTTCCTCCACATCATAACCTCTTCTGGGGCATTTAGGGTAGTGACTCCTCTTCAGGGTGATTCTTCTTGTATTAGAAATTTTGTTTATAAACCTAACATATAATCTTAAACGAGGAAATAAATATCTATTTTACCAATAATATCTTTAAAATCTAAACAAATTTTAAAGATAAAACAATATCTTTTTCTAAACCATATTTAAAGATTTGAAATTATAATAATTTAAATATTTTTAAATAATAATTACAAAATTATGATCTTGATAGCAAGTTTAGATTATTTGTCTATAGCACTTTATAATAGTTTTTTGGGTTGATGAATGCATCTTACGGTTTATAATAAAAGTTGACAAGATTGAACAATACATATACGTTCACCCATCCCATGCATAATTAATATACGTTCACCCATCCCATGCATGATTAATTCCGCTGTTTTGTGTGTGCTCTACTGTGCAGTCCAAATTATATCAAGAAAATTAATTTATATAATTTAATCTAATTATATAATTTTATAAAAATATTTATACCAAAAATAATTTAAATTTATTAGTTAATAATATCATAAATTAAAATACAATCTATTATATGAGTAATAATTGTTTAAATTGTATAAATTATATTTTTAATCTTTTTATATTAGTGATATTTATTATTATAATAATTAAAAATATATTACCATCAATTTATCTTTTATTAATATGTAAAATGTATTTTATATTTTTTTCTTAATTCTGTTTTATTTTTTAAAAATTCTTTTTTGCTTCCTATTATGTTATTCAATTTTTACTTATTATATTTTTTATCCTGCTAACAATCTCGAAACACTAGATAAGAATTATATTTTGCATGGAACTTTCATATCTTTATTTTTTTTCTATGATAATATCTTTATTATTTACAGGGATGATAATATGATGTGGTGGGTGCGGGTTTGACCTTCTTCATCTCTAAAAAGTGCGCGTGGATTCGGTATAGAAAGGGCGGGTATGAAATTTTAATCTTTATCCCGTCATCTATTTTGTAGTTCAGGTATATATGCGAATACTTGTTATATTATTTTTTATAATTTAAATTTACTTATTTATTATTAAATAAATTATATATATTAAGTTATTAATTATATTTTAATTTAAAAAGTATATAATGAATAACTAATAACTAGAAATTATAAATTAAAGTTTAAATATATAACTTTAAACTTATTATATAATTATTAAAATTATAATAGGGTAGGTACGGGTTTGGGTACAAGGCGAGTAATCACATGCCTATACCCATATCCGTATTTGGTTCATCATATTAGGTAATATCAATACCCGTACCTATACTTGGTCAAAACAGATAATACTTGTCAAAGTCAAAACGAATTTAGAGTACCAATAGCCATCCCTAATTATTTAATGTGATTAAATAAAAAATATATTATTTAATTTTCAAACAAAAATATTTAATTATTTTTCTCATAACAATTCATGCTTCGACATTTAAGTGTCTTTATTTTCCAAGGTTAGTACCAGTCTTTCTTGGCAAAAACAAATATTAAATGTACCTAACATATTAATCTTGTAAGTTATGTTTTAAAAAGCACACCCGTCTATTTGATTGAAAAATCGTGAATCAATCTCGTAATTAGTCCCGTCAATATTGAAAGTCGATCAAGTTAAGAATCAGTATTAAAATCCGAAAATCGATGGTTCAACTGGTTTAAATGATTAATTTTTTTTAAAAAAATTGTATTTTTCTAAATGCACCCATTGTTTTCATAAGTAAACCTTTTTTAACTAAAAATTAATAAAAATGAGAGTTAACTTAGCAATATAAAAGTGTATTTAATAAAATTACTTTTTTCTTTTATAATTACATCTTTATTTTTTTTTCTTTTATAATTTTAATTGTTATAATACATTAATAAAAAAAATAATATTTTTATTAAGACCTAATTCAACTACTGATTCAATAATAGTTGAACTAGTATACTACTAACCAATACTTTCATTAATCTGATATCAATCCAATTTTACTTGTAAGTAATAGAATAGAAGTGTAAGTAATAGAGTAGAAGTTTAACAAAGATAATGGCTAAAAGTAGATCAAATTAATAAGTTATTATCGTGGGAACCAATTTTTGGCAAGTTGCTCACTGTAGTGGGATCTCTTTGTTTGCCCTTAATTAATAATAGACATTTAATTGAGTTGTATATTTACCAAGCATATTATTTGAAAATTGGAAACACTATTATTTAAGTTTAGGTAATAAATGTAAAAAATTAGTAGCACTATTATTTAAGTTGGGAGCAGTGTTATGTATTATATCCTTCTTATTTAACGTCCTAAAGATGTTAATTAACTTTTGCCTTATATTTTTAACGATCTTTTCTTTAGTTAGTAATGTAAAAATTAAAATAGTTCAATTGTCCTAGAAACTACAAGTACTATTTAACGGAGACAAAATTATTCTCAAGATCATTAATTTCTATATTAATTTATAATTTTATTTTATTGAAATATTTATACTAATTTTAAAATATAATTATATGATAATATCATAAATTAAAAAAGTTAGTTTGTATAGAGTCTATAAATATTATTTTTAATTTATTTTTTTTTAATTGTAGCATAACTAAATACAAGTATTATAAAAAAAACTATGCTCAAGACCATTAATTCATATATTATTATATAATATTTTAAAAATATTTATAATAAAAAATAGCATTGGGTAATACTATTTTAAATTTAAATAATTTTGGTTATAACAAAGACTACATATATTATTTATGAAAAATCATCCGATGGTGTAACTTAGATGATAACATACCTTAAATTTGTTAGGGAGAACCTGAGTTCAAACATCAATAATACACTCATGGGAAGAGAGATAAATACTAAGTGTTTGTTTGACAATAATTTTATAAAACTATTTTCAGTATTTTAGTTTTTAAAAACTAGTTTTTGAAAACAGTTTTCAAATAAAATTTGTCAAACAAGTTTTTTTCTTCTTTTGTTTCCGGAAATAGTTTTTAAAAACTATTCTTAAAAACTTTTTTCAAAAACTAAAAGTCAAAACCAAACCAATCAAATTCTAAGTGTGACTAATCTCTGAGTCAAGAAATAACAATATTATTTATAAAAAGAACATTATTTAATCTTATTAAAGATCCTTAGTTTAAAATTTATTTATGTTTAAATATATATAAAAAACAAATACAATTAAGGGCTTTATTTGCCTGCACTTCCATAAAATTTTCCCTCCAACTCCAAACTATATTAAATGAGAAAAATATCTTTGAGTTATTCTTCAAAATGTATAATTTAAGCACCAACATTGGCATGTCGGAGTGACCAAATTGAAGGAACGAAGGTAATGGTGTTCATGGATTTAGAAATCCGTGAATCCAGATCGATAAAATCTTATTAAATTCAACCATAGATGGATCAAATCACAAATTTGAACTTTGAAAATTCGTGGATCGATTCATTTAATTTAAAGTTTAATATTTTTATTATATATATATATATTTAAAAGAGATGTAAATAGAAATTGACAATACAATTTAAAGTTCAAATATTATTTATAGATTGAAGATTTAAAGTTGGAAAATAAATGCATTAAGTAGTGCAGTAATGGAGATTGTGAGTTATTAAATTTTATTTTTTTAACTTTTTAAGATTTACATTTTATCATTTATAAACTACTTTTATATGTAATTTTACTAATATGTTATTTTTTAAAAACCATGTATGTGTTAGTATTTTGTTTACAAATTTTTATATTTCTTATTTTATTTATAAATCTAAAAAACAATTCTTTGTAATTTGTAGATCCATTCCAATTCACTCCATTCTTAATTGAATTAGATCATATCACTATTTTTTTTTTTTAAAGATAAGCATGTCACATAAAGAGAGAGATAAGTTGGGAATGAACTAGGAGGTGTTATTTTGAGGAGGAAGAAGTGGTTGCTAGGAGGTGACACTAATGGTGAGGGAGGACAACTTGTAGAGAGTGTCTAGGGAGTGACGAATTGCAGGAAGGGAGTGAAGTACTTATGTTAATTTAAATCTGGTTTTTTTCCAAATTCGAATTATCTATTTGAAGTATTTTTGTGACAATTTTAATAAATTTAGATTGAATAATCTAAATTTTGTTTTTTTATTAGTCTGAATTATGTAATCTTCAGTCAGGAACATCTGATGTAGACTCGCTCTAACTCTAGATCATCCAGACTCACTTTGGAACATCAAGATCATCAATCAACTGAGACATAAAAATTCGTTCAACTCTTTGGGGGGTGCCATCAGCATAATTAATGACCTCACCTTGTTGATTTTTGAATTCTTGAAAAAATAGAAGCATGGATTCTTATATGTTCACAGGAAAATTCCTACTGACATGGAAAGTGAGATATAATATTGCTAGAGGTCTTTCCTCAGCATTACTGTACCTTACTTTTATTAATTTATAGCCAGAAATAGATATATAATTTTTCAAGAAATTTAAGGACCAAACTGAGCAATTTGATGTAAAATAAATAGAGAAATGCTAAACTTTCTTAAGACATTGATTAAGAAGTTATAAGAAAAAATATTTCATTAATGTAGACTAAATTAGGTTATCAAATTATTTTAAATTGTCCTTTTTATATATATATATATATATAATTTTTAGTAAAATATTTTTATTTTATTTTTTAACTAGTCTCGGGTTACCTTAAAAAACTTGATACTAACTATTTGTGATGAATATACAAATATGAGTTCACGAACCTCTTCTACGAATTTTGGATCCTTTTTCTTAAAGTCATAATTGTAGAGAAAATTTTAGTCCTACATGTAAAATTTGCGGGTTCATGGATTTGGCTTATAACCCATTTAAATGAACAATTTTGTCATTTGGACTATTAGTTTGTGTTAATATTATGATTTTTTTTTAAATTGTGATATTTTACACTTTTAGTAGTTTTAAATTATTACAAATGATAATATAATTTTTAGTATAATATATTAAAGTTTAGTTAGTTTAAAAAATATTAGAAAATTTTTAAGTATTTTTAAATATATATGTGTGTACTTGTTAACCAGTCTGTTAAATCCACATATTTTGTGGACCGAATAGCAACCATTAAAAAAAGTTCATTTATTTTGATGAAAACAGAGTCTTTTAGTATTGTTTCATTTCCTATTCACACCTGTCAATATTTATAATTTTGAGCAAAATTTTAAAACCTCATCACTCTCTCTTATCCTAAGTTTTTTAACATAACATCACCTAAAATCTCATTTACTTTTTGAAAATGACCAGAGGGTGTAGATTTTAAAAAATTAACCGGTTAGGGGTAAGTTGTATCTGCCACACACATGACTTCCATAAAAATGGTTTCCAGAAATTTTTTATTTTAAAAGTGTAAAACTTTTTTTTTTGTTAAAAGTGTAAAACTACTTATGTATAATTTATGAAAAGTTGTACAAAAATTTACTACTTTACTTTATTTTTAATTAGAAAAAAATGAGCGGTTCTTATCTTATTATTAAAAAAATAATTAAGTTTTTATAGATAATAAGATAATTATATATATTGGTTATATATTTTGAGAGTAATTATTTTGTTTTTAATTTTTAAGTTTTAAATAAGTAGTCATTAAAAAAAAATAAAGGGATAAAAAAGGATGAATTCTATGATATTGATTGTAGATAATTTCTATTTTAAAATTGAAGTCGTACTTAATTACAAAACTTCATATAATTTATTTTTTTGAATTATAATCTAGAAGTCGTGATTTCCATTACGATTTTTGGTAGCTAGTTTTTTAATTAATAGTTGTGTTTGAAAAGGTTCAAATCGTGAATGGACTTATGACTTTAAAAAATAAATTAAAATATTTAAAGTCGTAAAAAACACGACTTGCAAAATAAAGGGTAAGTCCACTACTGAAAAATTAAAAAGAAAAGAGAAATTCAAAGTCATAAACTGACGTAAGACTATTTCCTTACTATTTAAAGTAGTGTCAAACTTAAAATTTATAATAACATAACACTATTTGAATAATGTTTTGTAACTCATAACTTTCACACTAGAAAATAATTATATTTCTAATATTTTATATTTATCAAATTCCTACGTACACTATATTTTTTTTTTAACAGCAAAAATATATTCTATTATAGAAAATAAGAAGCAGTTGAAACACAACGTTTCAAACTGATATACAGTAGTATATTAATACATTGACTGTGCTCCACCTAACATATGAATCTATCTCATATTCATCAGATACAATCTCGGGTGGAAGCATCAATCAAAGAATACACACCTTGTCTTAAAACCAAAGGAATACAACAACCATTGTCACGATAACAATTTTATCGACATTAACATATCAAGGGATTCCACCTCAGCCCTTTGAAAAATAACAGCATTCCTAGACAACCAAATGCACCAACATACAGCAATCCAAAACACATACCTACACCTTCTTTTCCGTTTTCCTACGACCCAACCAGAGGATAACAGGAACAGTTGGTTCAGATCTCCTGGGAGTGGTGTCTCTACACCTGCCCAGCTGATAACTTTATACCACAGCGTTTGTATGGTTGGGCATTGTAAAAATAGGTGGTTCTTGGTCTCTATCCCATTATTACAAAACACACAAACAAGATTGAGCACAGGATCCTGAATCCCTCTCCTTAGCAGGTTTTCAACAGTGGGTAATTTGTCCCTTAACAGTCTCCAAGAGAACACCAGTACCTTAGATGACAACTTTTCCTTCCACAATCGATGTAAATCCTGGGATTCCACAAAGTTCATTCCTAAGTCAGATACTCCTTCATTCAACACCTTGTACCCTTCCGCCACCGAATAACCCCCCCAACACCTGAATTCCATCCCCACTCATCTGAATCCCGCTCTACCAATACCACTTCCCTTAACGCCTCCTGTAAAGCAAGAAGCAGCTGCTCCTCCCAGACAAACAACTCCCTCCGCCAGACCCACTTCCATGATGATAAGTGGCCTCCTGCGTCACATTTATCCTTAATAGTGATAAACTTATCCTCTGTCAAAGCATACAATGTGGGGAAGAGTACACTGAAAGCTGTATCTCCCATCCATCTCTGCTCCCAAAATAAAGTCCCCACTCCAGACCTTACTATCCTATTGACTCTAATTTTGAACCATTCTGGCAAGGCCGCATTTGGTCCATCAATGGTCCATATGTCTTTCCACCACTGCGAGGTGTGGACAAAAGACGTGGGCTATCCATATATCCATCTACCTCCCCGTACCTACTCCTCAACAGCGGTCCCTAGATAGCCGTTTCATCTGATAATATTCTCCACCTCCACTTTGCCAGCAAGCTCAAATTAAATTTCTCTAAGCACTTCACACCTAGACCTCCTACGTACACTACATAAAAAATTATATTCACTTTAAATTTTGGAACTGTCAAGGAGACTTAACATTTGATAACAATGATTAGAAATCTCATGAATCGGATTTAACTTAATAAAAAAAATTATAAAGTTGACATGGTAATTATAGAAAGAATGGAAGAAAAATATAATGTTTTTTAATCTTTTCATTAATCATTAACATTTGTATATAAAAAAAAATTGATCAGATGTTTTTATTAAAATCTATCTCCATCTGGTGATTTTGAAAAAAAAAAAAAAAAAAAAACCTACAAAGCCCGTTGAACATGAATGTAACATTTTTAATTTTCTATGCAACACTTGTTTAGGAAGTAGGAACGCATTTAAAGGGTGCACCCTGCACTTAGGCAAACTCAACCTGTGTCTTTCTTGTATTGCAAGTGCAGAGAAAGTTACCTCATCACAAACTAATGAAAGCATGAAGCAAGTATAAAGCATTAACAGTATACAAGGTCAATACCAGTCAATATAGCAGCCTCTTCTTGACTCTTTACGAAGAAAACCCTCAAAATACTTCCCTTCAAACGCGTCACTCTTACACGATTTGAAAAACGTTTTCTTCTTTTTTTTTTGGAAAAGGCTTGAAAAACGTATATGACTTCATCACGCTGCTTATACGCACATGTATGCGGTTCTAGTACCTAAACAGACCAATTATAATTATAAAATGTCTAAACTCGTACTATCATAGTTGTTGATTGTTTACTAAGTGTATCAAGTTAATTTGTACTACCATAAGAAGTAGACTTGTACTTATAGAAACTTGTTAAATATTTTATAATTTTACTTTTACAAAAATTAAATTTTAATTAAAATAATAAGAATAAATGTTGAAATCGAATTTGATTTATCTCTTTATCTGGACTTTGATTCTTTACATAGTTTTTATTACTTAATTTGATTGAATTTATTAAACTAATCTCTCAACATTTTAAGGTCCTAACTTAATAACTTAATTCTCGAGTTAGAAATCTTCCATTAAAATTATAAATTTAGCTAACTAACAATTCTCAATCTATTCTTACCATTCAAACAATTAGGAGGTATATGAATAGATTCAGATAATATTTTTCAACCAAAATCTAAGCAACTTGATTTTGTTTTTAGTTTTTGAAAAGAGTTTTTAAGAATAGTTTTTAAAAATTATTTTCGGGAAGAAAAGAAAAAAAAATTGTTCGATAAGTGTTATTTGAAAGTTGTTTTGAAGATATAAAAATGGAAAAACTTGTTCATATAATTTGTTCAATAAATTATAAGTAAATTTAAATATAAATTATAAAAAATAATATAACAGAGTACCCATGGGGATACCCGAACCCAAAACATTTGATGGGGATGGGGACGAGGATTAAAATTTCCTACTCACCTTTTTTATACTCGCCCCACCCCACCCCTATTCGACGACACCAGGGGTTTCTTCTTCAGCGCTTGATGGTGGAGATGTTGCGTCACTAGCCATAGGATCTAGGGGTGTGACTTCCTCGGGGGTGAGGGTGTTGGAGGAGAAGGTTGTCGCTTCGAAGGCTAAGGGGGTGGCAGAGTAAAGGCGGGAAAAGGGAGGTGGTGTTGGAGGTTCCAGAATGGAGGGGGGAACCATAAGAAGGCAGATTTTTCGTTGTTAGATGTCTCTGGGTACTCATGGGTCTATAATGATGTAGCCAAGTTTCATAGTAAACTCAGCGAGTCAGTGATTAAGGCACTTTTGCAAGGTGGGCTTGTGTTTGCTTCCGACAAGGCAGAATTGTTTTTATTGCAATGAACGAGTTTGTTTATAGAGGGGCGAGGTTGGAGGTGACTTTGACATATGTGTATAGGACGTTGTTTCTCAACCTTAGTGTCACTTTGCCTTTTTCCGAGTTTGAGTGTGAATTTTTGCAACATGCAAATATGGCTGTCACAGATGCACCCAAATAGCTAGGCGCTTCTTAAATCCTTCCAACTTCTGTGTGCGTGTTTGGGGATGAAGGTATCTTTGAATAAGTTTCTCTATTTTTATCAGTTGAAGCTAGTTACTCCTATAAGTTGGGTTTCCTTGAGTGGGCTAAGTATGATTTATTCTAGTAGTGTCAAAATGGGCTCGGCCTGGTGGGCCAGCCCCGCCCACCACGGGTTCGGGTCTGGTCGAGTTGGAAAAATCATGGTTTCATGAAATGGGTTGTCTTCTGTGGCCCGACCCACTCAACCCGCGAGTTTGGTGGGTTCGGGTCGGGTTGGGCCGAGCTGGCCCACAACCCACCATGTTTATTTAAAATTTTTAATTGTAGTAACTCATTATTTTTATTTTTATATGTTGAAGTTGAATTGTTGATGAATGATGACATTGATCCATTTAGTCTATGTTTGGAATAGATCTTTTAATTAGATTATATGCAAAAATGATTTGAATGTTGTTGATTTATATTATTTATAATTTGTATGTTGATTAATATTATGTATATGTTAGGTATTCTTTTTAAATTTTAAACTTATTTATGTGTTTATAATTTGCATATTTAAACTTAATTGCATATTTATAATTTACATTTTTTTATAAAAAAACCTCACTTAAAAGAATTAGAAACTATTGTTTTTTCAAATTTGGTGGGCCAGCCCACCTAACCCACCAACCCGTGGTGAGCCGGGCTGGGTTGTATAATTAGTTATCTTTAGATTGGTGGGCTGGGCCAGCCCACCTCATCTAATCCACAACCCGCGATGGGATAGCCCGTGTTTGCCCGTTTTGACACCTCTAATTATTCTCTTTGTACTCTATCTCATATAAGTTCAAGAACGAGTTCATGAGGGTAGACTCCGTAGATCGTAGGCCTAAGCATAACAACATTTTCTTCAAGGAAAAAGGGAAGGTGAAGTTCCTTTTTTATTGGCAGAAAGGCCTCACAAGTTTAAGGGAGTAAGGGAAAAGTGGTTTCAGCCGAGGAGGAGGCTAATATCACTGAGTTGTCGTCTCTTCTTTGACCTATGATTGTTCAGACTGTCCTCCACCTTCCTTATGTTCAGGATGTAGAGTTGGAGCTAGAGAATGTGTACTCATGCTTTGTATTTTTGAGGTAGTACTTGTGTTTTTTGTCTACTGATTCCTAACTCGCATTGTGTTTGTGTTGTAGATTTGATGGGCAAGCAGAATAAGAGGTAATTTAAGGCGAAGTTCGATGTGGATAAAGGGAGACTGTTGTGGCCGCTGCAGGGAGTCAAAAAGGGAAGCATGATGAGGTGGTTTTAGAACTCATTGAGGTTGTACAGAAGGAGGCTGCCACTATGGTTTCGGAAGGTTACGTGGTGGTAGACAAGGTTGTTTCTCCTGTGCGGGCAACCTCCTATGTTGAAGGTGTTGCTATTCCTTCACTAATATTGATACCCTCGCTAACTTCGGCATTGTCGAACAATCATTTTCCTCAACTTGGTGGTTAGGATTTAGCTCCTCCTTCTTTTTCCTTGGACGTGGCTAGGGCCTTCTTTCATACTACTCGGGAGAATATTGTTTACGGGTGCTTTTTGAGGGGTAGGGATGAGAATCAGATGGTGAAGCTAGAGTATGTATCTGCATCTAAGGATGTGAAGTCATTGTGGATCGTGGGTGTGGAAACTACTGCCTGTTTTAAGCCAGAGGACCTCACTCTAGCTAACGTCGTGATCTTGGAAAGTGTTGCCGCAGAGGAGAGCTTTAATTCTGCCATGGTGATGTTGCATCAGTCTCAGTGTGTGTTGAGTTACTAGGGCCATAAGTTGGCCACTGCTATTGATAAGGTCATCTAGCTAGATGGTATAAATAAGAGAATGGGCTTAGAGCTTGCTACTCTTTAGGCTCAAGAGGTCAAATTACAAGCTCGTTTTAAGAGAACTTTTATTGTGTTCGCACAAGGGATGGCTAGTTACCAAGCTATCAGTGAGTGATACAATCAATTCATTGCCAATGCTACCGAGAATAGGAAGTTAGCCATTGCTAAGATTGCTGATTTGGAAGGAACATCGGTGAATCTACAAAAGCAGCCTGAGGAGGTCCAACAGCAGTTGAAGGAGTCCAAGGAAAAGATCAAGTCACTAGATGATGACCTTAATGAAGCTTAGGAGAAGATATGTGTGGAGCACACCAGCGATTTTGAGAAAGGTATAAAGCAAGCCAATTTATTCACAAATGTGGAAGAGTCTTGCTTTGATATCAACAAAGAGGTGAAAGAGATAAGCTAGTAGATGAAGAGGAAGAGGTTGAGGAAGATGAGGGGGAGAGTGTTGCTATGGAGGTGAATAGGGGGTGGTGGCCGAATAGGTGACCTTTGTATTTCTTTTTTAATGACTAAATAAATGTGAAACATCCCAAGAGCAGGATATTTATTGTCGTTGAGCTCTTGTAGTTTGTAAACACCGTTGTGCTAATTTTCAATGATTCAAAATGGCCCTTCCCAAGGTGCTACAAGTTTTTCGTGTGTTGGGTTTTTCCTTGCTTCCTCCGTCATTTTCTATAACTTTATTTCCTTATGTTTGTGGAACATGTTTTGTTTGTGGCTTTATGATGAATGAATTTGCCTTTTGTTATAAGCTTTTGTGTTACAAGCTAGTGTACTTAAGTTATGACTCGCTTAACGTGGGTGTTGTTTGTTTAACACAACATGGCATATTTGTTTGTTTTTTCTTCTTTCCGTAATTGTGTCGAGTTTGTGAGTTTGTATTTACTAACATTCGATTTTTACTAGTTTTGTTGACCTTGTAAGTGGGAGGCTCATGTTCGACCTTTTACGAGATTGTGTTCTCATGAGTATGGGACTCATGTTCAGCCTTTTGGGAGTTTGTGTTCAACTTGTGAATGTAAGGCTCGCAATTAGCCTTTTGCGAGTTCGTGTTTGACTCGAGAGTGTGAGGCTCGCCTTTGGTCGTTCATGAATTCGTGTTCGAATCGTAAGGGTCAGGCTCGTGTTTAGCCTTTGGCGAGTTCACGTTCGACTCGTCTTTAAGTTGTGAATTGATAAATTGACAAATTGAGGATGAAGGCAATCCATGTCCATACTTTTATTCATTTAGTAGGCCTGGTTAAAATCTTTCCAGCCCAAAAAATCCTTTTTCTTAAGAGAAAAAGAACTAGCATAGGAAAGAGTACCATTACAATTGCTTAACTATAATAAACAATTTTACTAGGTCACCTGGTTGGAAGGATTTGGGGTTGAGTTTGTTGTTATACCTTCTTTTTGCTTTGAGCTTGCATGCTACTTCTTTGACTTTCGCTAGGTCGCAAATTTCATCAATGAGATCGAGGTCTTCACACAATGTGATTTTGTTGGTCTGCTGGTTAAATTGAGTTTGTCTCGAGGTAGGCTCACTGATCCCAACTAGGATCATAACATTGGAGCCATAGATGAGCTTGTATGGTGTTTCTTGGGTAATGTATTGGAGGAGCAATGATCAGCCCATATGATGCTTAGGAGTTCGTCCACCCATAGTGTTTTATCAATCCCCAACCTCTTTCGAGCTTATTCAGGATTATTTTATTTGCCGCTTTGACCTAGCCATTGCTTTAGGGGTGTTCAATGGATGTCATGAGGTGTTTGATATCGAGCTCCCGTAAGAAGGTTTGTAGGTTGGAGTCCATGAATATTTTTCTATTGTCGGAAATTATTGCATTCAAAATCTTGTACATGTAGATTAATTGTTGTCAAATAAAATTTTTAATGCACTGACCTGTGATGTCTGTCAATTGTTTTCCGTAATCAGAGGTTACTGTTGTTGGAATCCTGTACCTGCATATTAGTTGTTGCCAAATACAATTTTTAACGCACTGACTTGTTATGCGAGCTACTGCCTTCGCTTCTATCCATTTGGTAAAGTAGTCAATGGTGACTATTAGAAATTTAGCTTGTCCTCAAGCTTGAGGGAGAGGTCCTCGGATGTCAATTCCCTATATTGTGAATGGTCATAAAGAGGTTAAGGTGCGCACAATCTCTAGAGGTTGGTGAGGTAGGTTTCTGAATTCTTGGTATGATGAGGTCATATCATGGTACTTGCCACAATTGTGGATGAAGTCTTTGTAGTCATTGAGTATAGTAGACCAGTAGAATCCTACTTTGAGTACCTTGGCAGTCATAGATCAGGCTCCACTGTGAAACCTGCATATTCCTTCATGTAGCTCTTGGAGGACGTAGTCAGACTCTGCTGGGTTTAAGTACTTTAACAAAGGTTGGGTTGTACTTCGCTTGAAGAGTTCTTCCACCACTAATAAAAAATGACTTGCCTTTCCCCTCAGCTTCTTGGCCTTAATGGGATCGTTGGGTAAGACGTCTTATGACAAGTAAGTGTGGATGAAGGCCATCGATGAGAGGTTGCACTGTTGGATTGGTAATACTTCTAAACATGGTCGACTGAGAGTTTCTTGAATTATGGTAGGGTGTTGTCCTGGCCTTTTAGTGTTGGTGAGATTTGATAGCAGGTTGGCTTGCTAGTTATCCTCTCTGGCGATGTGGATCTCAGACTCGTGAAATTTATTGATCAAGTTCTTCACCACATGGTAGTACTTAAGGAGATGTTCATCCCATGCTTGACACTCTCCTCTTACCTGGTTTGTGACTCCGACTTCTAGGGCTAACTTTAAGCCTGCAATGAGGGCTTTATATTTGGCTTGATTTTCTAAGGTCGGGAATCTGAACTATACCGACTGTTTGAATGTGAGGTTGTTTGGGTCCTCTAAAAAATTCCTACATCACCCCTTTTTTTGTTGGACAACTTGTCAATGAAGAAGGTTTACTCATATGTTTCTGGGGGCTCGGGTCGTAGGGTAAGCTCGGCAATAAAGTCAGATAGGTATTGGGACTTCATCAGTCCTCGGGGTTCATAGCGTAGACCGTAGTTTAACAGTTCCACAGACCATGATATCATTCTTCCCGCTAGCTTGGGTTTCCTGAGGATCTTTTGAATGGGTTGGTTGGTTTTAAGGATTACCTGGTTGTTCTGAAAAGTAAGGGTGTAGTTGTCGAGCTGTAGTGACGAGTACGAGGGCAAGCTTTTCTATTAGCTGGTATCATCATTCTGCATCATGTAACATTCTGCATACGAAGTAGGTGGGTTGTTGGGCTCCTTTTTCTTGAACCAAAGTTGCGCTAATGGCGTCTTCGACTACTGAAAGGTATAAAATAAGGTTCATTCCTAGGAGAGAACAAGATAAGATGGGAGAAGTTGCCAGGAAAGTTTTGAATTCCTGGAATGACGTTTCCCATTCTTCTGTCCACGTGAAGTCCTTTGTCTTCTTTACTAGCTGGAATAAGGGTTTAGCCTTGCTCGCCATGCAAGGCAAGTATCTCAATAGTGATGCTAGGTGTCCTGTTAGTCTTTACACATCCTTCTTTGAAGTTGGACAACACATATAAATTACGACTTGACATTTAGCAGGATTGGCTTTTATGCCTCTGCTGGAGAGCATGAAACATAAGAACTTGCCTCCTTCTACCCCAAAAACACATTTTTCGAGGTTGAGGTACATGTTATACTTATGCAGTTTCACAAAGATCTCTGCCAAGTTGGCTGCATGGTGTGAAAGGTCTTCTGATTTGACTATAGCGTTGTTCATGTAAACCTCTATTATCCAACCTATCTGGTCCTTAAAGACCTTATCCATCAGTCTTTGGTACGTTGCTCTTGCATTCTTTAGTCCGAAAAGCATGGCTCTATAGCAGTAATTGGCGTCGTTAATGATAAAATTTTTCTTCTCTTGATCTGGGGCATGCATCATTATTTGATTATATGCTAAGTAAACATCTGTAAATCTAAGGATTTTGTGTCTCGCGGAACTACCTACAAGTTAGTCAATGCTAGGGAACGGTAAGCATGGTTTTGTTTAAGTTTGTATAGTCTACATACATTCACTATTTTCCTGGTGACTTTCTGACCATGACCACATTCGTTAGTCAGGTTTAATAGGTGATTTCTTTTATGAAGTCGGCGACTTTAACTTTCTCAGCCTCCTGTTTGGTGGCAAGTCATTTCTCTTCACCAAGGTTTCATCATCTTTGAGTGATGAACTTGGCATGGAGGTATACTGTGAACTTGTGAAAAATGAAAGTTAGGTCAATGTCTGGCATATTTGAACTACTCTACGCAGACAGGTCCACATTGCGGTTGACTGTGGCTTTGGCTTTACGATCTGTGGCCTTGTTAAGTTAGCTCCCTATCTTGGTGACTTGGTTTGGGCTAGGGCTTATTTAATAGTCTATGAGGGATTCTATGTGTATAGGGTGTAACTCCTCATACTCAACTCTAGGATCAAAGTTAGTATGTTCTATGACATTAATGGTAGCCTCTTTGATTGGTGATTCAAGTGCAAGAGTTTTGTCAAGGGTGGTTGTTGCAATTCCTAGGCTACGGGCGTAGTATTGTCTGATCTCTTGTTGATTGGTTTTTTACCATTATTATGTCTTTATTTGCTAATAGGAACTTCATCGTTAGATGTGGTGTAAAAACAACAACCCCAAGTTTGTTGAGTTTAGGCCTTCCTATGAGGATGTTGTATGAAGACGGGACGTCTACTAACAGGTATCATACGATGATGGACCTGCTTTGACCAGCCTTCCCAAACTTGGTGAGGAGATCTACATAGACTTTGACTTGTACACTACTATCTGTGAATCCATATAGCGGTTCATTGTAAGGGTGTATGAAGGAACTGGGTAGGCCAAGTTGACAAAAAGTGGACTAGAGCAAAACATTAGCCGAGCTCCCTTAGTCTATCATTGTTTTGTCAGTTTTCCACTACCACTGATATGACCATGGGATTGTCTTGACCTAGGTGAATGCCTTTGAAATTTGCATCGGAGAAGGTGATACTTGGTTGGGAGGCGGATTAGGTGGCTCTTCCTGCGTCAATATTGTACACAATTGAAAGGTGACGTGTGTGAGTTGAATTGGTATTCCCACCAGCAGCGAAACCGTCGGCTATGGTATTGATTATTCCTTTGAGGTCATGATCTGACCTCTGCCTGAGACGACTTTCAAAAGATCGTCGTTCATTGTTCCTAGGTCGTCAGTCTCGGCGAGATGAGCTGTGATATCCGTTGCTTCTTTCCTTTTCTCGTGAGGTGGTGGACAATTTACTGTGTATATACTTTGAGAGATGACTTGCCCTTATCAATTCCTCTACTTTGTTCTTTAGTGTTCGATACTCATTGGTGTCGTGCCCTATCGTGCAACAGTATCGACAATGTTTGCTAGAGTCAGCTTTAGCGGTAGGTTGTCCTGGGGGGGTAATGTGAGAAGGTCATTCCTTTATGCTTCTTCCATGACATGTACCTTTGGTCACATTTAGAGGGGTATATTGGTCATACCTTGGCTCTTTACCATGTTTCTTCTTGAAGCTCTTATCATGTGGATGATGAGTTTTCTGGTCAGGCTCCTTCTGGTTAGAGGGTGTTAGCCTTTTCTCTCTTAATGAGGTATGCTCTTCCATAAGATATTGTGCATATAAAATTTAAAATTTAAAAAATAATAGATAAATTATATTTAATTTAGAGCATCTCCAACAGGAGATGTTTGTAAAGTTACTTAAAAAATTAATAAATTGTTTGAAGCAACTCTCCCATTGGACCAATCCTACATGACAATTCAACTTGTTTAAAAAGTGAATGAGTTGTTGTTGAGTTTTAATTACTATTCTACTTCTGGCAAGTGCATTAGTCATATTGTAGTATAGAACTGATAAAATCAGGTTGTCTCTTCAGTGACTTGGAAGATAATTTAGAATTTCAATAATTCCTTTATAAAAACCTTTTGCAAGAATTGAAATAAAGCACTAAATAACTAAGTTGGAAAATAAATCATATTTTTGTAATTTTTTATAAATATTGATAATAGAGCAAAATGATCAAGGGTTTGATTTACTTCACAATATTTGCAATTACTAACTTTTTCCTAAGTTTAATCATCTATTCCTAAATTTTTGAAGATTTCTCTATCCTAATTCCTTAGCAATAGACAACTAAATTATTGGAAGTTCCCTTAATTCCTTAGTAAGAATGATTCCAATAATTTGATTAACACAAAACAATTATTAAGTCAGTCATATAGATCGTATCTTATTCCTAAGCACAGTCACTATATGATGAACTTCCTAGTTCTATAATTTCATGAATATCTTCCAATAACAAAAATTAAATAGATCACGTTATAAGTTGATCAAATAGATTGTGAGCATTAAACATAATGAAGATTCAAAATAGATAAATGAAACTTAAATAAAAGTGAAAGTAAATTACATAGTATTGATCAATGTCTCAGCCCCTAGCAATCTTGCTTAGCTAGATCCCACCATGGACTATTTACAAGGGTAAAAATGTGTGAAGGAGAAAGAGAAAAGATGAGTTTTTGGGTGCTTTAGGGGATGCTTTCTCCCTTTCTCTCGCCATCTATTTATAGCCTTCAACTAGAGAAATCTGTTGAGCAAATTAGCCTAAGCCAGAATTTCGCTGAGCAAAATTAAATTCACTGAGTGAATTACTGAATTTTCTAGTTATTAATTTATTGGGGCTTCGCTTAGCGAAAATTATTTAGGAAGCGACTTCTGAAGTCTGATTCTCCCTTTGACTTAACGAATTTAGGCTTGGATCAGTAACTTCTCTTGGTCCTCAGGCCTTTTTGGTCAAGCTTTGACCTCTTACCCTACAAATCACATGAAACAATATTGGAACTTTGTCATTAGCATTACATCGTTCACTTTGTTCCTCGTTTCATGCTTATCTTAAGATTCAACAACAATTCAAGGGTTAAGGGCACCATTTCAACACTCTCTTCAAAACAAAATATTTTTGGATTTTTGTAAAAAAAAGGGTTACACAAAACATTTTCTTTAATTTCCTGATGAGATAAGTTTCATAAAGATATATATTTTTGCATAACATGGACACTTATTAGTTGCTTCACCAAACAACTGATTCTTATGATTAAAAAACGTACTTTTTCATCATATTTGTACAAATTAATAACATTATACAATTAAAAAAAATATAAAAATTATAAAATTGTGATCTTCTTGTAGTTGCTTATAATTTATTTCATTGGACTAAAATTGAGTATGAATTACTTAGCAATTAGTGACACGGTAAGATCACCAAACACTTATTTTGATGCAATAAGCAACTCATGGAGTTGAGTTGCTCATATAGGAAATGTCCTTAGTATTTAATAACCTATTTATTATAAACTAGTATTCTTTATTTATGTCATAAATATTTATAAAATTACCTTGAAAATGGACAAAAAAAGTTAAAATGGCAATAATATTGAAAACACTTCAATTTCTATATATATATATATATAGATAATGCAATAAAACACTTTTTAAAACAATTAAGGAGTTTCAATATAACTATATAAGAATTAAAAAAAAAAAAAAAGGAATACAGGACAATACGTTTGAGGAAATCACAAAAGATATCAACAGGGTAACATTTTCTTTTGTAACATCAACTGTGTAACATACTCTAACCCTTTGTTTTAGGGATATATATACTGTTAATCGAAAACATAGTAATATCTCCGTTTTTAGTTATAAAATAAAGTTTTAAAATTTGTCTTTTTATATAAAAATATATTTTGTATTAATTGTTTTATTAAAAAGTATTCTTTTTAATTATTAACAACTTTTTTTCAATATCATGAATTAAAAAATATTTTATATTCAACATTATGGATTATAAATTTTAAAAAAATATTACAAATTTAATGTTAATACAAATGTTCTCAGCACTTGTATAGTTAAGCAATGAGGCAGTATTGTACTGATTAACTTATTTTATATTCTTTCTAGAACGTTTGTTATTGTAAGAATGATAGACACATGTGCACAGCACTTTGTTATTACAACTAGCTCATGAAAAAAGATCGGGTCACTCGGTGGTCGGAGAAAGGAGGAAGCGGGAGACTGAGAAAGATTAAAAAAAAATAAAATCAATTGAGAGGGGTACATATTACATGCATTGAACACAATTGTGATTTGTAGCATCCAACTTGAAATAAATTATTCATGGACGTACCACATATCAATATCATGCTGACTCGTCAAAACCAGCATCACTCGAAATGGAAAACTGAAAACCACCGATATTAGTAAACATTGGCGGCCCAAGATGCATATAAAGTGATTCCATTCTGCAAGCTTCAGCAGGATGGTCTCAAACAGCACCAAAAGCAATGTATGTTCACTTTTTAGTGATGCTGTTGTCAATTTTCTTCCTCTTCATTATCCCTTATGCTTGCTCTCTATCCTTTAATTTCACTAGTTTCGGTCCTAATGAAAAGAGCATAATATATGAAGGATCAGCAAACCCTGTAGCACCAACCATCCAACTCACAAGAAACCAAGTGGACAAGGGCATGAATGGAAGCATAGGTCGAGCCACATATTATCAACCTATGCACCTGTGGGACAAAACCACAGGGTATCTCGCAGATTTCACTACCCATTTCACATTTGTCCTAAGTTCACAGAATCGAAATAAATATGGAGATGGGATGGCCTTCTTCCTTGGCCCTGCTGGTTCAAAGCTTCCTAATGCCACAAAAGGAGGTTCTTTGGGTCTCACACTTGATAACCAACGATTGAACTCGACCGACAATCCATTTGTAGCTGTGGAGTTTGATATCTATCAGAATCCTTACGATCCTCCCGGAGAACATGTTGGAATCGACATCAACTCTTTGAGATCTGTTGCTAATGTCACATGGTTTGCTGATATCAAGGAGGGTAAACTCAACGAGGCTGGGATCAGTTACAATTCTAGTTCATTAAATCTAACTGTTGTGTTCACAGATTTTAAAAATGACACCTTTCTGCTGCAACATCTATCTGCCATAATTGATTTACGACTTTATTTACCAGAGTTTGTTACTTTTGGCTTCTCAGCTGCCACAGGAAATGCAACTGCTATACACAGTCTCAGTTCTTGGGATTTTAGCTCAAGCTCCAATATAGCTCCCAGTCAGAAGAAAACGAACAAGACAGGCTTGGCAATGGGGTTGGGAATTGGTGGATTTGTTTTGATTGGTGGGCTGGGTTTGATTTCAATTGGCTTGTGGAAGAAAAAGAAAAGAGGTGAAGGAGAAAATCATGATTTTGAAAAGTATATGGGTGAGGATTTTGATATGGGGGCAGGAGGCAGGAAATATTCATATGCAGATTTAGTACAAGCAGCTAATAGTTTCAAAGATGAGCACAAGCTAGGACAGGGAGGATTTGGAGGTGTTTATAGGGGTTATCTTAAAGACATAAAATCTGATGTTGCTATCAAGAGGGTGTCAGAACATTCAAACCAAGGGATAAAGGAATTTGCATCAGAAGTAAGAATTATTAGCCGGTTAAGACATCGAAATCTTGTGCACTTGATAGGTTGGTGTCATGAAAGGAAAAAGCTGTTGCTTGTGTACGAGTACATGCCAAATGGAAGTTTAGATATTCATCTTTTCAAGAAGCAAAGTTTGTTGAAATGGGTGGTGAGATATAAAATAGCTAGAGGATTGGCTTCTGTATTGCTATACTTGCACGAAGAATGGGAACAATGTGTTGTGCATAGAGACATAAAGTCAAGTAATATCATGCTGGATTCAGAGTTCAATGCCAAACTTGGCGATTTTGGTTTAGCAAGGTTTGTGGACCATGCAGAAGGTGCACGAACTACAGCTTTAGCTGGCACCATGGGCTACATGGCTCCTGAATGTGCTACCTCAGGCAGGGCTAGTAAGGAATCGGATGTGTACAGTTTTGGAGTTGTTGTTTTAGAGATAGCATGTGGAAGAAAACCTATAAATCATAATGCTCAAGAAAATGAAATAAATATTGTGGAATGGGTTTGGAGACTCTATGGAGGAGGTAGAATTCTAGAAGCAGCAGATCCAAGACTAGAAGGGGATTTTGAGGAGGAGCAGATCAAATGCTTGATGATTGTTGGTCTGTGGTGTGCTCATCCTGACCATAATAATAGGCCTTCAATTAGGCAAGTAATTCAAGTGCTTAACTTTGAGGCTCCCTTGCCTAATCTTCCATCAAGTTTTCCAGTTCCAACATATTTTGGGCGCCCACTACACTCGTCCATAGCACCATTCAGCACAAATGCTTCAGAGCAGGGTCAAAATCAGATCACAGAGTTCAGTTCTAGCACAAACTCCTCTGGGTTCACCACAACTTCTGATGGTGCTTCTCCCTCTACGTCTCTTCCGTACTCACGGTAAAATTTATTTTATCCTAAAGCTTCTGATATGTTTCCTTCTTTTTTATGAGATTCTCTTTCTGTGCAAAATTAATTACACTTCAAGAAAGTAAGATTTTCTCATCTGTATATTTAAATATGAAAAATTAGTCAAATTTCTGGCTACTTGTTCTTATCCATGAATTCTTAGAACATATTTGATAGATTTTCTAGTGTTACATCCGTATAGAATTCTTATATATTTTCATTTCAATAGTAAAACTTATTTGAATACTTAATTTATTTTAATTATTTTGTAACAATGTTAAAAAAAAAATTATCTTATAATCATCCACATTTTAAATGAATAGCCGGTTGTTCAAGGTGTTATTTCACCCTAAAAAAAATTTGCCTTACAGACCAGCTGCACTAATACACCCTTCTTACCGACCATGGGAGAAAATTTTTATAATTAAGGACAAAGTGGTATAAAAAATTTTAAAATATAAATTTTAAAATATTATATTATAAAAAAGTATATATTAAAATATATAATTTTAAATATAAAATATAAAGTTTTAAAATATAAAATATTATAAAAAAATTTAGTAATTACTATAAATTTTTTTAAAATATAAAATTAATAAAATAAAAAATTTACTTACCTATCAAATGGTCCGTAGTATATATTTTTTAAATATAAAATTTTAAAATATTATATTATAAACAAATTATATAAAATATTATAAACAAATTTTAGTAATTACAATAAAAATTTTAAAATATAAAATAAAAAATTTACTTATGGAACAAGTGGTTCTTAGTATAAAAATTTTTAAAATATAAAAATTTAATAAAATTTTAAAATATTATATTATAAATAAATTATATTATTAAAATATAAAAATTTAAAAACATAAAAGATTATAAATAAATTTTAATATTTACCATAAAAGAAGAGAGGGAGACAGGTGCGGTGGAACACGAGAGGAGAATGAGACATGTGTTTCGCTGTTTTGGCGTTTTACATTAAGAATGGTTCCTTGAAATAGTAAAACACATGGATCATTTATGTCTCATTGAAAACAAATAAATGACATGTACTACCACTTGTCTCGTTTCACGTTCTTTAATCACTACATTCCCAATCGATCGTAACCAATTGATAGGAAGTATCAACCATCATCTTGGGATAACAAGTATTACATATTCAATTGATAAAGAATATCAATTATCACCTTGGAATAATAAGTCGTAGACATTATGCTTATCTCTCATAATTATTATTATTGTTGATCATTTATGTGTTTGAACTTCATGTATTTTTTTTATTGAAATAAGGAGATAAATTTTATCCATTAAATGTACAAATTTGGGCATGTGTTCATAACTTATAATGCTCTATTGATATTGAAAACAACATCTGGAATTTTGGGCATGTAATAATGAAAATTATCAAATTCAATAGTATATGGAAGTTATATTCAATTAGTCATTATTAGAGTCAAACATTTGGCGTTTAAAAGATGAAAATATCTAAAGTATGACAGCGTGACACGTGTCTTGTTCTCATTGACGTAAATGACAACTCTTTGGCGTTTTTTTATCCCTCCCATCACTTTCCACACATACTCTGTGACGTCTAACATTGTCTACAAAACATCAAAAGATTTGACATTTTGCATAGAGACTCACATCAATTTATACTCAACGCAGTGTTGGGTGCAGCTATGTTAAAAAACTATTTTGAATCAAATTGCTTTAAAATTAAACTGATCTAAATCATAAAAAATTAAAATTTTATTTATTTCTTAGTTCAGTTCTATAAAAATAAGTCGCTAATAAACTAATTTATTGCATTAGAAACAAGTCATTAATGCAACTTTCTTTTAGACACTTACAAATTTGATCATTCATAACATATTATTATCGTTTATTGTGAGTAATATATATATATATATATATATATATATATATATATATATATATATATATAATAAATCTACTCTTACAAGCTTGTCTTTTATCAAAATTATACAAACTCGTAATAATTTATTACTTGGACTTTAACACTACTTAAGTAACTCAATTAGCATTTAAATAATAATGCATGGTTAAATTTGATGAAAGCTTAAGTTTGGCTCATATTATTATAGAGAAGGAAAGAAAATGATTGAACTATAATGAAGTATCATAGTGGAATGTATTAAAGATGCTATTCTTCCCTTTAAAAAAATGATACTATTCTTTTATTTGGGTAATTTATAATAAAATGAAAAATATATTTCTATTATATAATTTGGAATAACAATAATGTGTTATAATTTTTTTTCTTCTATTTCTTTATAACAACTAAACTTCATATTAAAAATTTACTTACTAGAAAATACAGGGTGAATTTTCTAGTAAGTCCACTAAATATCTCCTTAAAAGCGTGACACCGAGGATACATACGAGAGACATTCTGACGTTCAAGTCAGTTAAACTGGTTTTTCTCTATATTCTTAGATATATTGCAAATAATTTTTTCTTTTCTTTTATTGTTAAGGTGTCATCAATAACTTTAGTCAGGGCAATTACTGCCCATTAATGTTGTTTTAATGGTGTTGTAACTGTTAATTTGTTATGGTTGTCATAAGTTCTCTCGGGGTGGTTTTCATTCGAGTAGGGGAGGTCGTCTGAATGGGGATGGTCTGGAGCAGAGGTCGTCCTTGCTGATCTCAGGGCATTGCGATAAGAGTGGAACGTGATAGGGGGGAGATGCCAGGTGGAGGTTGGGAATTCTCAGCCAACCATGCCTGGAAATATTATCAGTCCAACTGTAGGACCTTGCATGGATGACTCCCATTCACACTTACCTTTCATAAGACATACTCTCCGAAAACCTCACCAAAGCCAAAAAGCTAAAAAGAAAAGCAAATCGTTTTTTACTAGTGGACAGAGCACAACCCGACCCCTATTGAAGTGCTTGAATCCAGCAAAGTCCAACTATGTCTTTTAGGAACTACATGAAGGGATATGCGAATTTCACAACGGAGCCCGATCTATGGCCCCAAGGTACTCTAGGCGAGTTTCTACTGGTCGAATGTACTTAGCAATTGCAGAAACTTCATCTGTAAATGCAGCAAGTACTAAGAATTTGGCAATCTACCTTGTCAACCCCCCAAGTCATGCACACCTTAACCTTTCCATGACCCTTTGCAATATCGGGAATTGACATCTTGGGTCCCCTCCCACAAGCCAAGTTTCTCGTAGTCGCCATCAACTACTTCACCAAGTGGATTGACGCAAAGGTAGTAGCTCACATAACAGTGTGTTAAAATTTTTTTGTGGCAACAACTGATTTGCAGGTACAACATCCCCAACATGGTGATCTCCAATAACATAAGGAATTTCACGGACTCGAATGTAGAAACTTTCTTACAAAACCTTAGAATCAAGCACCTCATGACATCTATGGAACATCCTCAAACTAATGGCCAAGTCAAAGCAGCGAACAAGGTCATCCTAAACGAGCTCAAGAAGAGGTTAGGGGATGCCAAAATGTTGTGGGTAAACAAACTCCCATGCATCCTATAGGCTTATCATTGCTCCCCCAATCAACCACACGAGAAATATCATACAAGCTCGTCTATGGCTTCGACGCCATGATTCCAATAGAGGTTGGAGAGCCCACACTACACAAGACCTACTATGAACAACAAACCAATGAAGTTGCCCTACAAGAAGACCTTGATCTTAATAAAAAAAGTCCATTACAAGCGAGTTCATTAAAAAAAGAGACTAAAAGTTTGAAAACAAAAACAAACCAATAGGATTCACCTACTCAACCTTCCTAACTTCCACAACCACACTCTCACCTTCCTCCTCCTCCTCCTTATCCACCACTTAGCCATCATTAACCTCCTTATTGATGTTGAAGCAAGCTTCCTCCATGTTCGTAAACAAAATGGTTTACTTCACAACTTTGTTAAAACCATTAGTCCTCTAAGCACACTTGCTGCCAAGCATCCTTAAGATCATCCTCTAGAGTTTTAACTTTCTCCTTAGACTCCATAGTTGTCTTTGGGCCTCATCTAGTTGCTCTTGTAAGGTCCCTGATTTCCTCTTTAAGTCCACAATTCAGGTGTCGCCAACCTCGTATTCTCGGCAGCCTTGACAACAAATTGACATATGCAATCATCGCGATCATAACACAAGCAGAGGACAGTTTGAACAGTTATAGGACGAGGAAGAGCCGCCAGCTTAGAAATGCCAGCCTCCTCCACGGTCGTTACTACTCTACCCCTAGTTCCCTTATTGTGCTTAGGCCTTTGTTCTATTGAGTCTACTCTTATAAACTTGTTCTTAAACTTATGAGAACCCGAGTACAGAAAAAAAAAACCCTTTATTCACCCCACTTAAGGAAACCCAACCTATAGGTGTACCTAACTTCAGCTGATAAAAATGCAATAATTTGTTTAAGGACACGTCCATCCACAGACATGCCCACAAAACTTCAAAAGCCCTAACGAAAGCCCAACTGTTAGAGTGCAACTACGAAGGAGCAACATTCGCATATAAGAGAAACTCGCACTCAAAATCGAAAAAGGCAAGGTCACCCCAATATTCAAAAATAAGGTCTTGTATACATATGTAGAATGGACCTCTAAAGACCCCCCTTGAAGACAAATCTGTCCATTGTGCCAGACTGAAGTAAAAACAAGTCAACCTTATCTGGAACCGACACAAAATTATCTCTAACAAAGCATTAATAGCAGACTCCCTGAGCTTGCTACAAAACTCAGCCATATCATTGCAGACCCAAGTATAGCCAACGACGTCTAATGAAGGCAATTTCGCTTTCCTACGATTTCCATCCTTTTTCTTAGGAGCGTCCAATGCCACCTCTTCCTCCTTCTTCTTCCTCCTCGCAAGCTTCGCCTTCAATGAGATCGCTAATCACCTTGACTCTAGAGGATGTCACACCCCTTGAGCCAACAACCAATGAAGCCACTTAACCACCATCAGACGATGAAGATGAAGCCTCTGACACCACCAAAGAGGTAGATGAATCGAACGAACTGACGTCCTCCCCTATGATGATGTAATACTCCCTACCAAGGGTCCTATTAAAAGGGTCATGGTTAAGAGGATTGAGTAAAACAAGGCTAGAAAGGAAGGTAGAAGGCCTCAACTCCTCATGGAAGTCAAGATCATTTGAATTTAGGTCATAGTCTTCATTTTCTTTCCTTGTATGTTGCGTCTTTAAATTTGAAACTTGGAGGTTTGTTTAGCTTATTTTTTGGCCTTTATTTCTGTTTAAATTAGAAGGTGTAGCTAGTCTTTTGTGTAGTAGTTTAGGCCTTTTTGGAATGGCTTGGACGTGTGATTTTTATCAACCACACCCCCTAAGTTTGTTCCACACCTCTCTAACACACACATGAATCATGAAATACATGTGGACCCCTCCTTGTTCCCCCCAAATGGCGTCACTCTTGCTTTTCTCTCCTAGTTGGCATATAATTTGAATTTGGAGGGAGTCTACATGGAATTCTCAAATTCAAATTTGAATTTTAGGGGAACATGATCCACTTTAGTAGGGCCATGTTTGGATCTTCCTAGAATTAATCAAGTGCTAATTAGCTCTAGCTCAATTAAAATTTGATTAATCTCTCCTAATCCCTACTAATGGTGGATGTCTACCTCCTAACCTCTTAGGCCCATTCTTTTCTTATAAATTGCCTCATCCTCTCATTTGTAGATTTTACACTTGATTGATAATAGAAACTTCCTTTTGTGGAAACTTGTCTTGAGTGTCTTCTTCTCCTTGAGTGAGAAACCTTTCATGGCTTTTATCAAGGATTACTTCCCTTATGGCAAGCTTCCTAGCCTTGGCTTATCTTCTTAGAAGTGGCGCCATCATCCTTCCATTTTCTACCTCATCACCTCCATCTTCTACCTTTGAAGAAATTCTTGAAGTGATCATGGGAAAGGCAATCCAAGATTGCATCATATGCCCATCACCTCCCATAGAAAGCATGGAACCCTTCTTTGTCTTTTGCCTAAACCTTTCCCCATAAAGACATGACCATAGAAGAAACAAATGGAAACTAAACAAAGCCTAACATACCCAAGGAAGAACAACACAAACCAACATAGCAGACTAGATAGACACAAGAAGAAGAGCAACATCAAACGTACCTTAAAGCAAGCATAAAACCTCAACCTTAAAATGCACACGCCCAAGCTCAACGGAACGAACACGAAGATACAAAAGAACGTGAAAAGACTACAAATGTATTACACAAACCTCCACACAAATGGGCTTATAAAATTGTTCCCCCAACTAAACCCTAATCTAACGGCTAAACACGCAAGCTCTCATTCGCATCCAACGGCCGCCATACCAGCTTAATCTAATGGTATTTTCCTGCTCCAAAAAAATTCAATCCAACAACTAAAAAAGTATACCCAATCTCTTCACATGATGGATGACAGAAGTAGGTGCCACCTGGTACAACCCCATTGGCGTGGCCATACACGTTACCGCACTTTCAAGCAACCTCCCAATAACCCTCCTAACTAATTCACAAACTTCAGTACTCTACAAAGTCGCACATCCCTCCAAAGTACGACGTGGCCACTTCAAAGCTCCAACATCTCGCTCACGATCCTCGAAGCTTAGGGGGCTTATGTACCACCGATAACCTCATATCCCAACCTCCACCTTGGCATCCTCCCCTCCGATCTTGACCTGTCACGCTCCACCCTTGTGGTAATGCCCTAAGAATTAGCAAGGATGACCTCCGCTCCAAACCAGCCCATTTAGATGACCTCCCCCACTCAAACGGAACCACCTTGAGAGAACTTATGACAATCATCACAAATTAATGGTTACAACACCATTAAAGTCACGTTAATGGGCAATAAATTACCCTAATTAAATTCATTGATGACACCTTAACAATAAAAGCAAAGAAACATGTATTTTCAATCTATCTAAGAATATACAGAAAAACCACTTTGAATGGCTTAAGTGTCAGAGTGTCTCTTGGAGGTATCCCTGGTGTCGCGCTTTCAAGGAGATATTTGGTGGACTTGCTGGAGAATTCACCCTCTATTTCCTGGTAAGTACAAAAACAAATTTTCATTATATTTAATCACATAGTCACATAACTTATTTGATTATTACCATATCAAATACTTATCATATCAACAGTAACTAAAATCCTAATTGAAAATAGCATTCAAAATCCAAATATATTAGTCTGACAATTCTCACATTACTATGGTTATGCACATAGAGGTGTGAGATACACCCTTGAAGAGAAAGTGCATCATGGGTCCATCCACAATGATATAGGACATATTACACAAAGGTGTTAGAAACGCACTAATGCAATTTCTCTTTTAGTGTGTCTCTTACACCTCTGTGGGACTACCTAAATGATTATTTTTCTCTTCTAGCGTACTGCCCACATCTTTGTGGTAATAGACACACCCCTAGGGTGCATCTCAAGTATTTTCCTACACTTTAACTTCCAAAAGAAGAGCACAAGTACCAATAGGAAGAGAAAGCAAAAAACTCAATTGTTCTACAACTAAAACGAAAGGATAAATCCAAGGGGCATGGGAGGCCTTAGCCCCTCCTCTAAGAATCCTTTGTTTGTGTGTGTGTCTCTCTCTCTCATATATATATATAATAAATAGAGAATGAATTATTGTTTGTATAACTTTTTAGTGAGAGATTTTATCTATAATTTTATACATAATAAATAATAAATATTTTATAAAATTATTATTTATTAGGCCAATAAGTATTTAGTCCAAGTAGTACTGAGTTCAATCCCCTTAAACAATGTCTTGGTTAAAGCCTTGTACATGGGAAAATGTGGTTGGGAGAGGAGACCCCAATAAAGGTGGTCAGTCAGATTTTTCAGTTGAGATTAGCAATTAATTAAGTTAGTGAATATTTTGTGGATAAAAAAAAATCTTTATTTATTAGAAACTAAATAATTATATAGTTGTCTCCCAAAAGAACTTGACCCTGTTTTTCTACACTCTAGATTCATTGATACTAAAAGTCTAAAAACATCCGAAAGAAATACAATTAGTATAGATTATTATTAAAAAATAAGAAATACACTTAGTATAAACATTTCATAAATATAATATTTTATTTCATTTTCTACAGCTCGATTTTAAGAGATGAAAAAACATATAAAGTAGTGAAATTTGATCATCACTTGCCACCGACTTTCATAATTCTTATCTTGGAATCAAACAAAAAAATGTTATATTGGTGTAAATAAAATATATTGGAAAACAAGTCAATAAAAAAAATAGGAAATATAAAACAGTTTATTATTAAATTAGTTATCTGAATTCCTGAATATTTTAGTGTAGTTTTATGGTTTAGTTTAATTTGAAAAAAAAAATTCAATTATGAAAAATCCTAGCATTAGGACATTAGAAGCCCATAACATATAAAGTTGGAGTTTCATTAATTCTTTAATTATATTGGCAAATTAATCCAAACTAGACATAATTATAGATCATTTAATCTTAAAAAAATTATTAACTAAATTGGTAACTCAAAATCATGTATCACTCACAACTTAGATTAGGTTTAGGAAAGATTATAATTAGGATTAAAATGTTTTTTCTTTAAATTATAAATTGTAGTTTTTAAAAGTAATCTTGATAACTAAACTTAAATTTAGAAAAAAAATTCTTTAAAAATAAATTATTATTATTATTATTATTATTATTATTATTATTATTATTATTAAGAAACTAAAAATTTATAATTGATGATTATTTTTCAACAGCATAAGAGAAAATATATTCTATTTTTATTTTTCAAAAAAAAATATTTTCATGTTTTCAACATTCAAAAAATATGTTTATTTTATTTAATATTTTTTATTTTTAAAAAATAAAAATATGAAATTTAATTAATTTAATGAAAATATTATCAAATATTTATATAAAAATTTAAAATATATTTATATAATTTTATTGTAATTACAACATTATTATTAAATGTTTATATAATTTTAACTCTTAAAATTACTGCAATAATTTTTTTTATTTTGAATTGATTTTTTTAAAATGTTCTATAAGAATGGTTAGACAAATGACCTCAGTTTACTTCAGAGGGGGGTGAATTAAGTAGATGAAAAAAATTTAAACTTAGTTTTCTTTCTCTTTTATTTTATATTAGAATATTTAAAAATAAAAGTGAAGTATTTGAAAATGCAAACAGAATAAATAGATAGGAGTATAGGGAAAAGAAATATGCAAACTCTTTTTATACTGGTTCGACCAATTCACTTGCCTACGTCCAGTCCTCAAGTAACCCCACTTGAGCTTTTACTAACTTTGTAAATCACTTTACAAATGAACGAGTCCTCAATCACCTTGGGAGTCCTCTCCCTGTGTTTGAGATTCCTTTTCTCACTTCAAGAAGTCTCTCTTGAATACAATCAGTGAGTGATCAGAAGAAGAAGAATAAGAAACTCTCTTAAAGAGTAAATGATATAATTTGAGATCCTAAGAACTCTTTCGGAATTTGCAAGTGTTTGGACAAGAGTTTGTTTTTTGTAAAAGATAGGAAAAATTCGTTATTTGAAACAAAAGAAAAGTTACTTATTTATAATGTCAAAACCAAAAGGATGTGTTCTTTCATGAAAGGTTGTGACTTTTCAAACTTTTCGTAACAGCCACTGGTAATCGATTACATCTAATGATAATCGATTACACGATTCAAAAAATCGTGCCTTTTCACGAAAGGTTGTGACTTTTTGAAATTTTGTGATAGCAGTGGTAATCGATTACATAATTTAAAAATCTCCTGGTAATCGATTACCAGTTCAAAGTTTTGAACTGATAAAAACATATCTTGCCAAACTAAGTTTATGCAAATTCATAGAGATTCTTTTATACAATAAAAGAATTAATTTATTTTTCTAGCTTAACATTAAACTTGAATTTCTTGAATCTCTATCAATATAGTTTTGTTCTTTTTGCTTTCTTGCTTTTGTATCTACATTCTTTGTCACTCTTGACATCATCAAAACCTGTAACATCTTAGTATTTATAAGTTTTTTGACCAGATATTTTCTATAAAAATGAAAACAAAAAATGATATTTTGTCATTGCAGAACAAAGGAAAGGGCATTTTGTGCATCCATTGACCTCTTGTCTGGGAAGTGGGAACCTCTACAATCTCTCATTTTCTGCCGTTCGTGAATGCGTGCCTTTCCTCCACCTACGTATTTGACGACCGCGATTGTCCGATTAAAATTCCATTTTCTTTGGAAAAAACAAAGTCTCTTTGAGGTTGATTGGAACAAGTAGTGCAAGTCGGTAGTTTCTTTCCGGGAATGTGTCTCGTGTCAAAAATTAGACACAAAAATGAATTATTTATTCTTTTGCTAGATCGTGTTTCTTAGATGATGATGTATATATGTTGTCACCATTAGTATCCAATTAAAGAAAAAAATAACAAGTTTAAGGAAACTCGTTGTCGCCAACCACAATTAGGGAAGGGGGAAGAGATTTTGAAAAAAAAAGGAAAGAGATAAGGTTATTAGATTAATTAACTAATTAACAATTTGACTACAAAATAGTTTTAAATTTGGTTTATTAATTTAAGGTGCTTGAAAATATTAAATTTAAGGTTATTTATAAAACTATTTTGATATATTATTTTTTTATTTAATTATTTTTACTAATTAACTAATTTAAATATCATCTCTACTAGAGAGAACAAATAATTAGGAATATTTTGATAAAATAATAAATAAACAAGACAATTTAAATAAAATCTTATGAAAAGAAAAAAAAATTAAAATTGTATCTAGAAAAAAAAATAATATTAACCCTCATGCTCCTTTAGCCACATCTCGCTTCTAAGCACCTCTGGGTAGGACTATATACTCCTGGTTGTTCGTCGACTGACCCCCCATTCTCCGTTAGGGGGCAATGTATCCTTGGTTGTTTGTTGATTGATAACTGTCTAAATTAACTAATTTTACATAGCTAAAATATAATTGTTATCTTAATTCTTTTTCATTTAAGGTCTTGTTTTCCTCTATTTTCTGTTAAAATTAGATTTGTCTATAAATTAGTTTTAAGTTTTCATTTATGCCATTTTTTTGTTATTTTACTGTTTTCATTGTTTTGAGTCAGATTTTTAGAAGGATAGAAGAAAAGGCAGAAGCTTAGCATATAATTCAATCTCACTTTCTTTATATATATATATATATATATATATATATATATATATATATATATATATATATATATAAGCCATTTCACATGTACAAAATAAACAACGTAGAGTTAAAAACACACAGATGGATTCATCATCCATTCTGAGATGGAATGTAATGTTACCTTTAAAGTATAACACCATTCCAATGCACTAAGTTGAATAGCTTGAACAATATCATCAAGTTTTATACAACTATCTTTAAATACCTTCGCATTTCGCCCTTTCCAAATCTGTTAAACCCTAGCAAACCACATTGAATACCATGCCCGAACCTGATCCTTTGACCCACTTAGGAGGTCTTGTCATTGAAAGAAGTGACTACAACATTGATGATGCAAGACTGATGCAAGACTGATACAAATCCCCACTAAGAGCATAACTTATACCACACATTCAACATAAAATGACAGGAGAATAATACATGAGACTCGATTCCTTATCCATCCCACAAAGCACACACTCACTAGGAAAACCTCCAATTATTTTCCTTTGATGCAAATTATCCTTTGTAGGCAATCTATCATACCACAACCATCGTACAAAGAGTTGAAGCTTTAGAGGAACCACATCTTCCTAGTAGAAATCAGAAGTTACATTTGGCGAAGGGCCATGCACAGAAGATAACACCTTACATGTTAAGGATACTTCACATCAGCTTAAATCGTCTGCAGTCCAGGCCCATTCATCTTTAATCCCTTCCTTTGGTACTACCCCTCTTAACAAACCTACAAGCTCAGATAACAAGCCTTCCTTCAACTCAATAACTTCCTCCTCTAGATCCACCTCTAGTCTATGCCCTCCCTTGTAACTCCCTTAACTATGATGTTTTTGTTCGTGGCTAAGTTAAATAAACATTCAAAGGACTCACACAGGCTCTGTTCTCCTAAATTCAATCTCACTTAACTCAATCTCACTTGACTTAATATATAAACTTAGTTTTACTCAATTCAATTCCACTTGATCCTATATATGGATTTGTAACCAATAATGATTCACTCTAATCATAATGGATTTTATGGAAAGTTTTAGATTTATGAATATCTCTACCTGAGTGTTAGCATGAACTACCCTGAATATTTACCTACCTAATGAACATCCTCAACCCAATTGCCAACATGGACAACCCTAAATATTCACATACTTGATGAATATCCTTAATTTAAGTACCTATATGGACTATCCTGAATATTCACCTAATGAATATCCTCACCCCGAGTACTATCATGAGATAATTCTGAATATTCATATATTTAAAACCATCTTAGGATTTAACTCAGATGGGAACATGTATACTCATGTACCTATATGGTAGCCTTACAAGGGAACGTAGAACTTTGCTAAATTCAGTTCAACATAATCTAAAAAATCACCAGATTTGATAATTACATAGTATTTTCATATATCAACCATCATTTACAGGATCATTTATAAACTAGTCTCAAAGAATTAAAGATAAAAATGAATATATAAATTAATTTTTTATCTCAAAATTTCTAGTTGATGAACAGTAATCATAATAGTAATATAAGTATAAAATTGATTTATTAGCGACACTAAAGACATTTTTTCTAATATGGAAGATTAAGTTAGACTATAACCACAAAACATACTTATATTATCTTTTACAAAATTAAAATATGATTTTGAGAAATATCATGTTTATTATGAATTTTACAAAATTAAACTTTTACACATAATTCTTTGAAAATTTAATCATTAAAGTTTATGGTTATTCATCATTTAACGTTTTATTTAATTCTCATTTCTTAAAAAAAAATTCTTAATTTAGTTAAGAAATAATAGATTACTGTTTCAATCACTAATGGCAACTTTATTGTTGCATTGGCGTTGCCCTTAGGTCCCGTTTGGGGTGATTTTGAGTTTTTTGTTTTTGATTTTGAAATGTATTTTGAAAACAGAAACATGTTCGCAAAAATGGTTCTGTTTTGGTTTTTTACTCATTTTCGAAACAGTTTTCACTCAATTTTAAAAACAATAAAATTTGGTTTTTAGATTTCTGTTTCTGTTTTTATTTAAATTCATTACTTGATGTCACTTGTCACCATTGACCATCACCTCTGACCGACGGTCATCGACCTCCACCTCTAACCAAAAGTCACCGACTGCCACCTTTGTTCGACGGTCATCGGTCGCCACTTTTGACCGGCAGTCACCAGCCCCCACCTCCGACCAGTAGTCACTGATCGTCACCTCCGAGCGATGATCACCGATCGCCACCTCCAACCAGTGCTTACCGACCGCCACCTCCGACTGACGGTCACTTTTGACCGATGGTCACCAACCACCACCTTCGACTAGCAATCATTGGCTACCACCTCTAACCAGCGGTCAGTAGCAACCACATTCGATCAACGATTACCGACTACCACCCCCGATCACCGGTCACCCAACTGCTACCTCTGAGCACCAATCACCAATCACCAATCACCACCTCCGATCGCCAATCATCGACCATCACCTTCGATCGCCAATAATCGACTGTCACCTTCAATGGTTGTCTCAATTGTTACCTTCAACTAGTGTTTTAGTTAAGATTTGAAACCAATATTTTAAATTTGGAAACAAAATAATGTTGTATTTAAAATTTTAAAAACTTAAAATCAAAACTAAATTTTATTTTTAGAAAATTCAAAACTAAAACCAAAAGACATCCCCAATTGGACCTAAATTTTTAACTTTGAACCTCTTGTAGCTACCTCAAATCTTGCAGTGAGATTTTCATTAAATGCCCTAAACATTTTCTCATGGCCAACTATTTAATACCCCTTCTTTCTAAGTTTCCTGCTCCACTGGTAATTCTTCACGCAATCTAATACACATTCCATTTATTACCCAACCAACCAATCCCATCAGTTACCTCCCTCCATCAATTATGTACCCAACAAATATCTTATTCTATTAACAAATTGAAATCATTTTTAAAAAGTAATTGTTAGCTATTTTAGTTTTTTGTGTGTGTTAATTTTAATACTTTAAATTGATACTTATTCATCATTTAACATTCAAATTCAAGTCAGCAGTATATGACTTACCTTTTTGTATTTGAGTTATTCTAATTTTGGAGGTGGTTGTCAATTATATATTGGTTGTCACTGTTGAGTCCCACTTTGATTTAGGTGAAAACTGATTTAATGGTATTCAGTAATACATTTTTATTGAGAGTTTGGTATTGTTGGAGAATGAGTTTTTGATATTCTTATAAATAAAGGCTTTTTTATTAAAAAATGATACATTGAACAAAGATATGTTAGATAATTAACAGAATACAATGTGATTCAAAAATTACTATGCAAACAGAGAATATATAAAATTAAATACATATTCGTATTCGTTCACTTAGACCGAATATTTATACTTTATCACAAGTTTGAAATACATTTATTTGTGAAGTTAAATTTTTTTATTGAGACATATTTATAGTTAATAAGTTTCTTCAAATAGTAACAAAAGTTAGAGAATACGGAAGTTTATGGTTTCAAACAAAATAAGAATAGTCAGCACAATCCTAGAATTCCCCTCTTGAAGCCCAATTATGAACTTTAAATAATGGACCCAAGAATTTAAGATTTGTCTCTTTTACATTAAATGTTGCTAGTTAGTCCAGCATGCTTGCTCTACGGAATTTTTCAAAATTTTCAATATTATATATATATATATATATATATATATATATATATATATATATATCTTATAAATATACGAATATCATCGATGAAGTTGTCCTTCTCACTCCAAGTTGTCTCAAATATAAATCATATCTTCATCCTTTGTAAAATCATCCTACATTAGGTTTTTTCAAAGTCAATTCATCTTAAAGAACCCAATCAACACTCACAAACAGTCATGCATATTTATTTTCGCCGTCACTAATTAGTAATTACAAAACACTTTAAAAAGACATTAATGAGTAATAAAATATCATTACAATTACATTAATTGCGATTTGATATAAAAGGATAGAAAAAGGTACACACTATCTTAAACATCTCTTAATGAATAACCTTAACTTGAACCCATCGGAATGTTTCTTGTAGGTTTTCTATTGCGGTTTGCTCAAGTAATGGACTTTCTAACCTCTTCTTTTAAGTATATATATATATATATATATATATATATATATTGGTTGATCATGCATGGGTAACTTTCAAAGTCACGACTTCTTTCTGGTGATAAACTCATTAATCGAGCATATGGCAACCAACAAACTAGAACAATGCTTGCTATAGTGATTCAGCAAATCTAACTAAGCAAACAATATTAATTCCAGCTTCCACTTTATGAGATTAAAACTCTACAATTCAACACAAAAGAACTAATAAGATCATAAATTTTTATTTGCAAGCAAATGCAACATGAAATGTATTAAATTTAACGAAAATAGACCAAGCTAAGCAATAAATAAGAGAAAAATACGATAATTATTGAGTAAATTAAGTGCAAGAATTATAAGTATATATGGACAATAATTATCAATAGGTTACTCACAAAATTCGATTAAATTTTGAATTAATTGAAATAAATAATAATTTATTTTGAAGAAGAAATGTAAATATATTAAATGTCTTATCAAGTTAATATTACATATGCTAATTAATTATTAATGATAAGTAAATAACAAAAAGAGAGAGAAAAATGTTTTATATTTATTAATAAATTAGTTAATTGAAATGAATAACAATTATTTATTTTGAAGAATAAACTTAAATATATTAAATGCCTCATAAAATTAATATTATTTATGCTAATCAATAGTTAATTAATTAATTACTAGTAAATAACAAGAAAGAGAGAGAAAATTGAAACCGAATATGCCACGTGTCCTATCAGTCCCAGTTAACAACTCAATTTTGTATAATATATATATATATATATATATATATATATATATATATATATTATATATATTATTTGTATAATTTAGGAATTAAGAATAGTTTTTTTAAAAAAATTATATGTTGATAATACTTAATTTAACTGTTCGGAATTGATAAGGAATATATATACTTATAATAATTGTCTTAATTTTTAACTCATCTTAATTACTATATTAATTAAGACATCTTAATTAAAGCGGGCATAGATGTCCTTGTCTTAATAAAAAATAATTTTAAAAACTATTTACTTTTTTTTAGATTGTCCGTTTTTTTAACCTATAATATCATGTTATCATTTCCATGGGTGAGACTGAATCATTTACAAAAAACTACTCTTTTATTAGGAGGTGCATATTTCTCAACATTTCCATGGGTGAATCTAAATTAATTACTATATTAAATCTTATAAGAATAAATATGAAAAGATAAAAAAATGAAAAGTAAAAAAGAAAGATAAATTTTAGAGAAAAAATAGTTAAAAATTGATATTTGAATAAAATATAGACAGATTTTTGTTATTGTTGTCAATTGCCTTTTATATTTTGTTTTAATTAATTAGTGTAAATTTTTAATAATAAGTTAGATTCTCTAAGAATTTCAAATTAATTTGAAATTTAAGTATAAACACTCTTAATTTATGAATTTCAATGACTACAATCCTTTAATTTTAGTGTTTATATTTCTCTCCCTTAAATTCTGATATTTTTGTATTTTACTTAACAAATTATGTGTAAATCAGATAAAGTTAAAAAGTGTATTTAATATTATTGTTCTTAAGTTAAGGAGAGATATAGTGTTGTGATATAAGACCATCTTCACTACAGACGAACCGAACCCGCTTTGTTCCCGTCAGTGATTGGAATCTGCAGCTAGCGTGGAACAATCCGTATTTATTATCAAAGAAGAGGACATGGATCCAAAACACAAATCTAAAATCAAATAATACATTTTTTTTTTTTAAATACAAAACACACAATCAACAACATACTGAAAATCAATCTCAAATCCCCAACTCATGTTTGCGATTGAAACCACATCTTCTGTGTAAATGGGGATTCATCTCAATTACTTAAAATAAACTCCACTGGGTAGATCAATACTCTTTATCTCAAAAAAATTCTTTTCAGTTCTTGTTTAAGTGTTTCTAATCTCTAAATATTAATTGGTAGTTTTTTTAGGAGAAAAGAATTTGAATTTACGGATTCTTTCTTTCTGTTTTTCCTTCAACTACCAAGTCAATCATATAATTGTAAAAGTGTATTAAAGCTTGGAAGAAGAATGAGTAATGCTCTTTTGGGTCCAGTGTGAGGCTTATTGGAGCAGGGGAGACTTTTGTCTTTTGGACTCAACTTTAGAAGGAGAGGAAACCATTGCTTTGGCTGTTGAACTTATTTATCAAAGGTCTCAACCATCTTATCTACGCAGATTAATATTTTATTAATAAATCTCCCTGTCACTGTAAACTTCCCTGTCATAAAATCTCACACTTTCATTAATTTTCATCATATACAATGGTGTACCTTCCCTAGTGAGTATTCTTTTATTCTGCTCTCTTCCCTTTCTTTCCGGGTTACACTGGACACAATTGTGATTTCTAGCCATCCAAGTGGAAAGAAAATAATGTACATGATGAATCACCTTTCTATCTTGCTGGTCAATATTTGACTTATTCAAAACCACTACCTATTGGAAACGGGAAGGAGTAAACATTGTTGGCCATATAAACTTCAACCGTGAGATCATCTAAATAAGATATGCAGTGAGAGATAATAAACTCAGGGTAAGAACTGTATTTATAGAATGTTATTTATAGAATGTTATTTATAGAATGTTAATTATATCCGTAGTAGATTTCGGTGTTAAATTATATTAATGATTAACATTGGTTCATGTAATTTAAAGTATAACTTTGATGTAAAGATTCTAATGTGATGATTATTAGAATATAAGGTATTAAAGTTATTGGGATTATTTTAGAGTTATTAAAATTAATCCCTCTCTTCTCACTTCAAAAGGGTATTTTGGTATTTTATTAAGGTTAATTAAAATATCATAAAAAAAAAAGGTTTTGATTACGGTGGAAGGTGGAAGAGTTACGTTTTCTGAAACGAAAAAAAGAGAAAAGTATCGTTCTCTGGAAAGGCAAAAAGAGAAACAGTAACTTTGACAAGAGCAAAACCATCTTTGAAATTTCTATATTATCAAGAAAGCATTAAAGAGGAGTAAGAGGAGAGAGAACAATTGACAGGAACAAACAAGAAGAATTATACAATGGATCCAAGTAAGTTCTCTTTTACTGTGTATGTGGGAATTGTGAGTATCATGAAAATTCAAGATCCTGTGTGTTGTTTTCATATAATTGAAAAAAAAAAAATCAAAGATTTGCTTACAAGTGGTATCAGAGCCTGGTTCTGAATTTTATGATTCTCCATGAATGGTAATTTCCCCAATTTTTAAAATCCTAATTTTTGAATTATAAAATTTAGGGATTTTAATTTTTCAGATGTTTAATTAATTTTATTGGCATGAAAGAAAATTAAAGGCCGTAGGGTTTCATGATTTCAATTGGTTTATTGATGAAAGAAAATTCGATTCAGTGTAATGTGAATCTCGGAAGCCATAAACCTTTTATTTTTATTGTTGCTTTTACTGTTGCATGATTTGTTTCAAATGTGAATTTCATTCACCCTCGAACGTGAATTTCATTCACTCTGGAAACCGCAAGTTTTATTTTATTTGATTATAATATTAAAGAAACTTTAATTCCTGGATGTTACGTGAATTTTAATCCTGCATAAAAGGAAATTCAAATTTCTTGAATTTAAACCCCTGGAAGTCGCGTTGCATATAAGTTTTAATTTTGGTTGAAAGCAACTTTTATGTCACGGGATTTTATTGTTGTTGTGAATTTCAACTCCAGTCGCGCGGGATTTTAGTTTTTGCCTTAAAACAATTTTTTTTTGTTGCACACATCACAGTAATGTATCTTCAATGGTACATGTTTGTAATGAATTGGAATAGCAGTAGCAACTTTATTGTTGCGGCATAGAATTCTATTTTGGAAGCAACTTTAGTGTTGCAGTATTGTTGTCACAGTAAAACAATTTTACTGTTCTGTGTTAATTTTTAACATTGTTGTGCATTAAATGGATATTATATGCATTTGAAAGAAGGAAATTCAATTAAGTTGAATTTCAGAGAGTGATTAGTCATTGATATAAGGATGTTATGGATTACCCAAAGGTAAACCATTGTTTATAATTGATGGCATTAAAGTGAGACATTTCATGTACTTAGTATATGTTTGTATATCCAAAGATAGCATACATATAGACTTAAGTATGATTGATTGTTATTAAAGTATATATGAAATTTGTCAGTTTAAGGATCACCCAAAGGTGAACTTAAATGAATGACTTAATTGACTACCTATCAGTTTAAATGTCGCCCAAAGGTAAACTTAAATATATGACTAGTGTAGTAATTTTGTTTGAATCCATGAATTTTAATCAAAGCATTAATGTATGACTTTGCGTATTATTTCCAGCTTACATGAATTTAGCAGGTTTGAGCAACAATGTCATCAAGTTTAATGGGCTAAATTATGCCGATTGGTCAGAACAAATCCAGTTCCAACTGGGTGTTCTAGACTTGGATATGGCTATTATGATGGATGAAATGCCCGCAGCCATTACAGAGACCAGTACAAGTGATGAAAAGTCTCTTTATGAGGCTTGGCATAGGTCTAACAGGTTGTCATTAAACTTGATGCGCATGTCTATGGCAGAAAACGTAAAGCCTTTCATGCCCAAAACAGAAAACGCAAAGGAATTCATGAAAATGATCAAGGAGTATTCACAATCAGACATAACTGACAAGTCTATTGTGGGAACTCTTATGAGTGAGCTGACTACCAAAAAGTTTGACTGGTCACAGCCCATACATGAACATGTAACAGGAATGGCTAATATAGCAGCAAGATTGAAGTCAATGGGAATGGAGGTGAATGAGTCTTTTCTAGTACAGTTCATCATGAGCTCTCTTCCTCCTGAATTTGGCCAGTTCCAAGTGAACTATAACACTATTAAAGATAAGTGGAACTTTCAAGAAATCAAAGCCATGTTGGTACAAGAGGAAGGGAGATTAAAGAAAATGAGAGATCATTTTATCCATCTCACAACTCATGAAGGTGCTAGCTTCAGTAAAGTTAAATCAGGAAAGAAGAACAAGAAGGACAAAGCCCCAATGAAAGTGAATAAGGGTGGTATCCAGAAGGACCAGAAATGTTTCTTTTGCAAAAAAGTAGGTCACTTCAAGAAAGATTGTCCGAAAAGAAAATCTTGGTTCGAAAAGAAAGGGATTCCTTTCAATCCAGCCCATAAAAGGAACTGAAAAGTATTTATATATGGGGAACAAAATGAAGGCACGAATAGAAGGAATTGGGACTTACAGATTGATTCTAGACACTGGTTATTGTCTGAATCTTGAAAAGTGTCTCTATGTTCCTGGTTGTGCTAGAAATTTAATTTCTGTTGCAAAGTTGGATTATTTAGGTTTTAAATTTAGGATTGAAAATGGTATTTTCCATTTGTATAAACTTTCGTACTATTATGGTTCTGGTACATTATTGGATGGTTTATATCGTTTAAATCTTGATGTTAATTTTTCTGAATCCTTGTTTAATGTTGAACATGTTGTTGATAGAAATTGTAGTGCAGGAAAGGAATGTTCTGCTTTCTTATGGCATAAAAGATTGGGTCACATATCCAAAGAAAGGATGTTGAGGTTAGTAAAAAATGAAATTTTACCTCAATTGGATTTTGATGACTGGGATGTATGTATTGATTGTATTAAGGGTAAACAAACAAAACACATATCAAAATATCCCGCCACAAGAAGTAGTCAACTTCTTGAGTTAATACACACTGATATTTGTGGTCCTTTTGACATTAAATCTTGGAGTGGTGAAAAATATTTTATCTCCTTTATTGATGATTTCTCATGTTATTGTTATATATATCTATTGCATGAAAAATCTCAATCAGTGAACGCCCTTGAGGTGTTCATAAATGAGGTGGAAAGACAATTAGATAGAAAAGTAAAAGTGGTGAGATCTGATAGAGGTGGTGAATATTATGGTAAAACTTATGAGAGTGGACAATGTCCAGGTCCATTTGCAAAGTATCTTGAAAGTCGGGGTATATGTGCACAATATACAATGCCCGGTACACCACAACAAAATGGTGTAGCAGAAAGGCGGAATCGTACTCTTATGGATATGGTTAGGAGTATGTTAAGTCATAGTAATATTCCTTTATCTTTGTGGATGTATTCATTAAAGACTGCTGTATATCTGGTTAACAGGGTTCCTAGCAAAGCAGTTTCTAAAACTCCTTATGAACTATGGACTGGAAGGAAGCCCAGTTTAAGACATCTTCATGTTTGGGGATGTTCGGCAGAGGTAAGGTTATATAATCCACATGAAAAGAAACTTGATGCAAGAACCATTAGTGGTTACTTCATCGGTTATCCTGAAAAGTCAAAGGGATATAGATTTTATTGCCCTAACCATAGTACAAGAATAGTTGAGTCTGGAAATGCTCGGTTCATTGAAAATGGTCAATTTAGTGGGAGTGAGGAATCACGAATAGTGGACATTCAAGAGCATACTGATAGTGTCTCTACATCTAATGTCTCTTCTGAAGTTGTTATCCCTCTTGTTGTATCACAGTCACACAACAAGCAGAGACAACAAGTTAATGTTCCAATCCCACAAAATGAACATATAAATGTTGAGCCAATTGACAATGAGCAAGTCACAAATGAGCAACTCATAAATGAGCAATTGATAGAGGAACCACAAGAAGCAGCATTAAGAAGGTCTGTAAGGCAGAAAAGACCTGCTATTTCGAATGATTATGTGGTTTACTCTGTTGAACATGAATGTGACTTGAGCATTGATGAGGATCCAGTCTCTTTCAGACAAGCCATGGAAAGTAACAATTCAGTGAATTGGTTGAATGCTATGAAAGAAGAATTGCAATCAATGGACGACAATAAAGTATGGGATCTAGTTGAATTGCCTAACGGTTCAAAAAGAGTCGGTTGTAAATGGGTCTTTAAGACTAAACATGACTCAAAAGGCAATATTGAAAGGTATAAAGCTAGATTAGTCGCCAAAGGTTTCACTCAAAAGGATGGCATTGACTACAAAGAGACCTTCTCTCCTGTTTCTAAGAAGGACTCTTTGAGAATTGTTTTGGCTTTGGTGGCTCATTATGATTTAGAGCTTCACCAAATGGATGTAAAGACCGCTTTTCTGAATGGTGACTTAGAAGAGGAAGTTTATATGGACCAACCAGAAGGTTTCACAATATCAGGAAAAGAAAATTTGGTGTGTAAATTAAAGAAATCAATATATGGACTAAAACAAGCTTCCCGACAATGGTATCTAAAATTTAATGATACCATAACTTCGTATGGTTTTTTGGAGAACACTGTTGATCGGTGTATATACATAAAGGTCAGTGGGAGTAAGTTTGTTATTTTGGTTCTATATGTTGATGATATTCTTCTTGCTGCTAATGATATTGGTATGTTACATGATGTAAAGAAGTTTCTCTCTAACAACTTTGAAATGAAAGATATGAATGAGGCATCTTATGTGATAGGAATAGAAATATTTCGTGATAGATCACAAGGATTGTTAAGTTTGTCTCAAAAAGGTTATATTAACAAAGTGTTAGAGAGATTCAGAATGGAAAAATGTTCTCCTGGAATAGTTCCAATTCAAAAAGGGGACAAATTTAGTCAAATGCAATGTCCCAAGAATGATTTGGAACGAAAGGCCATGGAGTCAATTCCTTATGCATCAGTGGTTGGGAGTTTGATGTATGCTCAAACTTGTACTCGGCCAGATATCAGTTTTGCTGTTGGAATGTTAGGCCGATATCAAAGTAATCCTGGAATGGATCACTGGAAAGCTGCGAAGAAAGTTCTTAGGTACTTACAAGGTACCAAAGAATACATGCTCACTTACAAAAAGTCAGATCATCTTGAAATGATTGGCTACTCGGATTCAGACTATGCTGGATGTGTGGATTCAAGAAAATCCACATTTGGGTATGTCTATCTTTTGGCTGGAGGAGCAATTTCTTGGAAAAGTGCAAAACAATCAGTCATTGCTACTTCCACCATAGAGGCTGAATTCGTGGCATGCTTTGAGGCCACGGTTCATGCTTTGTGGTTGCGAAACTTTGTATCGAGGCTTGGTATTATTGACAGTATTGCTAGGCCGATAAGGATTTATTGTGATAATTCCGCAGCCGTCTTCTTCTCTAAAAATGACAAGTACTCAAAGGGTGCTAAACACATGGATTTAAAATACTTGTCGGTCAAAGAAGAAGTGCAGAAACATAGAGTGTTGATTGAGCATATTGGTACGGATTTGATGATAGCAGATCCGTTAACTAAAGGACTACCGCCCAAAACTTTTATTGGCCATGTTGAAAGTATGGGCATTATGGATAAGTCAATATTAACATGATGATGTTATCTATCTATATGGATATGTATAGTTGTATGCTTGTACTGTCATGACACTTGTGAATTCAATTGAAGTTATGTTTCTCTTTATTATATTGTTATCCACATTAAGTTATATACATGTATTATTGATTGTGGTAACATGATAAGTCTCCTTAAGAGACATGAAAGTTGTAAGATTGATTAAAAGTTATATTGAATTGTTTTGATTATGTGGTACATGGAAGGAATCTTGTCGATCATGACTTTTGCCCGCCATGATCCGATCATTTCAATTCATATAAGGATGATGACTTGATAATTCTAATGAATGGTACGCACTTAAAGTTTATTGTTAGATCTTCAAGTCATCACATGAACCAAGTGGGAGAATGTTAAATTATATTAATGATTAACATTGGTTCATGTAATTTAAAGTATAACTTTGATGTAAAGATTCTAATGTGATGATTATTAGAATATAAGGTATTAAAGTTATTGGGATTATTTTAGAGTTATTAAAATTAATCCCTCTCTTCTCACTTCAAAAGGGTATTTTGGTATTTTATTAAGGTTAATTAAAATATCATAAAAAAAAAAGGTTTTGATTACGGTGGAAGAGTTACGTTTTCTGAAACGAAAAAAAGAGAAAAGTATCATTTTCTGAAAAGGCAAAAAGAGAAACAGTAACTTTGACAAGAGCAAAACCATCTTTGAAATTTCTATATCATCAAGAAAGCATTAAAGAGGAGTAAGAGGAGAGAGAACAATTGACAGGAACAAACAAGAAGAATTATACAATGGATCCAGGTAAGTTCTCTTTTACTGTGTATGTGGGAATTGTGAGTATCATGAAAATTCAAGATCCTGTGTGTTGTTTTCATATAATTGAAAAAAAAAATCAAAGATTTGCTTACATTCGGTTTTCGGTTTGAGACATATAACTGATTTCAATTCTACAAGCTTTAGCATGGAAGCAATGCATATCCAGTTTTCCAACCTGAATTTCCCATATAACCTTTTACTGCTGCTGTTGTCCATTTTCTTCCTCTTCATTATTCCTTATGCTTCCTCTCTATCCTTTAACTTCCCTAGTTTTGATCCTAATGACAAGAGCATAATATATGAAGGATCAGCAAACCCTGTAGCACCAACTATCCAACTCACAAGAAACCAAGTGGACAAGGACATGATTGGGAGCGTTGGTCGAGCCACGTATTATCAACCTATGCACCTGTGGGACAAAACTACAGGTAATCTCACTGATTTCACTACCCATTTCACATTTGTCATAAATTCACGGAACCAAAGTGTATATGGAGATGGGATTGCATTCTTCCTTGCCCCTGCTGCTTCGAAGCTTTCTAATGACACAATAGGAGGTTCTTTGGGTCTCACACTTGCTAACCAAACATTGAACTCCACTCACAATCCATTTGTTGCTGTCGAGTTTGATATCTTTCGTAATGGTGGCTGGGATTCATTAAATAAATCTGAACATGTTGGAATCGACATCAACTCTTTGAGATCTGTTGCTGATGTGGCATGGCTGGCTGATATCAAGGAAAGGAAACTCAACGAGACATGGATCAGTTACAATTCTAGTTCATTAAATCTGACTGTTGTGTTCACAGAATTTAAAAATGAAACCATTCAGCTGCAGCATCTATCTGCCATAGTTGATCTGAGACTTTATTTACCAGAATTGGTCACTTTTGGCTTCTCAGCTGCCACGGGAACTTTAATTGCTATACATAGTCTCAATTCATGGAATTTTAACTCAACTTTGGAAGCAAAAAAAACATAACAGACTCAGTTCCAAGGTCTCCAACCCCCAATATAGCTTCCACTCAGAAGAAAAAGGACAATACAGGCTTGGCAGTGGGATTGAGTATCGGTGGATTTGTTTTGATTGGTGGGTTAGGCTTGATTTCAGTTTGCTTGTGGAAGAAGTGGAAGAAAAGAACTGAAGAGGAAGATCATGATTTTGACAACTTGGATGAGGAGGATTTTGGAAGGGGGGCAGGACCCCAGAAGTATTCATATGCTGAATTAGCACAAGCAGCTAATGATTTTAAAGATGAGCACAAGCTAGGACAGGGAGGATTTGGAGGAGTTCATAGGGGTTACCTTAAAAACCTAAAGTCTCATGTTGCAATTAAGAGGGTGTCAGAAGAATCTCATCAAGGAATAAAGGAGTTTGCATCAGAAGTAAGAATTATTAGCCGGTTAAGGCATCGAAATCTAGTGCAATTGATAGTTTGGTGTCATGAAAGGGGAAAACTCTTGCTTGTGTACGAGTACATGCCAAATGGAAGCTTAGATATTCATCTTTTCAAAAAGCAAAGTTTGTTGAAATGGGAGGTGAGATTTAACATAGCTCGAGGCTTATCCTCTGCATTGCTATACTTGCAGGAAGAATGGGAACAATGTGTTGTGCATAGAGACATAAAATCAAGCAACATTATGCTGGATGCAGAGTTTAAAGCCAAACTTGGGGATTTTGGTTTAGCAAGGTTTGTGGACCATGCAAAAAGTGCACAAACTACGGCTTTAGCTGGGACTATGGGCTACATGGCTCCAGCATGTGCTACCTTGGGCAAGGCTAGTAAGGAATCAGATGTCTACAGTTTTGGAGTTGTTGCTTTAGAGATAGCTTGTGGAAGAAAACCCATCAACCTTAAGGCTCTGGAAAAAGAAATAAATATCGTGCAGTGGGTGTGGGAACTGTATGGAGAAGGGAGAATTCTAGAAGCAGCAGATCCAAGACTAGAAGGGGATTTTGAGGAGGAGCAAATGAAATGCTTGATGATTGTTGGTCTTTGGTGTGCTCACCCTGACCATAATAATAGGCCTTCAATTAGGCAAGCAATTCAAGTGCTTAACTTGGAAGTTCCCTTGCCTAATCTTCCATCAAGTTTTCCTCTTCCCACACATCTTGAGCACCCACTATACTCATCCATAGCATCATTCAGCATAAATGCTTCGGAGGAAGGTCAAAGCCAGATTACCAGCGCCAGTTCGAACAAAAACTTATCTGTTTTCACCACAATTTCTGATGATGCTTCTCCCTCTGTATCGCTTTTGTACTCACGGTGAAATTAATTTTATCTGAATGCTTCTTTCGTTCTTTATTATGAACATATTTACCTTCTGTCTGTACACTATTAATCACATTTCTTTAAAGTCAAATTGTTTGTGGTATTCTAGAGGTAATGTGGGTAGCTAACACTCAAGTAACAAAGCACTATGTTGGACTGCAACTTCTGCAAATTATGCAGAATATTTAGAACAAGATGAAGTGTATTGGAACTTTGTCTTATTGCTCCTTTTTCTGACTTGCATTGCTACACAACAAGACCTCTCTATCTATATATTGATAGAGACTCTTAGTACAAATATAAAGAGTAATACAATTACAAAATAAAAAAACATTTCATTATCCACTAAATATACCATTCACATCATTTAATTTTCCACTAAGCACTTATGACATCATATTGTTCAACACAAATTTTGTCATCTTTATGTGTAAATATTAAAAAATTAATTCAATTATCTGGCTAGTTGTTCAATTGTGTAAAGTACACAATATATTTACTTCTCCGGTAAACATTTGCGACACAGATTCACATATGCTGGAACTGTTAAATATTTTGAAAGCCTAACTAACTGAACATCTAAGTCTACAAATTACAGTTAACTTTTCTTTAAAGATTCGAATTCCAGGATAAATTTCTTGCATTCATTTGATTGATTCAAATCTTGAAAAGAAAAAACAATGTAGAATGAGGGGAGAATATAAGGATCATGTCACGGCTGTGATTACATCTCATGTAAAGCATAAAAAACCAGCTATATTTTATTTTTATTTTTGACTATGTAATAATAAATATAAACACATAAAGGGTATGATAATGAGTGTCTATCCATGAAAACAAGAGTATCAGCAAAATTTTAGAAACTAAAATAACTAAGGAAATGAGATCCTTTAAAAAAACAAAAAACTAAGGAAATGAGATCCTTTAAAAAAACAAAAAACTAAGGAAATGAGATAGGGAAGACAGCATCTCTGCATCTGAGATAGAGATTTATTCAGCTTGTACAATTTTTTAAGTTATCGGTGAGGAGAGGAAAGCACCTTTACAACTAGAAATAAATTCCCAGTACCAAAATTTAAAAAATAAGAAAAGGACTTACATCCATTTTAATTTTCAATAATCCTTTTTCTACAAATATTTAATGCAATTACGAAATCTAAGAAGTTTGCTAGGCTGGGAAGTAGGTAGGGTGGTTATCTATTATACAAGGAGTGGAGTTGAAAAAAAGAAGTGAATGATGGTTGACGTGATATGCAATCTACAAGAGACTTTGATACTATGGGAAAGAAGTCTATAATGTGATCCACGAGAGTGTTCGATCTCCAAATTCTAGTTTCTTAAAATTAATTTGAAGGCAAAAAATATTATAAAAAATATATGCTTTTGCACGGAAAGTGGTTTTAAATAGAATCCTAACAAGGATGTGTAACTTGTTAAGAAAAATGTAGTTTTTGGTGGGGTGTCATTTGGGACTTTTTGTATTGTTGGAGGTACTACTGTGAATGCCTACAGACATATAACTGTACTCTGAAGCTTGTTGTATATTACTATGCATCTCAATCCTACCATGCCTTATATTTGGATGTTTGTGTATTTGCTAAATAATTTTTTCTTTAAAAAAACAAAAAGTAAAGACTGAATTATTATTAAACTCAAATAACTTTGTGTCAGTTAATCTATGCCTTTAGCTATATATACTTTGAAAATAAAAAACCATTTATGAAATGCAAAGATAATAGTATTTAGATTCTGAATGAAATTTTTAAGTAAATTAATCTTTTAATAATTATATTATTATACAAATTGATTCTTAAAATAGTTTAAATAGTGTTTTTAAAAAAATTTTAAAATGTTATTTAACACGTTAAGGGCATAATATTAAAAAATTCAAGAATTAATATGTTAGAAATTATTTTTAATTAACTGTTAATGACATCTAACATATTTACTTATAATTTATTATTTACTTTTGTCATTGAAAAAGATATCTTTCAACTAACCTCTGGACTTGGACAGCGGTTTCCAAAAGCTGCTAGAGACTTTTGTATGTGTAATTTGACAGGTTCAATTAGTTGAAGCATTGATCACTTCAAAGTTCAAACTAACCTACATCTTGAACAAATATATTTGTATTCGTTCACTCTCAGTGATTTGAATATGTGATAGACGAAATGAGCCCCCAACATACAGCATTTGATAATTATATAGTAGTCATAATAGTGTCATGCAAAATTATAATCAAGACACTACTAAATATGTTGGGGGTTCATATTAGGCCAATTATCTGGTGCAATGTTCACACAGAGTTGTCTTGCTACCTTAAATTAGAACAATATATATAAAAGTCAGTAACAAAGAAGAATAAGAGGGGAAAAAAAGGTAACTTTTCACTCACTGATATTAAAATTTGGCATGCATACTGTAGGGTAGACAGGAATATCAAAGCAACTGTCATATATCCAAGACAAAGGTAAACATGTAAACTAAAGTTAATTGATAAAATTAAATGAAGGAAAAGAGAAAATAGAAAATATTAATTTGATGAAAATAGAGATGAAAATAAAGAAAAAAATTATGAAATATGAAAACTATTCATACATCATCTAACATACTGTAAAACATTTTAATAATAATACTATAAAATATTATCCAAAAACTCTATCACGAATCATTCTCTATTTCATGGTCTGAATAAAATGTACAAATATAACGGTATTTTTATTCTTAATTTGTTACTTAGCCAACATCAAGAAAACATTTAAACCACAGAACAATTCATGGTCTGAATAAAATGTGTACTATTCTCAATTTAAAAAAAAAAAAATGCCCTAATCCGTATCCATGTCGTGAAATGCTTTATAGGAGAAAGTAAACCTGAAGCAAATTAATTAAAATTTATAGCTAATTACAAATGCATTTCTTAAAATTTAATGTAATTATAAATGTATTTTTTTTAAAATATTATTTTGAATGTTTGAGGAAGTGTTAGTATAAAATTTTCAAATGTAGAGGAGGTACACCTTTGATAAATAAAAAAAAAATTACTAATAATGTGAAAAAAAATATATCTATAATTTCACTAAATCTAAATATATATATATATATATATATATATAATTTCACTAAAGAATATATTAATAATTAAGTCTAAAATTTAGTACGGATCTCTTCCATATATATATATATATAAAATTTGTAATATCACACATTTATCTTTAACGGCCATTCATGATTGCATAAGTGAAAAAACTCGAATGTAATCTTTATTTTTCCAAAACATTGTTGTTTTAGGAAAATATGAACAACAAAATTTAAAAGGCGACAAAAATAAAAGTTCATTAAAACTAAAGAAATTCTACGTATTCTCTAAAATATATTAAAATTAATTTTTTTATCTTTGTGCTATTTTTAAGTCTTGATTGGTGTAATATATATATATATATATATATATATATATATATATATATATATATATATATATATTAAAAATCTCAGTATTTGTGTAATGAAAATATAAAATTTAAACTTTTTGTAAGATTAAAAAATAAAAATATATTTATTCAAAATAAAAATAAAAGAAACAAGTTAATTGTTAGAATGTAAAAGAAAAATATTAATTATTTTTAATCTGATCTAATTTTTTTAAGTCTAAATAAGGATATTAATCTCGAGAGTTAGTATAAAAATTATTATGCACGATCTAATTTTTAGTCATGAGCTAATTTTTACATGAGTTTAATTAGTCAGATTTAATGTTAAAAATTATTCAAATTAATTATTTTTAGTTTTGATCTAATTTTTATATAAGTTTAATTAGTATGTATTGTTAGTTTAAAAAATTTTCTTCTAGTATTCAATAACAACTTTTTATTTATAAAAAATTTTACATCAATCAACACTTGAAAATAATACAAAGATGAAAAAAACTTAATCTTAATATATCTTAACGTAATATGAATGCACAGCAAAATAAATGTATTATGCATTGATTTATATTATTTAGTTTAACGCTTCAGATAATTCCAACTGTACACTCTCCTGTTTTCACAATCGGGAAAGGATCCGTGTCTTAAAATTTAAGTCTATAGTTGTTCCACGATTTAATAAAATAAGAAAATTAGCAATTAAACTTTTATTATTTTTCATGACTCTAAAGAGTTATAAAGATATTAAGTTACACATACAAAAAGAGAAATTACAAATTGTGGATTTGAATCTAACTTTTAATAAAAGTACCTACTAATAACTAGTATATTCTAAAAAAATTTAATGTTTCTTGACTCTTAGTCATTAAAAAATATATAAAAGTCATGTTCCGAGAGCAGTTAAAAAGTCTAGCACAAACTCACAACTTGTATTTAGAAGTTGTACTTGTGTTTTATGATTATGATTTATTATTTAATCTATTTATCTGTCTCATTTCGATAATTAAAAAATGTAATTGCCACTGTAGAGGATAGAGAGTATATAAATAGCAAATATTTAGACTATTAGACGATGATTCATGAAGGCACGAAACACGACAACACAAGAAACATTAACTAGCTGCAGCTAGCCATATTTGACGATTTCATTGCAATCGCAACGAACATCAATTTCTCCAGTCATGGCAAAATCTCACCACAGTAAGAAAAGTTATGTACATGCTTCTGTTCATGTAACATTAACAGTCTTGCTCCTTGTAATAGCTCCTGCAGCTTCATTAGTATTCGAGTTTCCGCAACTTGGACTTGGTGACACGGGAAATTCTCTCAATATTTCAGGAGATGTCCGTCAGGAACAACAAGTCCTCCAACTCACCGAGCTTAAGCCAGATAGCTATGGTAGAGTCATATATTACAAACAATTGCATCTTTGGGACAAGAACTCGGGAAAGGCCACAGACTTCACGACCCATTTCTCCTTTACCATCAACACCCCAAATAAAACTAATCCTGGAGACGGCATCACCTTCTTTCTTGCAGATCCTAAGTTTCCACCATCTAAAATAGATGGCAGTGGTATTGGTCTCGTGAGCCGTGTACAACTGCAGGATATAAATTATGCAAGGGACTGTCCATTTGTAGCAGTGGAATTTGATACCCTTGTTAATGACTGGGATCCCAAATATGACCATGTGGGTATCGATGTTAATGCTATCAACACTTCTCAGACTACAGAATGGTTCACTAGCATGGATGATAGAGGATATGATGCTGATATTAGTTATGATTCTGGATCAAATAGATTAAGTGTCACCTTCAATGGATATAAGGATAACATCAAAATTACACAGTACTTATTTTCTGTGGTCAATTTGAGTGATGTCTTACCTGAATGGGTTCAATTTGGCTTCTCTTCAGCAACAGGTTTTACTTATGAGGAACATACTCTTAGCTCATGGTCCTTCAACTCTACTTTAGACATGGAGGAGCCAAATAACGGGGGAAGCAAAACAGGGCTGGTGATAGGCCTGACAGTTGGACTCGGTGGAGGTGTTTTAATTGTAATTTTGGGGGTAGCCTTCCTTCTGAGATGGATGCTGAGGAATAGAGCTATGGAGGAGGTCTCACTTTTTGATCATGCTATGGATAATGATTTCCAAAGAATCTCTCTACCCAAGAAGTTTTCCTATGAAGAACTTGCCATAGCAACTAATAACTTTGCAAGCGAAAACAAAATTGGAGAGGGAGGTTTTGGGGCAGTCTACAAGGGATTTGTAAGAGAGATGAACACCCATGTTGCGATTAAGAAGGTATCTCGTGGATCTAGACAAGGGGTGAAGGAGTATGCATCTGAAGTAAAGATCATCAGTCAACTGAGGCATAAAAATTTGGTTCAACTCTTTGGGTGGTGCCATCAGCATAATAATTTGTTACTAATTTATGAGTTCATGGAAAATGGAAGCTTAGATTCTTATCTGTTTAAAGGAAAAGGCCTGCTGACATGGAAAGTGAGATATGATATTGCTAGGGGCCTGGCCTCAGCATTGTTATACCTACATGAAGAGTGGGAAGAATGTGTGCTTCATAGAGACATAAAATCCAGCAATGTTATGTTGGATTCTAATTTTAATGCAAAGCTTGGAGATTTTGGTTTAGCCAAACTAATGGATCATGGGATAGGGTCAAAAACAACAGGCTTAGCTGGAACAATTGGATATTTGCCTCCTGAAGCTGCCACAAGAGGGAAGGCTAGTAGGGAGGCTGATGTATACAGTTTTGGAGTTGTTGCTTTGGAGATAGCCTGTGGTAGAAAGGTAATTGAACCTAATTTGAATGAAGAACAGATCTATCTGGTGGATAGGGTTTGGGAATTCCATGGTATGGGTGCACTCCTTAAAGCATCTGATCCAAGCTTATATGGACACTTTGATGAGAAGGAAATGGTGAGGTTAATGATAGTTGGGCTTTGGTGTACCAACATAGACTTCCTTCTGAGGCCTACAATTAGGCAAGCTGTTCAAGTGCTGAACTTTGAAGCTCCATTGCCCACTCTCACACCACAGCTGCTTTCCTCTACGTATAATACATCGTTCAGGTCTATGCCCTCTAAAACTCCTGCTTTAGCCAATAATCAACCCGTGTCTTCAACTTCAAGCAGTAGCGTATTCACTGGATCCTCACAATCCAGCACAACTCTTGAAGTCATTTCTCCACCAGCTGCAAATTTACATACATACTAGGTTTGATGTTTGTAGTAGTATTTTCTTCCATTGATGTTTTTGTCTTCAAGTGTAATTCTACATTTGTGCTACACATGATCTTTAGCTTTTATAATATTCTCTGGTCCTATGCATTTTCTTCCTGCAATTTCAATTTATTATCCCCTCTTGCCGTTGTGTAATATCATTAAAAGAAGCTTGAACAAATTCTAGATAAATGCCATAGATAGCTTCCATTTCAGATCCAATGTCGTTCTCTATGTTAATTTCCTGCAATATCAAGCTTAGAACTCATTGCCATTGTACCATTTACGTAAACAAAGAAAGCATTGTGGCTCTATGTTAAGATAGCGTTTAGATTATCATTGTCACTTAATAAGAAAATGTGTTCGACCAAAAACATCTTTTTCCTCTGCAATATGTGCTTCCTTCAGACTTTGTTAAAACATAATGGTCCTTTCTTTCTCCTTTTTTATAGATATATTGTGTTTTGTAAACAAAGTCGACCACAGACTTAGAAACAGAGATAGAGTTACTCTTGGCCTCTGCTGCCTATTTCAAGATAAAGTGATCGATTCTTACAATTTTAAAAATTCACTCTTAGTTTTTACAAAACTCACATAAAGATTTGTCAATTAAACAGCATGAAAATTATTCTTCGGACATTGGCAGGAGGTGTAACCTTATAACATGCTTTTGGGAGTTTTAAAATTCTTATTTGCACATGAGCCCAGCACTGCAACTGTGACTATGAGAAGCATGGGAGGTGAATTGAAAAGTATATCAGAGATTTTTCCAATGATATGGATTAGTACACAATCCACAGTATGGTGGAATTTGTATTTGTAGCAACCAGCCACAATAGTGTGCTATGAACACAAATGTAAAAGACATACTCAAAAAGATAGTCTTAAGAAAAGAACATAATAAATATTTTATTCTTAATTAAAAGTATATAATACTTATAAAAAAATAAAAGGTTAATAACGTAAAAACTTTAGAGGAGATATAGGGGATCTAATTAGTTAAAAAGAAATAGAAAAAAGTTGTAAATTTTATTTTTATGACTAACAAAAATTAACATTATTAACAACATTAATATTATTTAAAAAAACATAGAGACTATATTATTTAAAAAAAACATAGAGACTCTAGAAATTACTGGATTCATGCACTTATATTTAATATCTCCTCATTTTATAATTCTAGATTTTTAAAAAAAATAAAAACCCTCCTTATTCACCCATCCTCTTTAAAAAAATACTATACCGAACCTCTAAAAGCTAAAAAAAAAAGTTTAAAAAAAAAGAAAGAAGGAAAAGAATAATAGGTATAATAAGAGATCCAAAAAGTAATTTAGCCTTACTTTTTAGGTTAGGTGGTTTCACGCAAACAAAGACAAGTTCGCCTTCCCTTTCCCTCAGTCAGCCTCTTAATGACGAGTGTTAACTATTAACTGATGCATTAAACCAAATACATAAATATATGGCTGCATCTTGATGAAGCAAATACAGAAAATATCACTAACTTTCAAACGCGTCATTCGTACACGTTTTAGAAGACATATATTTTGACGTAAACACGCTGCTTCCAAAAGGAAAAATAAATCTTAAGAGAACATCCTTGTTGTATGCAACTATGTGGAATGTTCGTTTGCATGATTGGGTTGGTAGGTTTGGATTTAGGTTTGTTAAATTGATTTTTATTAATTTTTTTTAAAAAAATAACGTAATTTATGTTTGGATACACATTCATAAGCATCACGGTTAATGCATGGAATCACGTTTGAAGTAGTCAAATGTGGATTCAATTTTTCGTGAGTATCCAATTTCAAACAACCATGTAGTTGTATGATATACGAATTTTATTATTTTGATCTCATATATATGCATATTTTTTATTTGGGTTAAATGAAACTTGTATGCCAATCTCGCAGACCATTTTTTATTATTTAAAAATATTTAACTTTTTTATTTATATTTATGAATAAAAAAATATTAAAGTGTTAAAAGAAAAAAGTGATTGTTTTATTACTTTTCAAGGATTTAAGAAGATAAATCTCTAATTTAAGAATGAAAAGTACTTTAATTATCTTAAAAAATAAAAATAATTTTTAAATAAAAAATCATTTTATTTTTATTTGTAAACATGGACCAGCGTGTCTTGTGGGCTAAGCGAGGTAGTTGTAGGTTTGATTAAATAGAATTCGTCAAAACTATGAATTTTGCATATTGCATACTTGAAGGATGGATGGATTACCTATTTGTCCATCTCTTTTGTGGTTTTTTTTTTTTTTGAAAAGAAGACAGTCACTCTTTGCAATAGTTTGGCACCATGACTTGAAAAATAATTTACAAGTTTGTAGTATAATTAATAGATATTATTGCATCTTTAAACATATGGTCCATGATTCAAATTTTAGTATATATGTATAGAAAAAGAAATATATGGAAAAAAAAATTAAACTTTTGTGTAAATCTCTATAGCATATATGTACATCCTAGAATAAAGGAAATTAGTGTGAAGTTTTATTCGAGAAAATATTTTTTGTTTTTATTTTCTATTATTATTTTTTGAAAATTATTTTTATTCTATAGTTTTCAACATCCAGCAAATATATTTGTTTTTATTTGGTATTTTTTATTTTTAAAAAATAATATTATTAAATTTAATCAAATTTAAGAAAAATATTATAAATTATTGATATATAATTTAAAATATATTTATATATTTTTTTATATAATTAAAATATTATTATTAACTTTTTATTTAGTGTTAATTTTTTAAAACACTGAAAATAATTTTACTATATTTTATATTTTTATTTGTTTTTTTGAAAATATTTTTAAAAATATTTTCTAAATTATAATCGAACATATTTTTATTACTAATAAAAACAAAAACGCGTAAATTGAAGGCAACAAAAAAAATAGCAAAGGACCACGCATAATCTCTAACATATTGCCTATTACTCTCCCAAGCTATTTTTAAGTTTTATTTTGATAAAAAAAAATGTACACTGTCTTTAATTCCAAACGCTTATCTATGACAAATTTATTAAATTGTTTTAAAAATTATATAAAATAATTTATTATTAATGGAATTATCCCTATCCCAAAATATAATGAAAAATAGCTATATAGTTAGGATTTGTAACAAAAATAAATAGCCTTTCACCTGCAATATATTATCTCTTTACATTATCTTTCAAGTATCCTCTCATTATCTTTTAAATATGGTAACTTTCATTCTTTGTAATCTTTTATAAGGAAATAAATTATTTTATAGCACAATCGCAATCCAAAAGCAAGGCAACTTAGCCATATATAAGCTCACATAGTAAGGTAAGTTTTTTAATTCAATCCCATATATTATATTCACTCTCTCATTTAAGCGTCCAAGTCTGATTTATATGTACCCAATATACTTGGTGGACTTAGCAGAGAATCTGGTCCTTTTTCTCTGCTAAGAACACAATAGTTAGAAAAACAATTAAAACCGTGCATAAAGTTTTTCCTCCCAATTATTACCCTTGTATTTGTTGAAACCAAATTGCCGATGTTGGATTTGCCTCATTCCAACCTTGCAATATGTTGCTTGATTCCATGTCATATACGCACCATTCATGAGTCACGGAGTGCCTAAAATAGATGCAGTTTCTTCTACATCCTACTTCACTTGCTAACACAGACACACTACAATTACTCCCCACGAACACTGCTCTTTCCCCAAGTGTCCCCAACTTAAGCCAAGAAAGTCTAGCTAAATTGAGTTGATAAATCTCAATACCATCCACACTGTGCATAGAAGATTTTCTTGATATAAGAAAAACCAGCAACACTTCTCCCTCAGACTCGAGCAGATATTCTCTGAAGTGGTTTGATGAAACCGAAGGAACAAGCCTTGTGGCACTTATTTCCGTGACTTTAGGAACAGAATCAAGATCTTCTATAACTACAAGACTACCCTGCACACTCAAGGCATAGAACTTACCTCTAACTCCAATTGCATTAGCGAATTCCATAGCCTGATGTTTTTGCCTCACTAATGGCTCAGTAAGGGTGCAATCTTGCATGGTCCATCGAGGCTCTGGTGTTATCCACGAACTATTAGTATTAGACCTTTTTAATTTATAGAAAGCAAAAGCGGGTTGACTAATTCCTGTTAGAACCATAACCGTGCAATTTGGATCCTCGGGTGGTGATGAAAGCACAGCAAGTTTAACAGGTACCTTAGGATCCCACAAAGGGAGACGAAACATTTCTCTATGTCTTGGATTCCACAAATGGTACATGTGAAGTGGTTCAACCTCGGCTATGAGGATGGCATTGGAACACCCCACATAATGTTTCCAAGGGTACCTTGGCAATTTTCTGAACAAGTAATGTCTGCACCAACAGCCTAAGGGCATGTATGAAAATGAAGTTTGGGTGGAGTATTTGTGAGTGTTTGTGGCATGGTTGGAGAGTTGAAGCCAGGGAAGGTTGGAATGTGAATTGCAGTGTTTTGAAATTGTTCTCCATGACTTGATTATGCCCCCAAAACTTATGTTTTTGTGTAGATTTGGTTGCCCTTCTTTTGTGTTGACGAGTTGGTTTGGAAGGTCGAGCCAGGATTTGGATTTCTCAACCTGTGTGTTGCCTGAACATTGCTGCTTTTTCTTGTTCTTGGTCTTGAGAGCCATTTTGTTTTCTCAATGGATGCGTGTTTGACTTGAGATTGGATTAAGGATGGTGTCCTTAAGAACAAGTACGTGGACGTGGCCTCCAAGGAATCAACGATGATGTTTGCCAAATGGCAGCACGCTTTATGTTTGCCATAACATAAGATATAGACTCATAAAATTAGGTTCATATTAACCCTGTCCACAAATAATAACGTGTTTCATTAAGAAAATAAAATTCAGTCTTTCACTGTTTCTTTTCCATCATCATTCAGAGGGAGGTACAATTCATGAGGGTCGGTTCAATTATACAAAGCAAATGTTGTTAAAGTGATATTTTTTAATTTTTTTTAAAATATAAAGTGAAAATATTTTTAAAATTAACAATACCATTTTATTGAATTAATTTGAATAAAAAGTAATATAATTAAAAAATATACATTTGATATAGTTAACTACGAGATATTTTATTAATTAATATTGATAATAATATTTTTTAAAAAGAAAATAACAAAAAATTATAAAAACTACAAAAATGATAAAAACGTCAATCTTAAATATTTTATTTTCGAGAAAATTAAAAGAAGGACTTTATTTACCATGCTAAGTTCTGCTATTCATAATAAATAGCAAAATTTTATTTTAAATAATTGTGTCAAATATCTCTTCGTTATTTAATTTTACAAAATACCTTCTAATTGTTCTTCACGTCCATGCATAACATTTCCTATTATTTTCCTTTTATTTTTATTTTAAATATGTATTAAAAATTTCTTATTTGAATTATTTTTGTTCATAAAATATATTAATAATAAAAATTCATGTATATTAATTTTGTGCATAAAAACATTATCTACCAATATATTATAAAGAAAACAAGGAAAAATATTGACCATTAATCAAAATATAAAGTTTATAAAATCAAATTTAATTAACTATATTGAACAAAATAATTAAATTAATTGGATTTTATTAATTATAGTTATTTATTAATATACTAATGCATTACTTTTCACCACAAAGTACTTTTATAAAGATTTCCATAAATATCTTAACTTAAATAATACTATATTATATTTAATAAACATAATATATATATATTTTATGGGTGTAGATCCTCTCCAGTTACTAAAAATTTTTAGAGAGAAAAAGACTTATGGGATGTGTGGGACCTTCCCACACATGTCTTTCTTTATCCTACTGAAAATTTTCAATAACTGGAGAGAAGTTTTTTCTTTTTTTTATAAGTCAACAAATTTTACTGATGTTGTAAACAAAAACAAGTAAGTACAAAAAGTGTCATCTCACAATTTACAAAAGAAAAATCGAAGATAAAACAATACAAAAATGAAAATAGATTATATACAAACCTTTGGATTGATCACCCATTCTACAAAGGAGTTAGACATTAACTTCATTGCATAATATCATTCTCATGCACTAAGTTGAACTATCTGAATTACATCATTTAGAAATCTTCACATTTCGACCATTTCAAATCTGTCAGACACCAACAAACCGTATTGTTGACCACGCTCGTATCAGTTCCTTTGGACCTCTTAAAAGCCTCTGCCATTGAGAGAAATGACTACAACATTGATTATGCAAAACTGTCGAGAGCCCTCACCAAGAACAAAGTTTGTACCATATCTACGAAGATAATGAACAGATAAAAATATATGAGAGCTCGATTCCACTTACATCTCACACCAACCACACCCAGAAACTTGTCCTCCAATAATATCATGCTTTATCAGATTTTACCTTGTAGGCATTCGATCTAACCCCCACCTCCAAACTACACACTGCACCTTTTTAGGGATCCCATCAAACCAACAAAAGTCAGATGGGACATTAAAATATAGTCCCTACACAAAAGATACTACCTTATAGGCAGAAAACACCTCATAGTGACCCAATCTTTAACCCTTTTTCCCTAAAAGAGACTTCTTTCAACATATCAACTAGCTTTACTAGTAGTTCTTACTCCCACTCATATAGCCTCCTTCTTCAACTCCACTTCCATTACGAATCTTCCTGTTTTAACTCCTTTACCGAGATGACTTTTTTTGTTGCTATATTAAACAAAAGAATGACTAACTCACTCAAATGTTGCTCACCTAACCACTTACCACTCCAAAACTTCTCCCCCTCTTCATCACCTAAATGCCTTATAATATTACTAGACCACCACCCTAATATCAATCCACCATCTCGAACATTTACTCCCCTTCATCACCCAACTTCCCTCCACAGACTCATATTTAGATCGAAGAACCCCTGACCCACAACCCTGATTCTTCCACCTTTAATCTCCATGTCCATTTTCCCAACAGAGCAAGATTGAACTCACAATTTTCTAATCCTCACCTCACTTCTTTCTTTGGCTTGCACACAGTCTCCCAAGCCACCCAGTTCACCTTTCTGCATCCTTCTTTACCACTCCAAAGGAAGTGTTTAAACATACTTTCAAGGGCAAAAATAATATTTGTTGAAACCATGAAAAAAGACAAATAATACAAAGGTATCGCCAACAAGACTGATTTGATAAGAGATGTCGTTCTTGCCAAAGATAAAAATTGGTGCTCCCACAAAGCTAACTTCCTCGTTACTGCATCAACAACTAGCCTCCACATTGCTTTACTTCTAGGTTTTTCCCCAATAGGTAACCCTTATTTAAAAGGAATAAATCCTTTTTGACAATTTAACAAATTTGACACCTCCACCACCTAAGACTCATCCATATTTGCTCCAAATAATTAACTTTTAGCGAAATTCACCTTAAGACTTGATAAAAGCTCAAAATTCTATAAAATAACCCTTACCATTATCAAGGAGTTATAGTCCTTCTTTACAAAAAGCATTCTATCGTCTGCAAACTGTAGGTGAGAAATACATAACCTGTTTTTCCCAACTTCATAACCCTTCCATAGATCATTAAGCATTGCAGTTGAACCAATTGGCTTAGCCTTTCAACTACAATAAGAAAAAGGAATAGGGATAAAGGATCTCTCTGCCTTAATCCTCTCCCTATGCCAAACTCCTTTGTAAGACTTTCATTTAGTAACATAAACATCCTTATCGAACCCACACATTCTTGCATCCATCTCATCTATCGTGATCCAAACTTCATTTTATCCATAACATCCCAAAGGTATTGTAACTAACTCAATCATAGGTCTTCTCGAAATCAACTTTAATCCTAATAAGCTCTTTCCATGCCTTTTCACATCCGCCATCACTTCATTAACAACTAAGATTCCATCCAAAATTTGTCGCCCACTGATAAAGGATGATTACATCTAAAAAATAATAAGAGGCATAATTTCCCTTGTTCTAACAGCCAACACCTTAACAATCACCTTATAAACACACCCCACTAGTGATATGGGTCAAAAATCACTGACTTAGGGGTTTGACTTTTTAGGCACTAAAGTGATAAAGGAAGAATTCACTCTTTTTGACAATCTACTATTGGAATAAAATTCAACAAACATGGTCACACAATCCTCTTTTAACACATTCTAGAATTCCTTTAGAAATTTGAAATTAAACCCATTTGGTCCTGGGCTTTTATTCCCATTGTATGCCCACGTTGCACTTCTAATTTCTTCCTCCATAAAAGGTTTTTCAATGTTTATACTCGACTCTCTACTCAACGTTCTAAAGTGTAACAACCCCAGCTTTGGTTTACTCCTAGCATTCTGTTGAAACTATTTTTCAAAATGTTCCTTCACCTTCTTTTTAAGAGTTTATACCTCTAAAACATGTTCACCTTCAAACTTAAGACTCTGAATGGCATTATCCCACTTCTTCTTCACAATAGATTTATGAAAAAAAAATTGTATTAGCATCCCCTTCTCTCAACTACTGCATTTTAGACTTTTGATACACCAGAACACACTTCCTTCCTACCCACATCTTTAATTCTCCCATATATTTACTTTTGATTTTCCACTTCCTCCTCCTCCAATCCAACACCTTCCTTTTTCATATCCAATTCTGAATTCTTGCCTTTGCCTCCGCAATTCGCTTTTCAATGTCACTAAAAACCTCCTTATTCCATACTTTCAACTTTCCTTAATAATTTCATTTTATTCTTTGAAACATACATTTTCCAACCTTTAACCTTCAACTGCTTCCACTATGGTTCCACAAAAGCTTGAAATCTTATGTCATCAAACCAACAATTTAGAACGCTAGAAGGTTTTGAGCCCCAATTTTCACTCCCTGATTTCAACATAATCGAGCAATGATCTGATACAAACTTAGGAAGTCTTCATTGCTCCACATCTCCCTAACTTTGCCAAAATCATCTAAAACCAAAAATCAATCCAGCCTGCTCATAGTCTTGCCATTGTTCTTTCTTTACATGAATCTTCTTCCCAATAGTTGAAGGTCTATCAGCCCCAACCCTTCAATAAATTCACTAAACAATTGCATCTCTTACCCCAATAATTCCACCCATTCCTCTTTATGTCCTATTCAATTCTGGTTGAATTGAAACCACCCATAATACACCATTTAATACCTTTCGTATTCTCCAAACACAGAGTAACAACCCTCCAACATTGTTGTTTACCTTCCATATCGCATAGCGAATACCCATTTACAAAAAGAGTCTTTTGACTCTAGCCAAACCAATACCCTACCACCCCTACATAGTGATCTCCCATAATCCAATCCTCCTTTTCAAACTTTGATTTATCCCACATAACTAACAAGCCTCTTGAGTTCTCATTGAAAGTTTTATAGCACCACCCCACCTTAGCTTTCCCCCACAACGAAACACATAACGCCTCCTCAATCTGTTCCTCTTTGGTTTCCTGTAAGCTCACCATCCCTGGCTTATGTTTATTGATCAATCTCCTCACCTTCCATTTTTTAATCCTCCCCTAACCCCTAATATTTCAAGATATAATCTTCATGACAAAACTCAAATCCCTCCACCTTCCCTAGCCCTCCTATTTTTCCTTTCCATTTTCTCCAAGATAATTTTTTTTTATTACCACAAGATATTCCCAGCAATCAACCATCTTTAACATTTTTTCCACCATTTTCACTGACATCGTTTTCTTTATCACCTCATTTTACTTCTATACCTCCCTTAAAGCTTTTCTGAGGCTTTGCTTCTTTACTTTCTCATTCCCCTTCCTTATCCTTCTGACTTCCTCCGACCAAAGATGCATTTGAGCCTTTATGTGGCCTACCTCTATTCCCCGCCAACCTAACAAGTAATTTATCAGCCTTATCCAGATAATACTGAACATCTACATCCACCATCTCTTCCAGCATACTAACATCTTGCACAACTTGCCCCTCCCCTCCCCGTGGGATCTATATTTTCCCTTCCTCTAAATCCGAAACCATATAATATATTTATTATAATTAATATTTTTTTGGTGAATATTAATAATTAAAATGTGATCATATTAATAATTAAAATGTGGTCATATTAAATATATTACTTTTGTTTAGAATCTATATGTTTTAAAATTTATTAATAAAATGAAATTAATTATTACAAAATTTCATATATATTTAAAAACCTATATATGATAAAATTTATTTATTTATTTAACATAGCTACTTTAAAATATATTTAAAGTAATTATCAGGATATATTGAAAATAACTTATATGTTTTTATTAAATATATAAATTTTCATTATAACCTATATGTTAAAAATATATTAAATGAAAAGTAATTATCAAAATTATTATGTATCATTAACTTTTATTTTCATGATATAGTATTTTTATAAATGTTTCAATAAATATCTTGATTTAAATAATACTGATATTATATTTAATACATATAATATATTTATTATAATTAATATTAAAATATATTACTTTTGTTTAGAATCTATATGTTCCAAAATTTATTAATAAAAATGAAAATTAATTATTATAAATTTTCATATATATATATATATATATATATATATATATATGTATGTGTATATTTAAAATCGAATTTAAAACCTATATTAAAAATTATGATAAAATTTATTTATTTATTTAGTTAGCTACTTTAAAATATATTTAAAGTAATTATAAAAATATATTGAAAATAACATATATGTTTTTTATTAAATATATAAATGTTAATTATAACCTATATGTTAAAAATATATTTATAAAATGAAAAGTAATTATCAGAATTATTACGTATCCGCAACTTTTATTTTCATTTTCTTTTATTAAAATCTTAAATACCATTATTATAATGTTATAATAGAAAATGTTCAATAATTAAATTAACCAACTTAAAATTTCAACAGTATTACATAATTAAAATGTTCAATAATTAAATTAACCAACTTAAAATTTCAACAGTATTACATAATTAAAATAATATCTTTCAAATTATTAAAAATATTATCCTAAAATAAATTGTAATGTTTACGATAAATGAATAATTATTAATTATAAATGCATCAATATTGAAGTCATGTAAACAAAATATTTACCATAAGAATTTGTTTACTAAAAATAATTTATAATATCAATATTTTTATAAGATCTTTTGTAAATAATGTTAAATTAAATAATATTGACATTAAATATTAAATAATGTAATTAAAAATTCAAAAGTAATAGTTATATATATATATATATATATATATTTAAAAAATCAAATAAAATACTAAAAATAAATTAAATAAAGTCATTATCGGGTTTAAAATAGGAAAAATGTTTATTAATAGAACTCAAACATATAATATATATGAACTCACTTTCTCGGATAACGTCAAGTATTTTACATCGACAAAAATATTATTATAGAATTTTTATGTACCGACTATAATTGAATAATATATATTTATTATTAAAAAGTCAATAATATATTAAATTATATTAAGAATTTATTGTTAGTTACAGATAATATAAAAAGTTTATATACTATAATTGTATGTTTTTTTTTAAGAAACTAAAACGATATACAACACATAGATAAATGATTATGATGGATTGTATATGGTGAGTGCACAAGTAATTTCTTATATTTCTGTGAGCTTAAAAGAAAATGAAATAATCCGAATCTGAGCTTTGGAATGATGAAGTGTTGTCTTTTATGAATTAAAAATGATGGAGAATTAGAAATAAAAAAATTAAAGTAAAATGGAGTTTTGATTTTGGTCGTTAAAATTGAAGTTTACGTAAAAGTAAAAGCGAATTGACTTGTTTAATTAAGAGTGAAAAGTGGAATTATAAATAAAAGAAAATGTTGTGAGAATGAAATGAAAGAAGAAAGAAGAAAGATGGAGGGTGAGGGTTGGGGTTTGTAACGGAATCTGAAATGGTCCAAATGAAGAGGACGATTTGTCCGGCAGCTGGTATCTCCGACGCGCGAAGGCCGGCCTATCTGATAGGCTGAGTTCAGATGCAGAGAGTCTCCCTCCATGGATTTCTCTCCCGCCTTCAATCTCCTCACGCAATTCGGCTGCGCCTTCGTCCTTCTCCGCTCCCTCTCCCGCCTCTTCAACCTCCTCGGCCTCTTTCTCATCCTCACCTTCTGCTTCAAGCTTCTCCGCTTCTTCTCCTCTTCCACCTCCCTCATCCGCTTCCTCTGCGACCCCGCCGGCCTCCCTAGCATCCGCTTCTGCCTCCGCAACCTCTCCACCATACCTTTCAAGAAAGATGACGCCCACGATGCCAAGGCCGACAACGACCGTGACCGTGACCGTGACCGTGACCGTGACCGCGACCGCGACCGCGACCTCTCCAACGAGGACGACGTGTTCGACGTATCCACTCTCCGCACCATTGTCAAGACGGAGCGGCTTAAGGCCAATGCCGCCTGCGCCGACCTCGAGACCGAGCGCACTGCTGCTGCCTCTTCCGCCGAGGAGGCCATGGCCATGATTCTCCGCCTCCAGAGCGAGAAGAGCGCCGCCGAGATTCAGGCCACGCAGTTCCGGCGAATGGCCGAGCAGAAGCTCGATTACGATCAGGAAGTCATTGAGTCCTTGCATTGGACCATCACGCAGCACGAGTTTCAGAAAGGTGACTTGGAGGATCAGTTGGGAATTTGTAAGGAGGATTTGACCCGCTTCATGACGGCTGATGAAATAGAACAAATTGAACTTGAAGTCAGTAGGACTTTTATGTATGATGATGATCCTGATGATAATTCACTCGATACCTCTCCCAAAACCGAATCACACACCTTGTAAGTTTTTAATCTTATATACTAATCAATTGCCTTTACATCAACCTCTTTTGGTTTCCAACTGTAAATTCTATTTATCTATAATTTACTTCTTAATAATATTGTAATCCCTATATATATTCTTTCTTTTTTCCTTCACTTTAATACTGTACCTGTCAATCAATTTAATGAAAGCCCCCCTACCCTAATGTTGCTAGGATTCATGCTTGTAGCATCTCGGTTACATACCCTTTTCTTTTTTTCTAGGAAAACATTAAGAGAATGAAATAGAGTGCTAGCTAGAATTGTTCACTTACAAATGAAGATTGTTACATTGCAAAATTAGTCATACATTTATCACTCATACAAAATATAGAGGTCATTTTGGAATCATTAGTTTTTTTTTTTTGCACTCTTCTTGTTTTTCTGTTTTCATGTCTTTTTTAAATGGAAAAAAAAAAAAATACTTTCTTTCTCTTCATCCACCTGAACCAGTAACTTTCTAGTCTCCATTTTTCTATCCAACTATGCTTAATTGAAGCATGGGAGTGGGCATAGCGGGTTAGTCTCTTAACTTTGTGGTTTATTGTTGTACATTTGTGGAGAATTGGATTAAGGCACTTGCGTACAAGGATCTATTCTGGTGCTAGCCATTCACAAATAATGTGTATTTAGTCTCAAGCTTTAAGGTTTACCTGTACAATTTTGTGGCATCGATTGCATTGGACACTGCAAGGATTGTTTGCAGTGTCGTATTAAATTGGCCTCAGTTTTCAGGTTTACTTGTGTAGCTCTGAACAAATTTAATGAAACAGTTAATGATTGATAATTTTGTACCAATTCCATTTTTTTCAACATAAAAAATTGATATCAATGTGACACTATAATTAGTTTGATCCTTCACTTTGTATTTTTTCCCTATACATGTGTATTAAAAATACACTTCAAAATGAAAGAGGGCAACTTTTTGTTGTCCCGTTTTATTGTTCATAAAACATTATGTACCATGTGTGCGGTGTAGCAGGCATTCTGGTTTAGTCTCATAACTATAGATTTTGTTAGTGTAGTATCGTTGAATGAATCATTGAATTGGATTGAAGCACTTGCATTGCAAGGATCTGATTCCAAGGGTAGATATGCTGTTGCCAATAATATATGAGCCATTTAACCACCAGGTTTGGGTTTAGGTTTACTTGTGTGCTTTTGTTGAATGAATGAAGTTGAAACACTAGGCACTGCAAAGATTATTTGCAGGGGAGTAGTGGACATATTAAATTTGCCTTAACTTCCAGTTCCAGGTTTACTTGTGTAATCTTGCGATAAATTTGTCTTGAGCAGTTAAAATTATAAGGGCCTCTGAATTAGCTTGAAACTACATGCAGCGGAGAGTGAACATTTTCTACGGTTATTTGGGAGTCTTATGTTGTCGCTTATTGTAGTAAGTCTCAACTCAGAATTACATGATCATGTATTGTATGTGTAATGTACCTTTCTGGCATTGTGTTTTTCTCTCTTGGCTGGTGTAGGCGGTGGCTTAATCTATTGCAAGCATAGATAACAACACAGGAGATATATAGTATATAGTTTTCCTCACCCTGTAATCTTTCGCTCAATTATCATCGAATCTAATCATAGATTTCTATTTGTTGAGAAGAAATAAGCATTACAAAGTACTGGTAGAAAAACGTCTTCATGTGGGTCTAATAAGCTTTCTATCCATTTTACATCTAAATCGATTAGTATGGAATACATGACTTGAGAATGATCGGTTGAGTTAATTACTGTATGATTCATGAATCTAAAAATGAAAGCAAGTGTCTATAGGTAAGAACAAACTAGAACAGATAAAACAGTAGACCAACATGCATACGGTGATTTTTTTTTTCTTTGGTCATCAAGAGGGGGGCCACACAGAATAACTTTATTAACCACAAGGAAAGGAAATAGAGGCTGCATCAGAATTCATAAGCAAACCAAACTTAAAAGAGCATCAGCAGCATGATTTGATTCTCAGAATCACAATAGATGTGGTTCCACAGAAAATTACCTCCTTCAAGCTCAAAACCTACAATCACCAAAACTGAGAGGACTAGTGTGTTGTATAAAACAACCAGGGTGGATAAGTGAGATTGCTGTTTCGGAATCATATTCCACCGGAATATCATTAAAACCTCTAGATCATGCAACACGAATACCAACAACAATGGTCAATCGGTCCGCATGAGTAATTGTACATACCCAGGGAGTGTGAAGCTACTGCAATTTTATAAACTCTTAATTAGCTCAATAATCACTGTTTATCAGATCTTCGTATTGGGGAAGACACTTCTGAATGTGTTTTGATTATTAACCAAATGTGTTTTGATTATTAACCAAATTAGAAATATGTAGGGAATGTAAACTATGTTCTATAAAATATGTAAAGTATTAATTTCCACCTTCTTAAATTTAAACTTTACAAGTTCTTGTTTCCATAAATGGCTATGACTATACCATCTCAATAGTTTGGAGCTGAAGAATGTGATTATATCATGTCATTAGTTTGGAATTGTTGATTCTACTAAAATTGCATTAAGTGAAACTATTTTTTCATGTGAATGCCAACAAATTAAGTGACTATAAATGTTAATTTATCTAAATTTATTGTTGTTATTAATTGAATTCTATTTATCTAAGTTAAGAAATACATTATAATATCTCAACTAAATCATATCATACTAGAGTTGGGACAGCCACATTCCTCTACCATGTCAAATTATCATTCAAAGGAATGAGAACATATATTAAAAATGAGAACATATATTAAAAGGTTTAAATTTTTGAGGACCAAATTAATATATAAGTTTTTGGGATGAAAATAATATTTTGCATAAGGATTTAAAACATAGTTTATCCTATTTTAGGATTTTTTTTTTCCTTCTATTATTTTTCAATATAATAGAAGATAAATTTAGCTAAGAATTATCTTGTCTTCTATTTTATTATGAGATATAGTGGTAAGTATTTAATCATTCATATATATATATATATATATAAAGAAAGTAATAGGCTATGAAAATAACTCGTTTTCCATTTTAATTTTTTGACAAGTGTTTCTTTTTATCTTTTGTTGTCTTTTTAGATTTTATATCTTTTTTTAATTTATTTTAATGTTATTTGTGTTAAGACATTTTCTATCTTTGTTGTTTTAGTTTTTTTAATTTTTATATCTTATTTTTTATTTTTATATTTTTTGTTAAGAATTTCTATCTTAGTTTTTTAGTTTATTTATTTATTTTAAATTTTTTATATTATTTGTTTTAATATTTTTATATTTTAATTTTAATTTTATAGTATTTATTTTCAATTATTATCTTCTCTTTTTATTTTTTTATTATTATATTTGATATGTCTTAATTTTTATTTTATTTATTTTTATATCTTAATTTTTATTTTATATTATTTATTTTTAATTATTATCTTCTTTTATTCTTTTTTATTATTATTTTATATTTTATATATCTTAATTTTTTTATCATCTTCATTGACAAACTTCATTGACAAAACTGACATATTAACTATTAATATTTATCTATAAAAACTGATATCCCTTACTTAAAGACTAAATATGTGAAAATTTTAAACATGATGAGATTAGTTATATGTAGAAGTTGTATCCTGAAAAAATGTTATTATTGTGTTATTTTTTTGTCTTAGATGGGTGATTGTATAAAAAGTCTTTAGAGTTACAAAATTACTTTTTTGCCTTTTCTATTTTTTAACATATGTCCTTTTTAAAAAAAATTGGTTTTTTCATTTTATTCTTTTTCTTTCAGTTTTCTTTTTTTTTTTTCATTTTCAATTGTTTTCTTTCTTCTTCTTTTTCCCTTTTTCTTTTTTGTTTTTCATTTTGTAATACATCACTAAGAATTGTTTTTATGTTTGTGTTATGTAATCCACAATCTAAATATAAAAATTGTAACTTTTCAAATATAAATAATTTATATTAATAATTTATATGAATTATATAATATTATTATGAAAATTTCAAAATAAATATATTAAAAAATTACTATAGATATAGTTGACTGATTTTTGAATCTCATGTTGGTGTCAATGAATAAAATATAAATTTTATTTTTAAGATTAAAAAAATAATTTATTTTAAGTAATATTAATTTTAATATTTTTATATGATTAAATTATTTTTACATAATTTTAAATCTTTCAAAATTCTCTATAAACTATAAATTATAAAATTATTAATTTTTATATAAAATATTTATAAAATAATCAAATAAATATATCATTTCATATTTTAAAATTAAAATATAAATTTTAAAAAATAAACTATTTTTAAAATTTTACACATAAATTTATATATATTAAATAAGTGTAAATACTACCATCAAATTAAGGAATAATTTTAATATATTACATAAATCAAATAAATTTTTATCTACTAATAAATTTTTGCATGATGATTTTGAATTACATTGTATTTTATTCATTATCTATTAACTAGAATTTTCATCTACTAACATATTAACTTTGAATTCTTGCTATGACTAATGTTCTTTTGTATAATATCAAGTTTTTTAATACTTAAAATTATTTCTTTCCAAAACAACATCAATACATCTAGTACACATTGGCTCAATTCTACCTTCCACATTCAATTCTTCGTTCATTACAAGGTCCAGTTTCGCTAAACTTGCACCAATAGTTAGTTAAGCAAGTAGTTTTTCTCGAAAGATTATTGACATTAAGAACTAGGATAAAAAAACCTATGAGATTCCCTTGTTCTAATATTTTTTTTAAAGAGCAATCGATTACTATACTAGTGCATGCAAACTGACATCTTTGAGAACCTTGATCCTATTGATTAGAAAGAGATCGGATGAGAAGGTGCGGGGTTAGAAGAGTTCAGAAAAGGCTGGATCTGGGAAGGTGTAGGCTAATAACAAAAGATTTTGAAACCGATCGATATTATATAATATTTATTTATATTACTATGCTCTTAATTTATAAAATAATATATTTAATAAAACCTTATACTATTTACACATTAAATAGTAACAAAGTATACACAATCAATTAAATATCTCATGTGTACACACAGGTTATGCTACTATTATACTAATGGAGAGAACTTTTTTAAGAACTAATGGAATTATTTGATTTTATTGGAGTAAAAAAGAAAAGATGCTAAAATCAATGTCTAAATTAATTAAATGTATACCTTTGCATTTTATATTAATTTATATTTATTTAGTTACCTCGAATAAAGATATTACCATAATAAAATATTTGTAATATGTAATTAATAAAAAAGCATGTAAATTAACTAAATAAATAACTTTTAAACACCTCATTTTGTTAAAACCTATGAAAATAAGATTAGCAAATGATGAAATGTAACGGTAAGTTAAAAATTATATTAACTTTTGTTGGGGTTAAACCCAAAATGTTAAGGCATTAGGTTATGGTTTTTTTTTCACTTGTATATCACTCAACTTCCTAATTTTTAATCAATGTTGGACTTCAATTTATACTTGTACACCAACAACTTTTTCATTTATTTTAATTTTATTATTTTGTATAAAATAATGAGTTTAATTGGTATAACCGTAAAGATCACAACCTTTCATTTATGGTAGATTTATTCACTTTACTCATTACTACTTTAAAAGTCATGTAAATGAAAAGTCATGATTGAATGTCTGTAAAAATCTTTTATACTAACCGTGTATACCAATTAAACTCTAAAATAATTTAGAATATCACTTATTTTAGAATGAAAATTAATAAAAATTAATTACTACTTTATCTCTAAAATACCATTATAGATATTTATATTATGATAAAATATGTCAATTGTTAATAAATAAAAGTTATGACATCAATCAACTTCACAATGATATGATGAGTCATAAAACTATTAATGTCATTATGTATCACTTAACATTATTATAAAAAGTATGAAATAAAAAAAAACAAAAAATTTGGTTCAATAAAAAGAAAGAAAAAAAAATAACAACTCTATTATTATTGAGTTCAAGATGGAGAGCATATATTTTAAAGTAATTAATTTTTATTTTTATTATGATTTAAAAACCTACTTGGTTAATGTATTTTTCAAATTTTTGAAAATTGTATCACACTTTTTTGGGATATGTCACATCATTTTAATACATCTTTCATCCTTATGCAAGAATAACTATATTTACCTATGTAAAATTAATATATACATAGAAGATTATTAATATACCTTATGAGAGATTAAGAGTAGAATGATAGTTAAATCACATATAAAATTCATTAATTAATTTTTCTTTCTTCTCAGATGCTTCCAAATTTTTATGAAAACTAAAATTGGGTACTCCGTTCCCTATCCAAACATAATAGTGTAAATAACTAAAAATAAATAAATAACCAAATCAAATGCACTATTTTTCAAAACAAAATTATTTAAGTTTTACATAAGAAATTGGGGAAAAAACAAAAAAACACACATAAAACCATAATTTCATACAGAATTTATATTTTTATATAAATATAAATATTTATCTTTACTATTTATCAATTTGTTTTAATTAATAATTATAATTATTTGAATAATTTTTTTAAATATGTGAATATTTTTTATTTTGATGATATTTAGTTATAATTATAAAAGATACATGTTAAAAAGTTTTATTGTGTGGAATGCGCATGATACATTGATATAGTACTAATACTATGCTAGTTTTATAACTTAGTTTCTGGGAATAGTATAAGACAACATATATTACTTCACATAGTTTTGTACAATGAGTAATGAATCCGTTGGTCAATACCTACCTCTGTTTTGAAAATTAGACCAAACTGTTGGTTCGACCAAAAACTGATGAACTGATCTAGTAACCGGTTCAGTTAGTGCAAAAAGATCAATTAAGCAAAGAATCAATTTAAAAACCGATCAAGAATCGATGAAAACCAATGGTTAAACCAGTTCAATCATTTTTTTTTTGAAAATGAATTTTTCTATATGCTCTCCTTGTTTTCTTAAATCAAACCCTTTTTAATTCAAAAATTAATAAAAATAGATGTCAACCTAGCAATATGGATGTGTGTTTAATAATTTTTTTTCTTTTTTATAATTATATCTTAATACATTTTTTCTTTTACAATCTTAATAATTATAAAATATTATTTTACTAAAATCTTTTCAACCACCAGTTCTATCATGATTGAACTAATCAATCTTGAACCAATACTTTCACTAATTAAATATCCGATCAAGTTTTAAAAATATAGGTATCCACTTATATAAATGCATTTTTTTTTTATTTATCTAGTAATTTCATATGTGACCAGTACTTTGATAGAAGCATCCTTATGCATTCCATTCTGATTTTTATTTTAATAAATTTATTAGCTTATAAAAAAATGCTATACTAATTTAGAGAGTTATAAGGTTAGTGAATTCATCGATTACCAAAAACTAAAATGAAAAAAATACTATAATAATTTAGATTAAATTCATTGAAAGTTTTATTAGAAAGTTATTGAATTAAATGGTATTTAATAATAATAGTAAGAGTCTATGACATTGAATCTGATTTGGCATGTTTATCGATTGATTTGTCCGTTCTAGTTCTTCCATTATATATATGGTACCATGATACGCTATGCAATCACTGACTTGGATTCTGTTTCCTTGGATTCAAAAACTTGATTGGCAATGTTGTAAAAGGCTGAGTGTTTGTGGCAGTTCCGAAGGAATCATACTTAATCTCTTCAAGCACGGTTCGTAACACATCGAAACGAGGATGTTGCGCCATGCGATTCAAAGAGGTAAGTCAAAGTCCTATTGTATACTCCTTTATAGAGATGCCCACATGCAAGGCGGAGGATCAATAATTTGGAATGTGGATTGGGTTGAAGAAATTAGAATTGTTTTTCATTTTGTTTTTCTATTTTGTTGTTGCAGTGAGGAAGTTGAACATTATGAGGCCTCAGATCTCTGCTTTGGAAAGGTCCCATTTGTCAACTGCTGTTGAACCATCTTCCAATAAGGGCAATCCACCGGTAAGTTCAATCTTGGAATATTTGCTTTCATGGGTATCTGTTAATTACCTTGGTATTTGAAAAAATCGAAGCTTTATTGCTGAAGGCTTTTTCTTTGTTTTTTTTCATAACGATTGTAAAAGAAATTATATACATTCTGTGGATTTTTTTTGTTTTAATTTTTTATTTTGTGTTTGTTTTATTTTGCTTAATTATTGTTGATTTAATCAGTTTGGACTTGGGACTATTTTGTTAAATGGAATAAAAAAGGGGGAATCTTTTTGGTTTACTTACTACAGTGATGTTAAGTTGAAGAGATTATCTATCTTTAGGCCCTATATATACTTTCATAGCATGTCATGATAAATTTTAGGGTGGAACTTAACACAGTATATGTTATTCTCGTTGACTTTTGAGCGTTAAGATAAGTGCCTTTGCTGTTAATTAGTTTTTTTAACATATAACTCTCCCTTCTTTTTTTGTCGGATTCTATCAGAGGGTTCCAAATCTTATTGGGGGCAGTTTTGTTGACTCAAAATCATCGACTGTCATTGATGTTATAAACCCAGTAAGTGTTTTTCTTTGCAGTGTTTGTTTATACTGCAGTTACAGTTGAATTTCTTTTTTGTGGTTTTTGAAAAATGCAGAATTATAATATATCTATCATCTGATCATAGGCAACGCAAGAAGTTGTTTCTCAAGTTCCTTTGTCTACGGATGAAGAGTTTAAGGCAGCTGTATCTGCAGCAAAGAAGGCATTTCCATCATGGCGTAACACTCCAATCACAACACGCCAACGTGTTATGTTGAAGCTTCAAGAGCTTATACGCAGAGATATGGTAAGCATCTCAGAACATTCTATGACTGTCAAATTCATTCTAAAACAAAGAAACACCCATACTGGACCGCATGTTATTATTGCATCACCTCTTTGTAATTGTTTTAGGATAAACTTGCTCTGAATGTGACCACTGAACAAGGAAAGACATTGAAGGATGCACAAGGAGATGTATTTCGCGGTTTGGGTTGGTCTTTCTAACATGTTGCTTGAGAAGATTTCGTAGTGTGATACTGTGATAATAATTACGCATTTATGCGCATAATTTTATATAATGCAAGTCTCTGAATATTTACATTTGTTATTTAGAGGTGGTGGAACATGCTTGTGGGATGGCAACTCTACAAATGGGGGAGTATGTTTCCAATGTATCACATGGAATTGATACTTACAGCATTAGAGAACCACTTGGTGTTTGTGCTGGTATTTGTCCTTTCAACTTTCCTGCAATGATTCCCTTGTGGGTGAGTAGTCCTCTATCTTTTAGGTGGGTTTATGGCCACCAAATTAATATTTCACATTCTCCTTTGTTACTTGCTTGGTCATCATTCGTATCAGCATGCAGGAGATAGAAAAAAGTCTACTTTGTAGTTTGTAGAGTGGTTCAGAAATATTTAGCCTGAATAATTTTCTTATTTCTCATAGCCATATAATGTACATAATATGCACATGATAAATTCTTAATGCCTATCATCTGCAGATGTTCCCTGTGGCTGTTACCTGTGGTAATACCTACGTTCTAAAACCATCCGAGAAAGACCCAGGTAATGTTTTATATTAATCTTGGTTATGTATCAAAACCCTTGAATTATCTCGTCAATGTGGAGCATAATAGTATTGTAAATTTGTAATGGAAAAAAATGGACTCTAAATGTAATATATTTTGTCATTCAAAGCAAGCTCTAGACATTTCAAATTTATCAGCCTGAATTGTACTGTGAACATAATGAGCTGGAAATTTTCTGAAGAGCAATTGAACTGGAAACATTCTGAATAACATAATTGCCTCTAATATGACACCTCTTCAACAAAGTGTACATAATTTTGCACTCACTAGGCCATTCATTTGTATTGCTATTAAGGGTCTCCAAGAGTAGCATATTTTAAAATGATGTCCAAGACAAAAGTAGCAAGTTTATAGAAATAGTTTAAGTGACATTTAATTTTTTTCACACCTTAGTTTCTAATTACTATTAAATATATACTTTTAGCAGTGATCTTTAGTTCTAAACTAAAGAGTGTTTAGAAAACCTATTTCTAGGAGCAATATTGTACATGGACAATCTATTATTCAATAGTAATTTTTAATTTTGAATAATAAATGATAACTCTCAACTTCTGTCTCTCCGGCCTGCACTGTGCTTGTTATCAATGAATTTCGATTTGTAGTTTTTATTTAAATTTAAACAAGGAAGACAATACTAATATAGCAAGAAAAGGGAAAATAATTCGACACCCAAGTAACATTGATGTCTTTTAACAGATGCTGTCATTCTGCTTCATGTTGGTCATCAAATTTACTGTCATTTGTGCGTTGCAAGAAATTTTTAGATATTTTGTCCACAAATTCTGAATTAAATTTATCATGGTAACTATAGTCTCATTTGTCCTCCTACTAGGTTGTGACATCTCAACTCCTATACCACCTACTAGGACACGGTTTGGTTGTTATCTGAAATTTGTTGTATCTTCCAGGTGCTTCTGTAATGCTTGCAGAATTGGCATTAGAGGCTGGTTTGCCTGAGGGTGTCTTAAATATAGTTCATGGAACCCATGTATGTCATTACCTGGTTTTGTATTAAACTTTTGTTTTTCACCTTTTTCCTGTGATACCAAATAAAGATGTACTCGTTGTTATGAAACAGATGAAGTATGGATGTTGGTGCTTACTGATTGATCTTCTTAATCGTACAACTGATGCAGGATATTGTGAATGCTATTTGTGATGATGACGACATCAAAGCCATATCTTTTGTTGGTTCAAATGTTGTAAGTCATTTAATACTAGTTTGTTTTTTTAATTCATGTTTTTATGTTATTGTTTTTTTTGTGACCTTAAGTAGTAGCCAAAGGCAATCCTGTTTCTTGTCAGCAAAATTGAACGGTTTTTGTGGTTTGATGTGCTTAAATGTTAAGATAGAAGAGGTCAAGTGATCGAATGCTTGCAAATTAAAGACCGCCTTTATGTTACTCCATCTGGTCCTTATGATAATCACTTAAACATAATTCACACATAAATAAAAAGAATTAATGTTGTTGGATTTATTGATCTTTTAAACAAACGTTATTAATTTATCAATTTTTCCCTTATTGATATGCTATTATCAATAAAAAGCACAAATATTTAGAGTATTTAATAAGGGTAACTAGTGGAAAGAAAAATTAAATACTTTATAGATATTGTGAAATGTCCTGTAAAAAGAACCACCAATCTTTTCCAAAATGGTGTCTTATAATAAGATAGGACCAGAGGTAGTATTATATATGCTTATTTGATGTTCTTATATTTTATGGAAGGCTGGAATGCACATATATTCAAGAGCAGCAGCTAAAGGGAAGCGTGTTCAGGTAGCTGTCCATGGTTTTTTTCTCCCATGGTAAAAATGCTGGTTTTAACCATGTATGGATATGAAGTTGAGAAACTAATACTCTATTGTTTGCAGTCTAACATGGGAGCCAAAAATCATGCAATTGTCATGCCAGATGCAAATGTTGATGCTACTCTTAATGCCTTAGTTGCTGCTGGTTTTGGTGCTGCTGGACAAAGGTGTATGGCTCTCAGCACAGTTGTTTTTGTTGGAGGCTCAAAACCATGGTATCATATTATATTCTGTTTGAATCTTTTGATTTAATTATTATGACTTCTGTAGTTGCATCTTACGCTTGGAGCAATTTGGAGTTCCTCCAGTTGGTTGTTCCAAAATGATGCGGATGTGTTTGATTGTGTCCCAAGTGGATTCCTAATCTTCCCTTATTAAACATAATTTAACAATAGAGAATGTTTTGTCTAATTACTGCTTAATCACAAGTTGGCTATAGTTATTGTAATGCCAATATTAGCATGAGCAATTAATTATATTTATCTTTTTAATAATTCTGAGAACATTGTTCTGAGGAAATGCCATTCTGAGTATTTGAACTTCCATATGATGCTGGTGTATGAGGGAAATTGACTTCAATATTTTTTCTTGGAAATTGAATTCAATGTTGTACTATTTTTAAATAGTTGCATCCTTTGCGATGTATGCAGGGAAGCTAAACTTGTAGAGCATGCCAAAGCTCTTAAAGTAAATGCTGGAACTGAACCTGGTACAGACCTTGGTCCTGTGATCAGCAAAGAGGTTGGTTTATGATTGCATATTTTTCTTTCTTACTTTGGATTTCAAGTGAAATTTTAGCAACATTAAAAAATTACTGGAATGGCTATTCAGTGCCCACTTCCATGCCAATTGTTTGGTATATTTTAACTATTTATATTTGTTTCTTGAATATTCTTACTGGCCATGCAGGCAAAGGAGAGAATACACAGATTAGTTCAATCTGGGGTTGAAAGTGGTGCCAAACTACTGCTGGACGGAAGAAATATTGTGGTAGATTTTATATTTTATATCCCCTTAAAAACACTCTCGTTGAATGTAATATAGCACTCTGCCTTATTATACTAAATTACTAATGAATTCAAATGTTCATGGCAAGTAGGTCCCAGGATATGAATCTGGCAATTTTATTGGCCCAACCATCTTAGCAGATATTACTGCCAACATGGAATGCTACAAGGTTACTCACTAATCTCGAATCTTAAAATGACTTCTAAAAGATTTCCCACTACATAGACTTGAACTTAAGATGTTTGTTAGAGTTGACCGTCTCTTACATTGCACATGCAGGAGGAAATTTTTGGCCCAGTTCTTCTTTTCATGGAGGTGTGTCTGTTTTCTCCTTAGAATTATATTATTTCATTAAAAAAACGAAAAAATATGATTCTTTGTTAAATATCTCCTATTTAGGAACAATAAACCCTTCAGCTGATTAACATGTTCAAACACTGGCAAGTGATTAACCAGTCACTTTAGGGGTTAATTTATTTCAAATTGAAAATATTTCCTTGCCACAGACTCATTTACCTTGAATTTTTCATTTGATTCAATAGACAGATACACTGATAGTGTTTTTCTTTCGTCCTTTCAACTTCAGGCTGATAGCTTGGAAGAGGCCATAAACATCATCAACAATAACAAGTATTTGTTAACAACTCGTCATTATCTTGTGTTGAAATGCTATCTATTCTTAATCTTGACTTTTCCAACAGGTATGGAAATGGTGCTTCTATATTTACCACATCTGGTGTTGCTGCAAGGAAATTTCAGACTGAGATAGAAGCTGGGCAGGTACTACGTGAGATGTTCAGTTTTGCATTAATAAATGAGGAGTGTTAACAAATAACAATACACTCTGTGTAACATTTTTTTTTTCTTTATTCATATTAGTTTATGAACAAGAGACCTGCATGTTTAGCAAGACCTGCATGAATTTCATCCAATAATGAAAATGTATCCAGATAGTGATCAAATAAAAGAAATCATACCAGATAGTGTTAAAGAACATGTTACTAGTATTTGTCTGGGTATATTTTGAGTTTTGACAGTGTTACTCTTATGGACAATAATGACTTGTCACTATATTTTTTTAACCAGGTTGGCATCAATGTCCCCATCCCAGTTCCTCTGCCCTTCTTCTCATTCACTGGGAATAAGGCATCGTTTGCTGGTGATCTCAACTTCTACGGTATAACAATAATTTCTTGCAGATCACATAGATTATTTAGGAGTTACATTGTGCTGAAGATATTAGGAGGTTATATTTGATATGGTTTGTTGAATTATACAGGCAAGGCAGGGGTTAATTTCTATACACAGATCAAGACAATAACACAGCAATGGAAGGATTCAACTGGCGGCAGCAAGATTAATTTGGCAATGCCAACCTCTCAAAAATAATGTTTATAGCCACAGCGTGTAAAATAATGTTTCTGTTTCTGAAGCCTTTCTTTTCTTCTCTTCTTAAATAAATGTCAAGGGCCCACTCCTGGTGTTATCCATTGTCCTTTTATCGTGATCCTTATCTGTCTCGTGACTCCACGTCATTCTTTTGCTTCTTTTCTAAAGTGCCAGCCTAATCCATTAATATAATACCATATTCATCCACAACAAATGGGGTTAGTGGACAAAACTGACTTAAAATATGTGAAGAATTGAATTTACTTAAATTTTGGAGGAAGTAAATCAATATAGTGTGTATAAACTAGAGATCCTAATAGTTGGATTAAACCTTACATTACCAACATTGTTATATGCTATTCTTGCACCATTTATCATCCTTAAATTATCTATTTTATTTTATTTATTTATCTTACTTTATAAATTTAAACAAAGAAACTATTTTTATCTATTATTTTATTTTATTTTATTTTATTTATCCTACGTTATAAATTTATCCTATATTATTTTATTTTATTTTACTCTATTACAAAACCTTTTGTATACAAAAATATTTTTAAATAATTTTATAAAAGATTAATGATCGCATTTCATTTTTTGGTTAAGGGTATTTATGTCCCTTACACATGTATCTTCTTTCCTTTCACTTTCTATCCTATGTTATCATTGTCCCTATTAAATTGCCTAAACAATAATTATTTTTTATTCTTTTTCTTCTTTTTTTTCCAATCATTTTCTTTAGATCAAAGATTTACAAAACATATGCTGTATATGTATAAGAAGTTAAAGCAGGCACATATGTAGATACGGCATGAGATTCACAGTGCTTTTTACTTTTTGGGTTACAAAACATATATATTCTAGTAATTTATATAATTATTTTTTATTTATAATTATATAAATAAAATGAATTATTTTCCATTGATGTTTAATTATCATATCAATCAAATTAATTCCCTTATAATTGATTTTTAAAAGTAGACTAAATAATTTTGATCCATTATGTTTTAGTTTACATTAACTTTTAAAAGTTTTATTTTTTTATCTTTATATTTTTTAAAAATTTTACTTTTGTCTCTTATAAAAATATGTGCAAGTTCTCTCTCTACGTAATATACGTGGAGGCCCATCTTTGTATATGTTTGTGGCACCAAACAAAAAGTTGCAAGAAGTCGTCGTAGGTACGATGAATAAGGTTTGAAAAAATTAATAAAGTAACTTTTCTAATTGCAGTTACTTTAATTTAAATATTTGAAACAAAAACTAAGGAAATATGAAAGAATAAATTAAAATGAAACATTTATAAAGGAGGATGCTAATGAAACTTTAAAAACTTATTATACAAAATGAAAAAAAAAAAAACTAAAACATAAGAACCAAAATTGCATTTTATTTTTTCCTAATATATTTTATGTTTTTCTTCTTACATGTTATTTTTTTATTTTACATTGAAACTAATTTAAATTTAAAAAAATGTTATTTGCTTTCTCAAATTTATGCTATCATATTTATGAATGACCTTCAAAAAATATTCTGGTTTTAAATAATTTCTCATTAAACACATAAAAAATAAAGTGAAAGTAAACACACACCTAAACCCTAAAGTATATTTTTTTCTCCTACATAAATATTCTCGATTTTTTCTATAAAATATTACACTAAGGCCTATTTTTTTACATTCAAAACATTCTTTAAGTATGCTGATTTTATTAAATTGAGATTGATTTCCAAATACTTTAAATATTTAAATATTTTTATTAACAAATAAATTAATAAAAAATTCAGTATAAAATTCTAGTACATTATAAAAGACTCAAAATTAGTTGAATTTAAACACTGACAATATATAAAAAAGTTGTCTAAACTTTCGATGTTTTTCATCCTTTTTATAAGGTTTAGTTTTTTTTAAAAAAATTATTTTTTATTTATTCTAAATAAAGATTGTGGATGTGGCTTTTTAAGAAAAATTGAGAAACTAATCATAAATTTTCTAACGTTTTTTAAACTCTCAAATTTTATATAATTTATTAATAAATTAGAACACTAGAAATACATTTTTAAAAATTAATAAAATTAATTAATATAATTATTTTTAGTATCATGTAATTATTTGGCCCAGGTATCATATAAAAAGAATATCACGTTTCCGTTGAAAGTGTAATGTTTTAGCTGTAGTTGTAAATAAAAGTCTCAATTTGATTTGTTCGTTTCATATGAAATAATGCTGGAAGTGCGAAAAAAATAGTGAGATCCACACTAAAGATTTGCATCTAAAAATGAGATGAAATAGTAAGGAAAGTCAAAAGTAGAGTCAATATAATCCTCTTTTATGGTGAATTATTAAAAGAAAATAATAATGCGACAATGATAGATATAAATAATTAATTGTTTTTCTTTTTTTCAATATGAATAATTATTTGTTTTTTTCTTTTTTAAATATCACTTTAATTTAAATTTTTCATCTCTTTCAACTTTCTTTGGCGGCCTCTATCAAATAATTTCATTGTTCTTTCTCCTTCATTCTTGATACTTTCCTTGAGTTCATGACATAAAAACAATTGTACTGATGCGACTAGCGGGTGGTTTAAATGTTTGATACATTATTGCTATGTAGAAAGAAACAACGATAATGAGTATGTCTGGAAGTGGGGTACGTACTCAATATTTCACTACCTCCATTCTCCACCAACACTGAACAACAAATTCCAAAACAAAGTCACATTAAACGGTCTATCATCTGAAACAAGGTGGAACTGCTGCCAGACATTGTTTACTTGTTAATATATATATATATATACTTTAGATTAAAGTTTTAATTTTAGCCAAATGCTTCTTCCCAATTTTGTGAGATTGTAAGGTAATCTCGCAAGGGCAATAGACATTACATACTTCACATATAAATTTGGAATGATTGGTTGCAGCAGGTTTATGTGGTTTCTTTTGCTCATTGTTTTTCTGTTTCAATTCCTCTTTGGACTGATCACTTTTCAGCTTCTGTTGAACAGGTTGATTCTTTGCCTTCAGAGCTTCCTCATTAGCCCTGTGTTTCCTTCCTTGCAGGTGGCTGTTCAAGGTTTTCTCGCTCGTTGTTGTTAAATGACATAAGGCGCAAGTCCACTCATTCTGCACTTCCTTATGAGTACAACTCTCAGGAACCTCTCCACTAACTCTCTCTTCCCCCGCTCCTCCTTTAGTTTCCACCATAGCTGCTGAAGCATTCTGACTTGACGCAAGGTTAGGCATCACAGGATTATCCTGCAATGTTCAATATTAGCATAGAGGTTAAGTACTTATTGTTGTAACCACACCCAATATGATTATAATAACACATTTTTTAAATATGTATATATATTGCTACCACTTATGCGTGCATTTAAGGGAAGGGATAATTCAAACTCGACATCTTTAGAGTTCTGAGAAGAGGTGCAAACAATTATTAATTTACATAACAAATTATTATCCTTTCGCTATCTGAAGAAAACCAACTTCACTAGTGTTGAGCCATTTGTATGTTGCTTACATTTGTCACCATTTGTTTTCCTAGTTCACTTTTCCTTTCCACATAAAAAAAACGAATACAAGAAATAACAATGCAATCAAACATCCACTGTTAAGAAAAAAACAATCATAATCACATTATAATAAATGAGAAAGAAGTATGAGAAAAAACAAAAGAAAATATAGTCAATTCATGAACTTTAAAGAAATACTCTCAAGTCCATGGCCACACCGGTTTTACTATGCTAGGACCAAGGAATGAGTGTTGCAAACGGCGAGAGATTGATAGCTTACTTTTCTTAATATTAGTTGTTTGTGTGTCAATTTTTATTAGTATAACGATTCAAATCCATAAACCTGCTGCAACGAATCATTCCAAATTTAGTTGTGAAGTCTGTCATGTCTATTGCCCTCGCGAGATACCTTAGCCTCTCACAAAAATGGGAAGAAGCATTTGGCTAAAATTGTATGTGTCTATATATATATATATATTAACGGTATACAAGTTTGGACAGAGAGACTACTTAATTGGTATAATGTGTTTACTTAAATATAAGATTATGATAATTTTGTTAAAGGAAAATACATAAACACCTCTATGGGTAGATGACCATATCCACCTAATTCAAATGTATCTATAAGCCAAAACCTTTCACAGATGACCTCTTAGCATGACCTCAAGTCTAAAATTTTAACACATGATAGAGAAATTCCTACTTTGAGTGAATAAGATAAAGAAACCTTACGTGTTTGCCTGCAGAAATTTCTTTTTTCTCGATCACCTCCACATCCTTGATGGCTTTGTGCTCTGTTTGGACCTTTTTCTCATTTGTCTGCACAAGACGCTCTTTTAATAAGCACTCTCACAAGGACACTGGGATGGGTGTCCTTGAAACAAGAATTATTTTACTGTTATAACTGAAATAGTAACACAAAAACTTCACCTGCTGCATTTCTTTATTATCAATATCTCTAATTGCATTTGTTGCTTCTGGAACAGGTTTAGAAGTTGTGTTCTTCAATAGGTTTGTGTTCTTCAATAGAAGAAAGGAGAATTAAGCTTAAATTTTCAATTTCAAAAGCCAGCAATTTTTTATGGCTACACAAACTTACAGCAATATAGGTGTTTAGTGTTTACCTTGCGAGCAATGAGTTTCTCTAAGGTTTCGGTTCCATTCTCTTTTACATATCTCTCTACATGCTGTAAAAAGTCATCTTCCTTGACAATAAACTTGGCAAAAAATTTCCTCCATTTTTTTAACCTACATATGATTGCTTGTGGTTTGAAGGACATGCAAGTACGGATAAGGTTATTATAGGTATAAGAAGCTCGACCAAAGTCTGGTATGATGAGCCAGAAGATGATCATTAGCTTAATGTAATACCAGAACTGGAACCTGAGGTAAACATGGAAATGGAAAAGCTAATCAAATTGATAAATTGATTAAAAAAATGAAAAGAGAAACCATCTGCTACAACTATCTTTAATTAATAATACAAGTTCAACTTTAAGCTTAAGTACGTAACCAACAGTTAAAAGAAGTAAATTAACTAGATTTATGTACATTATAAAGCTTAACCAAAAGAAAATGAATAATTGATACTGAATTATAAAAATATCAACTTCAGGATATGAAAATACTGTTAATACAAAGATTATTCAGGATTTGTTAAATGAAAAAACGAGCTTAATATATTGAAAGAATGAATTGCATGTATTGTTATAGAATTGTTGTGTATCTGTGGTACAATATAAAAATAAGGTAGTTTATTAACCACTAAACCAATATATGCAGTTCATTTTATAATGAATAAACCTTGAATAATGCAGTATGCCTCTTCTTTGTCAATAGTCACCATATTTACTGAAAGTTTTTGTAAGCAGTAACATTAATCTTGGATATGGCTCGATGCAATGAATAGAAATTTGTGTTTGACTAAATTACACTTCAGGATCAACCAGATCTCAAATAGCTTTTCTATTTGCAGAATAAAGGTTCTAGGAATAAGATAGAGAGTAAAGTAATATAGACATGGTTTTTGAAACTCAGGAAGCAGAAGACTTAGTTATAAGATGAAAAGCCAATGTTAGTAACTATAAGCCTTGAATCGAATTAATCTTTGGCTGTCAATTTGGGAATACCCTTAGAATACACCAAAAAAAGAACAGGAAAATAAACAGAGTTTACAAGGAATTACATGCCCAATAAGACTAACTAAATCAGGATCTCAATACCAATCAAAGAAAAAGAACTAACGCCATCCCATTATTAAAAAAATTATCTCACCATACAAGGGAAATGACTCACCATTGCAGAAGCCTCGAAAATGCATACTCAAAGAGGCATATTAACGAGAGAAGTATCCAATATGAGATCAAATTCTTAGTTTCTTTATAGGAATCAGTCTCGATTGCTTGTACGGAAGCGCATCTGTCAAAAACAGAGAAAACCATAATAAAAAACAACAAAAGCATCGTTCCTGAACGCAAATGACAAGCTTTTCAGCACGGCAAGACACCCAGTGAAGCAAAAACATAAACAAACAAATAACAGTCCAGAGAAACTTACAAAGGATACCCCAAAGCAAGAAGGGGCCTACAAAAGAAAGAGAAAATAAGAACATCTTTACTTTATAGTAAGAGACAGTGAACAACATTGGACAAGCGACATGAACACAAAAGCGAAAGATAAGTTCTTCATAAGTGATCAGCAAAGTAAAGAATATGAAGAGAGCAAAAGGAAGGAAAGAAGGAAGAAAAAGCATGCATTGTGTACCATGCGAAGTGATCAAGGCATTTGAGGGCTATTTTAAGAAACCAGAGAGAAGACATGGCTAATGATTGGTGTTGTGTTCTTAATTACGACAGACGAAGAGAAAGAATGAGAAAGTTTGAAGCAAAGAAGAAGAAACGAATAGAGAAGAAGTCTTCCTGATGAAGTCAAGTGCGTGTGGATGTGGGATGCAAGTGGAAAACAAGGGACCGTGTAGCGTCTCCTATTTTAGATTTTGATTTCTTATTTTTGCTACCAATTTTTTTATTGTAAAGAAGAGTGCTACCAGTATTATATCTTTTCTTTATTTACCAAAAATAAATTGAAGAACATATTTTGACTTCAATTAAGTTAAAAACATTAAAAGTTGACATGATAAAAAAATTCACGCCCTTATGGAATCTGTGAAAATATTCTTACGGACAGCATTTGTTCCTGTTCAGAATTATTTATTATGTGAAATAAATTAAATTAAAATATTAATTGTCTAATATTATTAATATCATTATTTTTTATCAAAACTTTTTAATTCATAAATTATTTATTATAAAAATAACAATAATATAAAGCGAAGATTCTATTTGTATTAAATATTTTGTATATATATTATTTATTAAGGTTAATTATTATGTATTGACACGTAAAAGAGTTTTATATTCGTTTACATGACTTTTAAGATATTAATTGGTAAAATATTTTATAAATAAAAGATTGTAATTAAACGTTAGTGTAAAGTTTTTTACATTGACATTGTATATTAATTAAACCCTATTATATTATTATTATTATTATTATTATTATTTATCTTGTAGAAAATAGTATTTTATTTCTATATTTTTTAACAAATAAGAGATTTATTTGATAAAATTTATTATAAAAAATAATCTTTTTTCTAAAAAAAAATATTTCAAAATAGCTTTAGGTACAAGAATTTCTAACAGATATCAAATAGAGGGTTTGGTGACAAATAAAGTAGTGAGTAACTACTATTACTGTTCGTTCCGATTCATTGTCATTCGTAATTGAAAGACAAATGAAGCATTAATTTAATAATTTAAAAATAATGTCCAAAATTAAAAAATGTGATTCATACAGTATAATTATTATTTAATATTTCTTTCTTAATAAGAAATGTATTATTATGTATTAATATTTATTAGTAGGATAAATTATGTTTTTGATATATAAATTATTTTAAATTTATATACAAAATTTTTGTTGACTGATCAAAATATATAAATAATTTTAAGAAGTAACAAGTTTAAAAAGATGTTAAGAAAGAAAAATTAGAAAAATATGTTTTAAATTAAAATATATTTTAAATTTAATTAAAAAAGTAACAAGTTTAAAAAGATATTATGAAAAAAAATTAGAAAATATTATAAGATAAAAATTTAAATTGATAAATATAATTTTATTTGTTATGTGAAAAATATTATGAAACTAAAGTGAAAAAAGAAGGAGTATTAGGAGAGGGAAGGAAAAAGAGAATTTACATATATTAAGAGTGTAGGTAACAATCATTACTTAAAAATAAAAAATAAATAGAATAATTAAGATGTTGAGGGAAAAAAATATTTATATATTTGACGAGTGAGTAAAAGACTTTGCATAGCAAATAAATTTAAAAAATTTATATATAAAAAAATAGTTTATTAAAATAGTGGTATTGAACTTGGATAAAAACCCCACACTTAAAGAGAGAAAAAGATAACTTGATGAGAGGTCCACATCATAATAGGCCCCACATGAGACTGTGTGTTCCTCTGAGAAGAGGATTTATTTCCACACTTGAAGAGGCTTATGTTAAGTCGGAGATGTGTCTGAAGTCTGAAGTCTGAAGCTGTAAAAGTGGAATTGACTTGGTCAGTTGTTTATGAAAACCTGTGACACACGAGTGCTTTAACAAACTGGTTCTTTAATAAAAGAGGACTTGTTCCTTTCCCATAAAGCTCATCACAGGCCACCTCTGTAAAACGTTTTTTCATAGAACTTGCTACCTTGTTTCACATTTTTTCATGTTTTTTACTTTTCTAACTTCTCGCGGTAATAATGGATACCAAGTAATTCCATCCACCGAGTCCGGAACGTGCAATTCGTCAAATTTAGTTTCCAAATCTCACACTTCAAAATGACTTATTATATTTGAGATAAAGTTTTGAACTTCACTTGCATCAAAACATCAAATTTTTTTTTGAGAAATAAATGTTTTTTTTAATTATTATAAAATTTAATATTATTTAAAATCACCTCATAATAAATTACAAGTTAGTAATTAAACAAAATAAGATATTTATTCCTTAATATTAAATATTAAATATCATCACAAATAATTAAATATAATCTTAATTTTTAATTCTAAAATATAAAATGAAATAATTTAATTTAAAATACATACAAATAAAATATAAATACATATAAAATACATACAAATAAAATATAAATACATATAAAATTTTAAAATTTAATTTTTAATGTTATTAAAAAATATTACATTTGTTTGTTTTTACTTATGATATGACACCCAATTTATATAAATAAAATATATTTTTATTAAAAATTAATTATACAAAGTTCCAAAATTAATCTGTTAATTTCGTGAGTTTTACAAGTTAAACTTGAAAAATCTGCATAGTTAGTCCAAAGTTATAGAACTGGTATACCATGCAAGTTACAGATTTTGCACACAATTTACATGATTAAACCCAACTGTTGAAGTACTGTTGAATATTTGCGGCTTGTAGCATATTACACACTCTACAACACATTTACATCACTTGTCTAAGAGTTGGTTTCATTTATCATTTAAAAAATTAATTGAAATTGTTATAACTGCATTTGTTAATAAAAAGTAATTTTTTAGGTATATTTTAGATTTTTTTAATCTCTTATATATAGTAACTAGCTGATTTTTTATAGCTTTACTTTTTATTAATGAATTGTTTCTTATTTTTCTATTTACATGTCATAATTTTATAATGTAATTTTTAAAATTTAAATATTTAATTATCTAATATGAAAATTATTAAAATATTTAATTATAGTAATTTAAAGTTTAAATATTTAATCATAGAAAATTATAATTTAAATATATAATTATAGTAATTTATAATTTAAATATGTAATTATATGATAATTTAAATATATAATTATTGTAATTTATAATTTAAAATGTAACTAATTTATATTAATGAAATTTATATTAATTATACCTTAAAAAAATTATATTTGTACACCAGCCTCGCATGTCTCATAATTTAGACTACAAAGTTATAAATGTTAAATAATTTACTATCATAAAAATGTTTAAAAAATTCAATTTTTTTTCTTCTTTTTAACTTTTAAAATTACTTATGTACAATACCTCCATTTTATGCTCATACAAAGTGATGCAAATACTTACTTATTTTAAATCATATACATAAGATGCACTTGCTACAAAACACTTCATGTTGGTGATAAGACACATGATTGTCAAGGGAAACAAAGAAAAGATGATTGCGAGCTCTGCTAGGGTTTTTATAAAGGCCTTTGAAAAGAGGAATATCTGCTCTTGAGAAGTAATCGAAAGGTTAAACGTAAAGCAGTGACGGAAAGGGATGTCAACAATGATGAGAAAAAGGAGACATCAAAGCTGAAGGAGGAAGCGAAACCTCATATAAGATGAAGCTGCTAAATAATGATGGACTAGTGTCGTTCTTCAAGTTTGATGGACATTGTTTTGGGGTCCCCAAAGTGGAGGTGCCACCTCTAGAGCTGATAGAAGAGGATAAAGGTAGATTAAAAGAGGTTCATATCTCAGATGAAGAGTCCCAAGAGTGGTGCATACCCTAGAAAGGATCACTCATTGTAAATATCTTGGGCAAAACTTTTGGTTTTAGAACATTGGAAACAAAATCGATGCAAGATTGGGCAAAAAAAAGGTTCCCTTAAAATCATTTATCTACCCCAGAATTACTACTAGGTACTTTTTTCATCCCAGAGGACTATAATCGAGCAACTTCTTAGGGTCCTTGGATGGTGATAGACCATTATATAATGGTCAGTGATAGAAACCGTTTTTCTTGGAAAGTGACTTTTTCTACAAAGTAGGAGTTTGGGTCCATATTCCAAACCTACCAATCGGATTGTACAATGAAGATTTTTTGTAAGGGTACTATGTTGAAGATTGACTAAGTAACGATGATACAAGCAAAGGGTCGGTTTGCAATGATCTGTGTTGAACTTGATATCAATGAGTTTCTTCATCAAAAGATCATTGCTAGAGGGCACCCATTACAACTGCAATATAAGGGCTTTCACAAAATATGCTTTAAATGTGGATGCTATGGACACAAGAACATAAATTGCAACGAAGGGAGGACATCCATGAACAAAAATAACACTGAACAGGGAAAAGATGTTGCATCAAAGACACAAACCATGATGAAGGGTGTAGACTATTAGGCAAATTCCATGCATGATGTAAATGCTAATAGAATGGAAAATTACCAGGAGACAAATAGGCATAACGATATGCATGTTAAAGAAGGAAGGTGCCTCAGAGATATATACATATATATATATATATATATATATATATATATGACTTGATTAAGAAATTGATAAAAGGAATCAATAACTTCTGACCTACGGTCACCTTTAAAATTACTAAGAAACCATTTTCTCTGAGAGGTCTAAGTCTCAGAGTAGAATTCCTTAAGAAGGGTTGGTTTATCTATGGTGTAACTATTCATAGTTGACCATACTGCATTTCAGATTGAGTAGGAGAATGAATTTCTGAAGAAATTTCTTCGTCAGTACTACTGTAGATATTTCGAGGGATAGAAGATGAGTTATCTAACCCTTGAAGATTAATTTCTGGAGTAATAATTCTGGGAATTGAACTCCGATTTGATTGAGAAGCTACAGAAAAGGATCTTCTGGCACTAGTATAGGCCGATCTAGAAGCTTCGGATCTTGAAGAGAAACTATTTCTTCGATCAAAGATAATTTCTACCTTACCAGCCTCGGATTGTCTAATTTCCTGAAATTCAGGGGTTTGACGAGGAAGGGTTGGTGTAGCTTTTTCGAGTTGCCAAGAGGTTGGTAACTTTACCTCATCCCATTTGATGAGTTTGGGAATGACAACATTTGCTTTTGTCATATCCGTGATAAACAAAGTTGTTTCCCGATCATTGGTTTTCAGGAGAACTCTTGAGTTACAAGTGTTCATCACCTTATATTGGATTCTATAGAGAAGAGCTGCAGGGATAGAACCTTCTTTCATGTTTAACTCATGCAGACGAATGTTTTAGAAACAATGAATCTAAGACATTTCGATCTAAAAGACTCACCGTTTTATTTGGAAAACAATTGAAATAGACAGGACCATGTCCTAGACTGGTTTCTACGGTTCCTATGAGGGAATCGTGAAAATCATTGTGCCTAATATCGAGAAGGCACATAAGGATTGAGGCGTTAAGACCTTCCCTAACAAGGGGTTTGACAGCTACTTTCACACATCCTATATGGAGGTATTTATACTTCCTAGAATGTTCAGCTGTGGATTGTTTAGTGAGAAGATGGAATTCCTCACCAGCTTGGGGATCCAAAGGGATATTGTTTTCTGCAGTCCTAATGATGTAGTCAGAACTACGGACATGTTTAGATTCGTCAGGAATATAAAGTTCATCCTGAGGGATTTTAGGGATTTCCCAATTGTCGATTGCTTGATTGATATCCTCAAAGCAAACTTCTTCTTCAAAGATGTTATTTTTAGGAGGTATTTCCTCCACAGATTGATGTTGCTCTGTGAGCAGATTGTTAGAAGAAGGAGAAGAGGAGGAGGACGATTTGATAGAAAAGCGACGGGAGAGAGAGCGAAGAAAGGAACTCATTTTTTTAATTCTTCTAGCATTATTGCCTTCATGCGGTTCCATAAGAAATTATCAATCTAGATCTAAATCTAGGTTTAACACAAAATTATCATCCAAAGGTATTCCAGTTTCCAGGTGACAGACTCAAATATATATATATATATATATATATATATATATATATATATATATATATATATTTATACAAAACACAAACAAAATCATAAGATTTACAAAACATCATCTCTTTCAGAATTACTTCATCAATGAAATAACCATTCATGGTAGAGACAGCCAGCAAAGGCACATAGGCAACATGGACTTACTGCCTCCCCTCGGGCCTTACTGCCAATCCAGCCCCAGGCCACATACCAGATACACTCCATGAATCATTACTCAAAGAAGCCATAATAACAAAAGAGATAGACAAAAACTTACAACGAAAATATAAATATTAACAGAGAAGAAAAACAGAAAAGAGCTGGATTTATAAGGTGGTAATCCGTGCAATACCAGTTATCTGCGTCACACCTTATGAGTTTTTCAACCCGACAAGGCTTACAAAACCGCAGTTTTCGAAAATCAAGGGCAAAAACCCAGGTTTTCAGAAGAAGATGAGAAATATCAACAGATAAACAGTTTGTATCCTCAGAACAGAATAACATTAAATTATAATTTGAATGATAAAATTAAACTTAGATCCAGAACAATAAACTCCTATTTCCCCATCAGGCTCTGATACCAGAAACCCAAGGGATCTAACAGCTAAAAGGAGAGAATAGGAGAGATGCTATGCATGCAACAGTCTTAACCAGATGTTACACGGCGATAGTCCGCACAAGACCGGATATCAAGAGCATACAAACTCAGGTTTTCGAAAATATGAGTGAAGATGCTATGAAAGCCAAAAATAATCCAAAATAGTTGTCTTAATTAGAGAAAGAGAATTACAAAGGTTGCGAGAGAGAGAGAGACTCAATCTGAAATTCTGCTCCCCTCTACTCTCAGGCGATTACAATTTATAAAATTTCAAAAGTTACTATTACAACAGTAAATTGTACTATTTCAACAGTAACCTAAATTTTCGCTACAGTGAACAATGTACAGTACTGAACAGTGAACGGCGGCTCCGCTATAGTGAACAGAGATGAACAGTAACCTTCCGCAAAAATGCGTGCGGGATTGAAGCTAGTCTTCGTCAGACTCTTCGATCTAGTAAAATGAACCAGAGGAAGAGGATGGAGACAAACTGGCTTCTTTCTTCCCTTTGGACGAACTGGCTTCTGAGTTTGTCGAAAGGAGATTCAGAATTTGATGAAGATTTCGGGCCAAGGCTTCATCATCAACTGATGCTGCAAGAGCAGCTGCAATCTTGGCTTTGCGATTGAGGAACTAGCAGGTTTCTGGGTCTGCCGATTTAAGGCTTTTAGGGTTCTTCTGGAACCATAAAGCCACTCCATGAGTATTGGTGTGGGAGGCATTGAACTGATCCCACCATTTGACTGAAGCCTGTTTCCCTAACATTGGCAGAAGCTTGGGATTTTTTGCGTTTTTCTGGTACTGATGGTGCCAGGCAAAAATCCATGCTAAGGAAAATATTGAGAAGAATCGAAGAGATGGGTGAAATCGATTGTTTCCTTCTTCAATTCTTGTTTTGAACTGATTAAATCCTGCCTTGACTTCTTCAGGAAGGATGGATTGAATTGGTCTGAAGAAATCCCACCGCTCAGCAAACCACTTAGGGAAGAAATATCGAACATTTTTCTTAAAATATATTAGCCAAGAGTGCCGATGATTTTTGTTTTGAAACCAAAAAATATTGGTCCAAGCATGAATATAATCTCAGTATGTATAACCAATCGGGTTAAAAGGCTTGGAAAATTTCCTTATTTGATTTGGTTTATTTTCAAAATCTTTAAAAGTTAAAACTTTTAAAATTTGAAGCGTCGAATTAGTGATAACTTGGTTATCATTTTTATCAAAATTGTGTTTTATTGAAACAGATTTTGAATCCACCAGAATAAATTCATAAAATTTCCTAGTCTTATTAAGACTAAGAGGTTTAAATAAAAAAGTTGGTGGAAAGATTTTTTCGCAAACCTTGTTTGGATTGGAATCCCAGAATTCGGGTTCCATTTGAATTGTCAGATAGAATCTTCCTTCTTTTGGCAGATAGGAAGAGGGCTGTTTTTGGGTAATCGGTTGAGGCTGCTCAACCAATTCTTTTGAATGCAAGGTTATTTGGGATTGGGCTATTTCTGAAATAATAGATTTCAGATTCTGATTCCAGAAGGGGTCATTAGATTCTTCTGAAAATATTTGCTTCCAAGATTTGGATGGAAGATTGGTAAGCCCACAGTCTTGAAGGGCTTGAAGAGTAGGAAGGGCCATCGCATAATCGGATGGTTTGGTTACCAGGGTAGTAGACCCTTTGGTTGTTTGTGGGGTAGATGACCCAGCTTTGGTGATGGCTTTCTGAGTTGATGACTCAGATTTCATAATGGCTTGCTGAGTCGATGACTCAGTCTGGGTAGATGACCCTTGATGCCCAGTCTATAAGGTGATCGGGGTAGATTGAGTATCCTCTATTGAGGAAGATGATTTCTGAGCCTGGGATGATCCCCGGACTGGTTTGCCACGACCTCTTGAGGAGGCCACTTTCACTCTTAATTTTGGAGGAGTCATGTCATAATCTTTGACCCTGAAGAACTTCACGAGTCAAATAGTCAGGGAGAGTGTTTGAAGTACCTTTGATGTATTCTATTTCGAAATAAAAAATACTTAAAATTGCCTGCCAACAGGCAAAAATTTGTTTTGATGCTAGATTTTTGACATCCTTTTGTAAAATTTCTTTGGCTGATTTGCAATCAACCCGAACTAAAAATTTTTTATTTAATAAATCAGATTGAAAATTGGTTATGCACAGAACAATAGCCAAAACTTCTTTCTTAATAGTTGAATAATTTTGTTGGGCTTTGTTCCAGTGTTTTCGTTGCTTGAGGTATGATGCATCCTTTTTTATTTAAACCTCTTAGTCTTAATAAGACTAGGAAATTTTATGAATTTATTCTGGTGGATTCAAAATCTGTTTCAATAAAACACAATCTTGATAAAAATGATAACCAAGTTGTCACTCATTCGACGCTTCAAATTTTAAAAGTTTTAACTTTTAAAGATTTTGAAAATAAACCAAATCAAGTAAGGAAATTTTCCCAGCCTTTTAACCCGATTGGTTATACATACTGGGATTATATTCATGCTTGGACCAATATTTTTTGGTTTCAAAACAAAAATCATCGGCACTCTTGGCTGATATATTTTAAGAAAAACGTTCGATATTTCTTCCCTCAGTGGTTTGCTGAGTGGTGGGATTTGTTCGGACCAATTCAATCCATCCTTCCTGAAAAAGTCAAGGCATGATTTAATCAGTTCAAAACAAGAATTGAAGAAGGAACAATCCGTTTCACCCATCTCTTCGGTTCTTCTCAATATTTTCCTTAGCATGGATTTTTGCCTGGCACCATCAGTACCAGAAAAACGTAACAAATCCCAAGCTTCTGCCAATGTTAGGGAAACAGGCTTCAGTCAAATGGTGGGATCAGTTCAATGCCTCCCACACCAGTACTCATGGAGTGGCTTTATGGTTCCAGAAGAACCCTAAAAGCCTTAAATCGGCAGACCTAGAAACCTGCCAGTTCCTCAATCGCAAAGCCAAGATTGCAGTTGCTCTTGCAGCATCAGTTGATGATGAAGCCTTGGCCCGAAATCTTCATCAAATCCTGAATCTCCTTTCGACAGACTCAGAAGCCAGTTCATCCAAAGGGAAGAAAGAAGCTAGTTTGTCTCCATCCTCTTCCTCTGGTTCATTTTACCAGATCGAAGAGTCTGACGAAGACTAGCTTCAATCCCGCACGCATTTTTGCGGAAGGTTACTGTTCATCTCTGTTCACTGTAGCGGAGCCGCCGTTCATTGTTCAGTACTGTACATTGTTCACTGTAGCGAAAATTTAGGTTACTGTTGAAATAGTACAATTTACTGTTGTAATAGTAACTTTTGAAATTTTATAAATTGTAATCGCCTGAGAGTAGAGGGGAGAAGAATTTCAGATCGAGTCTCTCTCTCTCTCGCAAACTTTGTAATTCTCTTTCTCTAATTAAGACAACTATTTTGTATTATTTTTGGCTTTCATAGCATCTTCACTCATATTTTCGAAAACCTGAGTTTGTATGCTCTTGATATCCGGTCTTGTGCGGACTACCGCCGTGTAACATCTGGTTAAGACTGTTGCATGCATAGCATCTCTCCTATTCTCTCCTTTTAGCTGTTAGATCCCTTGGGTTTCTGGTATCAGAGCCTGATGGGGAAATAGGAGTTTATTGTTCTGGATCTAAGTTTAATTTTATCATTCAAATTATAATTTAATGTTATTCTGTTCTGAGGATACAAACTGTTTATCTGTTGATATTTCTCATCTTCTTCTGAAAACCTGAGTTTTTGCCCTTGATTTTCGAAAACTGCGGTTTTGTAAGCCTTGTCGGGTTGAAAAACTCATAAGGTGTGACGCAGATAATTAGTATTGCGCGGATTACCAACTTATAAATCCAGCTCTTTTCTGTTTTTCTTCTCTGTTAATATTTATATTTTCGTTGTAAGTTTTTGTCTATCTCTTTTGTTATTATGGCTTCTTTGAGTAATGATTCATGGTGTGTATCTGGTATGTGGCCTGGGGCTGGATTGGTAGTAAGGCCCAAGGGGAGGCAGTAAGTCCATGTTGCCTATGTGCCTTTGCTGGCTGTCTCTACCATGAATGGTTATTTCATTGATGAAGTAATTTTGAAAGAGATGATGTTTTGTAAATCTTATGATTTTGTTCGTGTTTTGTATGAATATATATATATATATATATATATATTATTTTATTTTTTAGTCTGTCACCTAGAAACTGGAATACCTTTGGATGATAATTTTGTGTTAAACCTAGATTTAGATCCAGATTGATAATTTCTTATGGAACCGCATGAAGGCAATGATGCTAGAAGAATTAAAAAAATGAGTTCCTTTCTTTGCTCTCTCTCCCGTCTCTTTTCTGTCAAATCGTCCTCCTCCTCTTCTCCTTCTTCCAACAATCTGCTCACAGAGCAACATCAATCTGTGGAGGAAATACCTCCTAAAAATAACATCTTTGAAGAAGAAGTTTGCTTCGAGGATATCAATCAAGCAATCGATAATTGGGAAATCCCTAAAATCCCTCAGGATGAACTTTATATTCTTGACGAATCTAAACATGTCCGTAGTTCTGACTATATCATTAGGACTGGAGAAAACAATATCCCTTTGGATCCCCAAGCTGGTGAGGAATTTCATCTTCTCACTAAACAATCCATAACTGAACATTCTAGGAAGTATAAATACCTTCATATAGGATGTGTGCAAGTAGCTGTCAAACCCCTTGTTAGGGAAGGTCTTAACGCCTCAATCCTTATGTGCCTTCGCGATATTAGGCATAATGATTTTCACGATTCCCTCATAGGAACCGTAGAAACCAGTCTAGGACATGGTCCTGTCTATTTCAATTGTTTTCCAAATAAAACGGTGAGTCTTTTAGATCGAAATGTCTTAGATTCATTGTTTCTAAACATTCGTCTGCATGGGTTAAACATGAAAGAAGGTTCTATCCCTGCAGCTCTTCTCTATAGAATCCAATATAAGGTGATGAACACTTGTAACTCAAGAGTTCTCCTTAAAACCAATGATCGGGAAACAACTTTGTTTGTCACGGATATGACAAAAGCAAATGTTGTCATTCCCAAACTCATCAAATGGGATGAGGTAAAGTTACCAACCTCTTGGCAACTCGAAAAAGCTACACCAACCCTTCCTCGTCAAACCCCTGAATTTCAGGAAATTAGACAATCCGAGGCTGGTAAGGTAGAAATTATCTTTGATCGAAGAAATAGTTTCTCTTCAAGATCTGAAGCTTCTAGATCGGCCTATACTAGTGCCAGAAGATCCTTTTCTGTAGCTTCTCAATCAAATCGGAGTTCAATTCCCAGAATTATTACTCCAGAAATTAATCTTCAAGGGTTAGATAACTCATCTTCTATCCCTCGAAATATCTACAGTAGGACTGACGAAGAAATTTCTTCAGAAATTCATTCTCCTACTCAATCTGAAATGCAGTATGGTCAACTATGAATAGTTACACAATAGATAAACCAACCCTTCGTAAGGAATTCTACTCTGAGACTTGGACCTCTCAGAGGAAATGGTTTCTTAGTAATTTTAAAGGTGACCGTAGGTCAGAAGTTATTGATTTCTTTTATCAATTTCTTAATCAAGTCCAAACTCATGTCTGTTTCTTTGACTGGTTAAATATCTACCTTCATAGGAACCAAATGTATCCTCCTTGGACTATTACAATCACAGAAGACCTTTCTATCAATACTCTAATTGTTTGGCACCGTAAGAATGGTAAACTTATTAAATCCGACTTACCTCTGTCTAGCAGTTATTTTATTCCAGACTTAGGGGATGAATATTTAGCTTCGCCCTTTAAGCATAAATCTGAGGAAACCATAGGAGCTCAGGATATTAAAGCCCTTATGGAACAAAACAATTATACCAACAAATACCTCCAAATTTTAGGAGAAAACCTTGTAGGAAAAGTCTCATCTTCAGGAACCAAAGACGATGAGACCTTCTCCATTTCCAAACCTTTGTTTAAACCTTTTAGTCTGACTAATGAGGCTAGAAATAAATTTAGGCTTATTCATCAAAATTGGACCAAAGCCTTAGAAAAATCCAATCAAAATAATTTTGTTGTTATCCCTGATACCCCTAGTTCTTCACAGGTAGGATCTGTTAAGCTAGGACCAATTACTAGGAGTGTCTCCCAAAAAGACCAATCTCTTAGGATTAATAAGTTAGGAACGTCCTCTATAGGTTTTGAATCTGAGGATGTTGCATCTAGCAGTAAGTCCGTTCCCTAAATCAATCCTGTCATTAGCAAGGGTCTCAACTGGAAGCAGCCTTCTAAACTCTATTACAATCGAGCCACTGCTCCTGATCTCCTCCTTGAGGAAAAGAATGATCAAAGTTTGAGATCATTCAATGCTAATCAAATGTATGAATGGAACATAGATGGTCAAACTGAGTATAACATTCTTAATACTCTTCAACATATGACTATGGTCTCCACTGCATATCAGACTGCTTTAGATAGCACTGATGAGACTATAGTAGAAATCCTGACCGCTGGCTTTTCTGGCCAACTCAAAGGCTGGTGGGATAATTATGTTTCTCATACTAAGAAACATCAAATCTTTGCGGCAGTCAAAACGGATGCTGAAGGAAACATCCTTACTGACAAAGGGAAGCCTATTCCTGATGCCGTTAATACCTTAATCATGGCCATTGTCAAACATTTCATCGGAGATCTTTCTATCTATAAAGATCGTTCTGGAGATCTTCTATCTACTTTTAAGTGTAAGACTTTAGGAAATTTTAGGTATTATAGGGACACCTTCCTTACTCGTGTCTACACTAGAGATGACTGTCACCAACCTTTTTGGAAAGAAACCTTCTTAGCTGGACTTCCAAAGTCCTTAGGAGACAAAGTTAGGGAAAAAATCCGTTCCCAGTTTAATGGTGAAATCCCTTATGATCAGTTAAGTTATGGCAATATCATAGCTTACGTTCAAAAAGTGGCCCTAAAAATCTGTCAGGATGAAAACATCCAGAAACAATTAGCCAAAGAAAAGGCTCAGAATAGCAGAGATTGGGAAATTTCTGCCAACAACTCGGTCTTCCTTGTTCTAAGAATCCGAGAAAGGCTAAACATCGAAAACCTTCTCAGCACCAGCTGAGTAAACCCCATCGTAGAGTCTCTAGGTTCAAGACTCGTCAACCTAATGCCAAACTTGGTAGGCCTCCTGATCGTAATCTTTCTCGATAGGGCATTAATCCTCCTAGAAAGGATACCAATCTGTCTAGAGAAACTAGAACTTGTTATAAGTGTGGTCGCAAAGGTCACTTAGCAAGATTTTGTCGAATCTCCTCTAAGGTTCGTGAACTCAATCTTGATCCTATTGTCCAGGATCAACTTCACAATCTTTTGATAAATTCTTCTGATCATAGTTCCTCAGAAGAAGAAGATGAAAATGTCAAGCTATCTTCTGACGACATTCAAGCTGATGATGATCTTTCCTCCTCTAATAGTGAAAGTTCCGAATCTCCACTCATCAATGTCATTCACAATGATGAGAAAAATCTATTGCTTGACGCTTTAGAATCTATTCAAAACCTTCAAAACCTTCATCAATGTCCTGTCTATTTCAATTGTTTTCCAAATAAAACGGTGAGTCTTTTAGATCGAAATGTCTTAGATTCATTGTTTCTAAACATTCGTCTGCATGGGTTAAACATGAAAGAAGGTTCTATCCCTGTAGCTCTTCTCTATAGAATCCAATATAAGGTGATGAACACTTGTAACTCAAGAGTTCTCCTTAAAACCAATGATCGGGAAACAACTTTGTTTGTCACGGATATGACGAAAGCAAATGTTGCCATTCCCAAACTCATCAAATCGGATGAGGTAGAGTTACCAACCACTTGGCAACTCGAAAAAGCTACACCAACCCTTCCTCGTCAAACCCCTGAATTTCAGGAAATTAGACAATCCGAGGCTGGTAAGGTAGAAATTATCTTTGATCGAAGAAATAGTTTCTCTTCAAGATCCGAAGCTTCTAGATCGGCCTATACTAGTGCCAGAAGATCCTTTTCTGTAGCTTCTCAATCAAATCGGAGTTCAATTCCCAAAATTATTACTCCAAAAATTAATCTTCAAGGGTTAGATAACTTATCTTCTATCCCTCGAAATATCTACAGTAGGACTGACGAAGAAATTTCTTCAGAAATTCATTCTCCTACTCAATCTGAAATGCAGTATGATCAACTATGAATAGTTACACAATAGATAAACCAACCCTTTGTAAGGAATTCTACTCTGAGACTTGGACCTCTCAGAGGAAATGGTTTCTTAGTAATTTTAAAGGTGACCGTAGGTCAGAAGTTATTGATTTCTTTTATCAATTTCTTAATCAAGTCCAAGCACTCAGACATATGCAACAACTTATGATCATCATCAACATTTGCAATTCAGCCCATTATAGGTATGAGCTTGAAACACATCTACATGCCATGACTCGTACCCAAAATGTGCAAAATCAAGAAGCAGAATGTGCCATAATTGAGCCAACGTCCAATAGGAAGACCAATGGCAAGCAGGGACGCTTCAACCAAAGAACCGACACAACTACGTTGAAGCACAGGAAAGTTTCAAGCACAAAAGGATGCAACAAAAGTTACAAAACTAACAAGGAAGAAATGCATGAATCCAAACAAACTCATAGGACTATCCTATGTAGGGGAGGTCTACGTGAACCTAGTCATAAAGGCAAGGAAAACTACTCATTCAAGGAATGATGAAACGCATGACAGGGAGAACTCCAACCTCATAAATGCCCATGTTGGAGTTGGTTCTCCAATACCAAAAGTTGGGGAATAATTTTTTGTTTGGACTTCCATTCTTTAAGAGTCAGACACAAAACCCAAAACCCATGCCTAATAGTGACTCTAAAAAGGATGCAAACCGTTGAATGAGTTTTGTTGGTGGGCGGATCCTCCACCATCCCTCCTGGAGGTGACGACCAAACCTCACACATGGAAACCAACTCGCTTGCAGGCAGTGGTCCTATGGACATGTTAGGACAAATGAACATTAGTGAAAAAGGTAATCCTGAACAATCTGGTGAAAAAAAGAATAACCTTTCAAAGGCAGAGCCAACTTGTTCTTGCTAGATAAATTTCATAACTTGGAATTGCCGCAGTGCGGGGTCACTGGGCTTCAGTAACTTAATCAAGATATATAAAAAAGGTATCATGCTAGTCTTATATTCTTGTTGAAAGCACAAGTTAACAATGATCAGGATAAAAAATTAATGGTGAGAATGGGTTTTGATAGCTGGCACATTGGAAGTACAATAAGGAGAGCTAGAGGTATTAGGTGTCTTTGGAATTCTACCTATTAGATAATGGATGTTCTTCATGAAGACCATCAGCTTGTCCATCTCAGAGTTGGTAGAGGAGACAAGCCAAATGGTTCCTTATAGTTTGTATATGGGAGTCCTCATATGCAAAGAAGGAGAACCTTCTCGAAGAACCTTAGGGAGTTAGCCTCTGAATGCCATGGTCTATGGGTCCTAGTAGGTGACTGTAACTTCATCCTTAAAAAGCATAGCGTAAAGGGGGCTTGATCTACCTATCATGGAAAGATATGTGCGACTTTATAGATTTTGTGCAGTTTAGAAACTTGCTGGATACAAGTTGTCAGGGATTTCCATTCCCTTAGAGAAGAGGTCAGTTGCAAGAGGGGTTGGACTGAATGTTGATTAACTTGTCTTGGCGCCTCGAATTTCAATAGGTCAATATGTTTCATCTCCCATTCTATAAATCTGACACTAGCCAATTCTGATCAGCATGACAAGTAAAAGGTTCGTAAATAGGTGGTGAAGACCGTTTCGGTTTGTGGCAGTGTGACTATCTCACCCGAATTTTCAATGTTTCCTATAAGATTTCTGAAAACCCAATGATACTTGGAATAGATGAATGCCTAAATTTCATGAAGCCTTAAGGAGTGGAAAAAAGAAGTATTCCGGAACATCAATAGCTGACTGAATAACCATTAATCCAATTGGAGGAGAGACAAGACTACTTCTAAAAACACTATCAATAGGTGTTTAGGAAAGAAGATCTCTTGTGGTTTCAATGGTGCCAAACCAAATGGATAATAAGAACTCCAAATATTTTCATGGAGTTACTATCATTCATAGACAAAAGAACCAAATTGAGGCCTTACAAGATGAAGAAGACAACTGGGTCAATGACTCTAACATACTGGAAAGGTTAGTCAATCGGTTTTTTATGAAGTTATATGAGGAGGAAAACCATTATGTGCACCTAGTCATTCAAGGAGCTTTTCATTAATTATTAGAGGAGGAATGAAATATTTTCAACACATCTGTATCCCACATGGAAGTTAGGAAAGTCCTGTTCTCCATGGGTAACCTCAAGGCACGAGGGAAAGATGGCTTACAAGTTGGCTTTTACAAAGCTAACTGGAGCATTGCGAGTTAATCTTGTAACATCCCAAATTACTAATATTATTTATGCCTTTTATTGATATAATCTAATTATTTTCCATACGAATGAAACTCAGAATAAATTTTTATTACAACTTCCCAGATAAACATTTAAATACTCATAACTAATACACATCACTCCACCATTGTAATCCAACATACATCTATTAGTAATGTAGTTTCAAACAAAATAAAACATGTTATACATTGACCCAACTCACCAAGTGAACCAAGTTGCCCAACGGGACAAAGGGTAAGTCACCCAATAACCATTGTCGCCCAGCGAGACCCTGATATACATTGTCTCAGTAAAGGGACTTCGCTTTGTGAGATGCTTCGCTGGATGCAAACGCAATTAAAATCCAACCTGTACCACTTAATGCTGGACGAGACACCTCATTGAGTGTAAAATCTTAAAATCTCCCTAACAGAGATTAACTCTCGCTAACCGAGACCTTTTGCCTGGTGAGGTCATGCAGATTGCAGAATTCTACTGCATGACTCACAACAGAATACATCACATTTAAACTAATTCCATACCATTTAAACTTCGACATTCATACATACATATTTACCATACACTAAGTTTATCACGATACACCATATTTTAGTTAATTTCATTACAAAACACAATTGAGTTATCCATATTGTTCTATACTTTAATAATTACACCAAGTTCAAAAGATTTATAAGATTATATAAATTCCATCCAAAACATCTTATACTTCAGGTCAAGTCTCCAAATCCAATTACAACTCATCTACCTACCTTATAGCATCACCAATGCTATTTGCTTTTGTGAAAGCACGATCATCACATACAAACAAACACACACATAAGGATAAACATAAGAATAAAAACATTCTATTATTATATTATAATTATGCACTCACAAAGTGTAACAACCAATCAAACAAACACCTTTATGCTCCATTTGAACATAAACAATCATAACCAATCAATCACATTTATGCTTTACTTGAATATAGCACAAACAATCAATCAATTGACACTTTCTGGAAAGACTAACTACATTAAAGTCAAATACCAAGGTAGTGTCTATCTGACTTCCCCAACCCTGACATTGGATTTAGTATCTAACTGACTCATCCGATAACTAGTTCAAGTTTGAGCATACTCATCTAATACCCAAGTGATGTCTCCTAAATCTGACATCTAGTTGTATTATCGTCATAATCAAACATAACACCATGTGCATTATCGTTATAACCATGCCTAACACCGCATCATTGCCATAATCAGGCCTAACACCAAGATCACTTGCCTTATTGGTGTACTATAGTCGTAACCAGATGTAACACCAGGTGCATTATCACCATAATCAAGCCTAGCACCGTATCACCTCTATAAGACAATTCATTAATGCTTATTATTAAGGAATTGCAAACTTCAAACATCCAAATCATAGTTTCAATAACTCATCACCTCAACATAACATATCATTTCATATATATATATATATATATATATATATATGTATATTACTATATATATTTAAATACCACAATATAATCCATCAATATCATTTGCCAAATTCTCAAAACATGTATTTAATACAACACCAAAAAACATTTCATCACACATTAATTTATCATTGAAATAATTAATAAATATTCATCATTATCCAAATCATAATTAAATATCAAATATCACCAAAATCTTCAACAAATAACAATACTATCAAAATCGTCATTTTCACTACATAAATAACTTCTCACAATGATTAAATTCATACATTAATCACCTTAAACTGTCCATTTCACATAACATTTAAATTCAGTTCAAAAGTTAAACCAATCACAACTATTAATACTAAGACCCTTAAATCAGAATATTTCAAAACAGATATTTAGCTTCCTTTATCTATTTCTCTCTTTAGAAGTCGACTCAAACAGAATAGAGAGAATCAACCCAAAGAAATTTCTCAAAACCTAACAATCCCAATTTCAATAGAAACTTAAGAAATTAGAATTTTCAAAGGAAATCTCTTTTCAATAGGAATGACAAGATCGAAAAAGAATGGGAAAAAGTTCAGAAAACTACAATCAAACATATATATACTGGTCACCTCTTAGAATCAGAAGCAATGGAAGAAATCACGTGAGATTTCATTGGCTTGAAAGCCACCATTTAAGCAAGAAAAGAATAAAGGCGCAACATGACCAAACAAGAAGGAGATGGAGAATGAAGAAAAAAGGAAGAAAAAGAAATTATATAACACTAGAGGTAATTTTGTAAATTTAGTTTGCTAAATGCAACCCTTTCGATAACGGATTTTTCAAAAACTTTTCAAAACTCAACTAAAACCTCCTAAAACAAAAAAAAAATAGTAATTATTTTCATCCCCCCATCCTTCTACCATCAACCGAATACAATCATATAATATCAAAACAAGTAATAGATTCATCACATTTCATCCCTATAGGTATTCACACTTATGAAGCAACTTAGACCAATAAGTCTATGTAATGTTTCCTATAAGATGATCACAAAGGTTCTTGCTAGAAGACTGTGTATAGTAATGACAAAGTTGATCAACCCATGCTAGAGTAGTTTCATTCTCTATAGAAGTAGCAATGACAACATGATTATTACACATGAGGTAATTTATTCTATGAAAAGGAAGATAGGCTATAAGGGTTGTATGGTTATTAAAGTTGATTTGGAAAAAACCTATGATAAACTTAATGAGAACTTTGCAAAGGATACCCTAAATGATGTTGGTTTTCCAATATTATTCATTAATGTTGTTTGACAACGCATGTCTTCCCCAACACTGCACTTATTATGGAATGGGGATGCATTGGAATCCTTTCAGCCATTTAGGGGTGTTCGACAAGGGGATCTCATATCACCATATATTTTTGTGTTATGCTTAAGACATCTCTTTCACATGATAAACCTTATAGTGGACCGTAACCTATGAAAGTCAATCAAAGTTTAAAGAGAAGAATGACAACTATCTTATTTTGGCATTTGTAGATGAACTTCTCCTATTGTAGAAGCATCCCTTGAGCAAGTGGTTGTCATCAAACAAAATTTGCACCTCTTTTGCAAGTGCTCAGGGTTAAAAGTTAGCCAAGACAAAAATCATGTTTTCTTATTTGCAAATGTTAACTGGCATTGCTAGGAGCAGATATCAAGTGCGTTGGGGTTTGAGAAAATGAGCAATTTGGGCAAATGCTTAGGGATTTCGCTGCATCATAATCATGTTTCCAAGAAGTTATATCAGTTTCAATTGATAAATTCCAACAATGTATGGGTAATTGGAAAAGAAACACCTTTTCTTTTGCAAGTCGTCTTACTTTGGTCAAGTCAATTGCTCAAGCACTGCCCATGTATGTTATGAAAGCAAATCTATTGCCAACATCTGTGTGTCAAGTAATTGATAAGAAATGCATAAATTTCCTTTGAGGTGATACAGATGAATCTAGAAAAGTGCACTGACTTGCATGGAGGAAGTTGTGCACTCCAATACAATGAGGTGGCCTTGGCTTCCGAGCAACTAGACAAGCAAACCAAGCTTTTATCATGAAATCAGGATGACACTTAATAACCAAAAGAGATGCCACGTGGGTACGTATTATTCGGTCCAAATACTAGTGCAATGAGGCGGTCAAACCTTCTATTTATGCAACAAGAAAGGGCACCAACTTCAGGAACTGAATTACTACTTCATGGCCTAATGTTTGTACCAATCTAGCTTGGAAAATTGGGAATGGAAAAATCATAGAGTTTTGACATGATAATTGGGTGCCTGGGTGAAGGCTGCTTGCAAATTAGTCACTAACATCAATAGGATTCAAGCTAAAGTCAAACCATGTTTCTTTGTAACATTGGAAAAATCTTGGGATGTTCGGTGCTTTAGAAGGATGCTTGCCAAACGATATGGCTAAGGATATTTGTCAACTGTCTCTGCCTGGAGGTGATATAGAGGAAGATATGCCCTATTAGGGAAAGCATTAGGATGGTGATTATTCCACTTTGTCTGCTAATGAGGCATTCTAGACCAACGCCACAACCAAGGGAGACCATCTTTAAACACATGTGGAAGTGGGGGGACCAGAACGAATTCAAATCTTTTTGTGGAAAATGGCAAGTGATATCTTGCCTACAAATAACTTATGGCACAAGCATCATATGACAACTACTCCTACCTGTCCACTATGTGGCCATCATAGGGAGACTTTGCATTCCTTGTGGGACTGTAGCAAAACCGTGGGTGTTTGGAAGAATTTGGGTGCAACCAACATTCCTAACTTTTTTACTGAACAGTCACCAAAAGTTTGGCTCCTAACTAATTTGAGATTCAGGCAACAGGTTGATAACAACATTTAGAAACAACTTTTTGGTATTGCTCTTGACAAGATGTGGTTTTGGCGAAATGACTTTGTTTTCAATAGCAAAACTCAATCTGACCATCAAGTTGTCATGAATGTAAAAGCCATGTTTCGTGAGCTCCAACATATCCATGACCTGAGAGTCATGTTGAAGGACACAAATGCAAATTGATAATTTTTTTTTTGTAAGTCAGCTTGGAAGCCCCTAATTGGGGATACTCTAAAGATCAATTATGGTGCGATGGTGAGGTTCTCTAATGGGATTGCAACTGTGGGTGGTGTGGTTTGTGACTGTAGAGGTACCTTCCTCCTATGATTCGTTTGTAAGATCCCTTACTGTGAAGTTGATAAAGCGAAACTTCTGGCCATTCTTAAAGCCTTAGATTTGGCTTATGCTCATAGGTTACAAAACATTGTGATTGAGTCTAATTCTCTACCTATGATTAACTTATTAGATAAGGGTTGTGCCATTGAGCATGAGTACTATCCCATATTAGAGAAGATCTATAAGCAAAGTGGAAAGAAAAAGAAGTGTAGCTTTGCCTTTGTCCCTAGAGAGGCGAGCTATGTGACAAATGGTTTGACGAAATTAGACATGTCCAACATCCAAGATAATAACATTTTTAGCTCTATTCCACAACTTGTTGTGGCGACTAATGCAAAGGACCTGAACTGTATTTTGCTTTCCAATAATTAGAGTTTTTCTGGTGGAGCTTTGCCTTACGATTCATTAAAGAAAACCCTCATACAGGTGATGTTAATATAAATTAAATATTTTAAACTATACAAGGTAAAGTATTTTAAATAATAATAATATATTATTTATTAATCACAAGAATTTAAAATAATATTTAATATTAATAATATATTTAATTTTTAAAAAAAAGATAAATATAAATTTTAACAACTTATCACATTTAGGAAATTAGAAATTGAGTTTCATACCTAATATTTAAAAATATAAACAAATTAAAAAGTTGTATATTGTATGCTGAATAGTGAATATAGATAGTTTTTTTTAACAATAACCTGCTTGAAATTATTTATATTGGATATTTGATTATATTTTATGATTTTTTAAGTATAAAGATATATAAATTATAAATTATTTTAATATTTTGAGTCATACAACTTCATTGAGTCATACAACTGGTCAACTACTGATCCTCAGAAGTTGGAATCATCGCTTAACTTTATGATCTCGTATCTCGAGTCTAATAACATTCCTTTCTTTTTTTGTTGTAAAAAACCATTCTTTTTAAATAGTATTATTTTTGTTAACTGTATTTTTTAAAGTATCAATTTTTATATATCTCAAATTTTTATAATCAGAGTATCTCGAAATAAAGTAATGTCTTTAATCGTTTTTTCATGTCTAAATTAGAAATAGAATCTGAAAATTGAGTTAAAAAGACAAAAAATAAAACCACTTATGTCAGCAATATTTTCATAAAGTATTACTAGTATTTTTTTTATTACAAGAAAAGAAAACATAAAAACATTTTTTGAAAGAGAAAATATAAAAATATAATTTTATTTTATCGTATTTCATTCCGACAAACTTCTGTATTTGACTTTGATTGTGATTATACACTTCCGCATTTTTATTAAAAGCAAAACAAATATTATATATAATCACATTAAAAGTACAACACATGTATTTTAAATGGAATACAAACCTACAACAAAATAAAGTAAAAATCAGAATAAATTCATTGTTCCTCACATAAAACAACAGAAACTAGCCCTTATCCTTATAGCACAAAGTACAGTTAATCATTCATTCTGCAAACTATGTGCTGTTAACTTTGCAGCACGATGGTATTCTTAAAAGTTAAATTAAATTGCAAGAACTGTTATAAACACTTCTATCATTTTATTATTGAAGAAAGAAGCATTTTGTATCTTCTAGATGTGAAAAAACTTCAAATTACACCAAAAGTCAAGTTTTGGAGACTTCTGTACTACCATTGATTAAATCCATGAATTGTAGTTTATGTTGACGAGTCTCTAAATGAAATGTTGTCGACATTCTTCACTAAGCGCACAATCCCACACTTTTGCAGAACATTGAATAATACCCTTTTGTAGACACTTTTGCCTTTTATTTACATTTCACACTTTTTATTTAAATTTATTTTTTTGAATGATAACTTATTAAAATAATTATTATAATTAAATGATAATATAAAATTTCAAAAAATAATATAAAATATTTTTACACTTTTAATATATCTAAATTTTTATCTTATTTCAAACTTAATTTATTACTACAAGCAAAAAATCATAAACACTTACACAGGATACTAGGATAGCTATTTCATGTGAGTTTAATCGGTGTATATTTATAGTATAAAGAAATATTTACCGTAACATTTAATTATAACTTTATGACTTCTAAATTATTAATTCATAAAATTTGCTTGGATGAAGATGTAAATTTTTTAAAACAGTGCATAATCTTTTTCTGGAATTTAGTTTGCTTCTAAACGTATGATTGTTAGATCATGGTTCAAGCTACATGGTCCCCATCCAAGAAGCAAGTCAGAAATTTGCTTTAAAAGGGATCAAGCAAAAAAATAATTTAATAAAAATAAAATATATATGTATAAAAAATTTACATAGAAAACTAATATTATATATATATATATATATTATATATTATAAATAAAAATATTGAGTAAAAAAATTATACTATATAAGAAAAATAAATTAGATGGATAAAATATTTTGGATAATTATATATTGATATATGTGTAAATGCTTCAATAAATTATAATTTTCTCTTTTTAGATGAGATCTATGCATGGTAACGGAGTAGGGACACTGAGTAGGGATGAGTATAACATTCTTATCCCATCCCTGCTCCTAAATTCCTCTCAATCTTGTTCTAAAAACCCGTTTCATCCCTATCTCTTATAAAAATTATGAAATTTACATCTTATCTTTATTCCTGGTACTTGTAAAAAAAAATTCAATGAAAAATAAATTGTATGAACAAAATTATATTAATTCAAAAGTTATATGATAAATGCAAAGTTTATATTTTGTGTATTAAATGTCAATTTTTTTTCTTTTTCTTTTTTGAAAGATAAATATAAAATCTTTCTTGATCTACAAAAATTTTAATTTGTAAAAAAAAATAAATATAAAGAGTCATTTAGTTGAAAATCAGGTCTAATAAATCAAGACTAAAAATTAGAATCTCTTAATCATTAAGGATGAGTACGGAAACTAGAATAAAAATGAAATAGAAATGTATATCTTGGCTAACATTGAAAGAATGAAACCAAGAGAAGAAAAAAAGGAGTTGTTTCCGTTCCGCACATGGCCTGATGGTGGACATGGACTTGATCGCCATCTGGATCTTCGACCTTTAACTCCGCAGATCCTTTTCTCATCATATAAATTTATATATGAAAGTTATAAATGATGATTTTAAACTGTGGATTACAATCGCAATCATGGTCTACGATATAAATATTTTTTAATTCTTTGTTGTAACCCTATCAGTCGCATCTTTCTACAACTTTCCACAATATCATAGATCACATAAAAATGAATGCATATATGGGATCGCAACCCACTATTTAGAATAGTCTATTTAACCAATACAAATTAAATTAGGTGGATAACTTTTATTGCTATTTCTAGTTAACTAGACAAAATCAGTTAACATTAGGCTCCTCGTGATGAATGGCTTCTGAAGAGGTGCACCTCGAAACCGTGTGAAGAACGACTTCTTCTTTTTCTTTTTCGTTTCATTCGTTCAATGTTTACCAAGCCTTCGACTTCGGGTGCGGAGAGAGGAACAAAAAGAATTTGTGTTAAAAATAATATCAACCGTTTATTAAATTTTATTTTTTATTATAACTTTTTTTTTACCTGAATTGTAGTATATATATATATATATAAAAGTTTAATAGGTATACATTGTGATGAAAAATCATAATGAATCCCATTTTACAATGTATAACAATTAACATCTATTTATATATATTTACTGGCCAACAACCTTGCTCTTATAGCCTGCCTTTCAATATGTCTGTGTGAAAGAAAGGCTCTAGACAGAAGAATATCTTCACTGATGTTGCATTTTTAGTTTTAGTGGGTGTGTACTTCCACCGGAGTAACATATAAAGGAAAAATTTATTCAGGCTAATTGAAAAAGAAGCTACTATCATTTAACTTAGGTAATTTTGACAAAAATAAGATTATTATTTTTAAAATTTTACTTATTAAAATTTAATATCATGAATAAAAAAACTATTGAAAATATAATTATTTTTTTATTCTTTATAATTTAGTTCATAAATAGTATAGGCTTTGTCTGTATTTTTATCTTAGTAATAAACTTTGTTGTTTTTCTTGTAAAAATTGTTGTAAATTTGGTAATTTTTTTTTTTATATACGAATGTTAGTCGTTAATATATTAATTTTGTTGACGAAGAAATTCGAATCCATAACTTTTTCTCGCTTATCACTTTACTTTACCAAAAACCAACTTTATAATTTAAACTTTGTAATTTTCACCAAAAGTCAATTATTAATATGCTATAAAATATAAACTTCGTAATTTCTTAAAGGTGGCATGAACTTGTATTTCATAAACTTTTTAGTTTTATTTCTTCTATTCTTCTCCCTAACCATGTGACTAGAAGCAAATTATTTTATTTCTTTTCCTCTTAATTTCATCGATCCGTACAATATGACTTCTCACTTAAATTCACTCATATTTTATTCTCTTTATTTTTATATTCTTTTCTTTATATTTCATATATTATCGAAACAATGTAAAGAATATTTAGGAAATTAGGATTATGTTGAGTCACCCTGTTACGGCCTTGATCAGATTCAAAGGGTCTCAAATGTTCATCATCGTGTTCTTATCACGCACGTACGGTGTGTGGGTAGATGTAACAAAATTGGTTTATTTTTAATAATAATAATAATAATAATAATAATAATAATAATAATAATAATAATAATAATAAAACACTAAAAAACAACCCTAAATTATGGTTGAATTCCAGACAAAATTAATTTTGTACGTACGTATATGCTATTTGGCTATTTGCTATCTAATATTCCTTAAACATTTAAACTAATTTTGTTGGAAATCACAAAATAATTTCATTGATTTATATTTTTTGGTACATGGTATGCTTGGTAACATGAAGCAATTTTCTTAAGGCAAGAAGTTTGGAACAATTTATTAATGATAGTGTGTTTAAACTTGAAAGCAAGTGAAAGTGTTAATGGTATGAAGGTAGGTGAATATTGGTGATGGTTTAAGATGTAGAAATGAGTTCCACCAAAGTGTTAAAATGACGTGCTGATGGTGCTTGAGGCCGAGCTGCATCTTGCACAATATTTTTAACCTTAAGAGCATTGTCTCTGATGGTGCTTCCTTCTTCCTGCACCAGAATCATATTGAAGCTTTTAAGCAATGCATTTTTGGTGAAACACCTACCTTGAATAATCATCCCCATATTCCAAACATCCTGTATGACTCTGGCAACCACACCTTGATCTCCAAAGAAAGGCCTGCAGATCATAGGAACCCCACTACACACAGCCTCAGTGACAGAGTTAGATCCACAGTGGGTGACAAAAACTCCCAACGAATGGTGTGCTAAAACTTGGGTTTGTGGTACCCAGGGCAATACTCTTCCACACATGTTGGTTCTCTCAACAAACCCACTTGGCAAAACACTTCTCATATTGTCCTTGAGAGACCACAAAAATGGAAAGCCACTTTCTTCCAATGCCTCTGCCATGGCTACGATCTCGTGTGGTGGTGGCGTGACCACAGTCCCAAAGGAAACATATATCACCGAGTTAGGCTTTTTTGTAGCCAACCATGACAAGCATCCACTTGCATCCTCCACAGATGATATCGGGAATCGAACTGGAACAATGTAAAGCAAAGACTGCACTTTAGATCTCATATCCTGCACCAACGAAGGTGGGTCTAATTCCTCGAAGAAATTCATAACTAGTGCCTTGGCTTGAGGTAGCACCTTACCCAGTGAAGTTAGCGTCCTTGAAAATACGGTCTCTTTTTCTCCAACAAAAAGCACTTCCTGTGGTATATCTTCAACAGCCAAGTTTGGCAACCCGGGAAGGAAATCAACTCTTGTTTTTGCTGCGCGTATCAAGTCAACGTAAAAATATAGAGAAGCTGAGCACGACGTGGGAGGCCAAAAGGAAATCCAAGGAAGATTCAAGGTTTGAGCCACAGTAAGAGAAGAGGTTACAAAAGCATCCGCAATGATGCAAGTGACTTTCTTCTTTGTGTCTTCTTCTGCCATTCGTATACCAGTGTGCAAGTTGTCAGGACCTGTTTGGAGAAAAAAATTAAGTTTTTCAATAGGATGATCGGCTAGTGGATGACCCTCTGGGATTCCATCACTTATGCTATAGGGCTTAACGTTGGATGGGATGTGGGGCATTGGGAAATGGATTGCATTACATTTCTCTGTGCCAATGAATGAGAATAAACAGTTTGGAGCCGCATTAGCTAGTTTCAGGACAAGGTTTAAGAGAGGCGCAACGTGGGTTCCAAAGGGGAATGTAAAGATCGCTACATGTTTGCTTCCCATAACTCTCAAATTCAAGCTCACAAAAAACAATAATCAATCAAGACACACACATCTGCTGTTGTCTTGTTGATGCTCACGTTCATGCACTCTAACCGTTATTCGGATTACTCGGATCTTGAATTTGTTTGTTTAAACTTTAAACTTTCACCCAACATAAAACATTACTAAAAACCCGAATCACACCAAAACTTATGAATCTTAATAATAATTAAAATAACTCAAAAATTTAAAATGTGTTATTTTGTTTAATTAAATTTAGATTTTTATTTTGATAACATATATGTTAACTTTTATTAACAAAATTATTTAATTAAAATTTATTATAGCAAAAATGAAGTTACACTTGAGTTTTATCCATAAAAGATAATAATGATTTAAAAGCCAATAGAATTATAAATTACAATTATTTTTATTATATTAAAATTTTAATTAATTTAACTTATATTGGTTTAATTTATTATTTAACATTTTATCCACACCAAATAAATTTTTTAAACTCTTTAGTATATAAACTACATTTTTAGTTTAGTTTTTAAATTTCTTATTTTCAACAACTAAATTTATTAATTCTATACAATATATAATTAATTTGCATGATGAAAGTAAAGATAATTATTAGTTATTTTTGTCATTCTCGTTCAGTGCTAGCTATTTTTTCAATCTTCTAGGTAGGTTTACCATGAATTATTGATCTCAGTAATGTCATTTTATAGTAAAGGAGTTACTCCCATAAAAAGATATTATTTCTCTATGTTATTTTTTTTTTTCATTTTACACTCGTTTAAAATTTAGATAATTGTTTTGAGTAGACGATACATTAACTTAAACAATATTAGTTTGGTATTTTTGTCTGGATTAGATTATTTTTTATTTCTTATAGTTAATATTAATATTATTTCTATCAACTTATATAATTTATTTATTTATTTGTGTGCAAAATAATTTATTTTACATATACTAGTATCAATAAGGCCAACCTTTACTTGTCTTTTCATTTTATACACAGTTCTTTTTTAGGATCTAGAAATATGTAAATAATATTGTCGAGATTTAGGTCTCAACGAGACCACAAAAAATAATTTAAAAAATAGAGAAGTCGCACCAATATTTACTAAAAGAAACATCAAAAAAATATTAAAATAAAAGTTAGTTTGTGTTTAAGTTTAGGGTTAATTTCGTGTAGGAAAGTATATATTAATTTAAAAAGCATATCACTATTCACATTGCATCTTTCACAACATTAATTGTGGTCTCGGTCATAATATTATAGTTATTGTGCAATCATGATTTAATTGTCCATATGAGTGTAAATTTGTACACATGTGAGATTATGACTCAGGAAACTACCATTTTAGTCAGTGTGGTCATCTATTACTTTAGTCCTTAAATTGAATAAACTGTCAAATAAGTATATGAAATTATTTAACATCAGTTAGTTAAGTTCTTCTATTATATTACTGTATGTCTGTTAACAGTAACAAAGACGTTGGCATGTACAATTAAGTGTTAAAGTGACTTGCTGACATGAATCTAAAGCTAATATAGATACTTTCAAGAACAAAAATGAAATAATTTTTTCTGTATATTGTCTTCTTCATCATGATTAGGGGTTTATAATTTTGGAAAAATCATAAAACCTTAATCACAACGAGGTGAAAATGATGGGCAATGGTTAATCAAATCCTCAATTTATTCATAAAAGAAGATCCACGACCCCTATCTGGAGTTCTTCTGCATCATCAATGACAAATACAATGGAGATTAAGGGATTGAAGATGTTCCATTGTCACTGTGGTAGAAGAATAATTATCTTTGTGTCAAAGACAAATCGCAACCCAGGGAGACCTTTCTACTCTTGCTCTTTGCCAAAAATAAATCAACATCCCTTTTTGTAGTTGTTTAAAAATTTTCAATCATGTCCAACAATGACAATAAACTAAGAGGTGTGTAATTTTTTTGTCAGGATGATGATTTAAACTGTAAGTTTTTTGTCTAGGTAGATAAGAGTGTGATGATATCGCTAATGATGGAAAGACAAAAGAAGATTTATGTAGGATGTGTTTAAGATCACAGATTGAAGGGATGCATAATAGAATTAAGGACTTAAATTAGTGACCTTAATGAGTTTTTATTTGTTGATAGCTAAATTCTTAAGGATGTTCACAAACTTTATATTGTCCTCTATTTTTAAGCAATTTGAAGGCGTTCATGTAAGTAACTCTCTCTTTTAGTTTTAAATTCAAGATAGCTAAATCTATTTTTTATAATTGCATGAATCTTTTAACTATAAAATAATCTCAATCATTAAATTGAACCATTAAATGACTAATAAATTATTTATCATTGAGAATGTTGGCAAATAATGCATTTCCATCTATGAAGATCATTTAAATATGTTTCACATCATCTTGATTTTAAACAAATTAACCACATATCACTTACTCTAACTCCGAGTTTCAATGCTTCTTTTTTTCCCATAAATTCTTTAGTCATATCAAACTTGCAAGACATTCTCTACATTAATTAAGGTTTTCAACATTTTCATTACAAATAATCAATAATAAAGCAAAATCCCCAATAAAACTAATTGTAAACTAACCTAGTTTGAAAGAAAACATCAACACAGAAAACAAACCCTAATACCTCAAAATTTACACTAAACTTAGGTAAATTAACGATGAAGAACTCATTAATTTATCAATTCCAAACCCTACTAACAAAGTTGATCTCAGCTTGATAATGAGCCACGATTTTCTAATATGCCATGTGGAAATTGATTTTGTTATTTGTTATGATTCTGTTATGATTTTCTGATTTGGTTGACTTGTGAGGTATTAGATCTAGAGGCAATTCCATTAGATGATTGTTGTACCAAAGCTAATAGGGTATGATATTGTTTGGCCTTAATATGAAATTCTTGTTCATCATTTCCCTACTGTTGTTGGTCATTCTCAATGGCTCTTCCATCACTTGCCACAACATTATTGGTTGTTAATTACTAGTGTTGTTGTTGTTCCTTCCATTAGTCTTGAAGCCAGGAGGAAAGTCATGCTTCCTATAACAAATATCTACATTGTGATCACTTTTCCTACAGTGAAAACATATCTTATTGCTTCAATTTCCATTGTCTTTTCCATTTGAATTAGGAATGTCATGTTTCTTATAACACACATTTTCTATGTGACCTGCCCAACCACAATAACTACAACTGTATGTGGAATTAGTGGCATTGATGACATATCCTTTGCTTTTTCCACTGACATTGCCAATGAAGTTATTGCTCCGTAATTGCCTTTCGCAGTGCACAACATAAGAGAAAATTTTTGAAATAGATCGTAAGGAATCCATGAGCAAGACATGTGACTTGATGTTATTATATTGATCATTCAAACCTTTGAGAAATTGCATAGCCTAATCTTTCTTCTTCAGCTTTTCTATATTAATTAAAGCATCACATGAACATTTTGTCAAACAGGTACAAACTAGCTCAGGTCTAAAGTTCTCTAGCTCATCCCAGATGACTCACAAGTTTGTGAAATATTCAGTAACAATGACGTTGCCTTGCTTGATAAAGGATGATTTAAGTTGAAGCTTTGAGATGCGAATAAGGTCTCCTTGAACGAATCGTGACTTCAAGTCGCGCCAAATATCCTCCACCTTATCCATCCATAGAAGACTTTGACAAATAGGGAGGGACACCGAATGAACAAGCTAGGACACAACCATGTTATTACATCTTCTCCAAGTATGATAGAACCTATCATCTTTCGGTGGTTAAATGCATTTCCATCAATGAACTCTAACTTATTCTTCGCGCTAAGAGCGGTGACCATCAACTTGCTCCAAGAATGGTTGTTATTTGATTCAAGAACAAGGGAAACAAGGGCTATAGTCAAATTCTCATTTGGGTGGAGGTATAAAAAGTTATGGATGTTGGAAGGTTGATTTGTGTCATCACTCATGTTAAACGATGGAGAGGACACAGCCAAAAAATAGAGTTACGCAGAAGAGCTCTTCAACCGAAGATCTCTAATACCTTAATACAAGAGGAGCAAGATAATCTACAGAATAAAGGAGAACGAAAGTGTAGAAAAGAAACGAGAACAACCAGAAAGGATAAGAATGACCAATTAGGTGGTGTTCATTATTGCCAAAAGATGAATATATACATGTGAAGAAGCCATGAAGGATTGGCGAGAAAAGAGGTTATGAAGGAAAGCAGAAAAGATGCTCAGAAACAAATCATCAAATCATAATGGAATCATAACAAATAACAAAATCAATTTCCACATGGCATATAAGAAAATCATTGCTCATTATCAAGCTAGTTGAAATATCAATATGAATTATTGTCTTCCCTCATTAAGAACATTTTTCCCTATCATTGATCCTCTTTTGCCTTCTCTCGCCAAACAATTTAAAAAAGATACAAAATCTCAGTATGAAGTAATTGTCTTCCCTCACCAAGCACACTTTTTTCCCATCATTGATCCTGTATTATATTCCCTCACCAAGCAATTTAAAAAAAATCTGTGAAATTTAAAAAAACAAAAAAGTAATAAAAGAGTCACTCATCATTGGGTGGGAGAAATTCGTTGAGAATTGTCCTAGTTATACTTTACCACCTTTCTATGTCATAACCATAACAACCAATGACAAAAAAAAAAAAAAAAAAGAAGCCAGTGTACCAACCATTATAGAAGATGAAAAAGTAGAAACTGAGAGAGTTTAGATTTGAGAACTCATAGGTGGTTTTTTTTTTATTTGCCTCAATAATGCCTTTCATTCCCTTTGGTTCATGAGCAAGTTTAACTATTGACCTATCTATGATATCAATTGTCGTGTGACAAAGACTTAGGTGGGTCAAGTCACAATTGAATCGGGACACTTTAGTTCTTAATAAGAACGTTTACAAATATAGATGACAAAATATACTCAAATTCTATACGGATTCTATAAAATATGTTGAAGTTGTGGAGATAAATTCCATAGTTTAGATTTGGATGTCAATCGGATTTAAACCTTCTAAAATTATATAACTATAGGTACTATAATATCCAACTTATAAAACTTATCATGTGCTTCAAAGTTGTGGTTCCGACTTACAACTTTACTTTAAAAGTCCATACCTGAGACTCGGAGAGTTTATTCAAACTGTAAACCATTTTAATATTTTTGAAATAAAATTAGACATACAAAAGAAAAATGCATTATTTAAGATCCTAAAATTACTTGCACCAAAGTATTGAAATCCCGTGCTGCTTGGCCTTCAGGCCTACCTGCATATTGCACAGTTTTCTTCACCTGAAAAGCATTGTCTCTAATCCTCTTTCCCTGTTCTTGCACCATAATCAGATTCAAGCTTTTGAGCAATGCATTTTTAGTGAACACTCTGTTTTCTATTATCATCCCAACCTCCCAAATATCCTCTATCACTCTTCCAGCCACCTCTTGATCTCCAAAGAAGGGCCTGCATATCATAGGAACCCCACTAGAAACACTCTCAATCACAGAGTTAGCTCCACAGTGAGTAAAAAAAACACCAACCGAATCATGTGCCAAAACTTGGGTTTGTGGAGCCCAAGACACTATTTTTCCACGCATCCTGGTCCTCTCAACAAACCCATTTGGCAAAACACCCATGAAACCTTCCTTTAGAGACCATAGAAATGGAAAGCCACTTTCTTCCAATGCCTCTGCCACTGCTACAAGCTCGTGTGGAGGTGGTGCCACCACAGTCCCAAAGCAAACATAAGCCACCGATCTAGAACTCTTTGTATCCAACCATGTCAAGCACCCACTTGAATCTGTGTCAGATGGCGGCAATAGAGGGGAGGGAAATGGAACAACATAAAGCAAAGACTGTAACTTTGATCTCATATCCTGAACAAACAAAGGTGGCTCTAGTTCCTCAAAGAAATTCATGACTACAGCCTTGGCTTGAGGTAGCACCGTTCCCAGTGAAATTAGTGTCCTGGAAAACAGTGTTTCTTTTTCTCCAACACAGATCACATCCTGTGGCATATCTTCAACACGCAACTTTGACAACCCGGGAAGGAAATCCAAGGTTGCATTTCCAGCATGGTTTGCACAGTGCTCACGAATGGAGTCAGCGTAAAAATATAGAGAAAGTGAGCATGAATTGGGAAGCCAAAGAGCAATCCAAGGAACATTGAGGGTCTGAGCCACGAGGAGAGAAGAGGTTACAAAAGCATCCGCAATGATGCAAGTGACTTTCTTCTTTGTCTCTGCTTCTGCCAATTGTATACCCTTGTGCAAGTTGTGAGGACCAGTTTGGAGAAAAAGACTGAGTTTTTCAGTTGGGTTTTTGCCTAGGACATGACCCTCTGGGATTCCATCACTTATGCTAAAAGCCTTGATGTTATTTGGGATGTGGGGTGATGGAAAAAGGATAGCATTGGATTGTTGTGTGCCAATGAATGAGAATGAAGAGTTTGGAGCGGCCTGAGCTAGTTTGAGAACAAGGTTGAAGAGAGGCATAAGGTGGCTGCCAAAGGGGAAAGCGAAGACTGCAACGTGTTTGTTTTCCATTGAAAACGAGGGCAGAGAAAAATGAATGAAAGGAGATAAGTTGCAAATGGGAATGTTGTGAGGTTGGGATCGGACCAAAGGGGGGATTTTATTTGTTTATGAAACCAAATGACATCAACACATATGAGCTGCGAAACTGTTGCCCGCGTGTTTGCTTTCCCGACAGGTACTAACTCACCACTCACAACTGCTGTTTCCAACGTTAACTTTCTTCCAAACTTAAGTAACTAATTAACCCTAAACCAAAAACAAACTATTTTTTCAGATCACTGTCTTTTTTTTTTTTTTCCACAAACAAAATTTGAAACTAGAACCATATATGTGTATTATCTGGGTTAATTTGCACAAGTAAAACCTTCGAGTAATTATTCTCTGCAATAAAAACTAATCCTTCCTATATTATGTGAAGGTTAATTAAATATCGCGTGATGATTTCGAATTATACGATAATGTATAATATATATCTGTTGGGTTATGAATTTGTTTAATAATACATATTTTTTGTTATTCTTTTCATAAGAATTGAAAAAGTGTCAAATAATTTATAGTAACTAACACTTTTGTTCATCAACTGAAATAGACTCTTTTACTAATAATAGAAGATAAAATTTAGCTACCTTATTTAATAATTTTTTTATTGATTATTATTTAATTAAATTTTAGAAGTTTATTTTGATAATTAAATGAGAATTTTTATTACACATTGTTAAATTATGAAAAATTTAATTTTTTATGATTTTGACTCCATTATTAATTCTTTATTTATATAGTATTTAATTATTATTTGTTTGAAGCGAACTAACAAATGATAAAATTGTGGTGATTTTTTATTTTAAATTAATGGATTTTATACATATGATTTGGGAAACAAGTAACTTCACAATAGTAAAAAAAAAATAATAATGAAATAGTAAATGGCAACCACCATACAAGAGAATCAGCTGGAATACTCACGGCTTGTAGTTTTTTTCGTTATGTCTAACTCCAAACCAACAACCATTCACACATTGTGATATTCTAGTTATAAAAACCAATAGTAAACACTTAATGCTTTACTAATGTTACTTAAGTTAGAGATTGCTCCATATGGCTACACGCATCCTCATCAATTTTGCTTTTCTGACTCAACAAAAATCTTCTTTTATGTCTTGTTATTTTGTTGAATACATGATCATGTAATAGATAGAAAACAGAAGTGCATATTCCTTTGGTACTCCACCTCCTAATAAATGAAACAGTCTTAATTTTTCCTGTAATAATAGAACATATAATGAATATCCTTTTTCATTTCTAGAAAATCTGAGAATAACGACTACAGTTCTAAAGTAATCGAATCAAGAATCATAATTTCGTAGCTTTACCGAATAATTAATAAGCAGATTAAGTTTTAAAGCATTAGATTTTATTCATTAATTTGTGGGGGTTTCACAAGACAAACAAAAACAAAATGGAACAGTTAATGACAAATATAGTGGAAAATAGGCAACCACCATTTGCATTTTGCAGAGAATAAGTTGGATACATTAACGCTATAGTACGACTATCAAACTCCATATCAACCACCATTCTCACATAAATCACGTTGCATACTTACCTATCAACGATACTTCCCATTAACTCCAAAACAGGGAGGCAATAAAGGAAATTAAACCGTTAATTTGGTGTGATTCTATAATATTAATCCTTTAAATTTATATTACCTTTCCTGTCCAAATAATTTTAGATCACTTTAATGGATATAACTTTTTATATAACTGAAATTAAATTATTGATATACATGGTGTGTTGTTTAATAATAATACTTACGTCGTATATTTAATTTTGTTTTGTTAGTGTGCAAAATTTAATAAGCTTTAAAATAAGATAATGAAGGGTGGAGAAGACGGAGGGTGGGCGAAGATAAGGAGACGAAAGGATGTTAGAGAGTGGAGGGGTAAGGGAGGAAGGCAAAGATTCTGAGAGTTAAAGGAAAGAAATGGGACAAACAACAACTGTATTTTTCACACACTTTCCAAAGGAATATATGGCAAAGAAAATGTGGAAAATCTTTGGGAGTTATGCTAATATACAAGATGTGGTCATACCAAACAAAAGAAATAGGAGGGGGCAGCGGTTCGGATTTGCCAGATTTAGGGAGGTAGACAACGTCAAAATGCTGGTCGTGAAGTTGGATAATATATTCATTGGCAAGGGAAAGTTGTGGGTTAATATACCAGAATATTAGGATCATACAGGAAAGGAAAAGGCAACAAGGTAGAACGGAACATCAAATGGGCAAGATACAGAATGTGCAACAAACAGCAACTAATGAAAGCCGAAGGAAATCATTTGCAACAGTAGTAGGGAACCAGGGGGAAGGTCAGTTCATGAACGCTCGAAAGGATGTAGGAGAGACTAAAGCAGTAGAAATGCAGATAGTGTACAAAGCACCAGTTGAGGAGGTCATTCGTCTCCAAAAAGCATATGTGGTGAGGTACTAAGCAAAGGGAGTGCATTCAAGACCCAACAATACCTAAGGGCTAATGGTATATACGGGGTTCACGTAACTCCAATGGGGGCTAACGAGGTATTACTGGAATTAGAACACAGTGAGATAATCCAGGAGAACATAAAGGGCAAACAAGTATGGTTAGACAAATGGTTTGCCAGGATACATAAGTGGAAGCCTAGATCTGTTGACACAGAGAGGAGGGTGAGGATGAATTGTTATGGTATTCCTCTGCATGTGTGGGGGGAAGATTTCTTCAACACTATAGTGGCTCCATTTGGGGAATTGTTGTATGTGGAGGCAGCTACCTTAAGAAAAGAGAGGTATGATGTTGCACAGCTTGTGATTTCTCGGAAGGCAATGAATCAGATAAACTCAGTTATTCGAGTGAAGATTGATGAGAGGATCTTCCATATAAAAGTGGTGGAGGTGGAAAAGGTGGTCGAACCAGTGCAAAGTCGGGATAACATAACAAGCTATGGGTCAGAAATGAGCTCTTGTCAGGGGGAGGAAGATTTCGATGAATCGGTGGAGGCAGAGAAAAGGTTGACCGAGTTGAAAGAGGAGCTGTTCGGGAAGGGAAACTGGAAGGAGAACGGAGAGGGTGAGGGAGGAAACGTAAGCGTCGGTGGCCTAGTTTTCTAGAGAGGCGGAGATACGGTGGTCTATGAAACCGACGGCCTAGATATTGGGACGGAAGAGGCAGGGGTAGGAAAGCAGAGAATAGGCATAGGGGAAGGTTGTAGCAGAAAGGTACGCGAGCAGAACAGTTACGAGGGGCAGGTAGGGGAGAAGAGTAGGGTTACTGTGCAAAAGACAAACATGGAGAAGGAGGCACATGGTCTTCGAGTAGGGGTATGGCAGGAAAAGGAAATGGTGCAGGAAGTGGTTGGGGAAAAGGTATTTGTGACCAGGCAAGTAAGGAAGATGCAGATCAGCCTTCTCTGCAGGAACGTCGAAGAGAAGAAGAAACGGTGCAGGCTGGAAATCATGATGAAGGCAGCGTAAATCACGGACCTAGGGCGGCTGCACGGGACTCAACAGAGAAGCATTTAATGCTGGAAGGTGGTGCAACTAGGGTTCTGTGGAGTGACCAGGATGGGAAACGGTCAAAAAGTCATAATGGTAATTGCATAAATCTGGGCTGGGCCAGCACATACCACAGCCAGAATGAAGCCAAAAAAGAAGTAATGCAAAAATGGGCCGGAGGTGCTGCAAATGAATAGGCCAACAGCGCTAATTCAGTTGGCTTAAATAAGGAGTTAAAGTGCTATTTGTACGGGAGTAAGAAGGGCACAGTGCAAAAAGATGCTCTAGGGGTAAATAGTGATCACGGAAATAAGGAATCTACTTCTACACAACCATATGACTACAAGAAATGGGTATTGGTGGAGGAGAAGAGGTGTCTGGAGGGGGGAACGGGCAAAGGAGGACGGTGAATATATGGAAGCAAGCAAGAAGAAATAGCATTGATGGAAGTGAATTAATAAGCCCTAGGCAAATGGAAGGAATGATTGAGGAGGAGACGGGGAAGGAAAAGAAGGTGGAAGAAATGGGTAAATTCTGGAAGGCTATGAAGGAAATTGGAATTTCTGGTAGACAACCAGATGAGGAGTATATAGAGGAACTAAGAGGTATGGAAAAGAGGGATAAGATGGAGAAGGAAAGAAGGGATAGGAGGATAGCTCGAAATAACTAAATGAAGATTTTTTCATTGAATGTGAGAGGGTTCCGGCATCGGGCCAAGCGAAGGAGACTCAGGAGAATCTTGCAGGAGTACGACATTGATATATGTTTATTACAGGAAACAAAATGTAGGATGGTGAACGAATGGGAGATAAAAGAGGTATGATGGTCGACGGAATGTGAGTGGAGAATACTTCCATTAATAGGGCTCAGTGGAGGGTGCATGACAATTTGGAAGAAAGATATGTTGGAGTGGTTTGGTATATTCAAGGGCAGGGTTTTCTTAGAGTGGGATTCCGAGGAAAGAATACAAACGGTGTAAATTGTGTGGTAAATGTGTATGCTCCATGTTCTCTAGAGGGCAAAAGGAAGGTATGGGATGATTTGATGATGACAAGTCATGGATTTTCGAATGTCAATTGGGTAATTGGGAGAGACTTTAATGCTGTGGTGGATAGCCATGAGTTTAGGGAGAGGTCAAATTATCACTCTAGAACTGAGATGTTAGACTTTAAATTTTTTATTCAGCGAATGGGAGTTCTGGATATCCCAGTGATTAGGAAAAGAGTCACGTGGATAGCTCCGAATAGAGAATCGTCTAGCAGGTTAGATTGATTTATGTTTTCTCCGGATCTGATGGAGGAGTGGGGAGTCATAGCTCAAAGGGTGGGTACAAGAGAGTTCTCGGATCATAGCTGGATTTTAACAAAAGATAACAAACAGAATTGGGGCCCAAAGCCATTTAAGTTTTTTTATCACTTGCTGAATGAGCCAGATTTTGTGAAATTGGTGAGAGAGTTCTGGATCTCGGAACAGCCTCAAGGGTGGAAGATGCATCAATTGGCAAGTAAGTTGGAAGGCTTTAAGAGGACGATTAAAAAGTGGAAAGAAGAGATTTGGGGTAAGCATGAAAAATTCTTGGTAGAAAAGGTTTCAGAATTGGAGAGGGTGGATCAACAGTTGGGTGAAGGGGTCCAGGGGAGTAGTAAGTGTCGGCAGGACATTTTGTCAGAGTATTAGGGGAAGGCAAGGAGGATGGAACAATCCATTTTGTAGAAATCCAAGGTAAAATGGGCTTTAAATAGTGATAACAATACTAAGTACTTTCACAGATGCTTCAAGGCGAGATGTTATGCAAATCCCATACTGGCAATTAAATTAGAGGCAGGATGGCTGGAAGAAGTTCAACATATTCGGGATCATGTACTAAATCATTTTTCAGAGTTCTTTACTGAGACAGAGGTGAGGCGGCCAAGCATGGATGAGGTACACTTTAATCAATTAAATGATCAGCCAAGGGTAATGCTGGAGGAGCCTTTTGCACCAGATGAGATAAAAGAGGCAGTCTGGGCATGTGAGGGGGGGAAAAGTCCAAGTCCGGATGGATTTGGCTTCAATTTTTATGAATCATGTTGGGAAATCATAGGGGAGGATGTGGTGAAGGCAGTGCAAGAATTTCATGAATCAGGTATATTACCAAGAGGGGTGACATCATCTTTTCTGACCTTGATCCCGAATGTGGCACGACCAGAGAGGTTAGCACAGTATAGACCAATCATTAATTTCAAGTATTCATAAGATTATATCTAAATTATTGTCTTTAAGGATGAAGAGAGTAATGGGTGAATTAATATCTGAGTGTCAGTCAGCATTTTTGCCAGGTAGATCGATTTTGGATGGGGTGGTGGTAGCGAATGAAATAGTTGATTGGGTAAAACAGAAAGGAAAATCCTATTCTCTGTTTAAGGTGGATTTTCAAAAGGCCTATGATTCGGTTAATTGAGATTTTTTGGATTACATGTTGGCCATAATGGGGTTTGGGAGTAGATGGAGAAGGTGGATGATCAGTATTGTCAAGATAGCCATGTGTCCGTTCTAGTAAATGGGAGTCCAACTGCTGAATTTAAATCAAGGAGGGGACTAAAGTAGGGAAGCCCGCTTTCTCCCTTTCTGTTTCTGGTGGTAGCTGAAGGCCTATCTGGATTATTTAAGTCAGCAATTGGAAAAGGCGTGTACAAAGAGCTCAGTATTGGTGACGAGGCAAAATTCTCAATGTTGCAATATGCAGATGATGTGATTATGATGGGGGGAAGCAGACCTACAATCAGTATGGTATTTGAAGGTAATTCTCCATGGTTTCGAGGTGACATCGGGGCTGATGGTGAATTATAGTAAAATTCAACTTTTTGGTCTAAATGTGGATGAGTCATTTAAGTGTGCCATGAATAGTATCTTGAATTGTGAGATGTCTTCACTGCCATTTAAATTTTTCGGGATATCGGTGGGGGGTTAATCCAAGGAAGATAGAAGTGTGGACGCAAATTATCGAGCAATTTCGGAGGAAACTATCAAGGTGGATGGCAAGACATTTGTCGTTTGCAGGAAGGTTAGTCCTGGTTAATTCAGTACTGTCAAGCCTACCATTGTACTTTTTCTCCTTTTACGAGGCGCCCAACAAAGTTCTAAAAGTTATTACGGGACTACAACGTTCCTTTTTGTGGGGAGGAAAAGATCAACAAACCAAGATTGCGTGGGTTAGCTGGGATAACGTGTGTCACCCGAAGGAAGAAGGAGGTCTTGGGGTAAAATGCTTATGGAAATTTAATTTGAGTTTGCTAGCAAAATAGAAGTGGCAATTGTTAACAGAGGATAATGCAATATGGGGGGCCGCTATTGAAAAGTAGGTACGGTGAGACTTATAAATTCAACAATAGACCTGGTAATTTTTCTCAAACTTCTCAATGATGGAGGGATTTATGGGCTATTGATGGATCGAAAGCGGTGACACCAGAGTGGTTTGAAAGCAACATCCCAAAAAGGTAGGAAATGGTAATGACACTTTCTTTTGGGAGCATAATTGATTAGGGAACGAAACCATTAGTGTAATGTTCCCCAGGCTGTATGGGATAACGGTAGATAAGTTCATTATCATTAAAGAAAAACGGGAGTCTTCAATACCAATAGTGGGGTGGAAATGGGTATGGCGGAGACAATTATTTGTATGGGAGGAAGAACAGCTATGCTATTTACAAAGCTTGCTGTAGTCGGTGGTCATTCTGGATCAGGTGTCAGATATATGGGGGTGGAGGTCAAGTCATGATGGACAGTTTTCTGTGGCGGATGCATATAAGGCTCTAGGTGTTCAACAGACTACATCAAGATTAATTGAGGTTGAACCAAAAGACCTGCGAAGAATGTGGAAGGATAAATTGTCATCTAAGGTAATTGCTTTCTCTTGGAGGTTATTGTTAGATAGATTACCAACTATGGATAATCTATTGAAGAGAGGAGTGAAGATTCCAATATCGAATGTTTAGTGTGTGTTTTGTAGGACTGATATAAAGAGTAGAAATCACCTTTTTTTAATGTGTACCCATGCTCAATCAGTGTGGAATAAAATGATCAGCTGGCTGGGGGTTCAAGGACCACTTTTGGGGGATCTCATACAGCTTTTCCTCTCATCTTCTGCATGGGTGGTAGGGAAGCGAAAGAAGAAATGTAGGTATGTTTTCTGGCTTGTTGGGTATTGGAGTATTTGGATAGCTAGAAACCAGATTGCTTTTGATAGGATGGGGGTGGACTCGGTTGATATTATGATAACTATAAAAGTAATTTCCTGGAAATGGTTAATGTATTATTTTGGTTTTAATAAGGGTTGTGTTTTTTCGGATTGGTTTGGGAATCCTAGAATGTGTATGTTAAACATTAGATAGGATTTTCAATTAATGAGGAGCATCAATCGAATTAAGAGTGGTGCTCAAGTCAGACTATATCATTCGGAAACACTTTGTTTCTTTACTTATTCAATAAAGTCTTTGCTTAAAAAAAAAAAAAGTGTGCAAAATTTATAAATATGAAGACCTTTTCACAATCTATTGGAACCGTACCAATTTTATTTTATCTTTTCTGTGAAATCATTGTACGGTAATAAGGGTTTTCTTTGCTTTTGTAAGTGAAAAAAAAAAAAAAAAAAGAAGGCAAATAAAGTAAGAAGGAAATTTTGTAAAAGGTAATGAATTATCAAAACCCACGAACATCATTAGCATTTAAGAGGACAGAAGTCCAACCACCTAGAATGAATATGCTAATTAAATGGTCAAAAATGACACAATCTCGTTCGTTCTATGGCACAGAAGTTATTAATTTCAATTAGAGTTACTCACAAGTAACAAATCACATCCCTAATTCCTCGTAGACATGTGGGGATAATCCCCCACCTCCAATGTTTAAGGCCCAATTCCATCACCATAAACAGCTGAGCGAACCTTTGTTAATGGCACCTCTTTTATTGCTAAGTATATCCTATTGATTTAATTTATATAATTTTTCTTTTAAAATTTTCTATGAAAACATGTTCTCATTGTTCTTGAATAAAATAGAAACATGTTTCCGTTTTACAACCTGTGTGTGTTTTCAATAGAAAAAATCAAACTTGTTTCCACTTCTTATCGTAAAATTATATAATATGTAAACTAGTTTTTGACATTTCGTAGTATTGATTTTTTTTGTTAAAGCAAAGATCAGAAATATATTAAAAATCACACCGTACGAATACTATTAGTCATATTCAAACACAATACGATATAGCTTTTACAAGTGTGTTCTTTCCCTTAAACATGTTTAATGTGTAAAAACATGTCCGGTAACAAATAACATAGATGTAAATAAACTATAAATGACCAATTTTTAAATGATAGAGGTGAGACAAAATAGAGATGGCTTATTCCTATAATGAGAAACACACTCTATTAATCTTTATTATTAATTATGATCAAGTTCTATAAACTATCATAGTATTAATAATAATACACTCTTTGAAAAATGAAAACCTAATTTATTCTTGATTATAGATATAAGTTACCTTTTACAACATTTAAAATTTAATATACCAAAAAAAAAAAAAAGACACTAAAACACAATGGATTAAAATTAACATTTAACTAATAACCTATCATCTAATTTACCTTTTTAGTAGTAGTCTAAATAACTATGATATAAATTATTTTTTAAATTAAAATAATTTTATGATAGTAATCAAATTAATTATTGTACTAAGTTACCATTTTATAATAGTAACCAAATTAATAATTATAAAAAATATCTTATTTAGCAATAATCCAATTAATTATTGTACTAAGTTGTATCCTAATAATTCAATTACAATTAAAAATAATAACTTGTGTTGTCATTAGTTTAACTAGTCTTTGCACGTATGGGTCATCGGATGCACAAAATTAATAACTTTTAAGTTTATATAGACTTAATGATTGGTAAATGAAGGAAGCATGAAGTATGAACAAATTGGAAGATACAACTATTTTTATGAAAGATATTTAGGTTCTTTGAACTAATTCATCTTTAGCTTTTCCTTTTTAGAAAATTGAGTTAAACATAATCGATACTTAAATTTTTAAAGAGGTTATTCACAACATAAGTTTTTATTTTATAAATATTATTTTTAACAACTTTTAACCTAAAATAAAAATTTACATTAAAAAAAATTACAAACAACTATATTTATATTTTAAAATTTGATTTTTATTTTTGATTAAAAATTATGCTAAAAATAAGTTAGATGACCTTACAAAAATATAGACAATATTGTGTTGTTATTTAAAAAATTTCAACAACAATAAATGATATCAAATGTTTGGGTTAGTGAGCGTAACTAAACCTTAAGGTGAAATTTGCACACTTCATCTTTCAAGTAATTTTTTTCACACACACAAAAAAAAAAAACTTTTCAAGTCATTTTATAATGTTGAGTTAGGTACAAATTAGTCATTTCTAATATAATATCAACTATCAAAGCATATTCTAGCAATTTATTATCGTTGGACCTATCGTGCTACATGTTATCCTACCAAATTATCTGCAAATATCTATTCTACAAACTTCACATTTGAGATGTATGTACCATCAAGTTTAGCTACAAATTAATCATTTACATATGTTACCTATTTTATTCGAGAGACATTTAACTTACATATATGTCGATTGAATTTATTAGGAGGGTGAATATTATCTTAATATATATCCATATATGCTAGACAAAATGTTAGATGTACATTGGCTTTGAGAATCAAGGTACAAGTTAAGATGAAGAATTTTTCTGTCATGAATGCATCTAATGATATTAGGAGGGTGAAGAAGATCTTAATGTATATCCAAATATGCTAGACAAAATGTTAAATGTACATTGGCTTTGAGAATCAAGGTGTAAGCCAAGGTGGAGAATCCTTCTGTCATGAATGCATTTGATGATCCTAATTTCATTAAATATAGAGCGGATAAATCCATTGAAGTATAAATGTGTTTCTAGCATGAATTAATTGTTTTGGTTGCTACTATGGCAATCTTATATTAAAATGATCCTAAAATATCACTTTGTAACATAATATATTTGAAACGATTAACAATTTAGTTAATGTGAATTAAGTTTCGCAACTGAATATTATGATCTAGATATGACATTGACTTTACTTCAATCAAGACGTTAACATATCAAAATTTCTTTGATGACTTTTTATCCCATGACTTGATTTCTTCAACTACTAAGATCTCAAAACTGAACTAAATTTAAAGAATTAATGGGAATAGTTTTTGTAATGATGCTTGCAAAAATGTTGAACCTATTTCTATTTCAACTTGGAAGATTGAATGTTTTGTGTGTCCTCCTGTTAGTAAAAAAGATTAAGCATGTTATTTTATTGCTGACTACCAAAAGAACAGCTTCTTATTTTGATTGGAACGGCTTCAATGTTGTTCAAAACTTAAACTTATTTATATTTTGATATGAATATCTTCTTATTTGAGATTAGAAAAATGAGTATTAATGTCTTTTCAACTAATTTGTTTGACTTTTGTTGAGGTGTGAATGGATATTCCCAACCTATTAAAAAAAATTGTTGCAATAAAACTCTCATTCAAATAACTTATTCATGAAAAGGAAAAAATTAACAAATAAATAGATAGATGTTACTAGATTTTATGACAAGTGCTAACACATTACTATAATGAAAATATAATATAATGTTAAATATATAAAATATGACTATTAAAACTAAAATGATTTAGAATAACTTTGCAAAATGTTACTTTTAAAATTCTCATTAGGTCTCTTTTAAAATTATTTAGAACCTGTAATTAAATATTCGTTTCAAGATATTCATTTTCACTTTAGCATATTATTCATGTTGGAATAAATTGGTACACATTTTTTACAAAATCATTATGTATAAACTACAGAAATTTTTTTTAAAAAAAATAAATGTAAAATAATTTATATTATAAAAATTTTAAAAAAAAAGGATAAAGAAAGAAATAGAGTAACACATTAAAAAATAAAAGATATTGTCAATAACTTCTAGAACGGTCAATTGCAAATCAATTATCAAATATGTACACCTAAATCTAATGAAAAAGCAAAAGAACTACAGAAAAAGAGAAAATATACTCATAGTTGTGCATAGCAAATAGAATTTTTCCAAAAAGTATTCATAAAGTTTTCGTATACCCACGACTGATAAAAAAGCTTACGAGCTATTGGAAACAGTTGTACTGCATACCCATGATTGTTGGCTGAGTATACATGATAAAAACTCTTCTATCTTTCTTTTTTGAACGGTATGTAGAATCGTGACAATTAAAAAGGAGTAAAATGCAAATTTTATTTCTGCAATCAAGTTATCTGAAGAGGTTGAGTTATTGCAGAGTTTACTTTTGCGTATGAAAGACATATTGCACAAGAGAAAAAGATAAAATGTGAGTCTTAATTCTTCAAATATTTTGGAAATTGTTCTATAACACAAATTTTATTTTTTATAGTAACTTATCGTAAAATGTGTTGGGGATAAAAAGAAAAGGCTTAAATTGGATTGTCGCAAACTAATTTTCTTAGACACCCTTTGGAGGTTGTGTACGGTGGTTGTGCTATTGCAGAGTGAAAAACATTTAAATTGCAGATGAATAGAGAAATTTCAGCACCTAAATGAGTTTATTTGTGATTGAAACTGTGTTAATTTTAAGGTAATTGATACTTATTTTAAGTATGCTTAACTTTATCGATCTTTTGCTACGTAGATGATGTATTATTTCTTTATGTTCTTTTAAAATCTTTTATTTGTGCTTGAAATGATTCAGTTTGTTGCTCTACAATTTAAGAACCTTTATGGTTAAATGAGAAAATTATGTTGTGATATAAGAAAGGATTGATTAGTGTCATAGTGTGTTTGTTACACGTGAATGAGTGATAAGTGGAAGTGTTTCTTTCATTTTGTCATGTTATAACTCAATTTGGGTGTGGGCCAATTGTTTTCATAGGAGAATAAATGAACTCTGTAGTTTGTGATTTATTATAAAATAAACTTACTGAAATTTAAGATGTCCTGCTAGCTTATATAAACAAAGTATGGCAACACTTCTTTTTTGTCACTATTTTTTCTTCTTTTTCTTTTGGTTGTTAAAATTAGATTTTCTACATTTTATTGATTTTTCTTCACAGAATATAATTGCTTTATTAAATGAACTATAACTGGTATTAAACTAGGATGAAGAATTATTTTTTTGCCTTTTCTTCACAAATTTTGCTGCAATCATTATTAGGAAATTCTGACAATAGGTTAGATATATAACATACATTTATGTTTACTAAAAGATTCACCAATCAACTTCTACAATGACTTTTTCGACCTTTGGATGAAAAAATACAAATAAAGATGTGAGCTAACAAGAGATAATGAATCAACTTTACTTTAGATCTACTTTGATAAAAAAACCATGACCTAGCATGACATTGATAGAAATGTGAAAGTTTAACATACATATAAAATGCATTATGTACATTTATAATTAGTAGATCAAATAGTAACCTCGCACTTCTTCAATTAATTATGTTCTTTATTGCATGTTTCCGTTTTATTTGGCAACCTTGAAAAATAACTTCTCAAAGGCTATGCTTATTGCATTTTTCCTTGGTATTTTTAAAGTATATTTTAGTGAATGTAACTTAATTCTAAATTTGTAATGTAATATTGTGTAGTTTAATGTTAATTATAAAGTAAGAATGATATGTCACTCTTTTGGCATAACATTGTAACAACAATCCATTTTATTAGTACTTTTTATTCTTAAGAACAATTGCACTTTGAATCGCATATTGTAGGCACTATGAGGTCCGTGAGCACTACAATAAACACTAGATAATTGTGATAAAAACTATATCTAAAATTTTGCTACCTATATATTTGACCGAACGCATCCTGATTGTGCATATGCACGGGTTACTTGCTAATTCCTATAATGAAAAACACACTCTATTAACCTTTGGTACCAATCATGATCAAGTTCTATAAATAATCGTAGTATTGATAATAATACACACATCTTTGAAAAATGAAAACATAATTCATTCTTAATTATAGATATAAGTTACCTTGGAGTTACAAGATTAGTTTGGTGGTAATGGTAAAATGGATAGATGGGGAGGGAGAGGTCATGTGTTCGAATCTCTCCTCTAACAAAAACTAATGCATTAACAACTAACATTTAACCTATAAAAAATATTTATAAGTCACCTTTTACAACATTTAAAATCTAATATACCAAAAAAAAAAAAAGAAAACACTAAAACATAATGAATTAAAATTAACATTTAATTAATAACCTACCATCTAATTTACCTTTTTAATAGTAGTCGATATAACTATGATATGAATTATTTTTTAAATTAAAATAATTTTATGATAGTAATCAAATCAATTATTATACTAAGTTGCAATTTTATAATAGTAACCAAGTTAATAATTATAAAAAATATCTAATTTATCAGTAATCAAATTAACTATTTCACTAAGTTGTATCCTAATAATTCAATTACAATTAAAAATAATTTAACTAGTCTTTGCGCTTATGTGTCATGCACAATATTCATAACTTTTAAGTTGATATAGACTTAATGATGGGTAAATGAAGGAAGCATGAAGTATGAACAAATTGAAAGATACAACTATTTTTATGAAATATATTTAGGTTCTTTGAATTAATTTATTTTTAGCTTTTATTTTTTAAAAAATTAAGTTAAACATAATTTATATTCAAATTTTTAAAGAGATTATTTCACAATATAAGTTTTTATTTTATAAATATTGTTTTTTAGACAATAGAAAAATAATAATTTATATAAAAACTTTTAACTTAAAATAAAAATTTAAATGAAAAATATAATTTTATAAACAACTATATTTATCTTTTTAAATTTAAATTTTTATTTTGAATTAAAAATTATGCTAAAAATAGGTTAGATGACCTTGTAAAAATATAGACAATATTGTGTTGTTATTTAAAAAAGTTTCACAACAATAAATAATATCAAAGAGTTAATGAGTCTACCTAAAGCTTAAGGTGAAATTTGCAAACTTTTTAAGTCATTTATTTCATAAAAAAAAAAAAAACTTTTAAGTCCAAATTAGACATTTTTAACATGGTATTAATTGTCAAAGCATATTCTAGTAATTTATTGTTTTGGACCTATCATGCTACTTGTTATTAGACCGCTATCAAACTGAATGCAAATATTTATTTGTGCAAACTTCATATTTAAGATATTTAGTCTTCAATACGAGGGGTGTGTATTGAAAGGATGAAAATCTTTTGTCCTTATTTTGTCTCCTTTCTTATCTCACTAATAAAAAAAATCATCTCATATAATAAGTTACATAAAAAATATTAAGTGTGACTCATTAAATGAGATAGTATTTTATCATTGATAAGGATAAGAAATCAGACACAAAATGAGGAGAAAGAATTTCTTTTTACGTTGAAAATCTCATATCAACAACAAGATGCAAATCTCACCTTCCGATTTTGTAAAGTGGGTTAGATCAAAATCCACCATTTCTAATAATTGTAAATTATTGCAAAAAATAAAAATAGAAAGCTAAAGAGTATAATCCACATGCAAAATAGGTATATAAAAATGTTCATATAAAAATAGAAGAGTTGAACACATATACATTCTTTTACACTAACAGTTAATTATAATCTTTTATTTACATGACTTACTATAAATTAATAAAAAATTATGATTAAATGTCAATATAAAACTTTTTGTATTGACAGTATATAAGTGTTTTTTTCAAAATAAAATTATAGAATAGATAAAGAAATAAAATACACTATTATACTTTTCAAAATAAAATGTAATATACACGTTTTGCTTTTAAGGAAAATAGTTATAAGCCATAGTGTTTCAAAACATTCTATCGGTAACATAGAAGTCTCCATGACATAAAATCAACGCCAGAAGGTAAAAGCCTATTGTTTAGTGATTGTTCTTTAAGTTTATTTACTGTCCTTGACTACTTATTATTATTATTATTATTATTATTATTATTATTATTATTATTATTATTATTATTATTATTATTATTATTATTATTATTATTATTATTATTATTATTATTATTATTATTATTATTATTATTATTATTATTATTATTATTATTATTATTATTATTATTATTATTATTATTATTATTATTATTATTATTATTATTATTATTATTATTATTATTATTATTATTATTATTATTATTATTATTATTATTATTATTATTATTATTATTATTATTATTATTATTATTATTATTATTATTATTATTATTATTATTATTATTATTATTATTATTATTATTATTATTATTATTATTATTATTATTATTATTATTATTATTATTATTATTATTATTATTATTATTATTATTATTATTATTATTATTATTATTATTATTATTATTATTATTATTATTATTATTATTATTATTATTATTATTATTATTATTATTATTATTATTATTATTATTATTATTATTATTATTATTATTATTATTATTATTATTATTATTATTATTATTATTATTATTATTATTATTATTATTATTATTATTATTATTATTATTATTATTATTATTATTATTATTATTATTATTATTATTATTATTATTATTATTATTATTATTATTATTATTATTATTATTATTATTATTATTATTATTATTATTATTATTATTATTATTATTATTATTATTATTATTATTATTATTATTATTATTATTATTATTATTATTATTATTATTATTATTATTATTATTATTATTATTATTATTATTATTATTATTATTATTATTATTATTATTATTATTATTATTATTATTATTATTATTATTATTATTATTATTATTATTATTATTATTATTATTATTATTATTATTATTATTATTATTATTATT